>CM055732.1:16183841-16783841 GCA_029465975.1 Dallia pectoralis
TGTTTGCAGTGTACAATGTATCTATTCATTAATGTTTCCATCTGCAATATGCTTAGAACCTTTCAAACACATCCTTTCAACCTCCTGGGCATTCACCTACGGGTAAATGATACTTTATTACCATATCACAAAAGGACCTCTGCTTACATATGATCAATCCTAACACTAGTGTCATAAACCTTCTATATCAGGCTAGGCAGGTCATTTGTTTGTAGTAAAATGTGCCTGACACCCTTCTGAATCAGATAAGTATACATAAATCAATTGAGTCATATGGGACTATATTCAGGGACCATGTCCGGGCATAACTGTGATAAAAAGGAGCATTTTAATGATCGCTCAGATACACATTGTATGTCGCAGTATATTATTCGTCCTTGAGGTGACTGTGTATTTTACTATAGACTAACGAATGCTCAATACATTGCGTTATGTGCTGTTTAGCTAAAAGGCTATAGCTTCTGTTTGTAGTTTCTGGTTTACAGATTAACTTGTTAACTGATGAGGAAGTTGCTATTATGATGAATCCTGTAAAGGCTGTAATCTTTCTTGTCTGTTATATAGAGCCACAAATGTGTTCTTCTCTTTAACCTTTATAACTGAGTTCTTCTATCAATGCTGGACAGTTTTATTTACCATGAATAAATAGCTTCCTTTTAATCTGATCAACGCTCCAAAAGTGGAAGTTGTAATATCCAACGGTGCTGTCAAGCATCGTTTTGCAA
The DNA here is from genome assembly GCA_029465975.1 of Dallia pectoralis. Classification (NCBI taxonomy): domain Eukaryota; kingdom Metazoa; phylum Chordata; class Actinopteri; order Esociformes; family Umbridae; genus Dallia; species Dallia pectoralis. The sequence continues at coordinate 16,184,567 of CM055732.1, forward strand.
TCATCATGTTTAAATCTGACAAATCAATTCATTATTTAAAAAATTGTTTGTTCAATATAACTAAATATAACGATTCCGGTCACAGATAGTTCATGTGCTTTTTACAATTGTAGTTCCAGCAACTACAACGTGAGAAACAATTTAGTGAGTCATAATAAAACGGCCTCTTTTGATCACCAGCAATCTAATCAGTATGGCATAGTCGCCTAGCCATGATTCCCCTTGATACTGTATTATTGATCTCGTATGGGCTGACGACCTTCACTTACTCAGAGTCTCAATCTATTCAAAGTCAGTTCGACATCATAAACCCTGCAGTTTCCAGCATACTCCTCCCACCATCACACTTTCACTCCTGATTGCTCTGGGTTCACCTGTGCCTCGCTAACACCTTGAGCTACCATCAAGTTTCATGTTTCAATCAATATGATCTATTCCCGACCTGATCAAGGTTTGTTGTGTCCATACATTGTATTATAATGTGTCTCTTATCAACCCTCTGTGCTGTCATTAGGACTAGATTAGCTGGCCTTAAAGCAAATTATTTGCAGTACAAGTTAATTGTTAAAAAATATATGAATGTGTTTTTTCAAGACAATGGGGATCAGTGTCGATGATTTTAAAGGCCGGTGTCATATTCATAAATATGATGATGACTATTCGGATCTCTTTGCATTTGGGTGATATGTTGTGTCTATAAACATGGGCATGGTTCAAATCTTAACAAGATCAGGACAAAGGGCACATGTAAGAGCTAGCAATTAACATGGCTTTTCAGTGTGTTGAGCCATACACCTGACCACCTTCATGTGCCGTTTGGTTCCATCCCACTTTACCAACCTACAGCACTGGGTTGAACTGATCAGGTGTGTTCTACCTGGAACCTTATAAAAGCTTGTCTGCTCTTCCCTCCCCAGTTTAAATCAATGAGATGAGATATAACAACACTTTGGAGATCCAGTGGTCCTTATTCTAATCTTAGCATCCATAAGGGACCACATCAAGAAGTGAAGCCATGCAAGGAGGGACATATTTGTTGCTGGCTACAGCAACCCTCCTCTCCCTGCTAAACTCAAGGTGGGTCTCACTTTTTGGTGTATGTGTGGGTCTAAGGCAAAGGGTGTCAATCTCAATTCACCCCTAGTAGCTGAATAATGTGTTTACAAAGGTGAAAATTTGTTGCAGTTTAAATGTTAGAAAAAGTGCTGAAAATGGTGTTACATTCATGATTTGTTTGTAGATTTGGTTGTAGTATTTACTATAAAATATTTTCCCCAAAAATATTTCCTTCATACAAATGAAATAAAACAAAACAATCAGAACACAGCAAGTGCTGCCACACACAATACTGCCGAACGGATATGACTATTCAAATCTGAACTTTATTTCTTCTTCTTTATTTCTCTTTATCATACTCTGTCAATTTTTTGTATTACATATACATTACTTATCTTCAGATTGCGACTTTATAGAATTTATAAATAATATTTTTTGCATTTCAAAATGTATTGATTTATATTCAAACAACGAGATGTTTTACTTATCTTTTTGTCTCTCAGTGTTTTAATACCGATCTCATGTTTTCTTCTTTTAGTGTTGAGGGAGATAGCTCATCCGTTACCAGGAAAGATGCAGGTACGTTAATAGATCATAGAAAAATTATGCAAATCATAGCGTCGCTTTTTTTCCTCAAACAACAAATTGATTGCTAATGGGAAAAAAACTGATTTGACAGTGGAACTGATATTGGATCATCCGTCTGATTTATTGGCTACACCTGTGTACAGGTCACATCATTAGTTTTAGCAAAATCCATGCCACCAAATTCTTTGCTACAGTAACTTTGGACAAAATACACCAATTTTAACACACAAAATGTCCTTACTAATCACAATCATCCTTTTTCTCTTTCAGGGACATGCACTGTTTTCAGTGACCCACACTACAGCACCTTTGACGGGGCTAACTTCCGCTTTGTGAAACCCTGTACCTACATCCTGGCCCAAGTGTGCTTGACTTGTTTGTCATCTGAGACCCCCTTGTCTTACTTTAGCATTGAGGTGAAGAATGAGCTGAAAGGGAACTCTTCTTTGTCTGTTATTCAGAAAGTAACTGTGGAGATAGAGAACCTGGAGGTCTCTCTGCACCACATGCATAACCACCGTGTCATGGTGAGTACCATACAGCTTGTTTCGGCATTAGGGGTGTGATTTTTACATTTCAACTGACCCAATGAATATGACAATGTATCTAGAGCTACAAAAGTGCTGACTTTAGTTGTAAGGGTTGTGTGTAGTAGGATATATTACATCAGACAAACCACACAACAAAACTCTAGAATATTCTGTAGTTAGCTATTTGCTAGTAACTGCATAATAGCGTGGATCTCAGTTATTCACTGACATTGAAAGTGCATTCACTTACTGCTATTTTTAGAACTTAAGCATTTACAATACAACAAAGTCCAGAGTACATGGGCGATGATCTGTTCAACTGCCAAATCTGCCACCAATCAACTCTTGTTTGTCTTTTGCAAACGACACTCAACAGATAACTTTATTTGCCGCAGAGTTTGAGCTTTGAATTATTCTGCCATGTTTGTAGATGTATATGACAAAGGGTAAGTGTAAATATGTGAAGTTCTTTTCAGAAAATATCAGTGTTTGACTTCTTCTGACATAGTTTACTATACATTCCTCCCACTATGTCTCCATCTATCAACACTGGATTATACATTAAAATGCTACTTCTTTTCTTGACAGTAGATGGCATCATTGACAAGTTTAGCATCTCCTCTAGGATCCTTCGTCTTTGGATAAAGTGATGACAATGCCCGTACAGATCAACCATTCTTATAGATAGATACAGTTAGGTCATGTAGAATTATTGGACATTGACAGTTTTCATATTTTGGGCTCTGTATGCCACCACAATGGATTTGACATAAAACAACCGACATGCAGTTGAACAAAAATATTGTATGAAATGTTTAGGATTTGCAACAATTTCCATACTGTAGCTGCCATCAGAGTCAGACAGTTTGAGTTAAAATAATAATTTGTGATATAGATTGGGTAAATAACTTTTTCTTACTATACAAATATTTGTATTTATATTGTTTCATTACAACATATGTTTATTGTACTTTTTTGTATTTTAATAACGGAACCAGTATTCCTGTGCTAGTGGTTCAGGTAATACCAATAATTAGTTGCTACGTATTACCAAAAGAGGGAGAGCACCTGTGAATGTCCATTTGAGAATGTCGAGTTACGTTGCTGTATAGTAGCGCGAATTAATAGTGAAGCTGGAAGTTCCTATTTTACTCCTCATCAATCAACGCGGCCAATGTGTTCTCATGGTGTTTTAAAGGCGTACTAAAGAGATGTTGAAACAATGTTCAAGGCAAGAACGTGCAAATAAACTGTCATAAATCAAAGAATCATGATGTGATCAGGATTTATCCTGACAGGAGTTAAAGTCTCATTCTTTCAAGGGCTCAAATGTCATTGGACAACTTAACACAATCATAAATAAAATGTTCAACTGTTGAACGCATGGACATCACCAAACCCTGGGTTTCCTTTTTTGTGATGCTTTGCCAAGCCTTTACTGCAGCTGTCTTCGTTGTTGTTGGCTCCGGGGTTTTTCTGCCATAAGTTTTGTTTTCAGCATGTGAAATGCATGTTCGATGAGGTTGAAATCTGGTGATTGACCTGGCCATAGCCACAGTTAAAAACTCATGGGTTGCTTTTGTAGTATGTTTTGGGTCATTGTCCATCTGTAAACTTTGCTGAATTTGGGTGAATCTGAGCAGACAATTTATCCCCACATCCTTCAGAATTCATCCAGCTGCTTCTGTCATCTGTTATGTCATCAATAGATTTTGCAGCTTATGGATGGCCTGTATCACTTGCATTGAGAGCTCCTTTGACCGCATGTTGTAGGTTGACTGCAGCAGCTTCCAAAATTACTTTTGGTCCTTTGAGAAGGCTAAACCATTTCTCCATTTTATGTGAGTATTCTCAAAAGAAATCAGAGAGAGACTCCTCTTTAAGCTATATTCAAAACTTAACTGTAAAAGAGGCATTAGTACACCAATGTTTGGGTTTATGCCAATTCACTATGACTTCCTGTTTTTTATTCATAGATTGTGTTGATACTCAATATCCCATTGTACTGGCTTTAGGGCCAACTCTTTTCTATTAAGTCAATCCTATCAGGCAACTTTTTGTTACTTTAAATACCACACAAAATGTTGAAAGTGTTACCAATGTTGCTTCTCCTACAAAAGTCCTGCAAGTCTTTACAAACATTTTAGTTTCCTGTTTCCAATTAAATCATTCCAGCAGTCTTTTGAGTGTAGTAGGTTAATATTCAAATACAATTCTCTTTTTCGATTTCTATACTTATATTTTTGCCACAATTGGGACTGGTGGATTGTTGTCTTGATAAATACAAATCTATTGTACAGAGTTTGAATTGTTCTTTTTACTCCAACATACTCCAAAAATGTCAACCAAAATGCTATTTATATCGAAGTAAATTTGCAAAGTTTGTTAAGCAGGGTTAGCGTGTTAGCATGATAAAAAAAAACTGTGCTGCCATTCCTGTCACTCATCCACCAGCCTTGAGAGTCTGTAGGCCTTTTAATGTTTCTCTCTCTAAATATTGACTATATTCTACCATAAATTACTGTGCAGACTTATAATATAAGTACTACAGTCTTTCAAGTAATGTAATCTGTTTTATTTTTTCAGGTTAACGGCATTTGGAAGGAACTCCCTCTGAACCTCAACCGTGGTGCCATCAACATCCGATCGAACGCCGCATCCATCATCCTGGAGACAAACTTTAACCTTTTTGTGTCCTATGACAAGGTCGGTTCTGTCCATGTCAACATTCCTCCATCATACTCCGGTAAAGTCTCTGGCATGTGCGGGAACTTCAATTATGTGAGAGACGATGATTACCTCACACCTGATGGTTTCAACGCCACAAATTCTGTCACATTGGGCCAGAGCTGGCAGAGTGGGAAGGACTGTGGCTCAACCATTGTCGCCCAAAAGTGTTCAGCAAACAAAGAGGAAGAGTATGCCAGCGAGGTCTATTGTGGTTCTCTGGTTGCCAGACATGGGCCCTTCGCCGACTGCCATTCTGTTCTGAGAGCAGAGAGCTACTTCCGGAGCTGTATATTGGAGATGTGTGAAACAGTTGGTGACCCTGAAGTGCTTTGTGAGGCCTTGGAGTCCTACGCTGACATGTGCCGCAAAGCTGGGGGGATATTACAGGCCTGGAGGAACTACACTATTTGTCGTATGTTTTAAAGATCCTTTTTTTTAAATGCTTCCTGTTGTAGAAACAAAGTTTCATTATTTACTGGTGACGTCGGAGACACCTAAATGATGATACTGTAGCTGCTGTTAAAAATTAACATTATTGAGGATGATGAAGATAATGTTGTTACTGATGATGATAATATTAATGATATTAGATGATGAAGAGGTTGTTGATGATGATGATTTTTCTGATCTTCTCATCTCCTTTTCCAGCGCTGAAGTGTGGTGGAAACAGCCATTACAATGCCTGTGCCGAAGGCTGCCCTGAGGTTTGCTCCAACAAGGATATCCAAGGTGCATGTGAGAGCTGCCAGGAGAGGTGTGATTGTGATCCCGGCTTCATGCTCAGCGATGGGATGTGTGTTGATGCGGAGAACTGTGGCTGCTGGGTAAACGGAGAGCATTATCAGGTACAGAAGGGGTTGACATAGAGAGCAGTACATCAACAAAGACAGAAAATTGAGGTTGATCAATGTTTTTTTTCACCTTTTTTCAGAGAGGAGTGAAGTTTGTGGACGGTGAGTGCGAACGTCTGTGTGAGTGTATGGGCGGGGGTAGACTGCAGTGTTCGGCTTTCTCCTGCGCGGCTGGTGAATTGTGCACAGACAAACACGGGGTCAAAGGTTGCTTTCCCTCCAACCCTGTCATGTGCCGCATCCACGGAGACCCCCACTACATCACTTTTGATGGCAAGGCATACCCATTCCAGGGAGGCTGCAGCTACATCCTGGTCCAGACATGTGGCGGAAACACACCAGTCAAGTTCACAGTGACAGGACAGAACTGGAACCCTATGAACAAAAGCAGTTCCAAGCTGGGCGCAGTCATTTTGGAGACCAATGGTTTGCATGTTAGGTTGGAGAGCTACAACACTACTGTAAGCATGAAAACTAGTCATATTTATGTCATTGTTATGTCCAGAAATCTTGCAAAATACTTGTTGAAAGACATTTTTATCAGATTAAAATATTACTGAAAAAGGGAAACGTAAAAATGGAAGGTCAAAAACATAAGGTCTTAGTCTAAACAAGAAGATACTTTATGAATTGTCTTAGATATCTCAAATGTTGGCAATGTACTCCAGAACATCCAAATAACATAATGTGGTACTAAATGTTAACAATGATTATAACTATAGCTAATTGTGTCTACAGTATAACTTGATTATAGTTAAATCTACAAATATGGAGAACACAACTGTTTACATTGCAAGAGACATATCTTAATATTTAATGCTTGTCAACCAACCCAAAAGTTGTCACGCATTGCTTGGTGAGAAGTGCAGAATGAGCCACACTTACTAAATATACCAAAAACAAGCTATGATGAAACACAAACCACACTCACCTACTTTGAAACAAACTGGAAAAAAGCAAGCTGAATGGCAAACTAAAATAACACTAACCATTTCTATACAAAACCTGGTGTGCGTAATCCGAGACCAAATGAAAGAAATAAGTAACAGTTTGTAGCCGAATGCAATTAGTAAGTACATTCTTCCATTTGTATTTACATTTTTTTGGAAATAAGCAAGATAATCTATCTAACTGATCCAAAATATGTCAAGCCCCAACTACTCCAGTGCAATATCAGCATGTGAGATCACTTCCAATAAATAATCCAAATCCGGATGACAAGCCATGCCTACATCTATTTTGTAAATCTCGCTCTTACTTCAGTACACATTCTGATGTTATACAGTGTGTTGTTTTGCTCGCAAATCTGATATCGGAAAACTTTTCTTCTGGCAAATTATGTGTGAAACAAATCATACTGACATAGAAATCTCAAAAATCATACAAACCACCAGTGAATTGCTCCTTAAAGAAATAGTATTTTCCAAACAACAATTCACTTTAATTCAACTGAACTTTCATCTATTTAATTAGGCTCCTCTTTCCCTTATACTCCTTACATTTTTTTACTCTCCACTGCAGGTAAACCATGTTTGGCAGGATCTTCCTGTTAAAGTAAACGGCACGTACGGTGAAGTAAAACTCTACAGAAACCAGCAATACACTGTCATGGAAACCACCTTTGGCCTGCGAATGCTGCTGGATGACCAGAGCCGACTCTTCCTGCAGCTGGACGAGCGCTACGAGGGAGAAGTATGCGGTCTCTGTGGTACCTACTCTGACGACCAATCAGATGATTTCCTGACACCCAATGGAACCAAACCAGAGACCGTGGTCATGTTTGCCAACAGTTGGAGGGTGACCAGTCCAGAGGATGTTCAGTGAGTCGTTTGACAATTTTTTACGATAATGGTAACAAACCGTGTGGCCTATATGGTCATTCAGTTTGTAGTGGAGGATTTTATCAGTTAATATTTCTGATCACACAATACAAGACATACCACCACCGATACTCTCTCTCCTCTGTAGTTGTGTTGCCAAACCTCCAGACCCCCGACCTTGTGACTCGGATTTGGACGACCAGGGCGACAAGGAGTGTTCCAAGCTGCTACGTGAAGTCTTCAAGCCCTGCCACTATTTTGTCCATCCTAGTCTCTACATAGGCAGCTGTATATCTGACCACTGTGCTTCTGGTGGGGACATGCATGTGACATGTAACTCTCTGAGGTCCTACGTGGCTGCCTGCCAAGTAGCCGACGTGAACATCCCTCCCTGGTGGAACGACACTGCCTGTGGTAAGGGATTGTGTTCATGGTTTTTCTAGTCGTTATATTATGAAAATTTAAAACGCTGATGAATTGGGTTTGGAGACAATTTAGCTTTTAGTCAGATTATGTTTCAATCTGATTTGCATTTGGTTATGGACCCACTGCTAAAGTGAGGCTAATATGAATGTACTGTGTAAGTTTGACAAGTGACTTCCAGTTAAAGTAATTGTTGTTGGACTTTGCAGATAGTCCTCCTGTTCAAACTACAATGCTTCCAGTAACTTCACCTGACAAGAAAAGTATGACATAACGGTTTTAGAATGAAACTGATACATTTAAGAGCCATATGGTTGCTGTGGAAACTGAGTTTTCTATTGTTCTGCTTCTTAAAGTTTGTCCTCTAGACTGCGATTTTGACAACAGCGAGTGTGGTTGGGAGCAACTTATTCAAGACAGTTTTGATTGGACCAGGCAAAGCGGCCCAACCCCAACAGAGTTTACAGGGCCAACACAGGACCACACAACTGGAGGTTAGAGGTCACATGAATACAATGTACAATTGTCTGCGGAAATGAATGACCTACTCAAATAAACATCCTATATCTGAGAATGCACCTGAATACAATGTTTTAGCCTATTCTTATTTATGGATATATGTGTAAATCCTTTTCTTCTTAGTAGATCTTGTGAACAGATATGTCAGAGTATTCAGGCAGTCATGATGTTCAATAGTGTTCATGTCTGTTTGTTGGTCAGATGGCTCCTATATGTACATTGAGAGTGACAGTGGGTACCGTGGGGACTCTGCCCGTATGATGAGCCCCAGCTGCCAAAATGGGCCGGGGAAATACTGCCTTCACTTCTGGTATCACATGTACGGACAAGCCAGAGCAATGGCCCTCAATGTCTACCAGCTTGACCAGCATGAGGGAAACAAGAAGCTGTGGTCCCAAGTCAACAACCAGGGCGCCAAATGGTTTCCAGCAGAAGTGGATGTCAATGTCAATGGTTCATTTAAGGTAGGAAAAAGTTTTTATGACTAATAGAAATGTTTTGGGATTGTCACCTAACACAAAATGTCTTTGTTTCAGATCATCATGGAGGCCATCCGAGGCTCTGACCACTTGTCTGATGTTGCATTTGATGACATCTCCATCCACCATGGACCCTGTAAGTATCATATGGAAGCTTACTGCATCTTCGCGCTGGGTGAAAGATGAGAAACTATTAACACCCTTTGGCTAATGAAATTGCTTTGTTACTTCTGAAAGGTTCTTCACATACGAGTTCCCCTTCAATTCCAACAGTTGATGGGGGAGCAGTCACTCCAAACAAAGGTAATACATTACATCTCTGCCTGTATTGCTTGCAAAGGGACTTTCTGGAAAACATGTTCAATATTTGGGCTCATGTAGATGTTTAAAAATGTTTCCAATTTGCCTTGTACAGTCTGCAACCTTGATTGTGATTTCAAGCAAGACCTTTGCGGTTTTACACAACTGGTGACGGACGTTTTTGATTGGACAAGACACACTGGCTCCACTCCTACTGCTTTTACAGGGCCATCTGCTGACCACACAACAGGAAGTAAGTTGTCTTGTTATCTTCAGCACAGTATCATGAGTTTTCGTGAAATAGACACGATTTTTGTACCCAAAATTTGTGACAACCACACGTAAAAGGTAGTTTTTTCGTGTGCTGGACACGATTTTCTTGAGCTGTTGAAAGCAAGTGTCGTGATTGGTTGACTCAACTTGCATTTTAACCAGGAAGTGGGCGTAGCTTGAATTATAAACGCAACGGACTTAACTTTCTGGAATATAGTGTCCAGTACACAAAAAAACGAATCGTGTCCAGGACATGAAAAAACAAACTTTTACGTGTGCATGTCACAAATTTTGGGTACAAAAATCTTGTCTATTTCACGAAAACCTGTGATATCGTGTTGGTTATCTTTGTGTGTGCTAAACACGTAAATACTTTTGCAGCAAAATTTCCAACACTCAAGCAAAATTTCCAACAGGCAAAGAACCTTTGAATTGTTTCCCATTTGGATTCAACCTTTGAACCATTAACTTTTACCAGCTCTTTTAACCTGAACGGCTGTATCCCAATACCTACACACTAAAGTCCAGTTCAGATGCAAAAGACTACACAGGGCAAGACCAGATGAATTGTAGCTAGTTTTTGATTTTTCTGTTTTAGGGTTGATGATATACAATGATATGCAATCATACAATGTTGAAGGTACAATTATAAAAGAGTGTTACAAGTATGATCATGATGAAATCAGAGGTACAGAATTAAATGAGGTATGTCTATTCTTTTGGTTGGCCATATTCTTTTGGGTAAATTAGCAACCTTTGGCACCAATATTTCCCGGAGAGGGTTTATGAGGCAATGATCACGTGAGGGACAGAGGCCAGAGGATTTAGCCTAGATTGAATCAATCAACAGACTCCTGGTTTGTTTAAAGTTATGTCATTTGGAATATGAATTATTTCCACAACATAATGTTTACTAAAGATGTTGTTAAAATGCAGTATTTAGATCAAACAATGCGTGCCCCCCTCTAAAATACCCAGAGTGAGAACAAAAGGTTCCCACCTGTGACAAATTCCATGACATCATTTCTCTTTAATTGAATATTTATTTTATGCTTAACCTTCTGAAAACATTTAGACATTAAATGTGTGAATTTAAATAAAAGCAAACAGAATTTAAGTGTTCTAAAACTTCCAACCTGTTATGTAAATATATTTATAATTTTAATCCAAAGATGTAACTTGGCTACATAAGTAAGTCTGGTTGCAAGAATTCGTTTCAGCATCTTAAAAAGAACAGTATGTTTCAGATCAGGCTGACTGTATTAGAAAACCACTTCAATCAATCAATCAATCAATCAAATGTATTTATTTATACAGCCCTTTTTGTCACAAAGTGCTTTTACAATCACCCAGCCTGAATCCGACAGAGCACACATTAACAATTTGAACAAGAAACAAGTTGAACAAGAACCAAGTTGAACAAGTTGATACACGGCGACTAGGAAAAACTCCCTGAAGGTCAGGAAGAAACATAGAGAGGAACCAGGCTCTGAGGGATCACCAGTCCTCCTCTGGTGTTGCTGGGCGAGTTTATGACAGTTAATATTATACATTGCAAGCAGGCAATGTGCGAGCATCTTAAAAATCGAAATAGTCCAGGACGACCGGGAGGGTTGATGGGTATGACAGATCTGGAGGGCGAAACTCCGTCGGCTGCTTAAGACTGTTATCTCATCTTGTGTATGTCAAATGGGCATTGCAGATACAATTTGCCCTGTCCTATTAATGCAGAAACTAGAGCTAGAACTCATAGACATCCTTCTTAGCAAAAGGAATTTGATCCTACCTACATTTTATTTCATCTCTCATCTGCAATTTGCTGATCCAGGTGGTCACTACCTGTACATTGAGGCAAACAGTGCGTCTTATGGGGATACAGCTCGACTCCTCAGTGCTGAGTGCTCCGACCCTGGTCCTCTGTGTCTTCAGTTCTGGTACCACATGTCCGGCTCAGCTCACACTATGGGTCTACACGTCTACATACTTCAGAACGGCTATGCTGACGGCGTGTGGTGGAAGAGGAACAACCAGGGAGACTCTTGGCAACTGGCTCAGGTGGATCTGAGGACCACTGGACCTTTCAAGGTAAATAACTATTGTTAGCCAGGTCATAATTTTAGCCCTAGAGAGTTAAACAATTTAGTCTGACAACATGTGCTTCAGTTGTTGTCCATAATTTCTGTCAGCAATTAAGATATTTTCCTCTGGCTAAAACTTTGCACCCAGATCATCTTTGAGGGTCGCAGAGGCACTACTGATCAATCTGACGTGTCAATTGATGATGTTTCTCTAGATCGTGGACGCTGTGCAGGTAAGGGTGGCTACCTGTACAGTCCAATATGGTCAAAACGCAATCGCACTTCTGGAATTTGTTGTATTTATATATATATATTTGTGTATATTTACACCATAACATTATGACCATACTGTGTAGATCCCCCTTTTGCAACAACAACAGCCCTGACCTGTAGGGGCATGGAATCCACAACACTTCTGAACGTGTGCTGTAGTGTTTGGCACCAAGATGTTTGCATCAGATCCTTTAAGTTCTGTAAGCTGCGAGGTGGGAACGCCATAGATCAGACTTGTTTTTCCAGCACATCCCACAGATGCTCGATTGGATTGAGAACTGGCGAATCTTTGAGGCCAAGTCAACACCTTGAACTTGTTGTGTTCCTCAAACTACTCCTGAATATATTATTATTTGCGAAAGGACGCATTATCCTGCTGAAAGAGGCCAATGCCATTAGAGAATACCTTACGACATTGGTCCGGGGAGGAACAAACCAGCAACAGCGTGTTGGATGCCCAAGGCTGGTAAATGAGGGGATGAAGGCTATCCAATCTAGTCTGACCTGACAGAAGGCCTAATGTGGCACAAGTCACATAACATTGTAATAATGGGTACAGGAGGTCACAACACACAGTATGCACCCTGCTGCGTATGGGGCTGCCTAGCCACAAAGTGCCCATGAAGACACTTGTCCACTGTCAAAAGCCCCTACATATGGCACGCAAGCGTTGGAGCTGGACACATGTGTGAACGACCATGTAAATGCCGCTCACCGACATGTGTGAACGACCATGTAAATGCCGCTCACCGGGGGATGTGTGCTGCACCAGGGTGCACTATGAGAAAATGAGACGCCAGTAAAGATGTTCTGGGCAATGTTCTGCTCTGAAAAACTAGGTCGGGGAATTCATTTGATGTCAATTTGACCCGTTCCACCTACTTAAACAGGGTTGCAGACCAGGTAAACCACTTCATGGCAATCAATCAAATGTATTAAAAAGCCTTTTTTACAACAACAGTTGATTTTACAAATACTCGGCGTGAAATCCAACAGAGCATGCATAACAAGTAGATACACAGCTGCTAGGGCAAACCAGGTCCAGGTCAGACGCATGACCAGTGGAAGAGTGACAGGGCTTGGTTGTCTGTCTGTCAGTCTGGTCCATGAGCTCTTGTCCTCTTAAGTGTATACAGAACAAGAGTTAAACACCCTAGTTCCCTACTCCCCCGGCACAATATGGTATTCCATTCTTTCAGCAGAATAATGCACCATGCCACACTATACACATTGTTTAGGAATGGTTTCAGTTCAAGGTGTTGCCCTGGACTTCAAATTCCCCAGGTCTAAATTCAATTGCATATCTGCATGATGAGCTGGATCAACATGTTTGATCAACTGCAGCTCCACCTTGCAATGTACAGGACATGAAGGGTCGGCTGCCAATGCCTTGGTTCCAGGTACTACAAACACCTTTAGGGGTCTTGTAGAGTCCATGCCGTGGCAATTTGGTGCTTTTTGGGTGTACGCAGAGGACCCACAGCATGTTAGGCAGGTGTCATAGGCTTTGGTTCATCAATAAATGTTATTATATTGTTATTGTATTTTTCCTAGACCTCCTCTTACCGCCAGCACAAACACAGAAACCATTGAATCCTTCCACTCCAATCACATCCACTCCACCGCCTCAAGATCCTACTACAATTAGACCAGAACCACCATCCACTGCAATGCTTGAACCTTCGAATCCTCCATCAGTTGAAGGAGGAGCAGGTGCCCCACACCCAGGTATGACAATAAATCTCTGCCTATATTGCTCAGAAACTGCTTCAAAACATATTAACCTGTTGGACTCATGTAGAATTTTTTACATTTTGCATGTTCCTTGCAGTTTGCAACCTTGATTGCGATTTCGATCAGGACCTTTGCAGTTTTGATCAGCTATTGACAGATGTTTTTGATTGGACAAGACACAGAGGCTCCACCCCGACTGGAATGACTGGGCCATCAGCTGACCACACAACAAGAAGTAGGTGTACTCAGGACTTTGTTTTATACCAAACAAAACAACAGAATATAGTAATTGTTTAATTTCTTGTGCATTTGAATTATAATCTTCTGCTGTAAAATGTTAAACTCACAAATTTTGAAGTACATTTGAATGTACCCTTTACTAATCTAGTACCTTTATTGTGAAGAGTTGTATCGCATGTCATACACCCTTATGCATATTCAAATATATGGTCACAATCTCCTTATGTGTAGTGCAGAGGAACAATATTCAGGCAGAGGATAACGTTCAATAGTTTTAAATTAAATGACAAAACAAACATTCAAACGGCAAAACATATAGACTTGCTGAAAAGAAAGTGTGCTACGTAGCGACAAACAAATTCAAATAAACGGCTTCATGGAAAACACTCACCAACATAAATGACACGACACACAACAATGAAGCACAAGACATGAGAGCAGGGGAGTGACACTTATACACATACGAATTGCTGATTGGGATCGGGTGTAAATGGTTAGACAAGACAACCTAATGAAATGAGTACGGGGCTGCGTTCATGCTTGCAAAGTAAAACCAGGTTACATGGCATGAATAAATGAGGTCTTCAGCTTAACTTAACATATGCATATACAACTACAAAAGTCAATGGCTGCGTAGTAAAGAAATTTAATGTAATACTATCTAACATTTGATTAATCTCTGCTATATAATTTACCCATTTATATGCGTATTGCCTCTTTATCCTGAAAAGTTGCATCACAAGACATACGCACTTATGCTTTTTCAAAAACATATGACCAGATAGGACGGAATTAGCCTAAAATCTAAATGGATGTAATGTGACACATCTCACGTTTTATTTCATTTTTTAAACCATCCTGGTCCAGGTGGTCACTACATGTACATCGAGGCCAACGGTGTCACAAATGGGGATACAGCTCGACTTCTTAGCGCTGAGTGTTCTGACCCTGGTCCTCAGTGCCTACAGTTCTGGTATCACATGTACGGTTCAGCTCAGACTATGGGTCTGCACATCTACCTGCTCCAAAACAACTTAGCCAAATGGGTGTGGTGGAAGAGGAATGACCAGGGAGACTCCTGGCAACTGGCTCAGGTGGATTTAGAGACCACTGGACATTTCAAGGTGAATTTGATAACCTGGCCTTGTTTTTGCCCTTGACCATGGAATGTTGGAAGGTCCAATTAATTCCAGAATTCTTTGACATAATGTTACGTTGTTGCTGCACCTGTTTTTTGTCGTCAGACATCTTAATGTCATTTTTTCACAATTACTTTGATCATAGATCATCTTTGAAGGCCGCAGAGGCACGACTGATCAATCTGACGTTGCTATTGATGATGTTTCTCTGCATCGTGGACGCTGTACAGGTAAGACAAACTCCATCAATAGTCAATTTTGATCAAAACACAATTGTTCTAATTGTTATAAGCATGTTAATATAAAAAAAAATTCTAGACTTCATTATACCGCCAGCACAAACAGAGAAACCATTGAATCCCTCAGTGGACATTACATCTACTCCACCTCCACAAGTTCCTACTACAATTAGACCAGAACCATCATCCACTGCAATGCTTGAGCCTTCAAATCCTCCATCAGTTGAAGGAGAAGCAGGTGCCCCACACCCAGGTATGACAATAAATCTCTGCCTATATTGCTCAAATATTGCTTGAGAAGGTTTTAGCCTCTTGGACTCATGTTGATGTTTACACATTTTGCATGTTCCTTGCAGTCTGCAACCTTGATTGCAATTTTGAGCAGAACCTTTGCAGTTTTGACCAGCTACTGACAGATGTTTTTGATTGGACGAGACACAGTGGCTCAACTTCAACTAAGATGACTGGGCCATCAGCTGACCACACAACAGGAAGTAGGTGTCAGCTGGACTTTCAAGAAAATGTAAACTTTTTTATTTTTGTGCATTCTAATGCCTCTGTTGCAAAATCGGAAACTCAAGAATTGACCCTGAAATGTTGAATACATTTGAATGTACTCTCTACTACTCTTTTAGTACCTCTCATACATCTCACACCCTTATCCTCATTTAAATATTTATGCAACCGCATGAGTCAAGATATTCCTTAAAAAGGAATGTAATGTGTTACTATCTCAAATTTTTTTCTAATCTCTGCATTATAATTGACTCTTTTCTAATCTTATAGTATTTTTATCCTGAATGGTTTAATCACAAGACATACATCCTTATACCATTTCAATTACATGCAACCTGATTTGCCAGGATTTGCCTCATAAAGGGATGTAATGTGACACATCGCATGTTTTATTTCATTTTTAAAACCTCCTGGTCCAGGTGGTCACTACATGTACATCGAGGCCAACGGTGTCACAAATGGGGATACAGCTCGACTCCTCAGTGCTGAGTGTTCTGACCCTGGTCCTCAGTGTCTACAGTTCTGGTATCACATGTACGGTTCAGCTCAGACTATGGGTCTACATGTCTACATGCTTCAGGGCAACTTAGCCAACTTGGTGTGGTGGAAGAGGAATGAACAGGGAGACTCCTGGCAACTGGCTCAGGTGGATTTAGAGACCACTGGACCTTTCAAGGTGATTAACTAATGTTCCGCTGGCTTTGTTTTGTTTTGTTTATGTTGGAAGGTTCAATTTACCTTAGACCAGTTTGGCCTAATGTCAGGTGGTTGCTTTACCGGTTAGCCATCAGCTAATATCATATTTTCCTCCAATATTTTTCTCTCAGATCATCTTTGAAGGCCGCAGAGGCACAACTGATCTATCTGACGTGGCAATTGATGATGTTTTTTTGCAACGTGGACGCTGTGCAGGTGAACCTTACTCAACTACAGTTAAAGCGGTCTAAAACACCACCTCTTTTAGGTTCATAATATATTAATCTTCGAATTTCTAATATATATATATTTTCTCTTAGATTTAAATGAACTTCCAACATCAACAGACCCTTTTCTGGACATCATTGCCAATCCATCTCCATCAGCTGTCAGTACTAATATAAAATTAGCAGTAATAACTACCAAACCAGAATTACAATCAGCAACATCAACACAACGACTGGCAACTGAAAGACCACATCCACTTAAACTGGCAGCTGAAGAACAGCAATCACCTAGACTTTCAGCTGAAAGACCAGAACTGCTCGTCACAGCAAGACCAAGTCAGTGTTTATGTGCCCTTTGATTGCATGAACTTACAACCTTCATACATCACTAACCATTTCTTAAAAGTT
The DNA here is from genome assembly GCA_029465975.1 of Dallia pectoralis. NCBI lineage: Eukaryota > Metazoa > Chordata > Actinopteri > Esociformes > Umbridae > Dallia > Dallia pectoralis. Next base: position 16,201,686 of record CM055732.1, read on the forward strand.
GTTATAAAGGGGCATTTCACCATAGCACTTAAGTAACTTTTTTAATGTACCAATTACAAGTGCTAGCAGTAATACTTGTCAGAATATAATACGGTCTCTTCAAAACAATCGAGAAATAGCAAATACGAAATTTGCTGAAGTATCTAGTTCCTGTGTCTTATCTGTCCATAAAATACCAGTTACTAGTTCCAGAATTCATAACAAATAAACTCCCCAATAAAATGGTGAATGGACAGTTTTATAAAACAAAAAATACACTTTTAAACAATACATTTTCATATATATTTTAGACATCAATGTTGATAATGTCCCATGTGGTGTTCTGTGCCTGTCAGTAGTAATGACAAGCCAACTCAGAAAAATGCTCTTTCGTGTTTTATTTGCTTGGTGCAGTCACTACAACAGATCTGACAGGTAAACACTATAATTGCTTTTATCTCGCATACAAAATGTAGTAACAAACAAATATTATGTACATTTACCTGTTTTCCTTGATTATTTGCCTTAAAGAAGCAAGTTTGGTACATTCTCTGTTACACGTAAAAAACAATGATACTTCACAGAAAGCACAAACCATCTCAAACCAGAATAGTACAGGATAGGAAGACCACGTTGCCCATCTGAGTAAGAGGACAAATACAATATAGTGTCTAAATTGAGAACAGACATCTCACAGATCCTAAACTTTATAGTTTATTAGAGAGTACACACCATGAAAACACCAGTCTAACGTCTACAGAGAGGAGGCAATTTCATCTGCAACTCTTCATTAAAGATAATAGGCCTATATATATATATATATATATATATATATATATAAGATGGGCAAAAGAACAGAAACATAGTCCAGAGGAAGGAGTCGGTTAAGCAAAAAACAAGGCACAGACATAGGAACATCGCTAAAATCATCCGCTGGCTTTATCAATCAAGGACTTCCACGTAGTTAGTAATAAAATTGACTTGTAAAGCAATCTGTAGAAGTCTAAGCCCAAACGGAGTCCAAGCCAAAGTGAAAACCCTTATTCTTTAGATTCCGCTCATCATTCAAAACACAATATAATGTGCTTTTTGGTGGGCAAAAAAGAATCTACTCCTCCTGGACAAATATTTGTGAATAATCCACACCAACTGTCAGGAGATACCTCAAGGCATCTTTATGCTTTATTTTCTTTTGTCCCCAATACAAGGCAGCTGCCCAGAGTTGCCGCCAAGTTCAGCCCTTTGCCACAAGTTGTGGGTCATTGTTAATGTTAGTTGCGTTTTCTGCGTTCTCTGCATCCTCCTTCAACCTGAACCACAGAAGCTGTGACACCACTTTAGTTCCAGGTTGAAGTGCCCCCCTTTAAAAAATATGTCTTACAAAAACAAAAAACTGATTAAAGAATCCCTTTACTTATTCATGCAGTCAATTATACATATTCTGTGCTCTAATAAGTAACCCAGTATTTGTGTTTGTTCTCTAGCACCATCATGCCCAAAGAACAGCCACTATACCTTGTGCATGTCTGCCTGTCTGCCCACCTGTAAGCAACTCCACGCTCTACCCAACTGCCATGCTGATGTGGACTGTGTACAGGGCTGTGTATGTGACAACGGCTTTGTCCTCAAAGAGAGGGTGTGTGTTCCCATTCAGCAGTGTGGCTGTGTGGACAATGGTGGCAACATATATAATGTGAGTGACACCGGGACAAAACAATTGTGGATGTATGTATTAATAATGTATTAATGGGTTGCACATTTCTTTACAAACTAGGGGTCAAATGGGGTTCTGTTTAAAAACGGTGCTTGGTTAATAGTCACAGTTGTGTTAGTAAAATGTTGGTACCAAGTGTAGCATGCCAGGACATTGACTAATTTATTTACTTGAATATAGTTTAAAGAAAGCTGGTACACTGAAAACTGCCAGCAGAAATGTAAGTGTGATGAAGATAACGACGTCGGAGAAATTGACTGCAGTGATGAAGAGTGTGATGAGGATGATATCTGTCTTCAGAATGAAGCTGGACAGTATTTCTGCAAGTCAACAGGTAGGTTACACTTTTCAGACATTTGCCTCGTAAGGAACCTGCTAAATTGTTTAATTGCCCGTCATATTGACCTGAGGCAGTGATCAACTCATTGTTCGAAATGTTATTGAAAAATTCTAAACAAAGATTTTTTTCTATATAGCTCCCTGGGTAATAAAGATATTTCAATATATTTTTCTCATAACATTTGTCTTTTCTATGTTTTACTATGCACTAATGGTGTGCTTACAGACTTCAGTGAGTGCTCTATCAATGGTGACCCAGAGTACAGAACCTTTGACAACATGAAGCATAAATTCAAGGGCAGGAATTGTTACGTCCTGGTCCAGACCACAGGCCTGTCCAAGAACCAGCCAGAAGTCTACATCGAGGCCATCAATGACATCACCAACCACGATAATGGTGACAACATTCATTGTGACAACAGTAAGGATGAACAGCTTGACATCGCCAGGAAAAGCGACAGCGATGAGGACAGTGACGAGGACAACGACTGTCTGCGCCTGAGAGGACTCAAGATCAGAGTCTACAACCACACTGTGGATTTCAGGAAGAATAGGAAACTTTTTGTGAGTATTCTTGACGTTTTTTATGTAACATGGACATTTTTCGGCAGTTCCTTTACGTCACTCTTTTTGTTTTTTGTATTATTTGCATTTTGTAATCAGTTTTCCTGTTTCATTATGTTGCAAGGCGTACAAAGGTGTACTGCTCTGCAGACACTATTTTAAAGCTTATAGCTTCCTGGATTTTAAAATTGTCCAAGCATATTTGTACCCATATTTATTACCTAGTTCCTTTTTTGGTACCAATATTAGTGTGTGTGTGTGTGTGTGTGTGTGTGTGTGTGTGTGTGTGTGTGTGTGTGTGTGTGTGTGTGTGTGTGTGTGTGTGTGTGTGTGTGTGTGTGTGTGTGTGCGTGTGCGTGTGCATGTGTGTCACAGCCACTGTCTAGGTGAGGTAACTGGTAGTATTTAGGTCAGATACTTTTTACATGACAAGATTTTAGAACACAAGTTCAGAAAATGCAGAACTAGCCACATGTATTATTATTCTTATTGTTATTTGTATTCCTTAAAAACACTCATAAGGCTGCTAAAGACAATAACTGTAGAAGATATAAATGTTTAAACTTTTTAATTTTTTTAACAACAGTAAAATCATTAAGAAATATCCATAACCGATTTTTATCGTCTTTTTTTCACGAGATTAAAATCCTAGTACAGTTATTACATAACTACCACTAAAAGATAGTCCTATAAAAATCCTGATGCAAAAACGGAAACAAAAATAAAATGTTATGCATCAGAACATATTCAATGCATCATACACAGAACAAAATCACTGAAGGGTCTATAAATGGCGGAAATTCTTCCAGTCAAAATTCATGTAAGATCATACGTCAGCAAAATTATGGCATGCCCATTATAGCCTTTACTAGGAAGAATACATCCATACTAGATAAAACCATCACGGTAAAGGTATATTTTGTATAATATTAAATGTAGATATTCATAATATTACTCACTTGGCATTAGGTCAGAAGCAGCCATTTAAGTGCCAAAGCTTTTGTTTGCTTCCATAACAACAGCCCAATCATTTATTTTCTTATTGGTTGCTGCCCTCTGTGGTTGAGATACACATTATATAGTTGAACATCCCTGTCCCACTTTCTTTCCTTGCTGCTTTTCTCTTATTCTCCTGGTCTTCTTACCATGCTCTCTCTCGTGATTTTCATCGTTGCCCCCTTGAACTTTCTTGATCCTCTCTTTAGGTGGACGGTAGGAGCGCTCGTGCCCCTCTCAACCCGGCTGGTGGTCTGAGGATTTTCGAGCACTCGTCTCGTATCTATTTGAAAACAGACTTTGGCCTCTCCGTTGAGTTTGATGGTGACAGCAGAGCAGGTAAAACACAATGACATCACAGTCCAAAGAGAGTTGAAATTAGTCTCAGCCATCTCTCTGATGATAGTTTCAGAGTCATGAGGGTTTTTGACGGTGCCAATAAAATTATACTATTCTGCACTGTCTGCGTTCCATGGTTGTCATCATAGTTACGACACACGACCGGTCCTGTTTGTCAGCAAATGATGACTTTGAGCAACGACCAAATAAATCTAGCGAGCGTCTGTGTCGAAGACAACAGTAAAGTTACCAGTGCTTTCTGTTAATACATACCCCATAAAAGAGTGAAACTTTTTAACATTCCCTTTGCCTTTCAGCATATACATGTGTGCCCCTTTTGTGCTTTGTAGATCAGCTTTGCCGCCCAAAATAAAGAAAGGGGACATACAGTTTTTTTTTTTGGAGTGTTGGTTAGTTAAATATAATGAATCATTATATGATTAATAATAATAATGCATTTCCATACTCAGTAACATAAATAGTACACTATTTAATCTGGGCAAAATTAAAATACTGTAGCGTCCGGTGGGGGGAATCGAACCATTGCCCTAAAGCTCCGCAGCCGAGCGCACTATCCACTGCTCCAAATAGGGATATCACATTTGGAGGGCCGAGTAGTGGCACCGTCAGGGTCGCTACAATAGGCTTGAAAATGAATCTGACCTACAGCATTGCCATCTAAAAGTCAAACGGCAGGTACTGCATAATTATTTTTGCCTGCACATATTTCTCTCCACATGGAGATGCTAGTTTAACTTTAGAGCACTATAAAACCAACAGGCTACTGTCTCAACTGAACGCAAAAATAATCTATTTAGAAATTATTCTCAGTAGAAGTTCACTTAGGGAGCCTTAGGGAGGTGGGGGGATGTCCCCACCAAAGCTAAGACCAAACCTACGCCCTTGGGCTAAACTGAAAATGTATGTATTGCTATTCATACAGAGATCATCCTGCCCCACACCTACAAGAGGAGGGTTGGCGGTCTGTGTGGCAACTTTGATGGCCAGAAGAAAAATGACATGGTTAAACCAGACGGTGTCCAGACAAAGATTGTCAAGGAATTTGGAGAGAGCTGGAGTGTAATGGAAGAGACGCTAAACAAAACATAAAGGTATGCCTAAGCCTAAGAGAAAGCATTAGCTATTTTTATAGCAATAGCTAAAGTTTCTTAGTGAGAGAGGTGATCTTCAGCTCCCATTTGAGGTCCTGGGCGATGGTGTAGACCAGGAAGTGAAGAGACTCCAATGTCTTGATTGGGGAGCCCCCCTGGACAATGGGCTGAAGGTCCACTCTCATCTCCACTGTCTTTAGAGCATTGAGCTCCAAGTTGTTGAGACTGTAGGCAGTCCTGCCCCATCAGAGATTAGTCCAACGAGGGTGATGTCATCTGCAAACTTCCAAAGTTGGACAGAGTGGTGACTGGAGACAGGTGCTTCCCCACCCTCATATGCGGCCTCCTGTTGGAAAGAAAGTCTGTGATCCATTTTCAAGTGGACATGATTGCCACAAATTGTAGAATGTCTTTCAGTTAATGGATAATGTCGGGTACAAATGAGTGCTTCAGTCCGCTTCCCGAAGCAGAGGGTAGACGTAGCTTTGACTAGAATGTCCAGTATTTCAGCGGATGTTAATATAAATTCAGGGAATGGATCCACAGGAATTGTTTTCCTAATGTTTAGCATCGCCCCTCTAGAAAAAACAATCATTTGTCACAGTACACTGATTTTATACTCACAAATACGTGCATCTTAGAGTCGTGGCTGCCATTGATGGCCTCATCTTGAACAATCATGTTATTGGCGGATTGACCATTGAGCCTAATTTTTTTATTCACGATTAGGCTTAAACTGCATTAGTGAAGCTGTCCCTATATTACATAGGTTACATAAGTAAAATGTAAACATAAATCATGTGTGGAATGCATTTTTGTTTTAGTCAATTGCTAATGGCTTGTTCTTTTGTGTTTTCAGACAATCGTGTTTGCAACCGACCTATGACCAGCAACTGTACTGTCATGCCCCAATACTATTGTGTCACTAAATACTATTAAAATATTAGACTATTTGTTTAAATCCTGTTGTTACTGTTGCACACCTGTGTGCATTAATATATCTCTCACTTTTTATTTAATGTAACTCTTTGGTCATTTATCCAGTCTTCAGAAGCAAATTAAATTTACATTGTTTATGCATTTCAGCTAAGGTGTAGATTTTTTAACCCTACATACATTTTCTGTTTAGTAAAATGTTACTGTATGAAAACAGAAAACTTTGCCAAACATTTTGCAATTGTTTTAGGTTGTGTTTGTTCCAGTCACGGATCCTTGGGGTGTAGTGTAGAAGGAGCGAGATGCTGATCATATATTCCATTTGTGGTGTTTTACTTGGAATCCATACAAAATAAAACACACTGAACGTAAAAAGCAAACGCGCTTACACAAAGCGACTTCTATTTTCACACTCACCAACATAGGACGTAACTTAAATCAATCACAAGCACCCATGAACCTAAACAGGGACCTTAATTAGCCCTCTGATTAACTATGCCCGGGGCTTAGCTAAACCCAAAACTGTTGTGCTTCTAATTAACATTATACACAAATGTGCTCTCCCCTAAACACCCTGTGACAACACAGCTCACCATCGTGACAGTTCCCAGGTAATGTATGTTTTTAATAATGTATTTCTTTAATTATCTACACACGATACACATTTCAAGCTTTATAAATAAAGAATGATCATTCCAACTGCACTGATTGTGTTAGAATCAATTGGATACCATTGAGTTTTAAAAAGACCAATAAAATGTCTTTGAGGCATTGCTTTAACCCTTGTGACTTTACCTAGAAAAACTGTTAACTCATCATAGTGGTTTAGACCTATGTCTTTACAGATACAACGCAATTCTGATCTGTATTCCAATTTAATTGGTCTTTTGAACAATCATGTTAGACTTGAAAAATACTACATATTAATGACAAAGAAAATCTGAATAATCCTGTGTATGTTTCTGGAAATGACAGGAAGTCTGTGATCCACCTGCAGGTGGAGTCTGGTACGTTGAGCTGGTACTCGGACTACTTTGCTGAACTACTCTCTGTTATATCTGTTGATTACAACTTCTTTATTGGGGACATTAACATCCACATATATAATGATACAGACCACGGAATACAGATTAATGCCAAAGAGCTTTCTGCACAACTTGACACCTTTGAACTTACTCAACACGGGTAAGGAATTGGCCATGTCTGATCATTTCTATAAATTTTTGAAGCATTGATAACCCCGGATGTTCAAGTAAACACTGTTTCTGTTAAGAAAAGGTACATTATTGAGACTACCAATGCTCAGTTTATGGAGGCCTTGGCTACCTCACCCACAATACGTGCAGAGTCAGTTGATGTACTCCTGGATAATTTCAATGGCAAAATATTGAATGTCACGGGCTGTGTTGCACTGGTAAGGTTAAAAATACCTCAAAGAAAAAACAGCATGAAAGTAAACACCCTAAAAAGAGAATGTAGCAAAGCTGAACGTAAGTGGAGAAAAACTAAGCTTCAAATCCACTATGACATCTATAAACAAAACCTTTGTAGCTTCAATCTTGAGTTACGCAGGGCTAGACGGCAACATTTATCGGGAATGATCAATGGGAAAATCAACAACGACCCGCATTTTGTTAGCTAACCAACCCCCTGAAGCAGATAGCACCAGAACTCTTGTCCACTGCAAAATGTAAATAATTTCCTTTTTTCTTCAGTGAAAAAATCTAAAGTATTAGGCAAACCATCATAACCACACAGTCAAACAATGACTCTGTATCACCACTACAAACACCAAGAAATAACTTGTCTATTATGTCACAATTCAATAGATTTGACCCAAAATGCCTGTTTAAAAGAAAAAGCATCTTAAAGCTTCCACGTGTTGTCTCGACACACTACAATCAGAGTATTTTAACTCTGCAGCAAATAGTTAAAAACTCTCTGCAATCAGGGATTTTCCCAACGTCACTTAAAACCTCTGCCATTAAGCCTCTATTAAAAAGAGAACGCTGGATGCAACTATTGAATTTTGTGAACTCATGCGGACAAATAACAATCAAACAGCTCTAAGAAAAAAATATTACATGACATACGACTGAATGCTGATTTGGATAAAATGACAGTTTTGGTTCTAGTATATCTTAGTGCCGCATTTGACACTATAAATCAAATAACACTTCTGGACAGGCTGGAAAATTGGGTAGAACTCTCCAGGACCGTCCTTAATTTGTTCAGATCTTATTTAGATGGGCGGAGTTACTTTGTCACCATCGGCAACCACGAATCTGATAAGGTGGCCATGACATGTGGGATCAGTTCTCGGACCACTTCAGTTCAATCTCTATATGCTACCTCTGGGCCAAATTCTACAGAACAACAACATTAACTATCATAATTATGCAGATGGTAGTCAATTATATATGGCTCTCAAACTATATGACTGCAGCTCAATTGACTCACTGTGTCACTGTATAGAACACATACATCTCTGGATGAACCTAAATGGTCTATAATTAAACCAAAATAAAACAGAGATTATTGTGTTTGGCAAAAAAATGGAAGAACTAATATTAGGAAAGAACTGGATTCTCAAACCCTAAAAACCAGGGGCTAAGTGTGTAATGATAGACTCAGATCTCATGTTTACCAGTCATATCAAAGAGTTCATCTTAAAAAACTTTTTCACATGATAAACACAACAAAAGACTCAACAGATGTTCTCATTTGCAAATGTTTTATTCTTAATCCTTAATAGTAAAGAATCTCTTCTTTGGTCTGGGACAGGCCAGAGAATCTTGTCAACACCACAGGCTTTATAGGCCGTAGACTGGCAGCGCGGGTAAAATCCTTGTGCATGCCTGATCCACCCCTGGCATGCACCAACTGAAATGTCTAGGTAGGCTTCTTCCATGGCCTGGAGGAGGTGAACACGAATGTAGCGTTGTCGGTCATACACTTTCTACCACCATGCCAAAAAGTAGCGGGTTTAGAAAGGGAGAGTACCCAGGCAGAAACATGCTGTAAATCCTTGGGTTATTGCTAAACCAGTCTCGAACCAGAGCAGCAAGATGAAAACTGACGTTCGGACGTTTGTTCAGAGTGAGATGGTTAAATGTATGACTACAAGTAAACTAAATTACATTATTTGTTGTGTTTTGTAAATAAAGATTTTGAATGCTTACTATTTTTGTAATATTGTGATAAGTGTGTCCAAACATTTGACTGATACCCTGTAAAATTCTTTGTTTGCTAAAGGGTTCCTCGCTTCAGTGCCAGCCAAACAAGTGCCAACCACAACTGACTGCTGTACAATGCCTTCAGCATTACCCACAGTGGACACTTATACTAGACCTTCACAATCAAACACAGTGGACATTAATACTATCCTTTCATCATCGAACACAATGGACACTAATACAACACTTTTACCATTGCACACATTAGACTTTAATACTACATCTTCCCCAAATAATAGTGAAAACTAACACTACACCGTTATCATCTAACACAGTGGATCGTACTACACTATTGTCATAACACACAGAAGACGACACTTCTACACTTTCACCAACTAAAACAGTGGACTGCAAAACTGAACATTCACCTATAGATGAAAGCACATCAAATAAATAGAATCATATCAAAATCCACTCTTGGTGAGTCAACCAAGCAGGTAAATCTATTTTAAATTAGAAACAATTCGCTAGTTAAAATAATATCTCAAATGCGCACCTTGTGGCTACAAGTAATGTCACATCAATAGAAAGTTCACAAATGTTTTATATAGACTCTGCTGGGATCCCTGTGCCAGACCTAACCGAGAAAATAACTCTACACCTTTGCCAGTAGAGGGTACCACAACCACACGTCACAGTGCTCACTACAAGTAGCACCCATTCCTAGAGCAGTGGTTCACAAACTTCCCTAATCCAAGGAAACCCTGCATAGTGATTTATTATAATTATCATAAGAAAATTATATTATTGTAGGTTTCTGAACAACTCCCTTGGGGAAGTTTTTTTTATTTGCAGGTTTTAACAAACTAGATCAATAATTATTATTCTACTAACGCATACACTCCCAGTTGTTTTCTTACTGTTTGAAGCAACATGTTGACTAATAACAGTCAGCACCCAATTTATTCTGTTTACATGACTGCTGTATAGTTTTTGTTTTGTATTAGCATTTTTTCTATGCATTTGAAGATGCTTTTTAAGCAGTTTTGTTAATAAATCACATTTAATTATCAGTTTTTATGTTTTATTTAACGGACAATCCAATCCAATCAACCCAGCCTGAACCTGACAGAGCACGCTCCAAGAAGTTTATACATGCGGCCAGGGAAAAAAGACCTCTTGGGTTGAATTTAGAAATAAATCTAGAGAGGAACCCAGGCTCTGAGGGGTGGCCAGTCCTGTCCAGTCTGGCTGTGCTGAGTGAACTTATAATAGTTTAATAAGTTTTAAATAATGCCCTCAATATGAAAACAAGACAAATGGATAAGTTAGACACCCCACCTCCCCTGGCACAATAGTATAGCAGCCTATGCCTTGAAACTGAGACATGGAGGTGCAGTGAAACTGTCATTGGACAGGGCCCAACAAGCCGGAAAACATCCACCCACTTTACCAAGCATCAACCAAAAGACACCACCAGTGGCGGCTGGTGAAAAATATTCTCGGTGGGGCTGTGCCATACTTTTTTGTTTCTGTTACCATTGCAATACAATTTAACACAAACTGCAGGACAGCAGTGCTCAGTGAAATAGTCAGTAACTATTTAATGCCAATATTAAAAAGTTGAGGCATTCTTACACAAAAACATAAACATCATATTGCACAAACACAAGCCTTTTATTTGCACATACATGTATATATATATTAGGTTTATAGGAAATCCTACAAGGATGTATAATGTAGAAATGGATACCAAGTGGCTCAACTCAGACTTTTGACTGGAAGAATAGCATACATTACTTTATGATCAAACTAAATGTAACTAATCGTTAATGTGCTCCAGAACTGCAACAATTAATTGATACAAAACAACATATATACAGTTATATTCTCATGCCCACGCCAGGCCAACTCAAAAGCCCCACAAAACCTCACATAATCTGTAATTTTGGATAAAATGTGCTTAGCATCCCTGCCTGGTGTACCAGCTACAGGAGAAGCCGCGCATATACTGCTTTCCTATACAGCTTCACGGACGAGCTTGGGGCGATAAAATAATCGCCCTTCTTGGATTCGGTTTAAGAACGCTGATTGGCTAAATTTCATGTCATTTATTTGTATCTTAAATTAGCAATTGGCTTAACTGCTACATAGACCCGCCTCCTTGGGTCACTTTCTCTATCCCCCCATGCTGTGACGAGGCGTTCAGACAGGCAGAGGAAAGTTTGACAATATGAATATCATATTTTACACATATTACTGTGTGCATTCCATATTTAAAACACACACATATTGACATACTGATGTTTTTATCATTATTATTCTTATTTTTGTTTTACATTTTTAAATAGATTTTTATTTTTTTGTGGCTTAAGGGGGGGCGCGCCCTAGCGCCAGCTGCCACTGGACACCACTCAACCACAACCTCTCTGGAAAGGTTTCGTTTTACTCATAGAGTGCTTGTACTTTGCTTGTCCTTTAAGCAGCATATAGAATGTCTAACAAAAAAACAAAGGCTATTTCTCTTTTAGTGCAAGAAAAACAATCAACATTTCTGTCAGTGCTGGATTATGTTGATATTTTATACATGCATACAAATCAATCTTCTCTGAAAATGCTGGACTCAGTATATCATGCAGCACTAAGATTTGTAACTAATTCCAGTTTTCATACTCATCATTGTAGCTTGTATGAGAGTGTTGGTTGGCCTTCTTTGCATAATCGCAGGTTGGAGCATTGGTATATTTTTCTCTTTAAGGCCATACTGTGTAAACTGCCTCCTTATTTATGTTCTCTCCTGACTCCTAAGGTCACAACTGAGGAATGTAATCTTCGATCATATGGGCAAATAATGTATGACATTCCTCGAACGCGAACTGTTTTCGCGAACTGTTTTCGGTGAAAGTGCCTTTAAATTTTTTTACCAGGATGCTCCATCATCCTGGTATAAACTGCGGAAATATGTTAAATGAGACTACCTACCAACATTGATACAGTTTAAAATTAGGACAAAGGATTACTTGAGTAGGCCTACTACATGCACATGTGCTGCTACTGAGTGCTGCTGATGATTATGTGGAGATGATGTTAACTTGCCAACCTTTTTCTGTTTTATGTTGTCTGTTTTTGCTGTATATTTGAATTATGGAACTTTTGTACTGCTGTCTGGGCCAGGACTCCCTTGAAAAAGAGATTATGAATCTCAACGGGATTACTCCTGGTTAAATAAAGGTTAAATAAAATAAAAAAATTTACTGACACCCGTCTGCCACCACAAAGAGCCAAAAACTACAAGAATTGATGCACAGGAAAATCTAAGAAGCTGGGAAAAACTTCCTAGCATGAGCATAACCAAGAAAGAACCCTATACACATGAGCACTTTGAAATTATATGAAGAGCTGCATTTGTTATGTAATTTGTTCATTCTAGGGCAATAATTAAAATGTATACACATAACATATATACAGGAGGTGTGTTATATCTAAATAACTTTAATTCAGTTTGAGATACATTACAATTGGACTGGCAAGTTATTTTGTACTTTCTCTCAAAACTGTTTTAATACCTTCCGTGGGCCTGATGGAATTGCCTCCATGGCCGGATTCGGCTCGCAGGCCATAGTTTTGGCCTAAATTAATGGTTTTGCATGTTCAGAGACTTTATTTCCAAATAGAATCCTGGTGTACCAAAGTTGAAATTAAGATATTGATTAGGATCATGTTATAACAACTGTACAGTTTACATTTTGTCAGTATTGAAAATCAAATTCTTTCCTTGAAATACATATAAACTGCAGAGTCTTATCAAATGTTTGTCACAAATGATAACAGTACGTACCATTCACTTTTTTCCACTTGATGGCAGCGTTGTCAAATGACAGAAAGAAGTTATGTGAATAAAATGCCTTTCAGTGCACTGAACACCCTCTGTGTCTCTTCCCTGTATCTCTCCCCACTAAAATACATTTTATAATAGCTTGGTTCAACAGTTGGCGCATAGCTGTCCTCTGCAAATAATCAAGAAACCATGTGGACTTTGTAATTCACCTAAAATGGGAAACACTTTCTGATAAGGGTACATGGCGTACCATTAACAAATACAGGTTAAACAAACACAAAAAAACTAACAAATGGTGAATAATTTGAATTTGAACTCACGGTGTGTTCTGTCATTTGTTCATGCTGGAACAGAACATGATCTCCTTAAGATCTTTACAGGAACACACAGTTTGTATTGCAACCTTTTAATGGTAATTCAGGAGTTGCATTCATGTAGCTAGTTGCTTACATGAACAATCGGCTAAGTAATATAAACTATTCATTAGATAATCCGATGTGTTAATAAGATTACTGTGGGGTAAGACTTTTTAATTAGGTAGGCTAGATAATGATAGTTTAATATTATTTACATCATATACCGTTTAAACGTTTGGGAAAATGAAAACAGACATAAAATTAATTTGAATATGGCAGATTATTAGGAAATGTAGCCATTGACAAGGTTAGAAGTAATTATTTTTTAATTGCATAAACCTTGTTGGCAATCAGACATTTATTGTAGTTGGCCACAAGGTTTGCACACATTTCAGCAGGGATTCTGTCCCACTCCTCTTTGCAGATACTCTCCAAGTCATTGTGGTATCGAGGCTGACGTTTGGCAACTCGAACCTTCAGCTCCCTCCATAAACTTTATATGGGATTAAGGAGACTGGCAAGGTGCTTCAATGTGCTTCTTTTTGAGCTAGTCCTTTGTTGCCTTGGATGTGTGCTTTGGGTCATTGTCCTGCTGGAATACTCATCCATGACCCATTTTCAATGCCCTGGCTGAGGGAAGGAGGTTCTCATTCACGATTCGACAGTACATGGCCCCTAAGCATAATGTTTCCACCTCCATGTTTGACGGTGGGGATGGTGTTCTTGGCGTCATATGCAGCATTCTTCCTCCTCCAAACACGGAAAGTTGAGTTGATGCCAAATAGCTTGATTTTGGTCTCATCTGACTACAGAACTTTCACCCAGTTCTCCTCTCAATCATTAAGATGTTCAGTGGCAAACTTCAAACAGGCCTGTAAATGTGCTTTCTTGAGCAGGGGGACCTTGCCAGTACTGCAGGATTTCAGTCCTTCAGAGTGTAGTGGGTAACCAATTGTTTTTAGATGACTACAGTCCCAGCTGCCTTGAGATCATTGAAAAGAATCTCCTGTTGTCACGAGTGAGGTCTTTTTTCCTCACTCCTGGTGGGTTTAGTTGGTTCACTCCTTTCATTTAGTTCAGGGGTGGCCGACCCGCGGCTCCCGAGCCGCATGAGGCCCTTTGTCAGGTTTCATGCGGCTCTTACGTTCATAACATGGAGCCCCTTGTCACTGGGGTCCCCCAAGGATCGGTCCTAGGCCCTCTCCTTTTCTCCTTATACACCCGGTCTCTTGGCTCTGTCATATCCTCTCATGGCCTCTCCTATCACTGCTATGCAGATGATACCCAACTATTTTTCTCATTCCCACAGTGTGATACCCAGGTAGCATCCCGTATCTCTGCATGTCTGACTGACATCTCGGCCTGGATGTCTGCACACCATCTGAAACAAAGGAAGAGCCTGCCGCTCCAGGATCTGTCCATTACGGTGGACAACGTCACAGTCCCCGCTACCCAATGTGGGAAAAACCACATTGACAACTCCCTCTCATTTTCTGCACACATCAAGGCGGTGTCCAGGTCTTGCAGGTACATGCTCTACAAAATTCGGAAAGTAAGGCCGTATCTTACGCAGGAAGCCGCACAAGTGCTGATCTCCCGTCTCGACTACTGCAACTCCCTTCTGGCTGGTCTCCCAGTGTGCGCCATCAAACCCCTGCAACTCATTCAAAATACAGCAGCCCGCCTGATCTTCAATCTACCAAAGTTCTTCCACGTCAGTCAGCTGTTCCGCACACTACACTGGCTCCCGCTCGAAGCACGCATCCACTACAAAACCATGGTGCTAGCCTATGGGGCAGTAAGAGGAACCGCCCCCTCCTACATCCAGTCACTAATCAAGCCGTACACACCCACGCGAGCACTTTGTTCTGCCACCTCAGGCCTCTTGGTAGTGCCATCCCTACGGGAGGGCAACTCCCGATCTGCTCAGTCTAAATTGTTCTCCGTGCTTGCCCCGCAATGGTGGAACAACTCCACTCTGGAGATCAGATCATCGGACTCTACCAATCTTCAAAAAACTTCTAAAAACATTCCTCTTCAAACTGTACCTCCAGTAGCTCAATGAATGGAGCTCCACAACTCTCGCCTGTTCGAAACTTCACTACCGAATCATTCATCCACTCCTCCTCTCCTAGCACCCCTTCTATCTCTAGCACTTCCCCCTGCACCCACCCAGGAACAATGTACTTATTGCCTTTTTGATGTGTGTTTTAGCTATATGTGAAATGCCTGCACTTATTGTAAGTCGCTCTGGATAAGAGCGTCTGCTAAATGCGCAAAATGTAAATGTAAAAATGTAAATATAGAATTTTTTTTAATGTTGGTGTCCGCTTCACTTGAATTCAATAAAAGAGTTTTTGTCAAACGGTCCCTGGTTCAATTCCCCTAACCAGATGCCACAATATGTCTTTTGAAATAGTTTCTAAGCTTTTATTTTCAGAATTTTATTTTTGCCTATGTGTATGATGTGGCTCTTTGCGGTAACACAGTCAGAAATGTGTCTCTAAGCCTCTGACTGGCTGGCCACCCCTGATTTAGTTGGTAGGTGAATCACGCACACCAGTTGCGTGATTCACCTACCAACTTTTCAGTTGGGTTATTAGCAGATCTATTCAATTCACTGGGTGTGGTTGCACCTTGCATTGCATTGTTTGAAGTCACATCCGTTGTGGTGAGTGTTAGTTTAGATATCGCAGCTTTGTATATTTAGCTATGTGTAAGCACTCTTTTAAGTTCAATGTTTCTGTTTTTTGGCCACCGGAAGATTGCTTTGCGTTTGGCTCATTATCCTGCACTATACCTGTAGTTTACGTGACACCTGTGTTCTAAGCTGATTCCTCGTTCTCATGGTCAATGAAACTTCACAAGGTGAGATCTTGCATGGAGCCCCAGACCGAGGGACAATTATTTTGTGATTCTTCTATTTGCGAATAATCACACCAACTGTTGTCACCTGCTCACCAAGCTGCTTGGCGATGGTGGAGAGTTTAGAATCTGATTGATTGGATGCTTCTGTGAAAAGGTATCTTCTATACAAGCAATGAAATGAGATTAGGAGCACTCCCTTTAAGATAGTGCACCTAATCTCAGCTCATTACCTGTATAAAAGACACCTGGGAGACAGAATTCTTGACAGGGAGATTGACAGGGGATCAAATACATATTTCACTGAGTAAAATGCTAATCAATTTAAAAATATATATATATATACAGTGGGGAGAACAAGTATTTGATACACAGGCGATTTCGCAGGTTTTCCCACTTACAAAACATGTAGGAGTCACTACTCAGAGCATCCAGGCAAAACCAGCGCCAGGCTAATCGTCGACACACCCCTGCCCCAGTTTATTCTGTCGACGGAGACATGGTGTGACTCTTCTACAATGACCTACCGTTAAGAACTGACTCCAGAAAACTGTCCCCTTGGTACATCGGGCCATTTGTGGTGGAGAAGGTCATCAACCCCACGGTGGTCCGATTGAAACTTCCCCCAACCCTCAGAGTCTATCTTGCCTTCCATGTCTCATGCCTGAAACCCGTTCTGCTCAGTCCACTTCTCCCCCCTCCGCCTCGTCCACCTCCTCGTCTAATGATTGATGAAGCACCATCATACACAGTGCGCCGCATCTTGGACTCCCAACGATGAGAAAGGGGTTTCCAGTACCTGGTCGACTGGGAGGGTACGGTCCAGAGGAGAGGCGTTGGATTCCCAGAAAACAGATCAGGCAAGGCAAACGTGAAATTCATCTCTCTAATAGTCGGAAAGCCGAGCAAAGTGGAGCTCTCTGAGTGTTAACTACAGGCCTGTATGAATAAACTGAGTATAATTGAGCGCTTGAGAATATCAAACAGTCATACTGGTGAAAAGTAACACAATTGCTGCCGCCAAAAAGAGAAAGGAAAGCTGGCAAAAGATTGCCGACTGCGTAAATGCGTAGATTACAGACTTATCACTATCACTGCCCCTTCAATAAGGCAGAACTAGATTTTGCTATAATTATACAATTATGTGTAGTCAATTAAAGAAATGTGTTGCTGAGATGAATTGTCTTGTGTCATTATTATTGCTGGATACCTTTAGTTGAAATCCAGAAGCAGTCTTGGGAACAAATAAAGAATAAACATAAGAACATAATTCAAACCGGTAAGAAGGGGTGCCTGGCACCCACCACCTTGGGGAACCCTACAAAAAGTGTATACTACATTTAATTTACATTCGTATTGGCAACATTCAGCTCAAGTAGCTGACTAAGATACACCAGTCCCTCCGCTGAGAACCTATATCTTTCATAAAGATAATCATCTGGAAAAGCAAATGGGTTTTGTTTGGTCCCTGAATATCCTTGCTCTGTTAAGTGAACCTCTAACTATTCGTGCACCGAGCTCAGCGAGATCTTTTAAGAATGGTGACGCCATATTCAATAGAGAATTGATTGGTTAGTAGGCGGTGCTTTTATTCGGGTTAATCTGTTATCCTGACTATAACCTGCTTCGGAGAAGGTTAGCTTCGCAGCATAAGTTACCATGGCGATGTAACCCAGTAAGAGGTTAACCAACTTCGTGATACCAAAAACCCAGGTTTGAACCTGAAGTTACCTCGCTAACTACAAATCTTGCTTCATAGTAGGCTACAGGCCGCTGGTGAAACAAACCTTGCTTACCGGTACTATTTTAATGATTCAGATGTGCTCCCACAATAACCCTATTTACAAAGGAATGGGTTATGTGAAAAAAACAAATTAGTAGATTTTTATGGTAGTGAGTCAGACCAAATATTGGAAAGCGCTGCTGGAAAGGCAAGACTCAGACACCCAGTTTAGCCAGATAGGGCCTACTATTCTCATATCATCCTTTAATAAAATAACAGAGAAACCTCAGATATGATGTACTTACATTCATGTAACAATGGATAAGAATAACATGTTCAAACAAGAAAGAGGTTAATGATGTTTTAAAGGCCCTTGTATATAATGTGGGAATGGTTGCTTTTTAAATGTATGCAATGTCTCTAATTAAACAAATACATTGACTGTCATCATCCCACCAGAAAATGCAGAGAGAATCTGAATGTTCTTTAGCCAATATTGCTATACTGTACAATGGACTTGTTAAACCACTGTGAATGCTGTAACTCTGCAGTAGCAGGTCTTGAGGAGAAGCTTAGTGAT
Source organism: Dallia pectoralis (assembly GCA_029465975.1). NCBI lineage: Eukaryota > Metazoa > Chordata > Actinopteri > Esociformes > Umbridae > Dallia > Dallia pectoralis. Next base: position 16,220,203 of record CM055732.1, read on the forward strand.
ATAGGCCTACTACTGTCAAACAAAAAAGCAGCGCAACTTAGTACACAACAGAATCTGCACTGTCTGAATGGTAACGAGGACTTATTTGGAATATGAATTAGATGTGCTCTCACAAACTCTTTTGTAGTGAAAAGGAATCAAGCGCAGGCATTTATCTTGTTTGTGGGTTTTTCAATAAAACAAAGAGCACAACAAGGCAAATCTAGACTCTGAATGGAAATAAAGTGCGCTCAACTAAGCGACTACTACTAAACAAAACAGCTGTAACACACAAACAACACTCACCATACATAGGAAGTAACATACAATAACAAAGCACAAAACAGGGGACAGGGGAGCAAACAACACATACTACTTACTCATAGGGACTTGGAGTGAATGGTTAGACAAGACAATGAAATAAGTCTGGGGTTTGGTTCATGGATGAATGTAAATCAAAAAACACAGGGTGAAAACATATGGTCTCCACCTCATTGTGACATGTGCATTGAATCTTTACATGAATTTAGTAGTCATTTAGTATTCATTCTTGCAAAGGAAAATCTGCCCAATCTGACCTTTGGGAAGCAATTTGCTTAGTACTTGATGCAAAACAGGTAAAGGATATGTGGTACAAACTATAATTGACTGCCCAGTGTGACCTGGATTCTCACAGTAGGTGATCACATCATCAATGTTCTGAGTAAATGAGTCTTCTCTGAATTCTGGAAAGGTATGTTAAGACAATATTTTTATTTAAATAATGATTATTATTGAAATTGTATACCCAAACATAGCTGATACAACCAGTATTTATATAAAGAGACAATGGACATAAAGGAAAATATACAATCATACAATAATAAAATGTTACAAGAATCGAAATATACCTCCTCTCGGGTTCCATGCCTGTCTTTTTGAGTTTACTGTGTTAACCGTCTAACTGTATCACTGTATTTATTGTAAGTTACAAGTGCCAGGATGAGTCTACGAAAGGCCTCTTTCTGCCTATTTTCAAAAATCAAGAATCGTATGACATTGAACACTCTAGCCTGCTGTTGCACAGTTAGTGCTAATAGTCACGTTAGCTTATGATTGGCTTTATGATTGAAACCAATGATTAACATGAGACGCAAGCAACCATGATCATCATCTCTGTCATTGCAGCGCACATTAACGTAAATGATGGGCTAAGGATTCATCGTGGCGTATCACGCATGGGTTGTTGTCTCTCGATTTGGTCCATAAAAGAAACCCCTCTCTCCTGCCTGGAGTTAATCAAGTAGTAAATTGTCTGGCCCCCCAATATTCCTCTTAATGTTTTTCATTATCTCGTGAAGGTGAAGCTCTGAGAGCTCAGTGTACTGTATCAGATTAAACCGTCACTCGACAAGTGCAACATCAAGATGTACTAAAGCGGTGGGCTGAATTCAGGGCGATCACACGTGGTGGAGAAGGGTTAAGGATAGGACCACAGACTCAGCTGTCTAGGACTGCGCTGTAGTAGAGATAAAGGGATTTGGGATCAAATGGATTCATTCAGATCCGGCGGAGGCATGGGACTGTCTCCTTCTCCCAGAGATCGGCAATCACCTGTACGCTTTAATCAGGACCCGTCACAGCCAGGAACAATGGCTGGTCGGACAGGATCACTCGACTTCCCATCCGAATCGTTGTGCATAAAGTACGGGGAGTTTTTAAAGCACACAGCCGCAGCCACAGCGACCGCGGAAAGCAGTGGCGGGGAGCAGAGTCCGGATGATGACAGTGACGGCATTGGCCGAAGTGACATGGTGCTTTTTCCCGAGGAAAGGCTTATGGCGTCTATGGCCAAATGTGACGCAGGTAAGAAACACAAAGAGCAGAAAGTGCTGAGGCTCAACATTAACGCCCGGGAGAGAAGGAGGATGCACGACCTGAACGACGCGCTGGATGAACTGAGGTCCGTGATCCCATACGCGCACAGCCCGTCCGTCCGGAAGTTATCTAAAATAGCCACCTTGCTCCTCGCCAAAAACTACATCCTGATGCAGGCGCAGGCACTTGAAGAGATGAGAAGACTTGTGAGTTATCTGAACCATGGATCCGGAGTTACTGCTGCGAATACAACTGGTGCACCTGGATTTGGGGTTTATGAACATCAGACAGGATACCCGTTTTCTGCTGGCATGCCGGATAACAATTCAAATTTATTTAATAAACATTTCAACCACAAACCTTGAATGGAGTTTGTTAAAGTTTGCCAAAAGGGGACTTTTGTGCCTAAAGCTACATCGATTGGACCAACGAGACCGACTTAGAAGTAAAACACGTATTAAGCGAATATGGATTCCTACTGTAAATTACGGTTATATATTCCATGGTTATTATTATGTATCAAATTAACTTGTTTTGCAACACTGATCAAAATGACAGGTCAAACGGTGAAAAATAGCAAGACATTGCTTAAATACATTAAGATGCAAGTTCAGTTTTATTTATTTGACCATTATGTTGGCCTTGACCAATTTTCTTCAGTTTGATTTGGTGATAAATAAAATTCACTGGTGATAATACAGATTATATTGTCTATTTTATTTTTCATTTTCCCAACGTATTATGTGTATACACATGTTAAATGTGTATGAACTACGTCTAAAATACCGTAAGCCTGAAATGAAAAAACGGAAAGCAAATGTACTATGTAAGAAAATATTTTCAGCAATTAATGCATTATTGATTCATTTAAGTTCCTCAATACAGTGTAAACCCTAGCGTTTAGCCCATGCATTAAATGGTTTCAGTTAGGAGAGTGACAAAAACAATGATCAGTTAAACGAAGGTATTTGGTCAGACGGGGGAAATATTCGGTCATATAGCAAAAAAATTGACTGTAGAAATTAGAAAGGCTTTTTTATTTTCATTTTTGTTCATGCCACAATACCATTTCAAAGTAACAAAAAGAAATTGGAAAATGTGAATATCATTTTTAAATATAAAATAGTTCATTGTAAACTGTAAAGGCCAACCAGTACACAACAAAGAGTAAATGCAGTGATTAAAGTGAAATTAAAAGCAGCTGTTAGATTTTCCAAATATAATTATACAATTGCATGTTTACATTTTCATAAAAATGAAGAAGAGCAACATCAATCTCATGTCAGACTCTACACAAATTGAACCCACCTTGATAACAATGGATAAAGGCAAAGGCCTACTAAATTCAGACTAGGCATTGACTCAGTGAGCCAATGCAACTCTTGAGTTCTTAGACACACTAAAGTGAATAGCATTTGGCATAGCAGATTAAGAAGTAATGCATTTAGAAAAGTGACAGTCACACCAGTCTAAAATGTTTAGAGAACGGTTAGAATGGGAATTTTGATCAGGAATCCAATGATAGAAGATCCAATCTCCAACTGCTGAAATTATTATTCTCTTGGTTTACACCACTAGTAAGTAATTTGCATACACTTCGAGACAAAATTCGAACATATAATCTATATATTTTGTGCATTTCACATTTACGGCCCTGGATCAGTTTGGCATTGGAAAGTACGATCTATCTCAATGACTGTCATGTCATAATACAATCTTACAGTGTTAGGCTTTCACAAGGCATTTCAGAGGAAAACCGTCATTTTATTGTGCATAGAAAGGTGTCATGAGTGCACTCGATGTATTCTCCGCAGAAACATATACACACATTTGACAAACATAGGATGATTCTGCTCAGAAAATATTCAAGGATTAACACCATGGACACATTGCTGTAGAAATATATCAGACAGCAAATCCAAAAATGCACATTATTTGAGCATTTTGATCACCTTTTTGAACTGTTTCCCATGACTATAGCAAATAAAAACTTGGATTACAATTCTGACATGCGCAACTGGTTCGAGACTTTAATTTCATAAACTTCAGGACAGGTAAGTAGTGCCTGTGTACCTCCTTAAAGCAGGAAAACCTTGTAGAAAAAAAACTTTAAGGATAACTACTAACTAATAAGTAATATTTAAAGGTAACTGCCTTTTAACACATTAAGCTTAGAAATCATGATGCCCTATCGTTGAAATCAAAGGCTCTATCCTGTAAAACAAATTATCCAACAGTTATACAATATTAATTAGGTTACACTGCAAGGCTTAATAAACATTCTTTGTTATTTTTAAAATACATTCCTATCTTTTACTATACGTAGTAGTACAATAATTATAAAAAATCTCTGTGTGCCCTCGTCGAAAATAGTGCACTGTATAGGCAGCATTTTCAGACACGACTAATTCATAACAGGAAGACACAGAGAAATAAACATGAGCTGCACTGGGCTCAATCCTCTATTGTTAATGGCTAAGCAGACGTCTTCCTTTTAGTCCCGTCGAAGCCTGTAGCGGATCTGGATGTCTGTGGCAGGGTGTAGGATGCCCAGGCCAGCACGGCGGGGGTCTTGGATACACGGTTTCTGCCCTTCCAACACCTCTACATCGAAGTAAATAAGTAGCAGTGTCAGGAACTGCTTTATCTCATTAATCGCAAAGTACCTTCCCGGGCATTTTGTGGAGCCAGAGCCAAATGGCATCAGGTAGTGTTTCAGCCTCTGCCCATTTTTATAGAAGTCTGTCTTTTCCTTTCCATCTTCAAAGAATCGGTCAAACTTGTAAACCTGTTGATGGGGGGGGTTAACATGTATGTAAGACTTTATTTTCATTGTAAACTATCTTACTTTGTGTTCATTGTATTTTCCCCAAAAAAACCTTGCTCGGTCACAGATCATGGCATGGTTAGCGGCCATTACGTCCTGATTACATTAGCATGCATGTTATAACCTTCTCAAGGCCAGTGGGTGGATTCAATCATACATGCAGTCCATGCATGCAGTTCATTAATCTAACCTGGACATACACACAACACACCCACCCACAGCAGGTAGTGTGGGAGGTGGAGGGAGATAGAAGAGCAGAACAACCATACCCCCAGACTAAACTAGACATGGTTACTAAGAGTGAAGGGAGCCCGGAGCCTTCTAGAACGCCCACATAATCTGACAGAGTGGTGCTCTTTACCTCTGGGTTCTCGTAGATCTCAGGGTCCATGTGCATGCTCTGGGGATACAGGGAAATAATATCTCCTTTCCTGACTTGGATGAAGCGCTCTCTCTCCAGCTGCAAGCTGAAGTCCTCCTTGGCCACGCGGATGTTCATAGAGGCCGAAGACAGTCGCAGACTCTCGTTGATAGAGCTCTCTGTGAAAACAAGGCAGTCCAGCAATTTGTCAACAATGTTGCCGCAGTCCTGTTTCATATTTGACCAAGATCCAAAAGCCTGTGTTGTAAACATTAGCGCACTAAATATGGAAAGGAATTTCATACAGTAAACATCCTACTAGAAAACGTACAATAACCAATGTTGTGAATGTTTTTTTGGAGGGGGGGCATCGGACAAATTACATACCTGCACAGAAGGAAAGGTTGGTGTGACATGATGGTTTTCGACACTATTTGGGAATATGAACAGCTCTTGCTAAGTGTCTACAGTGTGAGCTAAATTATCATTAAACGTGATGAATGTAGCGGTCACCACACTCGGAACAAGGAGGTGGCGGCTCCCACCCTGAAAGTCCCTAATAAGCACAGAGAAATCCTGTCAGGGATAGAAAGATGACTAGATTACATAGAAAGGATCTGATTCATCCGTCTTGTCACTTAAAATAACAAACAGATGTGAAACCGATATTCCACCATCTTCCCCTGAGAAGATGAAATTGCCCGTAGTGTGTGTCTGTGTGTGTGTGGAGGGAGGGGGGCAGCCTACACCAGTGGCATTTGTCCCTGAGCAAGCAGTTGTCAGAAAGGATGAGGCTATAGCCAGCATGGCAGCGTTGGCAGCATGATCTAACGTGACAGGGCTGGAGGGATCTGTTTGAAGTGGCTTCATTACTACAATCAGAGACACTGGTCTGTTGAAGACCAGGGACAGAAGGATTTGCCCTGAATCGTACACAATGAGCCACACATAGAGCACCTGCCACCATGCTATGGTGATGTGATAACATTTTTACATTGTGGTCATTAAGCAGACGCTTTGTTGCAATTTACCTTCACAGCATTCATTGTGAATCACACAACTCAGTATATGGAATTCCACTTACGCTGATGAAATAGCCACCAGGAAAGTAAATGCTATCAAAAATATACACAGTATATAAGGTTTGCGATATTTAATATTCATATAAATATTTATATATTTTATAATAATGGCCAGACAACAGAGTGACTGGCCAAAATCTCATCTGGCATGTTGGCCCACCACCTCAATCACACCACCAGATCATTTATATGTTTTGGGAAAAAGGCCACAGATTTTGCCTTCATGGATGCTGTTGTTCCACAATTGGAGCGCCAGGAGGAAAAAAACTCAAAGTGGACATAGCAGGAGCTTTCCTCCTGTACCGGTGGGATGGTCAAGAAATCAGATGAGGCTAAAAAAAGAGCTTGGGATAGAATATTTGGTTTGAGCATTGGCTTGATAGTATGGGTTGGGCAATTCTCCATAAGAACTACAGTATGAAGAAAGATGCAACTGGAAATCTGTTTTGTGGAGATAATGCGTGATGTAGTCGGGCAAATATGCCAGCAAGAGATTTTGGCCAGTCACACAGAAATCCATGTTGCAACCTGGGCTACAGAGGGAAGTTTTTTTAAACGAAAACCTTAATGTAATGGAATGAATAAATCTAAAGACGATTGACAAATTTTAGAGTGATCCAACACAAAGCGTCACAGTAAGGTGTTCGGTAGGTATGCACTGATACCAGTATCCGGTTTTGTGCTTATGTTCTTGTACTGGTAGAAATGATCCAATACCATGCACCGATACCACCTAATGGCAACATTAGGTGAAACTCGATGGCTGTGCCTTTCTATTGCAGGATTTTTTACAACTTGCCCGTTTAAAGGAGTATGCTACTCTATACGCTCGTTGCAAGGGCCACATTTTTCACAGCTTAAAGCTGGTTATTTTCTGGCAGACCTTCCAGTAAAAATGAGACGAGCCGCGAGTCACAATATTTAATTGTAATTTTTACTTGGTAATCTGTATCGGCAAGTATCTAGCTATAAGTACTCAAACTCGGTCTGAAAAAAGTGGAATTGGTTCATCACTAGTGTTGGTCACCACAAGCTGACTTGGCATAGGTTCTTCTAGAAGATATTCCATCACTTTGTGTTTTGACGTTGGTGGTGAGCCCAGTCTACGCATCCAAAATAGTGACTGCGAAGGCCATAGCATATGATTCACACAATTTCTATAATATATATGAACCATTCAGTGACCCCTTGTGATGGGATGGGGGCATTGTCATCATGGAAGAGACTAGGTAATGAACCCCATTTGAAAGTTGCTTAGATCCTTTACTCTTGCCATCTTGATCCAAAATTGAGATCAACTGAGCATGATGAGCATTATTATACGAGACACATATGATTATACAAGCCTATTTAATGAGCCTGTGTGTGTGTGCCTAAAAAGGATTGGAAGGCTCTCAAAGCCAAACTATCATTGACTCAACTGAACCATGTCACTGCTTAAACAAAGCAACTTCCTCTGGGGAAGTAACTATCCAAACAACCCAAAGGTGGCCGTGTAGATTAAGTTCTGGGTGTAAAGGACCAACAGCACAACATTCCTATGCTTTCCTACCCAGATACAGTAGGCGGTCCAGCTGTTCTCGGGTCAAGGAGAGATCCTTGTTGGGGTCTGCCTTTATTCCTGAGGCCTTTAGGACACTGTTGATCTCTTCACGCACCACTGCAAGAGCCTCAGGGTGGATCACCAGGTAATACATGGCCCAGAAGGTAGCTGGGAGTGTGTTGCCCACAGAAGCCCATAGTATTGCAAAATGATGAGCTAGAACAAGTGGACAGAAAAATGATTTACAGCAGCGTAACAACAGATTAGAAATAGTTTGGAATGTCTGGTATCAGTAAAAGCAAGGTCATGTGTTTGATGTGCAAATTCCCAAAGAAAGGAAAGGGTTCTTTATGTAAATACGTGTGTAACTGTGTAGTGACATGGGCAACCAGAATAGGATAGAACAGGTTGAAAATGTCTGAATAAGACCAACAGCCATGTTTACCTGCTTTATCGATGTCTCCTAAACGGTCATACTGCTCAAAGATGGCTGCTCGTTCTTTTATGAACACAGAGGTGTTGGACCAGCTAGAGATTTTATTGGGGTGGAAGAAGTTGATCAGTTTCTGTCGTATGGCCTTGGTTCCTCGCAGCAGAAATATGGGAACCCTGGCAATGAGTAGGGGGAACATGTTGTCGAATTTGACTAAATCCTTTCGGAGGGTCACCATTCCACTGTGTCTGTTGGTGTGGGAAGGCTTGCCATACATGGTGAGGAAAGTGGCTTCAAACATGACCGAAATGCAAAGCTGGTACATACTTTCAGTCCTCCACTCGCTCTCCCCAGACAGGTAGTCTTGCCGGAACACAAGCATGAGATTTCCCATCATGCTCTGTGTCATGCAATCAAGGTTCTCACCCTGCAGATGGCGAAAGGACTTCTGGATTTGCTCGGGTAGGCCGGGGAACTTCCCACTGCTGACATGGGGGTAGCCAAACGTCACAGGGGCTACTTGGTCAGAAAACTCATGGAAGTCCAGCTGTTTACCATGTTTGATGACGTATGGATAAAGCAACGGGTTCATTATAAACGTAATGTATTTACCTAAAGGGAAATATCGGAAAGTGATTACATTTTAGTAGACACAAAGCACATTGTTAATTTGCTCTTTTCAGAGACATGCTATGAAACAATCTCAGCAATGTACATGACCTACCAGCGATCAGCACAGTAAATACATCCCCATTGTTCTTCTCGTGTGCTGCAAGAAATGTATGTGCATCTCTTCCAAACTCCAACGCTTTCCCAAGGAATGGAATCCAGCCCTTTATTAGTGGAGGCTCCCCATGTTTCCTATAAAAGGAGGAGACATTAGGCAATTTTGAGCTGCTGCAGAACACATGTGAGCCTGAGGCAATGGCTTAATCTGACAGACCACCTAGACGCATGTAAAGATACTGTACTGTGAACTGAGAACGTGACCTTATCCTACATTTTATACAGGTATTGTTTATTTAATCTCTGTTCTTTAAAAAACTGTTTCAGTCAAGTGTTTAACTATGTTTCTAATTGTTTCCAACATAACATTGGCAGAACAGGAAAATCTAACAGTGTATCATTGTGCAATGCATGATAAGTGAATTATTGAAATTCACACAGAATCCATTTGCTTTAGGGCCTTGCAAACTGCAACCAACTTCAACTAGCTTTGAACAGCACAATCTCAAGTGAAGACAGATGGCAAACAAGAATATAGAAGGCAACATTTGTATCTAGAAACTAGTGTCATCGGTTTTGGGTCATAATGAGGACATTCATAGACATCTGGAAACACTGTAGCACTACACTGTGTTTCTCTTTCATACAGTTCTTATTCATGCCCTTTCTATCTGTGTATAGCTCCCTTAAAAGGTATTCTCTGAGTTTTTAAATAGTACTTTTTTCTTTTCAAATCAACAACAAACAACAAAGCTTTTGACAAAGAGTTGCAACTCAGGGCTATTAGAATTGGAGGGAAGAAAAAAATGCTCTTGTCCTTAGGCCAAGGAATGTCTTGATCTTTGTGCTATAAATAACGCTGGTGTCGGCATGTGCAGTAAAAAAAAAATCATCCATGCATTAGCATTGGTCTAAAAAAATTCAGAGGCACTTTTGATCCTGTCAACAACACTTAACATACACGCTGGGCCTTCAACACACATTACAAACACCAACACGCACGTGCTCTCGCACACATGCACACAAACACCAATGATTTGCTCAACAATGTCACTGCCAATGATTTGCTCTATTTAAACACTACTCAAGGGATATCTTGTCAAATCATAAAAAGATAAGGTCTGAAGGCGGTGTACTATTAAACTAACTGAGCAGATTCAGAACGCTAAAATAGTATTGTATGATAAAACATTATTTAGAACATGTTGCGCAACCAGGGTGAATTTCACAAGTTGGAGGTTGAACTGGTGAGACATGTTGTTATATAGGCTATAGCCACAGGGGGTGTGTAGACCAACGTCCAGTAACGTGCCCAAGGGGCTTCTTTCCCAGTCATACCGTGCCCTATTCGCCTCACAATGTCTGGCTCAACGTATCATACTACTGATACTCACGACACAACATTGTATGGTGAAATACAATACAAATGGACTGTAGGATAGAAAACAAAAGATAAGCGAATCATTACAAAAAGATGCCGACGCCCTTCTTACTGTAGTGCATACTTGTTTTGGGATCTTACATAAGAAAAATAACGTATCAGAAACTGACGTAGTGGCAGTGCGGTTAATCTATCTAATGTGCCACAGACGCATATTAACAACCAAACGATACTAAACCGTGCGAGGTCCGTGCTCACTCAAATCGATTGCATATATCCATCCAAGGACACGATTCTTTCCCTACAGCTAATGTGGAGAGAGACAGTCATGAGATGCTAGCTGCTATTTGTGAGCCCTCAAGCTGACGAGTCTCAGTCCAAGCTTTTTGTTGCACTCATGCCCCCACCTAGTCCACACTGCTGCCTGCCTGCCTGCCTGCCAGCAACTTGTCAAAAGCAATCAGGGAGTATGACGGTGTCTGCCAGCAGTGAGCACACTTGGATAGGACAGTATTTGAATAAAGGCCCCATGTGTCCATAACAATAAACGAACAGATGTTTACGCTGCCTCAATGAGTGTTTATCAATTAGATCTGTCTTTTCTTCTCTTTCACATCTCAGAAAAACTGGGAGAATGTAAAAAAATTCTGAATCCAATTCACCTTCACACAAGAGGCCCTGTGTTCTAGCAAGTTGCAACCTGTAGAGAAAGAATCTATATCTAATTCTTTAATTCCCCAGATACTACGCTGGGAATGATCTCACACCTCAGTAGAATACTGTAAAACCTGACATCTGGCACTGCAGGCTATCTAGGCTCTGAAGCAAATGTTCAAGCATTCGAAAGATTTTAAACAGTGTTTGAACCCGCCAGGTCGGATCCTCAGTGAGCAGTCCCCTTGGAGTTGGTCAGCCTATTGCAGAGAATTCTGCCGGAAATGCTTTTTGTACTCCCATTTGTGGATGACCTACTTTTCACATTGAACAGTGTCTGCATCTCAAATGGCTCTCTACTTCTATGTAGTGCACTACCTTTGACCAGAACCATAAGTCCTAAAGTATCCAGACCTCTTGACTTTCACTTTCTCCTGTGTACATTTAAATAATTTATAGTTCATTCAAAAATGCTTTACCATCAATGTACACACAAAATCTCATGATCACATTCTATTGATTGGACATTATTTATAAGTCCTACAATTCACAGTGCCTGTCAGAGCAAAGATAAATCAATGAAGTCCAAGAAACTCTTGATAGCACTAAAAAAACATGTCCTGGCAAAGATCTGAGAAAGTAGGGGAAAAGCTACCGAGACACTGAAAATGACCAGAAGCACAGTGATCTCCGTCATTGTGGGCTTAATTAAATAAGAGCTTGCTGTCAGGCTAAACTAAATAATTGGAGAAGAGCTTTGGTCAGAAAAATGAGCAAGAAGTCAATGGTCTACGTTCAGACTAATGCAAGACAAATATCATACGGCATGCATCGTACACTTGTCAATATAGTGGGATCAGGCAGCCAGCTGCACATACCCTAGTTTTAGCTTTTGGGAGCAAGAGAAAAAAGGTGCATTGACAAGGACTCCAGTAGGTGTGTATGTGCCAATGAGTAAAGAGAGAGAGTGAGACACGACAGGCAGATAGACAGTTTCTCAACAATACCAGGAAGGATTACACAACGTTATACACACTGTCTGGAACCACTAACGTTTCAGTACCATTATAGCAATGCAGGTCTGGGACGTCCCGTAAAAGTGCATTACTATGGTCTGGGTGGTTGTAAACAGCTGCAGTTGTAACAAGCTCTATATAAAGTAAATAAGAAAGAAAGAACGGCAGTAAACCGAACAGTTACGACGTGGAAGAGCGACACAACAATCAATGGTTAAACTGTATATCGACACACGTAACAAACGGGTTGTAAGATTTGACAAAGCAACAACATGATGCAAATAACTTGCTAGACGCTCTTAATAAAGAGTATAGTAAATGGACACATTTTCATACTGCCTGTAGGAAAACAACCCACAGACTTACATTTCATTCACCAAACTCACAACGTGAGTCAGGAAATCTGCTGTTTAAGCATCAGAGATATTGCGTTTCTATACGAGAGGCGATTGAAGTTTCTAAAAGAAAAATAATTGGTGCATTGATCATTTTCCTAAACCTTAAGCTAAAGCGAACTAAAATATCTACTATATCTGTGAGTAGCATAACACTGCTTTACCCGGGACGGTCCTATGCGCCTGCTTAAATTATTAAAAAATAAATAAATAAATCAAGAACCAACGAACTTTACACAAACGTATCTCTAAATGAACGGAATTACTTCGTTACTTGCCTTGTTCTTCTGAACTGCACCGTGAGTATGTAGAGAACCAAGAAAACCAGAGACAACGGTAAAATAAACTCAAACATTGCATGTGCAGATTATCAGAAGTTTCACAGTGGAGAAATGTTTTGATATTGGCAGACCGACAGTTGTAATCGACAGATGAAGTCAAGTAGTCGCTCTTAAACAGGCGAACATGTCTTTGGTCACGTGATGACCATGGTAATCCGAATGTTTAGTTAATCATTAGTAATATTGCATATGCAAAGTTGGGGTCGGAAAAAACGCTTACATTCATTTGTAATTAGGCTACAAACACTGATTCCAAAACAAATGTAAATTTAATGTAAATGAGATACCTTTATAACGGTCGCAAAAATACGTTCGCGGGCATAAGAACTGAAGTAAACATAGTTTACCTGAATCAATTACTTCTCAAACGTTATTATTCCCAACAAGCGCTTAAAATAAATATATGCCATGCTGATCACTTTTTTGTGATTTCTATGAGTTAAGTTTCCAGAATGTCCAACATTGCAGTCATGGCAGACAGTTAATACATGTGTATATTCAAATAGAGGATTTAAATGAAACAATGAGTAAGACTTTATATAATGTGGCACCCGCTAAAAACAAAAGCAACACGCAACAGAAAACTTGCTCACTGAAAGGACACTACTAGCGCACTGAAGCAAACCTCCAGAAAATTGATCCACTAAGTTGAAAGTATTTAGACTAGCCTGGATTGATAGTACTGTGCAATACCAGAAAGCACATATCCATGATCAGCCTATTTGTCCAATCTTATCGAGACAAACAAAAATGATCCATAATGTATTTTTGACACAGTTGCAAAACTTACTGTTCTGCCCGCAAGTTTTTTGTTGTCTGGAAAATCTTATTTTAAATGTGTGAAAGCTGCATTGTAGAGCCCTTTAACTCTCTGGTGTAGAGCTAGTGCTTTCCATTGGGACTCATATGATTACTGCCCTCTGCTGGTCGCAGAACAGTATATATCTTAAAATGAGTACAGGAAACAGGAAGTAGAAGTTTGCTGAAAGAGAGTTGACATGCTTGCTGGTTTGTTTCTAAAAGTTGTGTTCCTTCAGAAAGCAAAGAATGTAAGTGCTCAGTTAATATGTTTTTGCTTATGTTATAATCACATTATGCACATTTCTAAGTTTGTACAGAAAACGAATTCTTTTAACTATTGTAGCTTTGCAGATAACAATAGTTGCATGTTTTCTTGTTGCCAATAATAGCTCATTATGTTTTTTGTGTATTCTCTTCTTTAGTTTCACTCCATTTCAGTGATGTCGTGTTTATAATTACTTTGTGCAAGTAATTAAAAGGAGCAAGTGCGCTCGCTTACCTGGCTCATTGAGAAGAGTTTGGCTGGCTGTTTATTTATGTTAACACGGGAGTACAACACATAAAGAGAACAGTACACTTACTAAAAAGCAATGTTCAACCAATGAAGTGGGTCTTGTGATGAATCAATGAACTATATATTGATGAAAAAGAAGAAACAAACTGTTAGAAAACAAACTTGTCCTGGGAGCTTGCAGAGCAGCCCTGACTTATTGCAATTGACCCTTGAATTTGCACCTGTGTCTCTTGAAACATTAAAACAATTAAACTAATGATAGCTCAAATAGACCCCATTCCAACTAAATTACTTATAGAGTTACTTTCTCTGCTTGGTCCACCAATGTTGAACATAATAAATTGCTCCATATCCTCCGGATCTGTGCCAACCTCACTAAAAGATTCAGAAAATAACATTAGAAGTGCAGAGGCACTGACACCCACCTTTTTCGTGGTTTGGGGTCATTTGACCCATGCATAATTTGAGTGGGTGAATGTTGCTGACACACAATGACCACAATGATGAATTCCAAGGCATTTTTGTGGTGCCGCACTGTCAACTCCAGCTGTTTGATTTATTGTGCTCAATGCATTCGGGCTAAAGTATTTAATTCATGTGACGCACACAAGGTGAGAAATATGTTATCCGTACACACATGGGATAAGTAAATTTGTTTTGTTTAATTAAAAATAACTAGTTTGCTTTCGAGAGAAACACATTTCAATGGCCTTACACAATGCAAATTGTATTCGTTGTTTGAGCTATCATTAGTTTTGTTACGTTGGGTGAGGAAGGAATGTGTCCCCAAACACATACATCTGGCAGTTTGTCAGTGAGGGCGGATCAACACACCACCTATAATTCATATCTCTATATGGAGTAGTGGGTAGTGCACACGGCTGCGGAGCTGTAGGGCGCTGGTTCGAGTCCCAGCTGGACGCTACAGTATCTTGATTTTGTCCAGATTAAATAGTGTAATATTTATGTTACTGAGTATGTAAATGTGTTATTATTATTAATCATATAATGATTTATTATAATTGACTAACCAATAATGTCAAATTATTCACATTGCTAACACGTTTTTGTAGCACATGTGCCTAGCAATGCAATGACAGTCCTTCATTAAACTGGTCACTACCACTGCTAGTTTGATTGAAAAAGATCTGTATGTCCCCTTTTTGGGGTGGCATTGACTATTGTTATTATGTTCAAGGGTTTTGTGAAGTTACCTTTTTGGACCACACCATCTGCTACATTGAAGAAATATGGGTTGAGGGAATTATTACTTCCATCTCTAATCGTCAATCATAGGATTTATTCATTCTACTTGTATGCCAGGTTAGGTTTAAATAGTAACTTTCTGTCATTGTCTATGGACCCCCTGAAATAGCCTCGGACACCCCATGGCCACCCCATGTATAAAAGTCTAGTTCCGCCACTGGATATAAGGTTACAAAACGATCTCTGTATTCCTGTATTAATTGCGACATGTAAATTGTATAGTAAAGCAGAGAATAACATCTTTTTAGTCCCATCCCGGGCAAACAGCCACACAAAAATATGCACAAACTACAAGCACATATATTAAGGCCTTTATAGTGCCAAAATACCACACAAATAATATAGAATTAAAGAACATTTATTTTGACGTACTGTAGACCTGATTTAGTTAACATGAATGACATGAATATGGTCCTGTCGCCTCGGTCTAATTTGTGTGTGTGTGGGACGAAGAGAATAGGGGTTCTAAACGATAGTAAATGCACATCCAAAGAATCAAGACAAAAACCATATTAAAATTGTATATGAAGTTGAAATTTGCTTTTATTCATATTGTGTTCATTCAAATTCTACATGGTTATAATGCTTCCATTGTGGTGATATTGTGCAATAAAAAAAACTGCCGATAAATATTTTTTTTCACTGTGTGAATAATTTATGTTTGCGCAAGGAAAAATACATTTGTTTTATGACAGAGCTTTCCCACCATCATTAATAAATTGTGACTGGCACTCTGATTCACATTAGTACATTTTAAACTTGCTTCACCACACAGAAGCAAGTTTAAAATGTACTAATGTGAATCACTAAAGGAGATAAGAAACAAGAACAGAAACCTAAACGACACTGTGTTTTGGTAAGTCTGCCTGTGAAGCTACTGCCACTAGAGCTGCATCAGATGACACAAACGTTAACGTTACAGAATCAACAGAAAATAAAATATATTGAAAGAAAAAACTATTGTCCGTTATAAAAACACTGATGTATGGATTTTTTAATATAGCCTACGGTTAAATTGATTGTGGTTTTCAATGGAGGTATATAGCCTAATAAGCTATTGTACAATTGATAATAGTTGATACAAATTAACACTTCATTGTTTAAGGTACCGGTACCAGTAAACATCCCAGGTAGACTACTGGTAAACATCACAGCATAAAGCCCGCCTGAATGGGGCATTTAGAGACCTTCTCGGTGACATATCTCTGGGTGACTTGGGAACGGATGAATGAGTTTTGAGGGCATTTGAGAACATAAATATTTGGTTTAGTGCAAATCTGTTTAGTTTTTTTTATGGTTCAGCGATTTCGCAGACTCAGTGTTAATTATGCCATCCCTAAGAGAAGTGCTGTCTGCGCATAGTCGCACCTTTGTCTATTTTGTTTTGTACAAGTTGGTACAGTTATGATGTAGCAGTTTATACTGCAGAGCAATTAAATACCTGACTCCGTTCTTCCTTTGAACACACCTCACCTGGAACACCCGGGCGTATGACGGAGTGGCAGACCGCTGCCGGGGTTTCATCCTCCAGCTTGAGCTGTACTTTGGGGATCTGAGCCCAGCACCTTCTGACAGGGCCCTCACTTGGGTGTCAGATGTCCGGGCGGAGTTGGCAAGCCGGGACGCCACGCTTTTGTTCAAGCGGCTAGTTGAGATGGCTATTAGGCTGAACAATCTCCTAGTCGCTAACGGACGTTCTGAGGATGACCCGTCTGTTTCACGCCTTCCCATTGCCACTCCAGAGCCTATGGAGGTGGGAGGTGCCTTCCCCGTGAGGAGACCGCACAGTCCAGGGAGTGTGCCTTTTGTGGCATATTCATTCACTTTCCCCATTTGTCCCCACATTCCCAGTATAAGGCACTGGTAGATTCGGGCGCAGCTGGGATTTTTATTGATAAAATGGTTGCACATTATTTACAGATTTCGCTGATGCCAATGACCTGTTCCAGACCAATCACGGCCTTGGATAATAGACCGTTGGGGTCGGTAACTCAGGTCAGAGTGCCAGTCACGATGATTATGCAGCACACACATACAGAACAAATCACATTTCATTTAATTGATTCACTTACATTTTCTGTGGTATATTAAGCATGCCGTGTTTCACCAAACATAATCCACGGTTTTTGTGGCCTCGGAGGACATTTACGAGATGGCAGTGGGAGTGTCTGGGGAGCTGTCTGGGTGTTTCCGTCGGTGCGACATCGGTGTAAGTCCTGACATTGTCTCTGCTGTGCGCATTTCTCCCACGTATTGCGATTTGACTCTAGTCTTCTCCAACAAATTGGCTACAAAATAACCACCCCATCGACCAGCGATAGACCTGCTGGTAGGCTCGGTACCACCCTATAGTCATGGGTATCCATTGCCACAAGCCCAGACTGAAGCGATGGAGACGTACTTCTCGGAGTCCTGGCGAAAGCGGTCGATTTGGCACTCCACTTCCTCCAGTATAGACACAAGTTATGTGCTTAGTAGTTATTGCATACTTGGATTTTGTAATGTTGTGGTTAACTTAACCATCGTTAGTTTGCTCATTATTGCTAACATTACAGATACTGAAATGTACTACGACTCTCCTGCCATAAGATTATGACTATTTGCCTAATATTGTCTAGGTTTTTGCCATCAAAACAGCCCTGACCCGTTGAAGCATGGACTCCACTTGACATCTGAAGGTGTGCTTTGGCATCCTGCACCAAGATCTTAGCAGCAGTGGCATTTTTCCCTCTAAAAAATGGCGGATTGAGTAGGTGCACCCAACCTCAGTGGAAAATGTGTGTTTGTTGGACAAGTATAACAGGAGAACATTTTACTTTGAAAATTTAGCAGAGATTGTAGTATATAAAAAGATGAATCTGACCCTGGAACAGAATGTCAAAAAGGTACAGAAATGTTACAGAAACATGGTACAAGATGCCAAAAAATAAATATTTAACAGAAAATATCCTAAAACAGGAGGAGGACCACGAGAAAAGCTTAAAGACACAGCTGAAATGGTGATGAACATATATGTTGGAATGTCGCCTACGTTCTGGGGGATAAGTGGAGGACGGGAAAGTGGAGTGTGTTGTGTTGTTAACATAACTGGCAAAGCAACCTGAGGTACTGGCAGCACCCCAACTTGTCAAGAGGGACAGCCAGTCCAGTCAAGAGGAGAATAGGCCCTTTTCACAATGACGTCAGGCAACTTCCGTTTTTTGGTAAGGCAGTGGATCTTAACTTCCGCTTATCTTCGCCCCCGGTAGAATGCGGGAGAGAAATAGCAACATTTCGCAAGGTAAAGTTAAGCAAATATTAACAATGTATTTACAATAGTTGTTCTAGGTAACGTCACTCCGTAAATGTCTTTGCAAAAATTATAAGCCTACGTAATCTGATAACGCTAAGATATCATCTTTTCTTCATTTACATCTCTCAATTACAGCAGCCCATCAAACATGACACAGTCTATAAGAAGATGCTACTGCAGTGTTCCTTGTTGTTCTAATAATAAACAACATTTTCCCTTCTTGAGTTTCCACAACTTACTTTTTTAAGACTCAGGCTATTGCACATCTGAGGATTTTAGTAGAGGGCCATCCGAAAGGTGAAGGAGTCCCATATTTGTGATGGGCTTGTGCCTCTCTCTATGGTAGGTGCAGTCAATCAGCAATGGCTCATCTGTTGCCTTATGTCAAACTATCAGGGACCTCTTGATATAAAAGGGGACAAACCAGTATAAAGCCACAAGTCATATTTGATGATCTTAAATCATTAGAAATTAGCTGTTAGGCACTCAGTGGATGGACAGTTAATAGAAGAGCTATCCAAATGTTGTGCATATGTACATTTGAAAATATTTATTAAAATAACCAGATTTGTTGTTATCTTTTGCAAGGGTTATTAATGGTTATTTATCGACTTCATATTTTGAAGCATTCTGTTAGTATGTTATGTACATATTTTTCAATTGCATTAAAGGAACAATTCTTACACAATAAAAATAAAAATAAAAAGCATTCTGGTTGTTAGCAAATGCTTGTAAACATAGAATAAATCTTTATTCATATATCCAACTGACATTTTGCAATTTTTGTCCAATTTCTATTAAATACATATTTACAACAGTAATTACTTAACATTTACATAGGTTGTCTCTTTGCACATTAACCTAAAACGATTATTAAATGTTTTAAAATCCACTCAAGATCTGCAACTTAAGACATCTATATAGATGTTATGATAGAAATAATCAAGTTTCTGTCGCATTGAGTGGATAAGCTCCTCATCCCTGACAATCTTCTCAACTGTGAAGTCAGTCTGGGTATCTGTTATAAAATCACACCACTGAAGTCCACTTGATAATAGTACTCGTGGCTCTTCTTAAGGCAGGCCTTGCCTTTAACTGTGCTCAGATGTTTAACTTGTGCAACATTGTGAACATTGCAACTCTCCACCTCAGCCAGCCCACATGGAGGTGTTTCTCTCGAATCCAAAACTTTAGCGTCAGGGCTGGCTCCAATATGAGGGGCATCAGGGTGGATGATGATCAGGGCTGGCTCCAAGATGAGGGGCATCAGGGTGGATGATGATCAGGGCTGGCTCCAAGATGAGGTGCATCGGGGTGGATGATGATCAGGGCTGGCTCCAAGATGAGGTGCATCAGGGTGGATGATGATCAGGGCTGGCTCCAAGATGAGGTGCATCGGGGTGGATGATGATCAGGGCTGGCTCCAAGATGAGGGGCATCAGGGTGGATGATGATCAGGGCTGGCTCCAAGATGAGGGGCATCAGGGTGGATGATGATCAGGGCTGGCTCCAAGATGAGGTGCATCGGGGTGGATGATGATCAGGGCTGGCTCCAAGATGAGGTGCAGCAGGGTGGATGATGATCAGGGCTGGCTCCAAGATGAGGTGCATCAGGATGGATGATGATCAGGGCTGGCTCCAAGATGAGGTGCATCAGGGTGGATGATGATCAGGGCTGGCTCCAAGATGAGGTGCATCAGGGTGGATGATGATCAGGGCTGGCTCCAAGATGAGGTGCAGCAGGGTGGATGATGATCAGAGCTGGCTCCAAGATGAGGTGCATCAGGGTGGATGATGATCAGGGCTGGCTCCAAGATGAGGTGCATCAGGGTGGATGATGATCAGGGCTGGCTCCAAGATGAGGTGCATCAGGGTGGATGATGATCAGGGCTGGCTCCAAGATGAGGTGCATCAGGGTGGATGATGATCAGGGCTGGCTCCAAGATGAGGTGCAGCAGGGTGGATGATGATCAGGGCTGGCTCCAAGATGAGGTGCAGCAGGGTGGATGATGATCAGGGCTGGCTCCAAGATGAGGTGCATCGGGGTGGATGATGATCAGGGCTGGCTCCAAGATGAGGTGCATCGGGGTGGATGATGATCAGGGCTGGCTCCAAGATGAGGTGCATCAGGGTGGATGATGATCAGGGCTGGCTCCAAGATGAGGTGCATCGGGGTGGATGATGATCAGGGCTGGCTCCAAGATGAGGGGCATCAGGGTGGATGATGATCAGGGCTGGCTCCAAGATGAGGTGCATCAGGGTGGATGATGATCAGGGCTGGCTCCAAGATGAGGTGCATCAGGGTGGATGATGATCAGGGCTGGCTCCAAGATGAGGTGCATCGGGGTGGATGATGATCAGGGCTGGCTCCAAGATGAGGGGCATCAGGGGTGGATGATGATCAGGGCTGGCTCCAAGATGAGGGGCATCAGGGTGGATGATGATCAGGGCTGGCTCCAAGATGAGGTGCATCAGGGGTGGATGATGATCAGGGCTGGCTCCAAGATGAGGTGCATCGGGGTGGATGATGATCAGGGCTGGCTCCAAGATGAGGGGCATCAGGGTGGATGATGATCAGGGCTGGCTCCAAGATGAGGTGCATCAGGGTGGATGATGATCCCACATTATGGCACTGTCTTGAAGCCCATGGTACTGAAGTGAGCAGTTTGAAACAGATGTGGCACCAGGGCCCAGTTTTTCAAAAGTAATCCAGTGGGATTTCGGATCACGGATTGGATCAAATCTTGGAAATGGGTTTTTCAAAAGCAAAAGGGGGATTCCGAACTAAGATCAGATCATGTAATCCGATCTTACATTTGATCTGGATCAAACCTGCCATTTGGGTTTTTCTAAAACTTTGAACTCAGTTTGGGATCTATTTGATAAAAAAAAAAACAGGATTATCCTGATCCCATCAGAAGGGTGGATTCAGTAGTGATTTTTTCCAAGTAAAAACCTTTTTTTTAAATGAATGATCACAAATGCAAAGTTTACTGAAAATATATACATTTGTTCATATTTGAAGCATGTCACATCTAATGAGACATTGTAAACAAAAACAAAAAATCTCAAAGCTATCAGCTGTCAAATAAACATCACTGTTGCTCACAGCTCTATAATTCCAAACTATATTAACGGCAATGACAACCACAAATATACATCAGTCATTCAGTAGCCTAGTTAAAAGTAATTTCTCACAATTGCATCTCTGATTGCATGTCCAGTGTGTCCTTCATTAGGTAAGAACATTGCCGGCTGTTCTGGTTCTACATCAGACTCAGGTCCATCAAAATTGTCATCAAGAGGGACATGACGCCTGGTGGCGATGTTATGCAAAACAATACAGGCAAGGATTATGTTGCATGCCACCTTGGGTTGTACTCGCAAGTAGTTAAGACACGCCAACCGTCTCTTCAGGACTACATTTAACATCATCATGATTTGCAATGTGAGGAGTTGAAGCGTGCCTGCTCAGGTGTGTTTGCAACTGGAAAAGGGGTCATTAGCCATAGGAGTGGATACGCGCTGTCTCCCAATACTATGCCATTTGGTCGGTGGGATTGAAGCTCTCTGTATAGTGCACTCTCTTTTAGAATACGTGCATCATGAACAGACCCTGGCCATTTCACAACACAGTTGGTTATTATGAGGTCGTTGCCCACAAGTTAGATGTTGATGCTGTGTCTCCCCTTTCAATTGACATACTCGCCACATATCAATATTGTAAAAGAAGCATCATCCATGGAGCTTGTCTTCTAAGTTTAAATAGCCTTTCTTCTCTGCTTCTCCATCATGAAAACGTATCTGAAAACTACAGGACTGGTGGAGTTACTGTATTGGGTACAGTACTGTGATGTACAGAAAAAGAGACCGCAAACGAAAATATTAGTAATTTTAAACAGGTGTATTACGGGTATTACACTCACACCATGGCTGTGTTATGTTGCGATGGAAGAACCTTAGGGCCAAGGCAACGAAATACCTTACTGAAACCAAGAACCCCCAAACAGGTAACAAGCCATATAAGAGGGGTGAGTTCAGTTTGACTACTGATAGTATTGTTTTTTTGTTATTTAACATTAAAAAAGAAAATGTTTCTGTTTATTACAGTGTTTCTGTTTCTTGAAATTAAAATATTGTGGCTATTTGTTGCCACCGGTATTTTGCCTACCTGTTGTTCTTTGCTAAGCCAACAATGTTGGTTCCATTTAAGGCTCTGTTAAACAGAATTTGGTAATCCTGAAATTTGGTATTTGGATCACAATGATCCAATCCAATGTTCCTTTAAAAAACTAGCATACAAGTAAAATGGATCAGGTGATCCTGGATAGCAAAACATGGGATTTCCAAATCCGGATCAATTTGATCCAGATTACATTTTTTGAAAAACTTGGCCCAGGGTGATTGCATGTGGTACTCAAGTGACATGCACTTGAGTACCACAGGAACCTTTACCGAATCTAGTGTAACATGTGAATAGACCAAACAATGGGTGACTCACCAAATCTGTTAACATTTATCTGCAATAAGTACGCCTAATGGCATTCGGATAACCTGCATAGAGTCAGGAAGTACGTTGTCTGACGTCATGTGAAAAAGGCCTATACAGGTAACAGTAGGCCATCAATGTTTCTTTTGATTGTTTTAAAAAACATCGGTTTAACAAAAGTTTTTCTTCTTCGCTGTCGATTTGATGCTATTAAAGTCAAGTTGACTGATGCAATTGTGAGTATGAATAGTGAATATGTAGTACTTTTAATTCCCTTGAGGTTTTTACATTAATGAACTGAAACTAAAGTGCTATATATTTTGTCTGTGTAATTTATTTTATAAACAGTATGTTATTTGTTTCAATCAGACCAATGAATTCTATAAAGTTCTTTTTACATCTGCAGTAGTTCTTTATAAACACCTAGCCTGTGTCATAGTTCTTCCACTGTGTTTCCTATGTTTTTCGGTTCCATGGTTGTCTGTCTTGTTTCCCTGTGTATGTCAGGCACTACGTCAGAGGCTTGGTTTCGTTTTAATTACTCATTCCATTCACCTGTGTCTGCTGTGTCCAAGCTGCCCACCTGAACCCAATCATCAAACCCATGTATTTAACCTCTGGCTCTTCACTGTAGACTGTTGGTGTAGTTCAGTAATGTAGAGTGCACAGCACTACGTGTCAGCTTACGCCTTAGAGCATTAGGATGTTTATGATTGTTCCCGTTTTTGACCACAACTTTGGTTCATCCTACAGTCCTCTCACCTCTGTGACTCAGCCAACTGCCTGGGTGCCTGACTGCCTTTCAGCCTACAGCATACATTGGAACATTGTAACTTGGCATGCCATTTTTGCAATGCTCCTTTGCACTTTTGGTTGTACTTCTCATTTCAGAATCAGTGTTGTGTTACATATCGGGTGTTTAGATGGGAGCACTTCCTGTGAATTGTTTTCAATTGGAGCACTGCTGTTTCATGTTAGCTTATCACCTGGGCATAGTTAGTAATTAGCAGTGGGTTATTTAAGTTCCCTGTTTAGTGTCACAGGTTGTCGGATATTATTTAAATGTTTCGTCAGTTAGTATTGAGTGTTTGTCTTATGTATATTCTGTTTTATGTGATACAAAGGAGCTCATTTAGCGCACTTTGATTTATCAGTATATACATTTGTTTTTCACCGTTCACGGTTTGTTTCGTTTGTTGGAGAACATTAAAACCCATTAAACGTGTCTGGCTTTGCGTGTGGCTTTCTCAGTACTATACCCGTAAGGATTACGTGACAATAAGTGCTTTATTGCCAAGTAACTTCACAACAAACAAAAATATTTGTTCTGGCATGTTAGTGCAGCAATTCATACAAAGTAATAAAAACAAATAGAAACATAAGAGTTTAATTTGACCAATGACTTTTCATCTGGTCAAGGGGTTGGGCTATAGGCCTACCAATTGAACTTCCATTCAGAAATGTGTATGTAAATATCCTGATGACAGACTTCTGGTTCACATGCTGGCTTCAGAAATCAAGTTTATTATAAGCGCAATCAGAAGCTTTTCATTTAGTTGTCCACTCAGGCTCCACTCATTTGGCTCCCAAACTGCTTTTTCTTCAAAATGCTGAACAATAACACAAGAAAGTGCAAATCTCCAATTACATATGAAACATTGAAATTGTGTTATGTTTAAAAATTAATTTTTAAACGCTGGCACTTTAGAAATCAATTGCAGTAAGGTGACAAAAAAGAAGTATGTTTCATGTATATGTTTTCAACTCCTGTGCCCTGGAAGCTCCTAGTTTAACGTTTCTGAAAATGTACCATTTAAAAACACATCTCGAAAACATCTGAATGAATCAGCTGCTATGGTGGATTTTCAGTTCGTGTACATGTTTAGAAGAGTAGTTTGTTCAACAGCATTATTAGTTTAGGTTATTAGTTTGCTTACATAATTCGGTTGTTACATTATTTGTACATTATTTGTTTACATTTGTTTACAGTGTATATTTCATCTTGGTCGTAACAATATTAATGTAAATAAATCTTCTTAAAAGGTCATCTCTACCATTCCGCGATGTGTTTTTTTTTATTGGCAAATCTCATCTCATCTCTCATCTCATCTTCAACCGCTTATCCGGGGTCGGGTCGCGGGGGTAGCAGCTCTAGCAGGGGACCCCAAACTTCCCTTTCCCGGGCAACATTAGCCAGCTCTGACTGGGGAATCCCGAGGCGTTCCCAGGCCAGTGTGGAGATATAATCTCTCCACCTAGTCCTGGGTCTTCCCCGAGGTCTCCTCCCAGCTGGACGTGCCTGGAACACCTCTCTAGGGAGGCGCCCAGGTGGCATTCGTACAAGATGCCCGAACCACCTCAACTGGCTCCTTTCTATGCAAAGGAGCAGCGGCTCTACTCCGAGTTCCTCTCGGATGACTGAGCTTCTCACCCTATCCCTAAGGGAGAGGCCAGCCACCTTTCTGAGAAAACCCATTTCGGCCGCTTGTACCCGTATTGGCAAATCAGTGTTATATATTGTGCAAATCACCACTGCCCATACCTGAGGACACATCATTTACATCTACAATGTTAAATTGTGGTGGCAGGTGTATCATGGACGCAGCAGAGCTCCACACGTTGCTCACTTGCCAAGAGGAGAACATGTAGGAATTATGCTTCTACGACAACAAGACTCCGTCTCCGACACAGCTAGTCCTCCGACACCTCCTCGGTCCGCAATCCCTGTCGCTATGCCCAAACAAGTACGATGGCGCTCCCGATAATTGTCAAGGTGATCAGTGATAAGTGTTGGGTGGACTTTAGCTATGTCTCCAGCTACAACAGTGCATCCTCCAGCTATGTCTGTACTGTGAAGATGAGTGGACATTTTGTTCACCATTGTGAAAAGAAGCCCCGTAGACATTCCAACAGGGAGAAAGCCCCTGGAGCTCAGGTAGGAGTGTTTGTAATTTTGACTGTCAGAAAGCGGTTTAACCTACACGTTTAACTGTGGAGAGAATGGTTGTGTCTGTCATTGGATTTATTGACTCGGGCAGCAGGAAATATAATTGATTAACAATTGGCATAAAACACTGCTTGCACACTCAAACATTAGGGCAACCCTTGGGGTCGTGGTTTGTTACACGCCCAGTTCTATCAGGTGTTCAGCAAGGAGAGGGGAGCAGGCCTTCCTTCTCGTTGCCTGTGGGATTCCGCAATATAATTGGGCCCGGCTTTGGGCCCCGCTTTGTACATAGTTTATATAATGCTCCCTGGGGGCTTCTAGTCATCCACAGAACCGGTCTATGTTGTTCGTCTCACTGTTAGTGAGTTCATGGTCGCTGTGTGCAAACAACAACAGTTTTAACTGTTCCTAACAGCCCTCTAGGCGCATGATGGTCTGTTATCTATTGGGCCCGGTTTGAAGAGTTAACCATAACAACTCTTCTTTCACACAGACAATGCACTGACACTTGCAGGCTTAATGTGGCTTCAGCAGTTTTAATGTGTGTGTGTTGTATATCAGTGCATAAGCCCTGTTTCTAGCAACTTATTTATTATACCACGGCACATTCTGTAAAGATAGATTGGCCTGTGCCACTGTGATTCTAAGTGTCCGTGCATTTTCAAAACTAGAGTGTCTGGGACAGAGAATACATTATTAAAACTGTTATTTTTGTAACAGATGACACATTAATTGCAGAGAGATAAGTATAGATTATTATAACATATGACACATTAATGGAGAGGTTATTATTGTATTTTCCCACAGTAGACTGCAGGTAGGTAGAGCTATGGTGACTAGAGAGCTTTGTTACAGCGGAACTTTGCTAGCAGATACTTGGAAGCGAGTCAGTGTCACGACTCCCCCTGAAGCTCCACGAGCATCGGCGGGCGGACTTTGACGTTCATCGTCGCCGGCCTTCCAGCCATCTCCGTGTATGTGTTAATGTTGTGTGAAGTGTGTTATGTGGGTATGGAATAGAGAAAGAGCTTATTCCATGTACGCGCTTTGCCACTTTGTTTTCTTGTTAATTTCACAGTGTACCATTGAATACCAAAATTATTTGATTTGTGCATTTGATTGTCTTTTGGTGAATCAAGCGACTAAAATACCCTTAAGCGCTACCACTCTTGCGCCTGGCTTCTTCCTTTATTAACCCTCACCCAGTCAGAATCATAATCAGGCCAAGTTAGTTTACACAACGTACAAGAACAGTGAAAATTTAGCAAAAACACACAACACGAACAGTTCGACAAGAGACCCTGCCTAGCTTAAGTAATGGATACATATAGTGTGTGCCATATATATCCGAGTTCTGCAAAGGAGCAATGTCTAGATGTGAGAGCAATATATAATTGTATACACATTTGTGCAAATAGAACAATGTCCAGTTATAGTTCAGGATGTCCACCAATATCGTATCAAAGCTGATCGTGGCCAGGGGGGTTATTGTGGGTGCGGTGGCCAAGGGCAGACCAGTGAAAGAGGCATGTTCCTTAGACTCAACGTCTGGGGGAAAAAGCTGGTCTTGTGACAGGATGTTTTGGTCTTGATTGACTGTAGCCGTCTGTAATAGTCCGTTACCCAGATGGGAGGGGTCTGCCTCAATCTTTGCTGTCTGTGTCAGTGACCTGGCTTTGACCTTAAGAGACGGCAGCTTACATTCCATTGTTCGCATTGCAGAGCGGATGACGCGTTGCAGTCTGTCTTTGTCCTTGACAGTGACTGCAGCGTACCAGACGGTGATGGAGGAGGTCAGGATGGACTCGATGATGGCTGTGTACGCGTTTATCATCATACACGTTGGTAGTTTACTTTTTGAGCTGCCGCAGGCAGTACAGCCCTTGTTGAGCTTTTTTATTGAGAGAGGGGATGTTCAGGTCCCACTTGAGGTCCTGGGCGATTGTGTTGCCCAGGTAGAGAAAGGACTCCACTATGTTGACAGGGGAGCCCCCAGGACAATGGGACAAAGGTTAGCCGAGCATCTCCTAAAGTCCACTCTCATTTCCACTGTCATTAGAGCATTGAGCTCCTAGTTGTTGGGACTGCACCAGAACACTAGCCGTTCAATTTCCCCCTGTAGGCGGTCTCGTCCCCATCCGAGATGAGACCAATGAGGGTGGTGTCATCTGCAAACTTCATAGTGTTTAACCAGTTCTAGACAGCCGTCCCGTCTGCTGGATATTTGCAGTACCCTATACAACCACTATAACCTCTACACAAAGATCACGAAATTCAAAAGCGTCCGTTTTATAATAAACTACATGCTTATATTGTGCATAAAGGTTAGAATCGCCCCTTTCTATCAATGTTTTCCATTTAAAAATATCTAAAACACAGACCATTTCTATTTGCAATTGAAAGGACTGCTAAAGGCGGACGATGACGTCATCATCGTTGCTAACATTTTTAAAACATAGCGATAATATACGATAATATTGTACTTACATCAGCCAAAGCCGATCATTTTTCTTTTCCTATAGTCCCAGGGATATTGTTAGCATCGTTTATGACCCAAAGAAATCCATAATAATCCATATTCGGTCGAGAATAGAATTTTTCAACATTCAAGACGGTCTTTTTCACTGAAAAAGGCAGCTTCCGGGAAGAACTGACGTCGAAATCAAAGGTGAATGACAAATCTCTAAGAGGGCGGGCTCTCAGTTGTCTGGCATGTATTTTGTCCGTTTGGGAGGGGCTGCTCACTCTCTCGGAGGAACGGAGCAGAAAGGTCACCTCTCACTAAAGTGCCTGAGATATACATTTTCAAAAATCACTGAAAAAAACGAAAACGTATGTTTTTTGGTTTTGTTTTAGATCATGCCAGATATTATGTGTTACATTATCCTTAATTAATTGAACATATCCACAAAATTCTGACTGTTTTCTTTTAAATGCCCTTTACCAAATCTTCCTACATGGTTCTGTTCCAGGGCAATATCCGTTTAGATTGGGGTGGGTCATTTTAGGCGGAAACAGACAATTGGGGCCCTGTCAAGAACAGGTAAACGACGTGCATTGGTGACAAAACGTATAAGACTGGTAGACCACATCCAGTCATTCAGGAGAGAGTTTGAGGCAGTCCTATAAATGACATCACCAAAGTCAAACATTG
This sequence comes from Dallia pectoralis, assembly GCA_029465975.1. Taxonomy (NCBI): domain Eukaryota; kingdom Metazoa; phylum Chordata; class Actinopteri; order Esociformes; family Umbridae; genus Dallia; species Dallia pectoralis. Next base: position 16,249,261 of record CM055732.1, read on the forward strand.
GTATAATAGTCATCTTCACCAAGTCAGGTTTGGCAGCATGAGTGAAGGAGGCCCTGGTGCGGAATAGGAAACTGATTTTGGACTACATTTTAGAATTGAGTTCATATGGGAATGGAGAGAGAGAGAGAGCTGTCCAACAAGAAACATAGGTATTTGTATGAATCCACATATTCTTGTTCAAACCCATCTATTGCGGTGATGCTATTTAGAGGGGCAGGTGTGTGCAGCAATCGGTTGAAAAGCATGCACTTACGCATATCAATGATTAGACAGCATGATTATTGCACAGGTGAAATTAATTGAAAGTTAATTTCTCTACCATAAGCCGTCTCCAAAGCTGTTTCACAGAATTTGGCAGTACATTCAACCGGCCTCACAACTGCAGACCACGTGTAACCACACCAGCCCTGCAACAATCGGTTTGCATAACCAAAGAATTTCTGCACAAACCGTCAGAAACCGTGTCAGGGATGTTCATCTTCATGCCCCTCGTCCTCATCGGGGTCTTGACCTGACTGCAGTTTGTGGTAACCGACTTGAGTGGGCAAATGCTCACATTCGATAGTGTCTGGCACTTTGGAGAGGTGTTCTCTTCAAGGGTGAATTCCGGTTTTCACTGTACAGGGCAGATGGCAGACAGTGTGTATGGCGTTGTGAGGGTGAGCGGTTTGCTGTTGGCAACATTGTGGATCGAGTGGCCCATGGTGGGGTCATGGTATGGGCATATGTATGTTATGGACAAAGAACACAGGTGCATTTTATTGATGGCATTTTGAATGCACAGAGATACCGTGATGAGATCCTGGGGCCCATTGTTGTGGCCTTCATCTACAACCATCACCTCATGTTGCAGCGTGATAATGCATGGCATCATGTTGCAAGGATCTGTACACAATTCCTGGAAGAAAACATCCCAGTTCTTACATGGCCAGCTTACTCACCGGACATGTCACCCATTGAGCATGTTTGGGATGCTCTAGATCGGCGTATAGGACAGCGTGTTCCAGGTCCTGCCAATATGCAGCAACTTCACACAGCCATTGAAGAGCAGTGGACCAACATTCCACAATCAACAACCTGATCAACTCTATGCGACGGACATGTGTTGCACTGCGTGAGGCAAATGGTGGTCACACCTGGTTTCCGGAACCCCCCCCCAATAAGTAAAACTACACATTTTAGAGTGGTCTTTTATATATATTGCACACTTGTGCAATATATCATCCTGTCTAATCAGCTTCTTGATATGCCACACCTGTGAGGTGGATGGATAATCTCGGCAAAGGAGAAGTGCTCACTAACACAAATTTAGACAGATTTGTGAACTATATTTGAGATCCTTTTGTGTACTTAAATAGTCTAAGATCTTTAAGTTCAGCTCATGAAAAATGGCGGCAAAAAAAGTGTTGCGTTCATAATTTTGTTCAGTGTACTTTTACGTATACTCAAAGTGAAAATAAAGAACAAGAAAAATGTGTTGCCACAATATGACTTCTATATATTTAAATTAGGTACACTATATACAGAAACATATGGCATGTCCATAAAACCACAATGAGCACATCTACCTACTATATAGATTAATAGATTTCCATAAATCATTGGCGTCAGCACAAGATAAAGGTGACATATCAGGCATATTTAACACTGCATCTTTTAACACCAGCAGTCAGATATTCAGATGAAAACATTTCAATCAGTGCTGTGCGCATCACACATCTCGCTCGCGATTTTGTCAATGACAAAAAAAAGACAAAGAGACATTTTTTGAAGAGGATTGGTGCCTGTGATGCCAGTCAGAGTTTAATGAAGGTGAATTTCATCTCCTTGGTGAGGCCACGAGCAGCAGCCTCGCCATCTGTCACAGTGATTGCATGGCGGCAGGCCTCTCTGGAGAGTCATGATGGTACAGATTGGGCTCTGGCCTCAAGTCAGACCACATACACAGAGCCAGATGGTAGCAGACACACACACACACACACGATTAGTATGAGTCTTTATCTTAGCGTTGGAGGAATGCAACCATTAGGATTGTACAACCATTCCCCTTAGGAGACTCACTTCTCCGTACACCCAGGCTGTTCCTTCCCTTCTCTACAAACAGACAGACAGACCTCCTAGCTGCCATTGGTCCTGCCAAGAAGGATGATTCACGCATTGCTATAATCAACGTTGTTGTTTGGTTTGCATTTCTCCCTAGGCTTTGAATTTGCATGTAGTTTATATTTAATATGCCATTTATTTAATGTGATGCTTAAATCCTTTTAAATTATCATTTATAATAAATGTCAACTGTATTTCCACCTACAGATGTGTACATTGACAATACATAGGATCCCATCCCAGAAGTGTTTAGAAAAGAACAAAGATCTGATTATATTATTTTTTGTGTTATTTTTGTATATATTATTAATATTATAGGTGTACTATATTATATATATATATATTAGATAGTTATTTTATGACAATATTTTTGGTACTATATTTCAGATATACAGGTGCTGGTCATATAATTAGAATATCATCAGAAATTTGAGTTATTTCAGTAATTCCATTGAAAAAGTGAAACTTGCATAATGTTCATTCCACACAGACTGATATATTTCAAGTGTTCATTCCGTTTAATGTTATGATGATTATAACTGACAACTAATGAAAATTCTAAAATCAGTATCTCAGAAAATTTGAATATTGTGAAAAAGTTCAATATTGAAGACACATGGTGTTACACTATTCAGCTAATTAACTCAAAACACCTGAAATGGCCTTTAAATGGTCTCTCAGTCTAGTTATGTAGGCTACACAATCATGGGGAAGACTGCTGACTTGACAACTGTCCAAAAGACGACCATTGACACCTTGCACAAGGAGGGCAAGACACAAAAGGTAATTGCTAAAGAGGCTGGCTGTTCACAGAGCTCTGTGTCCAAGCACATTTATAGAGAGACGAGGGGAAGGACAGATGTGGTAGAAAAAAGTGTACAAGCAATAGTGATAACCGCACCCTGGAGAGGATTGTGAAACAAAACCCATTCAAAAATGTGGGGGAGATTCACAAACACTGTACTGCAGTCAGTGCTTCAAGAACCACCACGCACAGACGTATGCAAGACGTGGGTTTCAGCTGTCACATTCCTTGTATCAAGCCCCTCTTGAACAAGACAGTGTCAGAAGCGTCTCGCCTGGGCTAAAGACAAAAATGACTGGACTGCTGCTGAGTGGTTCAAAGTTATGTTCTCTGATGAAAGTACATTTTGCACTTCCTTTGGAAATCAAGGTCCTGGAGGAAGAGAGGAGAGGCACAGAATCCACGTTGCTTGAAGTCCAGTGTAAAGTTTCTACAGTCAGTGATGGTTTGGGGTGCCATGTCATCTGGTGGTGTTGGTCCACTGTGTTTTTTGAGGTCCAAGGTCAACGCAGCCGTCTACCAGGACGTTATAGAGCACTTCATGCTTCCTGCTGCTGACTAACTTCATGAAGATGCAGATTTCATTTTCCAACAGGACTTGGCACCTGCACACAGTGCCAAAGCTACCACTACCTGGTTTAAGGACCATGGTATCCCTGTTCTTAATTGGCCAGCAAACTCGCCTGACCTTAACCCTTTAGAAAATCTATGGGGTGTTGTGAAAAGGAAGGAAGATGCAATATGCCAGACCCAACAATGCAGAAGAGCTGAAGGTCACTATCAGAGCAACCTGGGCTCTCATAACAGCTGAGCAGTGCCACAGACTGATGGACTCCATGCCACGCCGCATTGCTGCAGTAATTTAGGCAAAAGGAGCCCCAACTAAGCATTGAGTGCTGTACATGCTCATACTTTTCATGTTCATACTTTTCAGTTGGCCAACATTTCTAAAAACTCGTTTTTTGTATTGGTCTTAAGTAATATTCTAATTTTCGTAGATACTGAATTTGGGATTTTAATTAGTTCGTTTTAATCATCATAATTAAATAAAAGAAACATTTGAAATATATCAGTCTGTGTGTAATGAATGCATATAATATAGTTTCACTTTTTGAATGGAATTACAGAAATAAATCAACTTTTCGATGATATTCTAATTATATGAACAGCACCTGTAGTTACTAGTTGTCCTGAAATTACACTGGCTAGGTTTATATTCACAGCATTCTTGGAAATACCACTTTAAGAAATACCACTTTAAATTTAGTTCTCCTACTTGGCTGTTGAATAAGATCCAATGAATCTTATGACCAAAACTAAGTGTTTGAGGTAAAAATATTCTGTGCCAAACAATGCCTTTCTCTCAGGACACCATTTATATTTAATTCATGCCATGAAATCTAATGCACAATTTGTACTGTACCATCTGCGGACTGCATTTCACTGCACTCTGGGCAAAGTGAATAATCAGCTTGACTTAGGCTATTCTAAACAAGCCAATACCAATCTGTCGGCTTTAACCATGTGTGCGTACGAATGTGTGTGTGTTGGAGTATGTGCTGGTGTGTGTGAGTGTGTGCGCAAGCTTAGTCAGTATGTGCATGTGTGTGCTCCATGCATGTCACAGTGTGTTTCTGCCACACATGGAGAGCCCAGCTGGGTGTGGGAGGAGAGCCATATGGGCTGGGACTTCATAGTCCGGTCTGCACACTCTGCATCTTCTTTAGAGGCTTCCTCCCCTGAAGATAAAAACTGGGCATGAATGACCTTCATCGCGCCATGATCTTCTTTTTAGCTTCCAACTGACACCCCAGAAAAATACCTGTAACCAGACCAAGAGGAGGCTGCTGTTCAGTAATATCCTTCTTTAGATACAAATAGTTGCAACATTTGACAACCAGTTCAACCCTGTCAATTTCAATAAATCACATTTTTTTGCATCATTTGACCAGATACAGAACATTACAGACCAGATATTGAACATTCAGTAAATGGCATGCACCATACACAGGCATATGAAGTCAATATTAGGGCAAATTGAATTTGATTGCACAAGAAGTTGCAGTCATACATTGGCTCTGTATTGTAATGCATGTTGAGCTTATTTGGGCCATTTTATCTCACATGAATTTGCATTTGAAGAAGTAGTAATACTATTAATTATAACAACAGAGGCTATAAGCAGCATTTCTGTGGGCCAAAAGGTGCTCAGAAAATAGTTCAATAGATGCACTAGAGGAATATTAAAACTGCCAATGCTACTAGCAGTCTTGATGTCCAACTGAAAAGTAAATCCAACCAAAACCCGAACAAAAGCTTGAAGAGAAAATGTGTGTCTGGTGGGGGTGTGTTAGCTTCTGGGTGTGTAGAGTCTAAAAGGTCTAGCGGAAGACAGAATGTGTGTGTTGAGAGAGGAGAAAGCATTTGTGTGTATATACGTGGAAAGTGTTTTGGGGAAGAGGGATGTGTGTCTGTGTGATAACACAACATAACATGGCTGCAGTATGACATAATAACTTAAGTAATCTATTCAAATAGTTTTTATAGATTTGAGAAGGTCAAATGTGTATCCACTTATAGTAGGTTACTTTTTATATAAAGAGAAATCAGTTTTTTTGTATTGGCTACTCTGTGATTTAACTGACACGTCCACCAGTTAGAAGAAAAGACAAAACTACTTTAGTCATACACACTCACGGAACCATGTGTTTTAAGTTAAGTTATAACACTAAATTACAAACAAAGTGAAAAAAATGTATATCGAGCTTCCAAAAAGGTCTAGTCCTTTAAGAGCAAGGATGGATCAAGGCTCGTCAATCGGCCAACACACATGTCAGCTAATAATCCAACACTTTGAAAACAACATTATCTAAAGACAAATCCGTAGGATTTTGGGCATTTCACCTTCTACAGTCCACAATATAATTGAATGATTAAAGGAATCCGGTCAAAACTCGGTGCATGAGGGCCAGAAACCACTTTCGAATGCATCTCTCGGACGTCACTGTATAAAAAAACGTCTGTATTAGATATCCTGACATGGGTATCTTGAATACTTTGGTAAACCTTGGTCAGTCAACAACATTTGCAGATACATGCACAGATCTGCAAGTTAAGCCTTTACTATGCAAAGTAAGCCATACATCAACACTGTCCAGAAGTGGCGCAGAATTTTCTGGGCTCAGTCTCAGATGAGATTGACAGTAGCACAGTGGAGTTGTGTTTTGTAGTCGAATTAGTTAACATTCAAAATAGTTTTCAAGTCCAAAAGCCTGCGTCTGTCATGGTATGGGGGTGGGTCCACCACCTGTGGCATGGGTAATCTGTGAGGGCACCATGTATGTTTTCATTAATCTGCCGCTCATGCCAAAGATCCAATTTTCAGATGAATGCACTCACTTCTGAAACATGTCTGCAGTGACAGTGAAGGAATTTAAGCTTATTGCAAGAATAAAAGGACAAAACTAAATGTTTTAAAACATTTAAAACAAAGAAGAAGCTTATAAGTGATTGTTCCATGGCAACACAACGTGCACATGCGTAGCTCATTCACATAGGTCAGCTCTGTGCGGTCAGTGGAATGTGCTGCTCCGGCTCTCGCCACTCATTGAACAAAGCCTAGCGGTCTGTTACGCCCCTATTCTCAAATGGCTTGTGAAGAGGAGGACGCAACTGCACAAGGACATACACAACGGATGATGGAGCTGGAGTGATGATAATTAATTATGCCACAACGGAAATGCTGTTGCCCAAACTGTGTTATTTAGCTATTTAACAAAACACAAGTCACAAAACACATACCTTAACAAATCTCTCATCAAAAATGATCCTTACCTAACTAAACCAAACACAATCTGTACATTTATATAGGTGATGAGTTGCCCCGGATTGGCTAAAGAGCTTGATGGCCACACCCGCTTTGTCAGCAGCAACTCACCAAATCTGGAAATGATTAGCTGACTGGCAAGGACACAAAGACAGGGAGAAAACAAATATCTCAGCTCCTACACAAAGAGAGGACGTAACACAGACGCAGAGGGAAAAAAGAGAGAATGCAGGGTTTTTTGTGCATTCTACTTGAAAAGCAATAAAAATACACAGACGCACCCCTTCCGATCTCTCCGTGCCCCCCTGTTGAGAACCACTGCTATATGCCATCAAATCATAAAAAATACTCAAAATATTCCTCAATTATTTAATAGACCATGTTAAACTCTCTAATCATAAATACATACATGGGGAAACTATAGTTATTTTTTAACATTTTCATAACTTGTGTGTCCCTGAAGTCATCTTCCACCCTGTTAGTTTGTGGTTTTCGCCTTACAAAAAACAATAACTACAATTCCATTGAAACCATTTTCAGCAAATAGAAATCATTTATTGGAAGGAATTTCAATGGAGCAAACCAAGGTGAGCATAATCTTTCACTCATATTTTCCCCCCTAGTTTTTTACTGATTTTTTTAACTTAAGTCAAAGGTTTCCACCCTGTTAGGTTTCACATTGTTAGGTCTGTTAACATAATCGGGTGGAATATGAACCCAACAGGTTGGAAATTCAAATAGAAAATAACTTATTTACACGGAGCATATCCATATCTAACAAGACACATAATATCTAAGAAAGTCTTCATATTGTTAAACCTCTGTGATAACTATGTACATATCCCTAACTGGTTGATATACCTTCACAATCTGAACAATCCACCCATCATTATTATTAATTGAGTGACCGAGCTTGACCAATATTTTTTCCTGAAATATTTGACTTATCTGATATAAGCTAAACATATGAAAACTTTCTTTTTAGTTATGAAGCCAAAATATTACCGGATTACAGGAATGACTGCAGTACAATACTGTCAAAGTAATACAAAATCTGTTCCAACACTGCATACAGAATGGTAACCTAAATGTTTGTTTACCTGTAGCAGATTACTGCTTACCAATTTCAGGTAATTCACTTACATTTCATAAAATCTGGAGGAATGGGGAAAATCCCAAACTTCTGACTGGTATATCATGCACAATTTAATAGTGTGGCAATGGAAATTCATATTTTGCACAATGTTCTGTTGTACATAGCTTTGGGAAACCAAATACACTTTAATGAATCTTCACTTCATCACTCCGAAAGTGTAAGTGAGATCATGCATGAAGATCACGTTGAATTAAAGATTCTAGTCTAAATGCTATTTTATATAAATTTCAGATACAAGAAAAAATACTTTTAAAAAGGTTACTGCCACCCAAGAAAAGTATAATAGGAAAACCAGATTTATTTTTTAAAAAGCCAATGAGCCATTCTATAAGCACATTAGGATAATTACCTCTATTAATGATAATTACTTTAATCTTTGAACATTTTGGTTAATGGGTATTGATTGGTTGCTCATATACAAGGAACGGGTTTTAACCCAGGTCATTTGAATTAGCTGCAGGTCATGTTCTTGATACCATTCAGGTATCATACATGTTTATATCATACATGTTCAAATATCTTAATATATTTACAGTACCTCACCACCCACTCACATATTTGCATGATTATATATTATTCAGACATTCTGAGCCATTCAGAGCCCCTAAACTAGTCTGACCTTGTTTGTAGCTAACAGTCAAAGTTACACTAACCAATAATAGCCCCTAAATGATTTGGTCTCTCATTTAAAAATCATGTGCTTTTTTTCACCAAAACCATAATCAGCCAGGCTCTGACAGTTAGGAAAGTATTAGCGAGTGTTTCTGATTTAAAACAATATACTCTGCCCTCATTGTGAGACATTTTCTGTTTAGCATGGCTAAATCTTATGCGGCTGTGTTTTGTATTATGTCACCTCCCTCTTGTCCCTTAGAACACACTAGAGTAGTTAGTGTGTTGCTAAGTAACAGCTTTCAGTAGATCCTGGCACAGATCTTTGTGGCAGTAGGTCCTGACGTCTCAGAGAAAAATATTTCCCTTTTAGCCAGGAATGAATAAATGAATGAATGCAGGTAACCAAGAACCTACAGTAACAACAACACAATATTTGGTATTATATGGGAATAGATTTGGTATTATATGGGAATAGATTTGGCAGAGATTAAATACCAACCATATATCAATATTATCAGAATCAGATTTATTCTGAATAAGTCTGTTCTATTTTTCTGACCACTAGCAGCGTTAGAACACACAAGACATACACCAAACATTGCAAACAGAAAAAAACACACAATGAACAGTCAAGAGAACCTACCAATTTGGCATATATACTGGGTAAATGTATGTATAATATGTATCTAAAAAGTGCAAATGAGCAATGTCTAGATGTGTGAGCAGATTGTGGAAAATAGAGCAATAACTAGTGTATTTATACAGTTGGGCAAAAGAAATGCAATGTCCAGTTGTAGAACATAATGTCCACTTTGGTCATTCGTATTAGAGCGACTTGTGTCCAAGGTGGGAATAGAGGGGAGGGGGAGTGGTAAGGGCAGTCTAAGGCATATATTGTGTCTCTGCCTGTTCTTTCCTGCTTCTTATTTTAATATGCAGTAATATCAACTAGCCAGTATCATATCATTCTGTACAGCATTGAATTACATCTTAAACAAAAAGTATTGGCTTTTTACGAGAGCTTTATAAGCTTTATATGGCTAAACATTTCTCAAGAAATTCACATGAAAGCAGAGAGATGCAATACTGACACCCTTTGTCTAGTTTATTGTATTACATCATAGCACCAATTTTAAAGACCCTCATTCTTTCAGTCTATTCATTTAATGAGAAACAAAAACAATATACATATATATATTTTTTTTAAAAGGTACAAAACATGTGCAAGCCATATTAGCAGTTTCAGACATTTTGACCAGGACATTAACTCCACAGGGGAGAAAAAGAAAAAGCTTCCTTTTGATTGTTTATACAGTCGGGCCAAAAGTGTGTGCAAAGGCGTTCTCCCATTGTTGTAACATGAATTAGAGGACAGCTATGGTGATGACAGTGTGCAGATTCCCATTGGGAATCCCATTGATGCTGCTCAGGGATTAGGGATCACGCCGGGAGATGGCTACCTCTGCATTTTCATAGAAATTGTCAGTCAATGGTCCAATCCCAATCCCCGCCCTAAACCCTAAGCCCGGAACCCTTACAGACTTTATTGACGTCACATGTTAAGTGATTCAGTCAGTGTAAGAGGCCGCAAGGGCTCAAAATGTTGCAAATAGGGGCTGCACATTATCATGTCATCTTGACGAAGCTGTAACATGTCACAAGCTTTTTTGTGTATGGGACTTTTTATTTAATGTTTATTACTTTCTTCATTATGCTATACGAACCATCAGTCCCAAAGCACTCACAGGCCGCCCAGTACTTGCGCAGCAGTCCCTCCCAGCTGCAGTCAGATTAATCAGGCATGCGGAAAGCTGCTGCTGGCTGATCCCGCCGTAGATAACATTCAAAATTGTGAAATAAAAAAACAAGAATCGACAGAAGAAAGTTCATTTGTAGTTTGCAACTCAGTGTTTCTCTCTCCCACGTCATTCCTCTCTACTTCAGCGTCCATCACAATTACATCCACATGGAATTGAACTCTGGGAAATTCCCTCAGGCAAAGTTTGCTAAAATGCAGTACTTACAGAAAGGGTGCATAAAGGACTCAAAATATATGCAAGAGCCGTCTCGCACACTTGACAATTTGACGGTGGGACAGCCTTAAGCACTCACAGACTTAGCGAGAAGGCGCTTTGAAGTCTGTGAGTCCGTGAGTGTGGACATTGGGATTAGGCCAATTACTGACAGCACTCAATACTCCAACTGCAACACACTTCTGTGTTGGTGTCCTACAGCGATCCTGTTTCTCTCCTCTCAAAAAGCGATCAACCCACGCGATAAAACTAAACGCGGTTGTGAAGTGTAATCTGTGTGTATTTTATCAAGTTCAAGACGTCATGCGAGATGCAATTGAAAATAAGAATACTTATGTGGGTACTGGAGACTACAGTAAGTCAATGGATGACACATATCACAATCATCATCCTTTCCAAAGGGGATGTTTGCCAAGACTAATTTATCAAAAGAAATAGTGAAGTAGAATGATGGGGGAAATGCTCTAACGCTCTCTTGTTTTGGCACAGAAGAAAAACATTGTGGTATTCCCTCCAGTTTTCTGGGAATTCAAATACAAGCAAATGATTCCATAATGAGTGTTTATTTGAGGAAAGCAAAGCCAGCCGGTTCAACCACTTCTTGCTAGTCGTAAGGCCATGTACAATGAAGAACTGTTTACACTGTAAATTAAAGCTAGAACAAGTAAAGACATTTCAGAGAAATGTGCAGAAGACATTTGCCCGAGAAACCTGATTCATGGATTTTAAAGAAAAACTGTAATGGGCAAATTAATTCAATTTCCTCAATTTATGAGGCAGATCACCATTCAGACATAATCACATGATCTATTTAATATTCTTTTTTTCAACTCTTAGGAATCATATAGTTTCACACACAATGGTCCATAATACTAAACAAACAGAAAGGCAGCAAACATCCCAGGGATGTACAAACATACTTGATTTATATTTATAGGTGGACACATTACTTGTGGGGGATAAAAATAAACAAGGTATCAAGTTAATCTGAGAAAATGGTTTCTGAAAAAGGCAAGTTAATGATAAGAGATGTAATATTGACATCTTCTGTGAATTACTTAAATCGGCAACCAACACAGTTTTTTGTGAGTGAACAATTATACAGTATCTGCAAATACAGGATTCAAACTGCCCCAGAATGATAAACGCAATCTAGTCAAGTTGCTTATAGTCTACAGCTGTGGCTCTCCAGGTTTCAGGTTCCAAAGTACTGCCAGTTACCATTCCAGCCATCTAATTAAGGACTGATGTAGACCTGGGACAACACTAGGTGAATGCAATTAACAAAACAATTAGCAAAACAAATTTAAAAAATACAGCGCTACTGTCAGTCGAGTACAACCATCACACCAGAGGATAACATTACATTTCTAGAGAATTATATTTCTCACCAGTCAGAAAATGAGACTTTCAATGTCCTGACAAAAATGTATCTTTTCCTTGAGGCAGAAGTATAAAAAGGGATTATTGTCTGTAGATGATCCATAAGAGAGGACCTGTAAAACTGAGATTTCAGGAACGGCATAAGCACAAACATTAACCATTCATACACTGTAACATGCAGTGACTAAACGCATTTTATATGTTGGACAATGGGCAAGAAATCCGTTTTATTGACAGAACCATCCAAACCATCCCTGTCACAAACAAACATTGTTCAAGGCAAGCCGAACCAAAAGGCACCTCTCACATGAATCCCTTTAACTACAAGTTTGCAGACACCACTGACAACTGATTTGCAACCAAATCTAAAAACACATATTTTGGTTTCAGCTCAATTATTTCAGATAAAATTACCATGTTAGAACCCACCTGTCATTCTTCTTAACTACAGGTACACGTGAAGTCGTGCAAAACATCTAAGAAGTTGATTAAAAGAATATCAAAGCCTGTTCCATAAGGCGAGATCATGCTCTTCCTTAGAAAATAACTCATAATATTGTCTATACCCGAAATAATCCAAGCTAATAATGCACACCGCATTGCTATAAAATAAAGTTTTGTAATGCTAGAAAATACAGTGTTCAGGCTGTGCAAAATAATCATGCCATTTCTGGCAATAACACACAGATTTCCACACAGTCCTGGAAACATTGCTCATAACCTTTTAAATAGATTTGCTTAATAATTTAAAATGGAATTAATATTGTTTGGCCCCCTATTTTTTTTTACTTTAAACACTGCTCTTCCAACCACACTCAATCACCCAACACCCGCAGATACACTTTGCAGTAGACTAGCTGAATAACGGAGTTGCTGGAGCAAGAGGGTAGACCAGGAAATACCTGCTAATGAACTCCCCACACTATCAGTTACTTGTCAGCTTGTGGTACAGCTGGGTCGTGAATCAAGACTGGGTGGTTAACTTCCTCAACTCAATTGCTGTGCCACCTTGGAGATGGGATATTGGAAAGACTAAATCACAATGGAATTGATAGCCTCCATCAGTAACCTGAACTAAAGCAGCAAAAACAGTGCGATCCAGTGCTCAATTTAGGCAGAAGCAAAACAGATTAACAGACCTCAAATTAACTCCTTGAGCTTCTGTTTCTCTAATAGAATATCTGCTCAAAAGTATTGGGAGCTCCTGAATCTATATATAAACAGTAAAGGCACCCAAAATGAGTACCAGCAACCATTTCAGAACAAGGCGAGCACTAGGTATCGATGTAAACGATGACAGCAAAGGCACATAACACACAACAATTCCTGGATATTCTGGAACACGGACTAAGAAACCAGAGGATTTCGGATCAGTTCTTGGTCTAAGAATTTGAAAAAGTTTTCTGACAGATCAAGTAAGAGTCAGATGCCATTACAGTAAAGCTCTTCAGAGTAAAACATTTTGGTTTTTGAAAACATTGACCTGTTTAAAATGAACAGTTTCCGGAAATTAATACTGTAGCTGTCAACCAAAAACAAATAAGATAAATAAGAATCCATTTCAGAAGTCATTTCCCTTTCTTCAGAGGCTGAGAGGTTCTGTGTGGGGCCAAGTGAGACCATACTTGAGATAGAGGATGTGTGTGCATGTATACTGTACCACTGGAATTATACCACGTTTTATTTGGCAGTTCAGCTTTCTGGCAGCAGGCGTCCTGATTCTCTATCTGCACACAGTGTCTGAACAAAAGTGGCCTTGGAACGTCACCAGTAAAAAGAGCGAGACAGGAAGTTAGCCGCAGTGCCTAGCCAGCTGGCTCCATCTTGACCTGTGCCAACGCGGGTCACAGCCTTGTCTGGCTCCAGCGACGGGCTCTCTTCCTCTGGTAGGTAGTCGGGAAGATCCACATTCTTTTCCACTGCTACTGAGCCATCTTCAGGGAATGGGATTATGAGCTACACCAGCAAAGGAATAGGCTTCGGTCAGTTTTACACAAACATGCTCGTGAATAAAGATTCTGATTAGATACCAGACTCCTTACAATAACAGTACTTTGTCCTTGAGACAAGATGACTCCTTGAGTATTATTTGTAGACCAACAAAATCCTAGGCATGTAATAAAAATGTAACAGGCAGACTACAAAAACAAATTGATTACCACCAAAAAAAACAAATGACTGACCAGCAATACTAACCTCATTTCCATCCTCCCCTCTGACTACTTGTTGAGCTCTCATTACTTCCGTTGAGGCAATAGCAGCACCTAGAGCCTAGAGAGACAGCGAGAGTATCAATTGAACAGCAACCACACACATTCCCCTTGATTCCAATCCTCGATCCTTACTTTTTTGTGCCAGGACATCAGCTTGTCCAACTGCCCTAAATGTCTGTCAGACAGAAGTGAATATCTGGTTTAATCTTTGTAACAACGACACGGAACAACTATTTGTTTTTGTTATTGGTTATTTTAGGAGAAATTCAAGAGCTCGCAATAACAGCTGCATCTACACCTGACATCTTACGCGTTTAGAAAGGGATTTGAATTTGTGCTACAAAGGAGGACATGGTTCTGTTCACTAGTGTATAACGTGAACAATGCAATTGAAAAACAATCTGAAATCTTTGATGGGGAAAAATAAAAACATACAATAACCTGGTTGCATAAGTGTGCACACCCTCTTATAACTGGGGATGTGGCTGTGTTCAGATTTAACCAAGTCATTACACACCTGCCATCATTTAAAGTGATACTGAATAATCACAAATAAAGGTCAGATGTTCCAGTAGGATTTTCAGGACATTTTAACATCACAAAAACCTGGCATTTGTGTAGACTTTTTATATCCACTGTACATTATAACCTCATCAATTCCCATTCCAAAAAGTATTCAGACAGAAAAGGTGTGACTCACTCACCTCTGCCTTGAGGTCTGAGCGGATCCTGACAATGCACCTCTTAACGGCCATCTGAAACGTGAAGCTAATGACGCCTCTGATCCTCAACAGGGCCTCTTCACAAAGGCTTCTGCGGCTCTGAAGAGAAATGGTAGCAAGTGGGTAAGCTAACCTCACCTCAGACGGCACTAGCAGTACTGTCACTGAAGCTACTAGCCAAATATCGTATTAAAAAAATGTATTACAAATATTGTATTACAGTACTCACTACACTTGGTGTACATATTTGGTTGAACCTTTGTATTCACTGTACACATGCTAATATTATGGGGCACCATTTCATTATTTGACAGTTAGTGATCAGTATAGATGGACTCACTGAGTCATCCAGCCCATCTATGTGAAGGATAACTGTTTTGGCCCGTTTGTTGGTGGCGCCAAGGAAAAACTGGGCCTTGCGTCTGCAAGAAGGACCCTCTGGTTTCTGTGCATCCTCACTGTTATAAGCCTGCAGGAGTTCATAGATTTCCGAGGCCAGCAACTTTGTCTCTCCCGGCGTTGTTGTCCTAAGACAGAAAGAGATTTTGTAGATCTTAAATCATCATAGATAAAAAACACTAATATAACACGGTCAGGGTTTGGTTAAGGTCATAATATACAAACTTGTGCATGACATTCTGAAGACTTAACATCATCCCCAGCTCTCCCTTCATTTTCTCCCTGTTTTGACAGGTTTCTGCGAGATAACGTACAGCCTAAAAGGGATACAAAATCTAATCTTAAATCTTTCAACTATAAGCCCAGGTCATAAACATTCCCATTTACTCTTGAATGTCCCTTTGCCAGTGAGCCTTACCAGAAGCGCTGAGTAGACAACCTGGGGGTTGGGATGGTCCAGAAAGAGAATGAGTCCTGGCAAGCAGCCTTGGTCCTGAACAATGGCTCGCCTATTCATGGGATCTGCTGCGAGATCCCTCAGCTGGTTCACCACAGCCAAAGCGTCTGGCTCTCCACTCATGATGCTGCCTTTCTCACAGCCCCATGCAAGCCTGAATGGACTGAGGAAGACGAAAGATGAGATGGGCTGAAATTACAAAAACAAGAGCTTTAGTTCTGGTTGTGAAACGTCTAACCTAGCTCAATTGTAAGCTAAATACTATAACCACAGAACAATATGTATGTTTGGCCATTCAGTCATTCCTTTTGGCTAGTCTCTGTGGGCATACTACTCCAATATACAGTACTTTTAGCTAAGAGAGATATGTCGTTTTGTCGATATCCAAGTAATTGAATAGGACATCGGAGTTACAGCCCACCCACACACACACTATTCGCTGCACCACCCCACGTAAAATTGGATAATCTTAAGCTGACCTCACTTACGTACGAGTCTGTCAGGGAAACTCAAGTATTTATGATCGACTCAATGTAACATCATAGTTATCTACTAACAACAGGCTAACTAGCTATAGCATTAACAAGCTAACTAGATACAGGTCTACAGTACAGTGGGTAAACTGACACAGGGAGAGTGCACTTCACGTGTATTATTAACAGTAACCGACCTGGAATGGCGTGTTTAATGTTTGCAATTAATAACTAATCAATCAGTTGAGATTTCCTTGCGTGGTGGATAAAATTATACAGTGGTGTCTACCCCAAAAACCACATTAGGTTGACATTATCTTAGGCCTCGCGCCTGCGTTCCGGCTTTGCCGGTGTTGTTTGGCCGTTTTGCCGGCGTGGGTGATTTGCATGATTTTTATTATCAAGCCTACTATTTATTTAGCTAACTAGCTATAACACATCCGCATACCTTCAAAGAGACGTCTCTTCCGACCAGCACAGTTTGCACACGGCGTCCAAGAAAGACAGCATCAACCAAATCAAACCGGCTAAAATAACAGACGTCAAGGTAGTTTATGTTTTTACATGAATACTACGTTCTATTATCTAAATTGCTCTGGACTGTCTTTACTGGGTAGGGACAGTCGAAGCGGCCACTCGCTCCACTATACACGTCTCTGATTGGACGTTGACGTCAACGTGACATTTCACCAGCCATTCCGCTGCTCTGTTCTTGGAATTAAAAAGCAAACGTGTGGGTATATGACGCATCCGTATGCTGACTCAAAATCTGTTCACTGTTTAGAGTCGAATTGGCAATTCTAAAATGGATAACTTACAGAAATATATTTGTATTATATAAAATACAAGAAACAGAGAGACAAATAAGGGTGGTACTTCCATTAAGCTTTTTTTTTTTTTTTTTTTATTCAAGAACATAGTCAGAATTTACACATACAATATACATCAAACCATATCGATAAGGCACATACACACATTGTGTTGACAAAAAGAATACAACCTAGCACTTGGATTATTAGCAATTTGAAAATAATTCAACATAATATTGAACAGTAGACACACTTTTCTTATTCTCTAACAATTTAAGAGATTCAATTAAAGAATTAAAGTCAATCAAAAAAACTTTCATACATGGGGTCGACTTAGAAAACTTAGCTTTGTGGACATGAAACTTACCAGTCAAGATCATGACATTGATTATCCATTCTAAAGAACTTTGGGTAGACTCAAAAAATGTTATAACATCCTTGCATTCGATATTCACAATATGACCAGTTTCACACAGTATGTATTCCTCCATTTTCTTCCAAAAACGTTTGGTATATTGACAGTTATAAAATAAATGAGATAATGTTTCACATTCAATATTGCAGAAAGAACATTTGTCGTCAAGGTCAGTAAATCTTGACACCATTATGTTGGACGGGTACATATTGTGCAAAAATTTTAGATGCACTTCTCTTACTTTGTTAGAGATACAAAATTTAAAGGGACAGAGCCAAGCCTTTTTCCATTCTATATCAGTTATTTGTAAGTTCCAAAAAGATTTCCCTCTTGGTGTGATTCTTTTTTTGCTATTAAAATGTTCTCTTATATGTTTATTGGTGCACTTAAAACTAAATATATCAATACCATTAATTACAAGCTGGGGTTTTAGTCGAAGTGCATCATGAAATACCATATGACATTTCATGAGCTGACATACATCTGAAGGTATAGCATTAATCACAGACTTGTATTCCTTATATGTAACAGGAAATACTTTGACTCTTAAAAAATTCTCATAACAAAGGATTTGGCCATCATTGTCAAATAAATCACTTACAAAAATGATATCTCTTTCTATCCAATTTCTATTCCATAAAAATACTTTTGTTTCTTATAGTGACATGTTCGTTGTTCCAGATAATAGCTTTGTGTGGTGAAAAGTTATGAACAAAGCATAATTTCCATGCCATAAGGGCTTGCTGATAAAACTTTGATAGCTTAAGCGCAGTTTACTAATATTGTAGTTACATGTTAACAAAAATTGTAGACCCCCAATTTTCTTGAAAATGTTATGAGGAATAAAAAACCATAAAGATTCTGGAGATTCCATTAAGCTTTTAGGGGTACACAGGGATGCCACTTCCGGCGTCATGCTTAACTAGGAGGGGCGTCTGCTGGGTCATGTTGTGGTACAGCATGAGTGAAGTTCCCACAGCCATATCCACTAATGACAGACTGTCTAGCAGTGTGTAAAGAGAAAAAAGGTGAATAATGTTAAATAAACAAGCGTGGAAGGAGCAACCAACCCTTACATCAAAATGACGATATCTTCAACATTTGGACAGTATACAGGTTATGGAGCTCAGCTGCTAGCAAAAAACAAAAAGGCGAGTCTAGCAACCTTGTCTAATTCCTCTATGCATTGCCCACTAGATTCAAAGGCAACACTGTAGACGAGTCCAGCTACTTTTTGTGCAGAGTTATTCATCCCGGTCCTACGTTTGTTCCCCATGTATATGATCTAGTCCTGAGCCAGGACACCTGAGTAGTGACCCAGGGGCGCCTGTTCTGGGCTACAAAACATTTTAGAAACGTCTGGGGGTTCCTGGGGTCAGGGTTGACTACATGTGTGAAGGCTGCCAAAGTAAATAGTGCATTTCTGGGCTGCTGCTTTTGAGGGCACGTTCCTGCGTCCCTCCCTGGGCTCTCCACTCGTTTACTTTGGTAAACAGCCGAAATAACAAAGACATAAAACTCCCATTATTTTCGGACCCAACTGTTTATGGGGCTCATAAAAGACCCTGCTTGAAAAAGCTGTGCGAACCTGTGTAAATCTTGACTTTGAGTCAACGTGGGCGCCAGGTAACTTGCACTGCCTTACTCTAAGCTATTGCACGGTGAAAAGAAATATAATGAAAAGAAAAACCTCACCAAGACAAGAATGGAAGACAGTCAAGGTGCTTTTTCATCACAAAATGCATTGACATATTGAACCGCTACTGGTGAAAATAGCTAGATTTACTGCTAAAGTCTTTAAAAAATAAGTTTTTCACAAACTATGCCTAAAATATACTCTCCCCCTGAAAGATAGTGTTTGTACTGTATTAATGCAGTTTTACAGGTAGATAACATAAATGGCCAGCAGGTGACACAATAACCAAAATAATCCATACAATTCTCTACAAGCGGTTCTATACACACCAATCAGCCATAACATTACAACCTTTGACAGGTAAAGTGAATAACACTGATAATCTATATACACCGATCAGCCATAACATTATGACCACTGACAGGTGAAATGAACAACACTTTTTATCATGGCACCTGTCAGTGGGTTGGATATATGAAAATTTTGTCCACAAAGTACATTTCAAATGGCAACTATAATAAATGGGCTAGCAGTGTGTAGGGCAAGAGGTAGCAATGAGGAGTACAAACAGAATGCATTGTGAAAATGGCAGATCAAGTAAAAAAGTTACCAGTAGGCAAGAGGTAGCAATGGAGGTACAAGCATTGTGCAAATGGCAGATAAAATACATTTGTCACCTGTTCACCAAGGAAAAGCAAGATTTGTTTCAAATAATTTTCCATTCACCAATCCAAGTCTTTTGAATGGATACAGGAAAAACAGCAAACAACCATGTGACACGTTATTTTATTAATGTAACTACAATGTATCAAAATATCAATTTGGCAAAGCTTTTCACAAAATAGCTTGCCATACAAGTTCTTACCCAAAAATGACTTACATCGCAATGGTAAACATTTATATCAAAGTCAAACAGTCTTGCAATAGTTATCAGAAAATACATGTTTCTTTTGCCATAATATGAAAAGCACTGGTTTTCATTCAATATACTGGAAGTCCAACCAGAGACACAAATGGGTCTTGTGTACAGAATCTAAAAACAAATTAAATATGGAATGTTTCATGTTATGAGTCACTGTCTAATCTACTAATGCCGAGTCATTCCTTACACACCAGAGGCAAACAGTCAGACAATGAATTGAGAGAAGATGACCTTATTAAAAAGCTGGTTTGGTCACTTAGTTTTGTGCATAGCTTCATGGCATTTTGCCAGTCTTCAAAGTTGCTTGTTTGCATTCAAGAAAAGGCCTTCACTTGTCTAACAACAAAACAAAAATGTACATCATAGCACAGCTCAACCACAAGCAAGATTTCTCAATGGCATCTTAATTTTGAATAAGTAGTCATATTGTTTATAATATACGCAACTCTTAACTCAGGTCATCTGTTTACTAGTATGAAAGAGTGGTTATCCAAGTGATTAAAGAATGTTAAGGCCACATGCTTGCCCTTTTCCCCCCTTACAAAACATTGCTATTAGGCTATGGTTAAGTCCCCCAACACCCTACCACATATCGGTCCACAAAGAAAGTGATTTCATACCACATCTAGTATACACTCAGTAGCTAGTATTCCTTGAGCTGACTGACTCATGGGTCGTACAAAACCTTATAGTTCACAGTGCAATGAGCAACAAATGGACCGTTGAGTCTATTCATGGTCTTTGGTGTGTTGATCTGCAATCAGACGTTTGTTCAGTAAGTTGTCAAAAGGACAAGTATTTCATGCGAGTGGTTATTCACATACAGTATGTGCTTTTTCTTTTACATAACCAGCGTTTCATTAGTAAAATACAACAGAAAATAGACACTTTGTAAACACTCTTCAGAGGCAGCAGTGAAGAAAGCTCACATTATTTCTTGTACAAGGAAGTATTACTTTCAGTAAAAAAAAATGCAGCAACTTTCCTAATCAACCATAACCTCTATCTGAATACAAGGTTTCCTTACTTTCAAAGCATTAAAACAATGTTTGCCAATGGCACTATAAACTAATGGGCCTTTTTGAAAACATTCCCTTCAGTTCTGTGTGGAAAGGGTGGAGTGTCAAATTCGTCATGTCGGTGCAGAACAACAGTAAAAAATAAATATTATACAAAATAAAATAAACAGGAAAAATACAGCAGAAGCAACATGAGGTATCTATGTATTGCTCTATGTTAAACAAAGGGTACGACGTCAATAAATTAAGTTAAATTACTTCAGAAAACAAACAGTGGTTAACTTAGATCGGCAGCGAGGCATCAGAGGAGCTGTGGAACAGGGAATGCTGGGAAAGGTAGTTTCAGATGTCCGATGCAGAGATTCTCAACGCTCGCTCTCTTTATCTCTTCATGGTGGGTGCCAGTCACACTTGAAGTGTCATGACCCTTTGCTTCCCTGAGGTAATACTCTGGAGTTTGAGTCCTTGGCAACAAACGTCCTCTGTTCCTCTGAGGTTTGTTTGTCTCTGCACTCTTTCCAGCTCTGCTTGTTCAGGCTCAGATGGCGCATCATTGTGTTGGACAACCGGGTGTCAGAGAATCGCGACCACTCCAAAAACAGAGGCTGCACCACATATGACATGAAACCTGCAGCAGAAGAATACATTGCTCATTCAATCAAAAATTATTCAATGCTGCCGAGAAGAAAAACCAAACCGCAAGGAAAACTAGTTACGGTCCGATTGATCCTGCAAAATCACTGTTAGACACAAAATGCTGTCCAGCCATGCAAACAAAGGAGGTACTTTCAAGAAATATGAACGTTGACATACAGGAAAAGATCACATAAGACCCCATTAATCGTGGGGTTGTGGAATAAGCCATCAAATAAGTTTCAACACACATATTAAATCAGGCAGTGCAACGTTTATATGAATTTCAAAAACCAACTGGTTGTGGCAGTGTGGGATTGCTGGATCCTGAGGGAAAACTGATCTTGTATATTGTCTTACCATTTTTGGCTAACTACCAATAAATGCGGCAATCATTTTTTACACTAAGCAGAACTTTTGAATACAGTACAATGTTGTGATTGATTCATAAATGTCCAGGTTTAGCTAGCTAGCTTTGTTTGCTATTTCTTCAATGTACTGTAGCCATACAGCTATTTTTCCACCTTAAGAAGATGTACATTTACATCATTGTAAGTACAGCAAGTAGCATTGTCCAAGCCAGAATTGACAAGAACTGTCTGAAACTGACAATTTTGGCCATAATATCTCTGCATATTATGGTAGTGCTTACAAATATTTAACCTGTTGAAACTGTCAACACCTTCATCCAATCACATTGACTGTATAATGGTTTAGCAAACCAAACTTAAAACTTTTTAAAAACTCTTTGCATATTTATACAAATATTAACATCTTACATACTTAATTCATAACAGACTTATATTAAGAATAATAACCTTACCGATCTGTATATTGGCTATGGAGTTAGACTGCCGATCACAGAGTGGGGTCACTTCAAGATTGTGTTTCCTTTCTATGTCACCTGATGAAAAGAAGGACGCACAATAGTTTAATACTTAATACTACCTCTACTGTTACACTTGGTTGCACACTTGGAGTAAGATCAGAGAGTGTTTGCCGAGGACAGGGTTTCATGGTAAAGTACCTTGGTGGAAGAACTCTTCTGTAACTTTTTCACTCCACTGCTGGCAGAGTTTCCATG
Organism: Dallia pectoralis; assembly: GCA_029465975.1. Classification (NCBI taxonomy): domain Eukaryota; kingdom Metazoa; phylum Chordata; class Actinopteri; order Esociformes; family Umbridae; genus Dallia; species Dallia pectoralis. Next base: position 16,271,964 of record CM055732.1, read on the forward strand.
GTCGGCAGGGGTTGCAGATGTCTGCACACTTCAGAGCCATCTTTACAGAGTCAAAGGGGACACACAGTGGAGATTCAAGAACATGCAACAATATTTTACTCTCAGACTTTCAACTTCAATCTAATATTGTCCCCAGACAAAGCGCATATCAGATTGGCACTGTAACAATTTAAACTTATTGGCACTATCCATATATATATTTCAATGGCAGAGAGGATGTATTTCTCAGTTTGATTTTCTTCTCAAAACTCTGCACAGTATTTATAAAAGATGCTGTGTTGTATGTTAGATAATGTTTGTTGAGTTGCACTCACGAGTTTACCATGAGCTAGCTACTTCAAATTGTTACACAGGCTTAGAACATAAACAACAGTGCTTGGGTGGATATCACACATAGGTGAATGTGTTTTAGGAGATGATTGGTTGATATAAAATTAAATTTGGGTGTAAGTGTCTGGAAACGCGATTAGCTTCAACCATATTGTTAATTAAGTTTACAGAATCACTCAGCACATTTTGCACCATTTAAGTGAGTCAATGGTTCACATTTTGTTTCAGAGATTGTACCACCAATTTTGAAAGGGCGATAGATAGAGCAGCTGAATTTATAGGTGGGGAACACCTTAATCACCTGAAGTACAAAGTGTCGATGTCCTCCGTTAGTGAGGCATAGATTTCCCTTATCCAAGTGTGACCTGAACTCTGACAGGTAGTCATTCTGCCTGCTGATGTCCGTGGCCAGAATCAATGATCCAAGCCGCTCCTCCAAGCTTAATCTAAAAGTCAAAAACATCAATCAACAATGAATATGCATAAAACTATGCATAAGGTGCATTCATTTTCATAATTTTTTTTTTTTACCCAAATGGGAACTATAAGTACAACCCTAACCCATTATGATAAAACTGCAGGCATTTTACACTGACGCATAAATTATATAAAAATATCAAAATATGTATGGACATTATTTATCCTGCTCAGACATATAAGTATTTCCATTTTTGTTGATCTGTCATACAATGGGTAAAAGTGTTGTACAGTAACCCGGGATGTAGAGTTGTAATAATGGCCTTTTCTTAGACAATTGGAAACAATCAATAGGTGTAAAACAAGGATGTATATTTTCCCTATATATATATTCATTATAGCCATTGAAATGCTATCTGGAAAACATATTTAAAAAGGTTTCCATGCATACAGCTGTTCTTATATGTCCAGAAATGAAATCACTGTGCTGAGGATTGAGATAATAATGACAAGTGCACAATATTACGTATTGGCTGATAGAAAGGTACAAGATTTAAATTGCCATCTGGTCTTCTTTTCAAATGGGCTATAGGTGTGGTGGATGTCATATACAGAAAGCGAAAACGTTTACGGATCTGGCCTCTAGTAACTTTGCTAAGAATATTGACAAAGAAAATAGGATGCCGAAGCCTTGGAAAGGACCGCATCTACGTATTTATGGTAAAGTTGCATTGGTTCAAGTACCTTGTTCTCCCACATCACAAATCTTTTTTGTGGCACAACCTATAACAAGATCATCTTTTAATAAGTAATATGAATCCATCTCTGACAGCCTCTGTTATACGATAACTATATCTCAATCCAAAAAGACTTTCAAGCAGACTAATAAGAGGCTCATCTATGTTAAAAGGTGACTCTTTGCCATTGTAGGGAATAAAATGGGTAATTTTATATGGATCGATGAAGAACACTGTTCAATACATCTACCTTTGAAATGCTGCTGTTCATATTGCCTGGCGCCAAATGTTTCTACAGCAACCCTGATTCCAACAACCACAAATATGCTCAACCTAATAGCGAATGTGTCATTTGGAAAGATGCCGCACGTTAAAAAACTTCAGTGATACTTGTGGAATTAAGTTATTGGTCTACACTCAAATATTGTGCCTCTTGGAATATCTGTTGTCATAACCTGTAAGATAAAACATATATGACGTCATAAAAAAAAATGGTTGGGGAATTATTTGGCTTACATTGTCTTTCAACAATCAGTTCGCTCAATCGGCCATTAGAAAGCAAGACTAGCTGATTGCCTGATTGCATATGTAAAAAAGTTGTCTGATTCAGGTCGCTGGCTGATTGAACGTTGCATACCGATCTAATACAATGAAATCTCCATTTACACTTCTTTCTTTTTATAGCACAACAACACAACAGATTGCAATCATGGAAGCATGCGGGTTATCCTGTCATTCTGTTTTTACTAACAAAATAAAAACATGCGTCTCTCCTAGCGCTGGTCTGCATAAAGAAATGTCATAGACCCCAGGTGGTGCAGATGGGCAACACCACCTCTACCTCACTTATCCTCAGCACTGGTTCCCCCCAGGGCTGTGTGCTGAGTCCCCTCCTGTACTCTCTCTTCACCTACGACTGCGTAGCTTCTCACTCCTCCAACACTATCATTCAGTTTGCTGACGACACCACTGTTATAGGCCTGATCTCCGATAACAACGAGTCGGCCTACAGAGACGAGATACGATCACTGTCTCTGTGGTGTCAGTATAACAATCTCCAACTTAACGTCAGCAAGACTAAGAAGATGATTGTGGACTACAGGAAGAAGCGGCGAGGAGATCACGCTCCCATTCTCATCAACGGGTCTGCAGTCGAGAAAGCCAACAACATCAAGTTCCTAGGGGTCAACATCAGCGATGACCTGACATGGGCTCTCCACTCCAATATTGTGGTTAAGGATGTGAGGAAACGGCTCTTCTTACTCAAACAGCTAAGGAGATTCGGCATGAATGCAAGGATACTGTCCAATTTCTACAGGTGCACTATTGAGAGTATCCTGACCGGATGTGTCACTGCATGGTACGGCAGTTGTACCTCCCTCGACCGTAAGGCACAACAGAAGGTTATAAAAACAGCGGAGCGCATCACAGGGACTGACCTGCCATCCATGCAGGATCTCCACACCCTGAGGTGCAAGAGGAGAACCAAGCGGATCATTTCTGATCCTAGTCACCCAGGACATGGACTGATCACCGCCACTTTACCATAAACTGTACATAGCTTATAGCTACCTAGGATTTTGTTTTTTTTACTATTGTATTGTTGTCATATGCTATATGATGTATATTTCTTAGATAGACAGGTCTTACATTTCTATGTTTTTATTATTATTGTATTGCAATGTTGGGGAGGGCGAGATCTAAGCATTTCATTGCATAACTTCTTATTGTAATGACAAATAAACACCCTTGAAACTTAAATGGACAAATTATATCTTCTGTGAATCTGACCTGTCCTCAGTGGGAAGGTGGGACAGCAGTGCTGACTCTCGTAGCAAGCCCACAGCAGACTTCCAGTGGTGATTCTCCAAAACAGAACTATTCTAAAATGGAAAAAGCAACCCACAAAATAATTGTATTAGTTACTAAAAAATAGTTAAACATATTGTACATGTGTTATCTGATGACCTAACAAAGTACATTTAAAGCACAACAGAGACACACGTATGAAAAGCCCTATATAAAATATATTACTATATTTGTGAAAATTGGCTAACCTTGCAGCTAAAGTGACGTTTCCAACAATGTTGGAAATGTTGCCAAGTAGCAAATAAAAAGGAATAATGTTTGAAGACAAAATTATTAAAGGTAGGAAACAATAGTTAATGTGACACTAGACTGAAAATAAAAATCTCCCCAATAGAAATTTCCATTTAGGGAACTTTCACTGTAGTTGTTGAGAAAAACATAAGTGTTCAAAAGTACCCAGGAAGAATGAAATAGAATAAGCATATTCCTGGAAATGAAAGGTAGTTGCAACACAAGATGAGAGGTTATGGAGAAACAAAAACTTGTTTCCAAATTGTCACACCCCTACAAAATTTCCAAGTAAATACAATGAACATTTATGACTCAATGAACAGTTTGGAACTATAATGTCCTTTTTTGTTTAGTTCTGGGAAGTGGTCATATGAAATCACGGTTGTTGAGGTTGTATGACATCAACACATTAGTAACACAATAGCCAAATTATCTTCAAAACACAATAGCTAAAAGCTTTCCAAATACATTGAGTTGAATTAATTTATCCCATTTTCTTTAGACAACAAAACATGTGCAAACATTGCTTAATTAGCTAGAGGGATATGATTCCAATGACTGTCAATCAAACCCTTACAGTATTAAACCTAAGAAACTCATATTTTATTAACAACAGATTGCAATACATATCTGCCATCCAAATCTGCCATTTTAAGAGCCAACAAACCAGGCACACAAAGCGATTCAAAGAAAATATGGGTATAGAAAGATTTTATATATATATTTGGATTCTTTTTATCACCAGTCTTTAGGAAGACTTACCTTGTACAGTGCTGCTAGGTAATGGTCAGTTTTGATGAGAAAAGGCTGGCTGACACCCGGATGGTCAAGATCATGAGTGGCAGCAGCCAGGAGACCCAGCAGTAGATCACAAGAAGTCAGTGTCTCAGCAAGCTGCAAATACAGACAACCCACTTCATCAGGTTCAAACAAACCTCTTCAATGGTTATGTGATGACAGTCCATACATGTTGAAGCACACAAGCTGAAATGTCATAAAATATACAACCGCTTCTTCCAATTAAAACAAATTATTGCTGACCCCCAAAAACTATTTTAACAAATCAAACAAGTGAAAAGCTTCAATTTATTGATAGATGCCATAGACGTGTCTTTCTTAAAGAGCACATCTCTTCTATTTTTGATGAGTCATTTGTTAGTGGTAACCACCGTCACATCCTCTCACCTTGGGCTCCTGCAGGTAACAATACATGGCTTGAGTCACGTCCGCAGCGTGGACCGCATTATGGTATGGGTTCTGGCTGCGATAGTCCTCCTGAATCATGACTGATCACAACAACCACACAAGCACATTTTGATATTCATCAGATTTGCAGCTTGGGTTTCAACTATGCATCATCACCTTATTTAAAGGCCACAGGAAAATAGGCAATGTTAGATTTTAATATGCATTTAATCATTTGAAATATACGTATTTCAATACCTAAAAATCTGCGAAGTTTAACCATGTCCAGCTGGAAGAGCTCAATTAACCCGTAACTGTTGAATAAGTGAAATGTCAGATTGACAAGGCTGTTCCCTGAAAGAAAGCGGAACAAAAACACTCAATTGACACGTAATACAAATTGTGTTTGCAAAATACTTTATAAACAGCAATATTTGGTATGAAGTGAGAAAAAAAAGCAACTGTCTTTTGTATCCGCAGTTCTAAAACAGCAGAGGGCAGCAAAAAGATTACTTACCGTTTGTAAGTCTGTCAAACAGGAAAATGTCAAAGTTCCAGTTTCCAACCATCTCCAGCATTAACTGAAAGACATGAATCACTTACTGGTTTAAAAATATAAGTTCCTCCTGACCCATTATTACTCTCATGTTACAAAACATATTGGGAAACATTACAACTAGAAAGATTGTAACTGACCTTAGCTTGACCTGTGTAGTCATCGTCAAGGATGTAACTTAATGGGTTGGAGGCTGGGATGCCACGGAGAGACTGTGACGAATTGAGGTACCTCTGAAAGCTCAGCAGCCTGCGGACATTCCTTGTAGACACAGGCCCTGCAGACTCAGGTCGGGCTGGGGAAACAAAAACACAGGATGTTTTATCTGTAAAAGCTAATCCATTTTAGTTAAGAGTAACATTAAGCCTTGTTGCATTACTACTTAATGAGGTTTTAGATGACAAAACTAGTTCAAAGGTAATGCTAGAAGTTAATCTGCAACCTTTCTTTTCTTTGTTTTCCATAGCTACCTACATAGCACTTTAGAATTTCGAATTTCAGTAAGTGTTACCTAGCTACTTCAGTCCACATAATGTTGTTATAATTTTAAAGACAAACACCATTTATCGGTTGGTGGATTTGGACCTTTAGAACACTCAAAGGTTTTTCAAACAAAGTTCTATCAAGTAATTATATATCTGCAACCATATCTAATCTCTCTCATTTGTACCAGCAGAAGACAGCACATCACCCAGGACAAGCTAAAGCACACACAGATACGGTGATACCATTAAAGGTGATACAGTCAGCCTGTTTGTTGCACTAACTCCAATATACAACAGAAACAATTCACACCAGACCATGAATAACCTCTGTATGTCCGTGTGTGAGCATGTGTGTGTGTGTGTGTGTGTGTGGTTATAACTCTTTTGTAAATCAAAGTAATACATTATAAACTTTTAACTTTTATTGTTTTGAAACATAATATAAACAATTTCACACTCATAGCTCCTCCAGAGCTTCAACAGTTTCTTGATAGCCACACTATTGTCCGTCACTAGCTGGAAATCTCTGTCTGATGTCCTGAACAACACAGGCAGGCAAAACAAGACGATATAGCCTTTCCCCAGTCTCTCTCCTTGCAGGACCGATTCCACGAAATGACGGTAGGCTGTTAGGCGATATTGTCTGAAAACAATAAGCACAACGTTAGCAACGCAAGCTATTTGCACCTACAATAGGCTAGCTAGCATATATGTAAATATAACCGATAGCTCAGCTAACTGACGTGAACAACAAATAAATACTCACTTATACTGAACCGTCCGATTGTCCCCGCGGGCTTTGGCTGGTGTTTCCAATTGACCTTCGGAATCCTGAAATAAGTTTCAAAAACTCGTGTGGATCAAAGCTGGGGTGCTCTATTACGCATGCTGGCGGTCCCGTTTCTACGGCAGATTCAGTTATTTCTTCAAGAAGAAAATGGCATTGCTGAAATTTGCAACAGCAGCGGGACTCTATCTGTGTCCATAGGCGCACAGCGAGGAGCACTGGCACCACCAGTCCGCCCCAGCTCGACTCTGTACGGGCTCTTCCTCATGACCGCCAGGCAAGCTTCGCACCTCTGTCACAGCAGCCTCTTGTTCCTCCGTCAACCGCAACTGTGTTTCGCTGTATTGCGGCTCGTACAGGCAGCCACGAACATCGGATTCGCGCAACAGATCTTCAAAATCCCTTTCTTCCATTTCGTCTTCAAAATTACTTTCTGCCATTGTGTTTAGTCTAAAACTCACATTTCTCCCTATACAAGCAACGCTTAGCTCCAAGATGGCTGACAACTGTTTTGAGAATCTGTGACGAGGCCCCAACCCATGTGGGCTGGTTGAAAAAATACAGAAGTAGCGTCTACTTCTGTCTGTAGTTTACAGCCTCTTTTAAAAAATCCTCCAATGACGTAAAAATCGTAATTTTACGTCATTGGAGGATTTTTTCCTGACCTAAAATCAAGATATCGCTCTTATCAGATGAAGTTGAGGGGTGGGAGGAGGGTCATTGGAAAATACTTCCATTTGTCTACTGATACAAAGCTAAATGCAAAATCGGTGAAGTGGGCCTTTAATAGGTCATGTCTGCTCAACCTACATCAATATAAAACAGAAATAATTTACCATGGAGTGTGAATGACATGTATATGACTGTATAAGCACTGTAACATACGGTATGTTGTTTTTTTTTTACAAATGAGGATGTGGTCAGCCATTTCAAACGGTGAGCGGCCCTCGATTGCCAAGCGCACGGACAGAGGGCGTACACAGATAGTGTTGGATTCCGACATGCCGTTGTCGCTCCCCACCTAAGTGACTGCTGCAACGGGGTGAGAGAGGACCAAAGTGCTGCTGTCACAGCAGACACACTCTCCAGCCAGCTGGCAGCTCTCCAATCTTGATGCTGCACAGTCAACGCAAATTTGCCAACTGTAGTTCTGTGGGATTGCGAGGGACCTCGGCCTACCACGTTACCGCAACACTAATTGCCATTCTCACAGTTCTGTATCTGTATCTGGGCGTTTGAAACTGTAGTGTATGACACACTGTGTGTCAGAGATGAATGAGCATGGAAAAGTGGGTTTTGAGCCGTCATATTCCGTCAATTGGATCACAATATAAAAAAAGGATGGAGCTATAGGATGAACTCACTATCAGCGAGAATAGCAGACTAACAAGCCTCAAAAACAGGCTGGGGAGGTAACGCAACTTTCTAGAAATTTCTTGGAAACATCAAAACACCTATAGTCAAAGCCACCAGGAGAGATTAATTCCTGATGTTAAACAGGCATCGCAATATCGATTGCTGGAAAGCTTTGCACAGTCAGCAACCGCAACATGTCCAATCACATATAGCACAACCATCTGGATGGCTGCCATTTATCAACTCGTCAGAAAGACTGTAGAATGTTTTTTTCACATACTTTCACGCAATAATAACTAAATTATAACAAATGCTTTAACTTCATTAATTTTGCCATGTAAGAGTTCAAATGTAGCAAGAATCAGGTTGAAGCACGAAAGTATGTGGATGAGAAGCATTTCTTAAAAAGTTGTCACAAATTGACTGCCACTATAATCTAATAAAAATAAGTTACTATAACTCAGAACCATCAAGCTACAAGGCAAACGTAAACATGAATAAGTAACGTAGCGCACACCGCTTGGCCAATTGAGATATTGCAGTTTGGTCAAAACATGTTCCCGTGAAATATTGTGTGTGACTTATGTAAAAACAGATGTATTCATTTAAATAGGAATGGCAAAAAAGTGTCACCATTAGCAAGAGCTTTTATTAGAGGGCAGTAGGGGTGGGCGATATGGGAAAAATATCATATCACGATTTTTTCAGGAAAAATCACGATTCACGATTTTATCACGATTCTTTTTCATGTTGCTTTTTAAGACTATTTTGCTAATTACTGAGCTGCAATACAAGCAAATTATATCTCCATTTAAAGAATATAGCGTTACAAGGTAACAAAACATAAAAGGGAAAAAAAATTAAAGTAGCATATTTTAATCACGTGTATATTTAAAGGAAGTGCAATGGTGCAAAGAAGCACCTTCATTCTCATCCGCAGCTTCACCATCCATTCACTGTGTAACCTGCCATCCATCTACAGCATCAGATGATCTACTGTGTTATCATCCTGAATTAAATGAATTGTGAATTATGCAGTAAAACATTTTACTAAAATAGTATGTAGCCTATTTATTGTCTTATGTAGCCATACAATACAAAATTAAAACCATGATTTTAAAATGCACAGGCTATGATATTTAAATTTCTAAAGATCGAATAAATTAAAATCAAACTGTATGTCCTATTTTGATGTAATAAATGCTAAAACATTTTAGATCACAAGCGACGCGCAATCAAATGATTTGCGCATGATTGGCCGTATATATTGCAACACAGACTGTTGAAATAAAAACATTAGGCTACAGTGTATAATTTGATCATTTACATTTGTAAAATGTATTATAGTAATTACAGCCCAGTAACTAAGGCACTATAGACAATGAAACACGTATTTTACAACACAGTTTGTATATTGGTCACGGTCGGGTATATTCTGCTGTTACCCGGTAGATACATTAATCAATTTCGTTTTATATTTTCGTTCTGTTTATTTAGTAAAACATATATTTCTTTATAAACGTAGGCCTACCTCTTTTTTCTAGTTCATTCAAATTCAACCAAGCCAATCAATCTATTATCTATGTATATCTCACAGCTTTTGTCTGCCTGAGCAGGACACGCATACTAACCGGTTGCACTGCGCAGAGTGTTCATTAGTGATGTTATGAGTGCACATGAGACCGCAGCAAATTAATCGGTTACATATATCCAGTTTCATATAGATCGGACCAAAACGCGTCAAGTTTCATGTAGACCAGACCAAAACGCGTCAAGTTTCATGTAGACCAGACCAAAACGCATCCAGTTTTATATAGACCAGACCAAAACGGACCCAGTTTCATAAAGACCAGACCAAAACGGTGTCCAATATAGATCGGACCAAAACGAGATCAGACCAAAACGCATCCAGTTTCTGAAAACGGGACAAGGTAAAATGCACGTATTTAGGAAAAGTCATGGAAGAACGAGGCTGTAGCTTTTCAACATTATATATTTATTTTAATTACTAACTGCAACGCCCGCGGGCATGGGCTGTTGGCGCTTCTAGTGTTAACACGCTGACATCTAGCGCACCGCGCATTGCATGTTGATACGTAGCTGAAAAAACGCCATAGATCTGCATCTAATTGAACGTGCACTGGAGCGCGATTCTACGATATTTCCGAAATAGTGAATCGTGGAGACATTTTAATCGTCCACGATTAAATATCGTCATATCGCACACCCCTAGAGGGCAGCACAGTGGAGGGGTGTTTACAGTTCATACTTACAGTGCAAAATTCGAAAATCAACATAGGAATACGGATGGGACCCTCTTCGCTCTTGTTCAAAGCCCAACTGACTTCTGACTCTCACATCTCCTAGAAGGAATGGGAGAAAACATTGTCCTCAAGGTACTGCCAATAAGTTGGGCTTTCGAGTGTGCAAAGACTATGTGTGTGGCCTAAATTACTCCCAATTCCCCTAAGTAGTGCACTATTGTCGACCAGAGGCTCTGGTAAAAGGCAGTGCACTCAATAGGACACATGGTGCCATTTAGGCAAAGGCTGGGGAAAGACAGACACAGCTGAACAGGAAGCCTGGAAGTCTCCATTAGTATTCACAGTGGTGTCAATGTAGACTCCAAACAAGCTTCTATTCAGACTAGATCAAAACAGTCTCTGTGGTTATACTAGACATTGCTACTAGCTAGGTCATAGGTAATATAACAGCATATCTTGTTAGGATCCATCTTCCAACCCTTATCAGTTATATAAAATATCTTTGATACTATCAGCCATACAGACTTAAGACGCTGTATTCTTACAGGAATAAAAGCAGCTGTATTCAATCGAGGCATAATACAAAAGGGTGAACAGATGCATCATTATTTAGAACAACTAAAGTACTATTTTTCAATTATGTACATATATTAAATATTCTGGATCAGTAGTTGAGATGAGAGATTGATTGTCTACTGACTTACAAACACACATTAATCCATTACATAAACAATAATCAATAGATACTGAAAAGGGAGGTGAAGGTCAGAATGTTTCAACATAGAAGTAAAATAAAGTGGATATCATACCATACGTACCAAGCATCCGAATGTAGAGTGCTGTCTGATCCTCGCTATCATAAGAGATTGCGCCGCGTCTCTAGAAAGACAAAAGGATTTGTTAGACTAATGTAAATTACTAAAATAAATGTTTGTTTGCTTGTTTGTTTGCTTGTTTTGCAAATATCCCTAGGTTGTTTTGACCAGTATTACGAAAGCACTATATTCATATATAGAAAAACATTTAACCGACAGAACTACAGAGAGAGATTGAGGTAGAGGGACAAGAAGAACACAATGGCATGTGCCTGCTCTATAGAAGAAAAGCTATAATGTAATCCAGGGAATGTTTTTTCTCAAATTATATTACACTGTTTACTACAGGTGTGGCCAAAAGTATTGACACCCTTGAACTTTCTTTAAATAACTCCTATCGTCTCTAAAATTAAATAGAAATTGACCAAAATATTTGGTCTCCACAATCTTTACTTCACTGTAAATATCATTTAAAAAACTTGTTATAATTCCGGACCTAATACAGTGCCTTCAGATCTCTACACTTGTCTTCACCTCTCCACATTATGTTGTGTTATAGACTTAATTTTCTAATGGATTAAATGCATAGGTTTGCCATCAATCTACGCAAAATCCTTTGATGACATCCCTGTGCAGGGTTCACATAGGTAATGTATATCCTTCAAAATTAAAATGCACAATGAGCTTCCTGCACCCAGTTAAACATTTTTTTATCGTGCATAATGTTAGTTTTCCAGAATTTAAGGTTGCCTTTCAGTTGCTATTTTCAAATCTTTCTAAAGAATTCATAACCAGACTCCTTGCTAGATACTTCAGAACTGTCCAGAATTTTGTCTGGAAGCTGGGTTCTTTTGGGGTGTATTTGATGTCATATGATATTTGACAAGATACCAAGTGTTCTGTCACTATGTTTGACATTGCATTTAAAAAAAATGCCTTAGTATTCTCCTGATTTCACGATGCCATGGCTATGTCCAAGGCACTAGAGCAATACAGTGATGGTGCACTTTAGGAAAAAGCTCTAATTTGGTCTTGATTGATTACATTAGATTGCCAAACAAGGATTGTGGCATTTAGCAGTTGGACCCAAGCCCATACAATCCATTTTCAATTTGTTCAAGGTGCTTCCTCCACCATTTAAACAATCCTTCAATGCGATGTTCCATCAAGTTGTCTTCCGTTCACGTCCAGTCAGGTCGGGTAGTGGCTATGCCTTAAACGTCTTGATAACATTTGGTACCGTGGAAACAAGAACATCAAGGTCTCTGGAGATGGACGTTCAGCCTTGAGATTGTTCATGCTTGGCAACAATCTTGTGGCTGACCTTTCTCAGACAATTTCTTGTTTTTTTCCCAATCTCATTGCAGTACACAAACTGATATAAACAGGGGAATGAGTATGCTTCTCTATTCAAAGTGGTGAACATTGGACATATATTTAGTAAATTATTCAGATTTGGGGTTTATCTTGAACGGCACTAAATAAATCTTTGAATTTCAAAACAAATGGTACATTACTCGAATCCTTTGGGTTCCTTTTGGGAAAACCCAATCAAGCTGTTATTTGACTTTTACTGAGGAGTGGGTTCCGTTTGGCAACTCGACCATTGACTTCTGATTGGTTAAGTGCGCCAATGTGTTTTAAGGACCTTACTGATGCAGATATCTTTTGGTACACCTTCCCAAAATATGTGCCATGACACAATCCTGTTTCTGAGCTTTACAGACCGTTGATTCGACCTTATGGCTGTTTTTTGCTGTGGAACCCAATATTGATAGGTGTGTGCATTTTCCAAGTCAAATTGAATTTACCACAGGTCGGTGCTCCCCACAGCATGATGCTGCCACCACCATGCTTCACTGTAGAGATGGTATTAGGTAGGTGATGAGAATTGCCTGGTTTTCTCCAGACATTCAGGCCAAAGAGTTCAATCGTTGATTCACCAGACCAGAGAACCTTGTATAGCGAAAGTCACATAACATTACTTTCTAACATTACTTTAAAAATTTGACATTAGAAGGTCATAGCTCAGCTTCTCAAAGTCATGAAGAAAAACAAAATGCATGTTTCCCTCCAACAGGATACAGCTGCTTTCAACCCTGAGTTACAGGATGCTACTGATACAGAATATAGCAAATTAAAACAAGCATCCTATATTGAGGTAACAAACCCCAGCCGTTCAGAGTCCTAATTGCCCTTTTTCTTTCCTGACGCCCTTGAAAAAAAATTATCTGCACCGGATTTGCATACAGGTAGCTTGCAGGGGTGTCCCCAGATGGCATCAACATCTACCGATGACGTCAACTTGCTCAACCTATTTGCAAGCGCTGCGAAATGAAAAGCCTTAAAGGATAGATGCAATATGTGGCACCTAAACAGCCTTGCATGTGATCGGACTCTGAGGTCAGATGACAAGATGTGATTTGAAACCAGCTACCGTTCTTTAACAAACCAGTTAATAGGGTTTAGGCAAGGCTACACCGATCAATACAATGATCAATATTTGATGCTAAGTATATTAACACCAACCTTTTATAACTGTGAGAACACTAAGTAGAATGATTACAGTGTAATATCCAGGGGTGACCCTGGAGGGAGCTGGAGGTTAACCATTACTTTTGGAGCTGCATACTGACCATGAAGATGGCGCGGGAGCTAACCTAGCTTATTTCAAACAATATGAGGTCAATGGCACAACAATGAACTAGAACCACGCAAATCAGTGCGTTTATGGACATCTGATGCCTTTATTATGTGCTTCGGTCCTCACAGGTTCTGGCAATGGATTGGAAATTGCACTACTTCCCATAACCAAGTAGGAGAAATACATTCCATTATATAGCTTGTTAATACCAGTGTTAATCCAATCTCCAGTTTATCATCCTATCAGTGCCACACACTAAATTCTTTAGGGGTAAACTGTCAAAAACAAAACTACCCCTCATAGGCTTTGCTTAAAAAAGCAAATCTAAAAAAACTAAACAAAGTGGTTTATTAATAGTTTTGGTTTGAACACAGTGTATGCAGTACGATCAACGCCAGTGTTTACATAAATCTGGTTTGTTTACAGCGGCCAGAGCTCACCCGGGGTGTATGTGGCTCTCACAGGGGTGTATGTGACTCTCACATGGGGTGTATGTGGCACTCACAGGGGTGCAGGCTGTCAGACAAGCCACCCTGTAGGGCCGTATGTGCTGCTTCACACAAGCTATCCAGACGAGCAACATGCATCTCCCTTCACACTGGCACGATGTGGGCTGAGCCAGACTGGCGTGCGTCATAATCAGCTTGCCTTTCTGCACCTCAAACACTGTGGCGTTTGTCAGGCTGCCTCCATCTCTCGCCCCTGCTGCTGAAATGCTCGACAGTCACTCGGTTCTATATTCACCGGTCAACACTACGCACCACTCAAGAAGTCACAAGTTCTCTGACATTTGGTAGTCAATTCAATGTTTTTTGTTATCTTTGAAGAATTAACAGTTTTTTTGTGTTTCTTCTAATGCAACACCAAAATGAGATGTTTTATTTGGGTGTTCAAATTCAGTTATCCGTCATATTCCTCAAACTTGCTATATCTTCTTGTGTTATCTTTTTAGCCCAACATCCTTAAAGATTCTGTGCAATGTTCAGAATGTGCAATATATGTTGTGCCATGTAAAAAAGGTGGTTTAATGATCCTGCAGCCAATATAATAAACCTACTGCTAATCTCATCACTACCACCCCCACACATGTTTCCTATGGATACATGTGTTGCCATGGGGGTGAAAGGTTGAGAGCTCACTAATTTTCACATGCAGTTCCATTACATTGTGCTTTTAAATAAATAAATAAATAAAAACAGCCGCCTTGTGTGGAGCGTTAAGACTCGGCTCAGTGCCCATATACAGTGCATCCGGAAAGTATTCACAGCGCTTCACTTTTTCTACATTTTGTTACGTTACAGCCTTACTCAAATGGATTCAATGAATTTTTCCCTCACAACTATTCAACTATAACATTCCTCTTCGCAGGACCTCTCAGGTTGGATGGGGAGCGTCAGTAATCCCCACAGCATGGTACACCTTCCTAAAATATGTGCCATGACACAATCCTGTTTCTGAGCTTTACAGACCGTTGATTCGACCTTATGGCGGTTTTTTGCTGTGTAACCCAATATTGATAGGTGTGTGCATTTCCAAGTCAAATTGAATTTACCACAGGTCGGTGCTCCCCACAGCATGATGCTGCCACCACCATGCTTCACTGTAGAGATGGTATTAGGTAGTTGTTGAGTGTTGCCTGGTTTTCTCCAGACATTCAGGCCAAAGTGTTCAATTGTTGATTCACCAGACCGGAGAATCTTGTTGCTCATGGGATGAGAGTCCTTCCTCCAGGTCCTTTTTTGGCAAACTCCAGGCGGGCTGTCATGTGTCTTTTACTGAGAATTGTCTTCAGTCTTCACTCTACCATACAGGCCCGATTGGTGGAGTGCTGCAGAGATGATCGTCCTCCTGAAAAGTTCTCCTCTTCACACAGCAACAATGGAGCTCTGTCAGAGTGAATGAGGCCCTTCTACCTTATATAGACAGGTGTGTGCCATTCCAAATCAATGTCCAATCAACTGAATTTACCACAGGTTAACAATGATCAGTGGAAACAGTATGCACCTGAGCTCAAATTTGAGTATCATGGCAAAGGCTGTGAATACTTTTGTACATGTGATTTTTTATGTTTTTTATTTTTATTAGATGTGCAAAGATAAAAGAAAAATTATAAAGTGTCAACTCTGTTGGCCATAGTAGCCATTATTTAATTTTAATTTACTCTGTCCAATATATGTTAAAATCTCAAGTATTTAAAAATGATATTCAGTAACACAAAACACTTTTTCATTCATCCCTAAAATATTTAATTTAAAATAAACTGTATATAGAAATATAGAATTAGTCAGCAATTAAGGGCTACTTAAATTTATAACATAAATAAACAACAGCAGATTAACAAACAGTAACATATTTTTATTGAAAATCAACCAAAATCCTATTTGACAAAAAACTGACAGAGATGATGAGAGACTAGGGAACATGAACATTTATTAAGAAACTATTTCATTCCACCATTTGGAAAAAATATGCCTAACGTTTTATCTAAAACTGCCTAAGGAAAAAAACGTTTTCAATAAACTTTAACAGATTATAGAACATTTCAAATCATGTGTTCTTTATTCTAACATATTTCAATAGCCTTTTGCTTGGCAAAATGGCATTATAAGACTAAAATATCCAGATAATACATACTATTACCTACACAAATGCAATGCGTTGCAGTTTGTTCAGAACGGGTTATTTGAAATTTATTTTGTTATGTCTGGTTTGCAACATTATTTCAATTTTAATAGAGACATAGGATTAGAGACATATAAAGAGGTTTGTTGGTTAGAACAGTTGTGAATGAATTACAACGACTTTATTCACAACCTCAATGGATACCATCAAAAAATAACTTTTTGTGTGTGAGCTGGCAACAAATGTTTTTCATTAGCTCCACAAACAAAAATAATCACATTCACTTTTACCAACCTCCATTTATAAACAGTTTTGCAAATATGACTTTACATTACACGCTACACTACAGGATTGCATATGCTACACAACATACTACATTTGCGCAACTGGGCCTCCTACTCCTTTCTGATTAGAGCCGGTTGCTCTGTTCTATAAAGACATTAGTAAATATTGTTGTACAAGATCTTAGTTTCCTTGGCAGTTTCTGGCCTGGATTTGCCATTATTTATCAGAACAATAAACTCACAATGGGCTGACAAGTTTCAGAAGAAGGTTTGTGGTAATTTTGAGCCTGTAATTAAACCCACAAGCGGAGTTGCTCTAGATATTGAAGACGAAATATGTTTTTGCCTCTTTAAATCAGCACAACATTATTCACAGTTGCTAACCATAATGCAAAAGGATTGTGTAATGAACAATTAGGCTTATAAATGATACATTTGGATTGGCAAACACAACATGCCATTGGATCACAGGAGTGATGGTTGTAAAAATTCAATTGAAACTTAGTAGTTTCCAGCTACAATAATCTTTTACGACGTATTTCAGAACAATTTGATGCCATTTCAATGGACACTTTTTATAGCTTTTTTCAAAAACAAGGAAATGTTTTAGTGACCACAAATCTTTGAACTGTTGTGTATGTATGGCTCCCTGCCGGAGACCAGGGTTCAATACCAGTCTACACCCTTCACTTGTCTACCTGATTCCTACGGTCCAATTTTTGATTGTGTCCAATAAAAAATGGAAAAGTTAAACTGACCACGACCCACTACAGGCAAACTTGTGGCACAGTAGTGGTTAACCATGCCAATATAAAAAAATAGTGTAGGAATAATATTCAAGGAACTCTAACCAGTACTAATATTATTACCACAACAAGCACAATCTTAAAAATCATAACCACAGGGTGGTTGAATTTCCTTGTTCCACAAACACACACACAGCTTACTGACATTTACTTAGAATATAATTATAATAGTAGTCGATCTAAATTAACTGTGTCTCTTCCTGGTAACATAGTTAATGGGATTTAAAGGGATCTGTGAAAGATTTCCACTAATGTTGGCCAAACTCTCAGTGTCAGCTAATGAGGTAAACCGTTGCTACCTTTGGAAAATTGCTCACCCAGAGAAAGCTGTCTAATGAAGAACAACAACTGGATTGGATTTCAGTATTGGCCACTGGGAAATCACAGAAATCAAATGGAGCAACAAGAACCACTCAAATGTCACGAGCCAAAGGATTGAGCCAATGACGGCTCAATGGTTTTGGACATGGAGCTTTCAACACTCAAATCATGATAGAACCCTAACAGCTGCCCACTGGTGAACCTTACCTACAATATCAGACCAGATTGTTATTACAATTATTCAATGTTGGGTAACAACAATAGTTGTTGCAAATGGCCCCTGGCCAATGTCATAATTTATAGGGTGTTTTGTGTCATGATGCTGACTTTCAAATAATAAATTAACACAACTTTGGTTAAAATCCTTGCTGAACGTGCCGCTCTGCTCATTATTGTCGGTTTACACAATTATTGTAATTGCCCTACATTTGTCCATACAAGTCTGCTTAAACTATGTTAAAGTATCAACTGTTCCTGATAAAACCAGTCAAAATACAATGAAAACCCTGAGAAATGCAGAACGCACACTCTTTCAAAGTGTGAGTTCATAAAGTGACTCATTCAATACCTCATGTACAGCAAGGCAGTAAACAACAGTCAGACAGAGATATCATTTTCAAAGTCAAATCAACTCAGTTGATAAAGTGGCCGACAGGATTTGCCTAGTTGCCCACAACAAATATCTGCTGGTGTTAGTGGGACCTACCTTCTGGGAAATCCACCTTGTCAGAATCACAACCAGGGACCAGATTAGTACAATTCCCATTGAACCTCCAGGATAAGGATCATAGTCCCTCTAACTGGCTGTACCATGTGTGTTTCTGTTTTGTGGTTCTGATAAATATTAGCAGACAGGCAGGCAAAGAACAGCTCAAGGCCCATTCAGGCAGTCGGGGACGAACAGAGAGCGAGAAAGCAAAGCCTTGTGCAGCTGTCACAGCTCCAGTGCAAGCTAGCAATCACCTGACTAACTGCCAACTCTTAACACTCCTGGGACTGCCTGGCTTACTGGCTGACAGACTGGCTGCCTTGCTGGCTGACTGTCAGCTGAGTTAAAGAATGGGGTGAGTGGCACAGCATTCTCTCGCTTCGGCCTCATATGAATGTACAAGGTAGTGCTGTGGATAAATACCATTATAAACACTCTTGACAGGACTGCTGTACAAAGACAACTACATCTTAAGGTCATTTTATTCCTGCGTCAGTTGTTGAGAATCCAAAAAGGTCAGAGGAAGACTGATGGCTGTTTGGCACTAACGGTCACTGTGGCTCGCTAAAATCATATTTGTTTTAAGAGCTGTCATTCCAGTCTTGAATATTAAATATGAGACATGGAACATAAAATGAGAGCATTATCCAAGTCAATCAAAACTGTGTTGATAAAGACACGAGGAGACTTCATGGAGTACAGCAAAAAACTGCTCGTTTCAAATGACCTGCCTTTGAGCAAAATCTATTTTTTGATCCGACCGAGGACCAGATCAGTACAATTTCCATATGATCTCCCAGCAGAATCACACACAGGCATTTTCAGCCAACATAAATCCTACAATGAAAATGCGTAGGCTGCGCTGTCAAGATTAAGACAACGTGTTTGTACGCCTCTGATAATAATCCCTAATTTTACATAAGGGGAACGAGATCACAGAGGTTCCAGGGTCGCGGATAGACCATGCACTTAACGTCACTATAACAATGAGTCTCTATTTGCACCATAAGCCTAGAGAAGGATTTAGCCCTACCATTAACATGTGTTACAATGTATCACAACGCAAATGAGTCTGGCAGGCCGTTTAGGTAGAGACAAAAAAGCGAACGTTTCTCCAAGACAGCACTAGGGCTGCAGTCTCGAATAAATGTAGCCCCACAACAGGAGTCGGGTACAGGCAACACACAGCTCGAATTAGACCCCCGAATTTACGCCCGACATCACAGCTGATAAGTACAGTCAACGAGAACCCGAAATAGACCACCATCACAAGGCCTGTTACATGACTACACAAAGAGCCACTGGCCAGGGCTTAGGGCCACAGAATAGAACAGGAAGTCACGTCAGCTCATAGAGTCAAACACACACACACACCCGGGGAAACTGCAGTAAAAAAAAATCCTGTACTAACTCTTTCATAGGGAAGGACTAATGGGCTATAACAGGAGCTTTTGTTTAGTGTTGGTTTTGCCTCACCTCTGGCCTATGAGGCCTGTCAAATAACATGCAAATTCACACTTCATGCAAACCAAAAATGACCATATATATTCAAATTTGACAGGATAGCGTCCCACAAAGACTGTGACAGGTAAATATACCTGGAGCTTGAACAAGGCTGTCCTATCAACCACAGCCTGCTGGAATACATAAGGTATTGTCATTGTCAGCATTCACCATCAGTTACTGTCATCGCGTCACTATTTTGCATAGAACCTCAGGGATATACGCTGAAAAAGGGCAGTACAATAGCACGTGATAACATTTCCGTACTGACCAATGGGAATTGATGGCAAGTGCACGAGCTACAAAAGACCAAGACCAACATTTGTTTTTGCTGCCAAGAGCAATGTAACGCATATTGTTCAAAAGGCCGTTTGTTTGTCAAATGCTTTCGGTGTGGTTCAACAACCTGTACGACTACAGCACTTTGGCGTTCATGTCAGAACAGACACACATTTGACAGCCACCTTCTTATTTTCAAATTGTATACATTACTTATGTCCTAGACAGACAATTAATTATCAGCTAGCCTGATGATTGTTCGTAGTCGGCCTCGCTGGTTACAAGACTTGAAATCAAAAAAAGGTTAATCACATTTACAGCAGCTATGAGATTTGAACACATTCTCATGTTTTTTTTCAGTAGCATAACAGCAGCATGACAAATTGCCTGACAAAAATTTCCCCAGAGCTGAATATTTCTACTTCTGATCTAGAGCAAGACAACCCTGATCATTAAAATATTTTCCAGATAATTTACCAGCCCAATTAATTCTAACCCGATCTGACAAGTAATCTGTCTGGCTCGATAGAAACGTTCACACCACACTGTGTAAGGGCTGTGCAGCTATATAGATAAAACTAACTACACTTACCGACATAGACACCCAACATTACATAACGCGAAGCAATGTGAAAAAAAAACAAGTGAATTAAATACACCTCCAGATTACCCAAACGAAAAATTGGTGTGCATCATGAAACCTAAACCAAAAGAAAGATAACAGGTGGCCAGCTAAAACCCCACACAAAAAATGGACTGGATATCCACAACTGTGTGACAGTTACTGTTAATGTTGAACATAGGCATAGACTAGCAAAATGGTAAATATAAAGTAGTTTTCAGTAGGCAGTGCGCTACAACATAATTGATATAATTTATTTTGAGCAGATTTCTTTTTTTCATTTTTATAAATGGAATTAGAAATGTTTAGTGTTTTTCAGTAGGTTGTGGAAGTGCACATGGATCTTATTTATTTTTATCAAATTAATTTTCAGTTTAGTTTAGTTATATTCAGGGAAATCCACTATTAAAAATACAATGAAGTATAAATAAATGCATGGTGTTTCCAAAGTCAATTAGAAAATTGTGATCTCAATTATAACCAAAATAATCGTGATTATGATTTTTGCCATAATCGAGCAGCCCCACACTGTGTGAACCATTCAGACATGTGATTCGGACAAAAACAAATCCCATCATTTACTTGTGCTGTAACTTTGACGTACAGTAAGTTAAATTAATTTTAAAAAACTGTGTTTGTAGTGCCAAGAAATGTGGATTGTGATTGTTCAGGTTTATTCCATATCCGTTTTCCTGGGTTGGCTGAATGCAGTGCCATAAGCAAAACGAGAACACAAAGTCGTAACCGTATGGATGAATTCTCTAATAAGTCTTGTTGTGTCCAGTCCCCAAAACACATGTTAAAGAGACTAGAACTAAAGTGGTTATAAGGTGCTTCACAAATTCGAAGCTTCTTCATGAACTGTGGCACTTCAGTGTGGAAACCAGCATGAGTATCTCTGCATTCCTCATCATAATGTGTGTCTGGTGCATCTCCCTTTAGAATGTGTCAGTCAGTCAGAGTCGTTTCATTCTTTTATGAACCACACAATGGGCCTGGCCATAAAAGACAGAGTGATAGGACAAAGGCTATTAGACTGGACGGGAGTATTCTTATTGGTTCATAAACAAATCACACCCACTTACAACACTCACACCTTATGAATCTTTACTCTGAGTACAATTCTAGATAAGTGTTAGTTTAACAAATAAAAGTGATTATGATCTGGATTGCACAGATAAATATATCAGGCTTTGCCATCCAATGTAATTCATTCAGGTCCGGAGTAAAATTATCAGAAAGATAACACTATTCCAATGACCATACACATTGAAGCGTTCCAAGACAATATCTAGCGAAAAAGACTTGGGCAAGAAAGAAAGAAACCCTTCATAACAAGCATCTAGATGAGTGTCTCTGTCAAACCACCAACTGTAACAATCATGCCATTGTTGCTGTTCGTGAGCGAGTGCGTTCTGTTGGTCTTCTTTCTTCTAGCAGTTAATGTGTGACTAGCAAATTTAGGAATTGTACAGATCATTACTGGGCACTGGTTGTCCTACCAACCTACCGTAAGATACATGCACTGTGTATAGTGATTTAGCATCAGCTAAATGACTAAATGTAAATGTACTATTACATTTTAAAGCCAAAGGACCCTCCAGTATAATACAGTATCTGTTGTTTTATGCTGTGTAAACTGATGTTTGGGATATTACCCGATGGAAGTAAAAACACACCATCTTAAGGAGATTGAGTCCTTCAGTTAGGCCCTAATTGTCATTCATTAACTTCTGTGACTGTCAATCCAAGGGTATGGCCAAACAAGCTAGTTGCGAATTGCAAATAACAAAACTTAACTGATTAGAAACTGACTGCAACAATCAAAACAGCATCTTATCTTAACTATTTAAAAAAATCAATAACCATTAGAGCCCATTTAGCATACAGAAATTGTTGTTTCAACAATGTATTTAAATTACATTAACATTTTTTAGACAATTTTTCATTTACTCAACCAATGAGAATCTCTACCTATGTCAAAGGTACCACCTTATAACACAACTCATGCGGTCACATGCAGTCGCAGACCTTTTGCCAGACCATAGAAAGAAAAAATTTAGCAGCATTGACAAGGCACTAACAACTATATATAAGTGAAGGCAATGGGTAAGACAAGGGTTTCGGGTATTAGGGTTTTTTGTAATTTGTTCCAGTCATCGGCGGCTGAAAACTGGAAAGATTGGTGGCAAAAAGCCATGCATGCTTTTGGGGTGACTGAGGTAATGTACCTGCTTGATCGTAGACTGTGGGTGGGTGGAGCTATGGTGACCTGAGAGCATAGGTACAGTGGGACTTTGCCTAGCAGAGACATATAAATGAGTTGGTACCAATGTGTTAAACGCTGAGTGTTTATTGACGGCCAGCCGACTAAAGGTTGCAGTGGTGTGTGTTGTATGGGGCATTGGAAAAAAACGTATAACACTATGGTAAACCACATCCAATTTCTTCAGGAGAGAGTTTTATAAATGACATCTATACATTTTTCAGGAGAGTTTTTTAAATGACATCGGCAAAGTCAAACATTGGTATAATTGTCATCTTCACCATGGCAAGTTTGGCAGCATGAGTGAAGGAGGCCCTGTTGAGAAACAGGAAACCGATTC
Organism: Dallia pectoralis; assembly: GCA_029465975.1. Taxonomy (NCBI): domain Eukaryota; kingdom Metazoa; phylum Chordata; class Actinopteri; order Esociformes; family Umbridae; genus Dallia; species Dallia pectoralis. The sequence continues at coordinate 16,295,392 of CM055732.1, forward strand.
TGGACTTAATTTTACATTTGAGTTTGTTTGTGATGGGCTGGAAAGAGAGAGAGCTGTCTACCAAAACACCTAGGTATTTCTATGTGTCCACATACTCTAATTCAGACCCATCCAGAGTGGCATGCTAGTCTGACGGGCAGGTGTGGGCAGCGATTGGTTGTAAAGCATGCACTTAGTTTTACCAGAGTTTAGTTGTAACTGGAGGTTGCGGAACAAATGCTGACATGGCATTAACACTCAAAAAGTGTCTAACAAAGAGCCTGATGTATACACAATGGTATCATCTGTATAGAGATGGATCTGAGAGTCCCCAACAGCGAGAAACACGTCATTATTGTAGAGAGATAATAGTCGGCAAGAGAATTGAACAGCAGGCTCTGCTGAAGCCTATCAGAGAGGTAGTTAAGGAACCAGGCGAGGCTGTCGTGAGAGAAGCCCAGGATATTGATTCAGCTGATGAGAAAACAATGGTTAACAAAATCAAATGCCATGGACAGATCAATGTAAAGGGTTGCACAGAAGGGCTTTTTATCAATGACGGCTATGATGTTGTTCAGGAGCTATATGGTGGCCGTGGTGCAGCCATGACCAGCACGAAAACCAGATTGCATAGTAGAAAGGATACAATGTTTGTTGAGCAGTTTTTCATAAATGTGGGATGGCGTAGGATGGATATTGGTCTATAGCAGTTGGGGTAAAGGAGAAGCGAGGGGAGGGATGTGGGCATATGGCTATGAGAATTGTAGAGCAGTTAGCTGGGGGGCGGGTATTCAGATCAAAAGCATTGCCAGGTCCGCGAAATGCTTATAAAACATCTCTATTATCATAATCTTATCGATGGCGACAGTAAAACCTAATCTCAAGGCTGTAAGAAGCTGGGAGGAGGTCATCTTCTCCAGAGATTTAACATTGTCCCAGAACGTTTTCGAAATGCTGTGACAAGATACAATTTTCTGTTTAAAGTAGTGGGCCTTTGTTTCCCTAACTACTTGAGTATACCGGTTTGTGGCTTCTTTAAAAAGGTGCATATCACAAGCCTTGTTTGAAGCTAGTGCGGTACACCACAATGTGTTTTTATGCTGGTTAAGGGAGGTCAGTTCAGTGTTGAGCCAAGCATCTGTCCATTGTTCTAAACTTTTGAAATGGGGCATGGTTATGAAAAACTCACTTTTAAGGAACAAACAGGCATCCTCTACTGATGGTATAAGATTAATGCTTTAGAAAGGCCTGTTCACAGAAGTGTTTTAGACAGCGTTTGACAGAGATGAGGAGGCCCCATTACGGACACAGGCAATAAAGCAGTGATCGCTGAGATCCAGGTTGAAAACAGCGGGAGTATAATTAGAGAAAATTAGTCTGGACAACATCTATGATGGTCCCGTTGGTTGCTGATTTCAGGTTGAACCTGGTGGGTTCACCAATAATTTGTGTGAGGTTGAGTGCGACAAGCTTTGAAAGTAAAGTGACTGGGGGTTAAGCATATCCCAGTCTCCTAGCAGTACAAACTCTGAGGATAGATGGGGAGCAATCAGTTAGCAAAAGGTGTCCAGGGCACTGCACAGGGCTGAAGGGGGTCTCTAACTGGCAGCAACGGTTGTAGCCTTGTTTCTGGAGAGATTCATTTTTACAAGTAGAAGCTCAAAACTGACCTGGTTACGATGATTGAGCTCTGTAAATTATCTCTGCAGTAGATTGCTACTCCACTGCCCTTAGCAGATCAATCTTGGCGAAAAATGCATTATTTAGAGATTGTCATTTCTGAGTTATTGATGGGTTTCCTAAGCCAGAATTCGGACACGGCTAAGATGTCTGGGTTGGCTGAGTGTGCATGAGTGGTAAGTAAATTGAGTTTAGGGAGCAGACTTCTAATGTGAATGCGCATAAATCCAAGACTTTTACAATCGCAGAAGTCAGTGAAAGAAAGGAAAAGGATAGGCGCCAGTTAGAGATGTCACCACTTAGTTCAAACCAAACCAAACCCATCAAGCAAGTTACTTTTTACCTCAGTAGCCATTGGGTATACCTGTCAGAAAAGTCTCATACATTAACTTGAAAGGTGACTTGCAAACATCAACAAAATCTTTCATCTGCTAACATTCTGTTTACAACCCCCTGTACGTTTTACAAAAACAAAATAATTACTGAAACACTAACCAGGTTTTCACCATAATGCAACAAAGAAGCAGACCAATGCTTGACAATCTCAGAATAAAACATCAACAGCAGCAGTGGGGTAGCACAATTACCTCTAATCTGGATTGCATCGTTAAAAATAAACTAAAGTCAAGTGTTACCTCCTTTATTACTGCTAAATAACAGTTATGTGTATAGTGTAAGTGTCTGCAGACAAAAGGATCTACAGCATACATCAGGTTATCCCATCAGGCCTACTCCAGTATGGACCGTTTCTGCATGGATGGCTTTACACCAAAGAGTAGGCGTAAGCCTAGAGATGATCAACTGTCTACTCAATTTACAATTTATGCAGAGTTGCTTGAGATATACAAATAAACTGTTCTCATAAAAACACTTCTCAAAAACCGGGCCTACATAAAGCCTTCACTTGGAAATGGATAAGCACTATTCTTAATCTTAGAAGTCTTAAAACCGCTGTTCATTACATAGTATGTGGGCATACATTGTATCAATATTGTTTATCTATTCGTCCATGTCATTATGGATGACAGTTTTGTGCCACCTTGAATAAGATACTTTATGACAAAGGTAAAAAAAAATCCATTGGGGACCTTCCTATAGTAAAATGGATCAGTTTAGATAAAAAATGCTTTGTGATAACAACTTCTTAGGTCGACCACTTAAATTATAATTCTGTATAACTATATGGCTAATTTGCTTCCATACAAATGTGTATACAAAATACTAATAAATCGACTGTCATCAAAAACACATACCCCTTGATTTGATAGCTATTACACACTGGCATTTTCCCTTGCTCTTACCTTGGACAGCTGTCTTGGGGCAGGTCCACCAAAAAGAGACGAACTGGAACTGAAGCTAATGGCTCCTCTACGGCTGAGAACATGTTTAGGAACCGGCCTGTCTAGAGGCAAAACCGGTAACTGATAACATACTTCCATTGAACAGTCAATGCTCGGTTCAGCTCAAATTGCAATAAAAAAGCAACATGAAATGCACTTAAAAAAGCATTATGTATATTCCAACAGCAGTCTCACTTCCCTTTGTTTGATGAACATATATTTAGTGATTGCAGCAGGAAGAAATGTAGCAGATTTCCTCGCTCGTTTTGTTCATGTATCAAACTTGCCCTCGTGCATTCATCCGAGAATGGTTATCGAAAGCAATGTCTCTCCGACAATGTTATTCCAAAAAAAGATCATGATGTCCATTATTTATCCGTTTGGGTTTTTCACCATTTTTCCCTAATTGAACTCAAATCCGGCCCCGAAACGGAAAGGCCTCTTTCTTTTTGTTATCTCTGTAATAAATTGCTTCCTCGTATAAAACCCGTGTTTCATGGAGATTGTGCACGTCTATAAGCAATCAAATCAGATGATGAAAATTGTAGACTACAAAAAATATATTAAGACAATTACATTCCTAAAAAACATTATACAAACAAGTGCATACAACTGTCGTTTTTATCTATTCTGTTCCTTAAAAGCGGTGTTGGTAGAAAAAGTAATCAGCATGCATTCAGTCCACTTCCCCTCGTTGCTGGCATAGACTATGGTGGCGTACAGACGATCATCACTGTCCACAGCTAACATCACCAGGAAGATATGGGTTATTTTTCATGGCCGTGCACTTTGTAACAAATACCGGGGTAAAAAAAATCAAAGTAAAAAAACAAACGACAACAAAGACTCCAACGCGTAAGGAGTTCGTGTATTCCTTCGCTACCCTGTTCCTAAACATAAGTTCCACCAGAGATGGCACTGTCGTCTATCTGACGCGCCGTGTCACTAGCATCCAATTGCATCTACATACGTTTTGTTATCGTCTTTGTGATTGGATGGAAAGGAAGTATTCTTATTATACATATACGCCTATTGGCTGCAATGGTAGCGCAGCATACTCTCGTCGCAGGGAGCCACAGTGTTTCAGGTCATTTCCCATGTGCATTTGATTCAATCTTCTGGCACTGGCCAACTATAAACCATGTGTCTACAGTACCCCTGAGCAAATCGATCAACCCCCAATTTAAATGTATGTCTTTATCGAATTATAATATATATATATATATATATTTAAATATATGTATATGTTTACATTATAAACTAACTGAGATTATATTACACATTATATTATTTGTCATTTGCACATTCCATTCTATTTTGCTATTTGCGATTTATTAATTGCACTGTCGTTTTCACTTAAATTGTTTTGCTGCTGTTACAGAAAAATTTCCCCACGGGGATTAATAAAGTGTCATTCTATTCTATTATATTATATTTAAATGCATACAATTGAATTGAAACAATTATGAGCACTGATTCAAGGACAGCTGTCCAGACTTGTCCAAACAAGGACAATCTTTATAACCTTGTTCAATTTTCTATCTGTATTTTTCAAGGCAGCAGTACTGTTTAAATAAAACATGTATTTACTTCTATGTCAAATGGATTAAATATATGTTAACTAATTAACATTCAAAATAATATAATTGCATTGCCTAATACTTATAGTGTTTTAGTGTGAATGAAGGGAAACTATGTCTACTGGTATCAAGATTCAATCAACAAAGCAGTGGTGAAGTGAACTGCCTACTGATACGTTGATTAAATTCAATATGTTGACACAATCATGACCAATTGATTGATTAGGTTTGAATTGTTAACTATTTCAAATGAGCATTACATTTTTCCCGTTAAATTGCTGTAATGTCTGTTAAGCCTAAACTAAGAATGGGTTCAGGTGACCTTGTCAGAGACGGACTGTCCCTGGATTCTCTGGAAAGAATTCTAGCCCTACCTCTGAGCTACAGTCTGGTGTAAAGTAAATAAGTTGTTTTGAATATATATACCTGGACACAAAGATGTTTAAAAAGAAATGAAGGGTTATAGAATGGTCAAGATAAAGATCAAACCTATCAAACATGATGTGGTTGAAGCAGTACTGAAAATAAGTTGGGGCTAAAACACCCACCAGTTGATGTAAGAAACGAATAGTTATAAGAAACACCTACAGTGAAGGAAGAAAGTAATTGATCCCCTGCTGATTTTGTACGTTTGCTCACTAAGAAAGACATGATCAATCTATAATTTGATTTGAAAAATGAGAGACAGAATGACAACAACAAAAAATCCAGGATACTGCATTTCAAATAAGTTATGAATTGATTTGCCTTTTACTCACTAAAAATGATATGGTATTTGATCCCCAATCAATCAGCAACATTTCTAGCTCCCAGGTGCTTCCATACAGGTAACGAGCTGAGATTAGGAGCACTCTCTTAAAGGGAATGCTGCAAATCTCAGTTTTTTACTTGTATAAAAGACACCCTGTCCACAAAAGCAATCAATCAATGAATTAGATTCCAAACTCCCCGCCATGACTAAGACCAAAGAGCTGTCCAAGGATGTCAAGGACAAGATTGCAGACCTACACAAGGCAGGAATGGGCTATCAGACCATTGCCAAGCAGCTTGGTGAGAAGGTGACAACAGTTGGTGCAACTTTTCCCGAATGGAAGATACACAAAATAACTGTCAATCTCCCTCGGTCTGGGGCTCCATGCAAGATCTCACCTCGTGGAGTTTCAATGATCATAAGAACGGTCAGGAATCAGCCCAGAACTACACGGGAGGATCTTGTCAATGATCTTAAGGCTGCTGGGACCATAGTCACCAAGAAAACTATTGATAACACATGACACAGTGAAGGACTGTAATTCTGCCTATCATCCCAAGAACTCCACCTCAACGTCAAACATGGAGGTGGAAACATTATGCTTTGGGGATGTTGTTCAACTTTACTACATCAAAGGGACGATGGATGGGGCCATGTACCGTCAAATCTTAGGTGAAAACCAATTTTCTTCAGCCAGGGCATTGAAAATGGGTCGTGGATGGGTATTCCATAATCTCTACCCAAAACACACGGCCAAGGCAACAAAGAAGTGGCTCAAGAAGAAGCACATTAAGGTTCTGGGGGGGCTAGCCAGTATCCAGACCTTAATCCTATAGAAAATCTGTAAAGGGAGCTGAAGGGGTAGCACCAGCTTTTGACGCAAGGAGTACCTACTTTCTTGCCCACTACGATATTGATATATCTATATATTGACATTTTTGATATATAAATGAGTGTAAAGTGATCTTTTGGCATAATTTGTTAAGTTATGGTAAATTGCCTGCAAATACTGTCGAAGTAAATATTAAAGGGGTCATATATAAGATTTATACTGTACTACTAGCGTAAATAGAAACATAAATGACCAGAAGACGTAAATGTTTTAAACTATAATGTTTAAAAAAATGTATCTCTGTGTGCCTGAGATACTCCCCATTTCCATCTTGCTGATCAGTTTTTTATTTACTTTTAAATCTCCTCATACTTGCTTTAAACACTTAGTACAAAAATGTAGTCTTGTAAACATTAGAGCCAGTAACCTACACAGTGCACCTTTAAATATCCACATGTCCAAATATGGGGGGAAGACAACACCACAGGGTGTAATTATTTCCCTTACATTAATCTGCATAGGCATTGTTTTTCTTTAATACACACAACTATACATTTACTACAGACAATCCAAAGAGGGCCATCTGACTAAAACACTTAAACCAAAACAAGCCTGCCAGTGAACTACAAACATTGTCTGCATTAAAAATGGCACGTTACAGGGGATGACAGACGTTGTAGATTATAGGTTGAAGCTAGTCAAATAGCACCTGGTCTTTGCAACAAGGAGACAATGACACATTGGTGAGTGTGTGTCATGGAAAAGTGTGTGAGAGAGGAAGAGAAAAAAATATTTGTGAGAGAGTGCTCCGTTCGAAAATTAGGTCATTTGTGGGAGCTCCAGGCCAAAGGCAGAAGATGGGGCAATAATTTTAACCGTATTTTCACAGTATACTCTACTATCTTGACAACATTCAGATTGCAGACAAAAATACAGAGGAAGCCAAAATGCAAAAAGACAAAGAAAAAATAACATAGTTACAGCTGTTTCATTTTAATCAATGGATGTAAGATGTGTTTGCATTAATACCCTTTTCTATAACATTTCCAGTGTCCTATGTTTTAGTCTTACATCATTTTACTTCCAAAGTCACCTCACTTCTGGTATTCGACGAGAACTGGATTGCAATCAAAGCTATCTTGCTACATTATCCTAATAGCAGGTAGCCCAGTCATAGGGAATAAATGCAATGAATGAGTCCCCCGTCAGAATGTTTTCACTGCAGCCCAGTCCCCGGGTAGACATGCTTATTCTCAGCATGACCCCTGAGGGATCAGCTAGGAAACTACTGATACAGCACAGGTGAGCCCTTCCGCCTGTGTGTTTTCCCAGATGTGAATAAGTGTAAGTGTGTGTGTGTGTGTGTGTGCGTGTGGATGTGTGTGCGTGCGTGTGTTTATGTGCACTCAGTCACCGCCACCATGTCACTCCACAGGGAGGAGACCAAATAACAATTACGGTTCAGAGATTAACAAAGGTGCACTGTAAACAGAATCATTGCCAGGTTTTTTTTCTCCCAAATGAACATTTGCATTTACGTCAAAGGTCTATTTTGTACAACAGGAGACAAACTATTCACTCCGCCTACCAGCTACTAGCTTTTTTGTAGCAAACTATTATTTGGTACAATGACAGCAGCCAAACATTCCTGAGCATTGGTCACCACCCTGCGATGAAAATATGCTATTACATACAAGTGAAAGCTATAACGATCCATTGCACACTGGGAAAATGAGTATTCACATCTGTTCTCCACAACTGTACCTGTTACCGTAAGCTAGGTGTCACTGTTTCATTTGAAATGGTAAATGTAAGCCATTACAATGGGTAATATAAATAAGAATATTTGACCTTAGTCTAATGAGTTCCCTTAAAAAGAAAGAATGTGTACACGACCACTTTATGCAAATTTAAAAATATCTGTTTAACTTCAGGATCAAACCTCTTAATGTGAACATAATTCACACAGATTCAGAAACAAGTTATCTATACCTTTGTTCTCTCGATTCTCTGCCCCTACTCATAGTGTCTTTAACAAAGCGCATTCAGCAGGGTGACAGCATAGGGGTGGCTCACACCTGGTATCTTTCAATCTACTCTGTGACACAGATATGAAGGCGTTGTCATGCCTACCTTCAGATCAACACAATACATGCAGCAGACCCTCTCGACTGAAACCCGACCAATCCTACACATGTGCATAAAGCAAGCCAATTGGTGGCCTGTGTAACTCAAACCTGGAAGTCTATGAATGTTTCATTTTATTTATCTTCAGGCATTCCACTGCAACACACCCATTGCCATATGCCTCAGCACCAGAGCAGGGACTTCAACTGAGGAAGGATACTGTAGAGGGACAAAAATAATAATAACATTTCGACAAGGTATCTATTTTGGATCATAAACACTTTGCTGTCAAAATAGCTTTTTGAGAAATGTCATTCACAGTCATCCTCCTTCTTTCTCTAGCTTATGGTGGTAGGATGTCTGAACCAAGAAAGCGCTCTCTGTCCACCTCAGGATATTCTCTGTATCAAGTGATGGAGCTTGAGAAAGGTTGCACCCATGACGACATCAAGAAGTCTTACAGGTAGAAAATAACAATAAAGGCACAAGCAGTTCACAAATTACAGCCATTGCTGGCAATGACACATCATACGTTTACATGAATCACTGTCATGAATTGCTGTGGTAACTGTTGTGACATTACTTTGATTTGGGATTATATGTGATATGTATTTGTTTTATACAGTCATTACATGGTTAGTGCAGAAAACGAAACTTTGGTTTACTGACAAAACACTCATGATTACTAGGTTTCCCTGCTCCCATAAAAGCTTTCAATGTTAGACAGCAAACAAGAGTATATACAGTGGATATAAAAAGTCTACACACCTAGTTTTTGTGATGTGAAAAAATGTAAGAAAGATAAATCGTGTCAAAAAATGTTTTCACCTTTAGTGTGACCTTTAACGTTAACAATTCAATAAAAAAAAGTTATCAATCTTTGAGGGGGAAAAAAATAAGTAAAACCTAACAATAATCTGGCTGCATAAGTGTGCACAACCTCATATAACTGTGGATGTGGCTGTGTTCAGAATTAATCAATCACATTCAAGTCCATGTTAACTGACATTTTCTTAGTTCCATCTCAAAGCAAAAGCCATGGTCCACAGAGAGCCTCCAAAGCATCAGAGGGATCTCATTGTTGAAAGAAATGTGTTATGGTGTAATGAACCTCAGGGTGACTGGAGTGGATTCAAGTGCGGAGCGCTGTATTTACTAAAGATTAATCCAATACTTGTTGTTGTGTAGCAGGCAGGGATAAAAAAAAACAGGAATCTATTAATACAGTTAGACATGACGAGGAGATCAGAATTATCAGGCAGAAGTACAGGAGAGTAGGCTGAAGACAAAAATGTAACGAACAGGCACGGATCAAAAACCAGGATAGACTTGAACATCAATGTGGCCCGGAACAAAGGCTCAGTAATGCTGCACAAACACACAATACCTCACGATGAGCTCAGGAAGACAAGAACAATACATACTAGTGATAATTGATAAGAGGTGCTAGTATTCCGGTGATTGCGAACGCGTGACATTAGGCAAATTTGTTGTTGTGGTAGCAGGAGTGTTGATGGCTTGACTGGTGGCTGTAGCAGGTGTCACATATGGTCTGATGAAACCAAGTTTGAACTTTTTGAAAATGTTTTGTCCAAATAGAAGCAAGTGAAGCATGGTGGTGGCAGCATCATGCTTTGGGGCTGTTTTTCTTCAGCTGGAACTGGGACCTTAGTCAAGGTGGAGGGAATTATGAACAGTTCCAAATACCAGGCAATTTTAGCACAAAACCTTCAGGTTTTGAAGATGAAGAGGAAGTTCACCTTTCAGCTTGACAACAATCCAAATCACACATCCAAATCCACAAAAGCATGGCTTTACCAGAAGAAGATAAATGTTTTGGAATGGCCCAGTCAGAGCCCAGACCTGAATCCAATTGAACATCTGTGGGGTTATCTGAAGAGTGCTGTGCATAGGAGATGTCCTTTTTGACAGATTTAGAGTGCTTTTGCAAAGAAGAGTGGGCAAATATTGCCAATTCAAGGTGTGCCATGCTAACAGACTACCACTCCAAAAAGACTGAGTGCTTTAATAAAATCTAAAGTTGCTTCAACAAAGTATTAGTTTAAGGGTGTGACCACTTATGCAACCAGGTTATTGTAAGGTTTTTATTTTAATTTTTCCTCTCAAATATTTCAATTCATTTTCAATTTTTATTCTGTACATGGAGCTTGATGGACCTACAGAACCAAACTCTCTATGTCCTAGACAATGTGGAAGACTTTTCAGTACAATATTCCCCACCGCTCATTCCACTTAAATACACATTGAGCAAAACATTGTCTTTACGCCTGGGGAGTATTGTACTGAAAAGTCTTCCACATTGTCTAGGACTGTTTGTATGATGTAGATCCAGCTTTTAACAAAATTGCGTTATAATAAACTTGAAATAACAGAGGAACCTTAACCACCATCACAGATTTTGTATGAAATCCACAACATTTGTGAGACATTCACAATTTTATATAAAATGTTCAACTTTGGGGTAGTTTATGATATGATAGTGTTTATCAACTGTACACTTTTCAGAACATTAGCTCTGCGATACCACCCGGACAAGAACCCTGACAATCCAAAAATGGCGGAGAAATTCAAAGAGCTAAACAGCGCACATTCCATACTGTCAGACATTGCTAAGAGAAACATATATGACAGATATGGCTCTCTTGGCCTTTACGTGGCCCAGCAGTTTGGCGAGGAGAATGTCAACACCTACTTCATGCTGTCTACATGGTGGGCTAAGGTGAACCTTAATCATCATCATCATCCACAATTCCCAGATGATTCGATGTTATTCTGTGTCTGTGTGTTGTGTTAACGGACCACTCCATGCTGTCAGGGTCTCTTTGCCCTTTGTGGCGTGATAACAGGCTTCTACTGTTGCTGTTGCCTGTGCTGCTGCTGTAACTGCTGCTGCGGGAATCTGAAGCCCTCGCCTCATGGAGAGGGAGCGGATAGCTATGTCTCACCCGAGGACCTGGAGGAAGAAATACGTCACGAAATGGAGACTGGTGAGAAAAATCGAACACTTGCGCGTGCATATGTGTGCACACACCACTGATGCAAGAACAGGTGAAAAATTACCTTTCTGTCACATTGACTCATATCTTTTTTTCGCAGCATATATTCACACACTTAAAATTATGCAAATATAGCAGTTACAAACAATAGCCCTGTTTAGAAATGACATTATTCCAGTGAATGTTTGTTTGAGGTGTGTTATATGTTTATAGCATATGTATGGAGAGAAGTGTAACCATCTCATCTCATCTCATCTTCAACCGCTTATCCGGGGTCGGGTCGCGGGGGTAGCAGCTCTAGCAGGGGACCCCAAACTTCCCTTTCCCGGGCAACATTAGCCAGCCCTGACTGGGGAATCCCGAGGCGTTCCCAGGCCAGTGTGGAGATATAATCTCTCCACCTAGTCCTGGGTCTTCCCCGAGGTCTCCTCCCAGCTGGACGTGCCTGGAACACCTCTCTAGGGAGGCGCCCAGGTGGCATTCGTACAAGATGCCCGAACCACCTCAACTGGCTCCTTTCTATGCAAAGGAGCAGCGGCTCTACTCCGAGTTCCTCTCGGATGACTGAGCTTCTCACCCTATCCCTAAGGGAGAGGCCAGCCACCTTTCTGAGAAAACCCATTTCGGCCGCTTGTACCCGCGATCTCGTGTAACCATATAATAGTAATTTAGTTTCTGCCAAAATATAATTATTGGAATTTGTAGAGAAATTATTTTTTGTAGCTACAATAAGTGGTTTAAATAGATTTTGGATATACATTGATACATTGCTCTTGTTTTATTAGGAAAATAAAAGGTGAAGAATTAGTATAGGTGCTGATAATTTGACATTGTAGGACATGTTTGTGTCCTTGTTTACAATGTTTTGTTATTGTGTAATCATAGATATGGACACAGCAGTTGTGCACCGGCCAACAAATGCCAGTGAGAAGACGCAGTTGATTGGAGACGGACACAGAAGCTACACCTAACCTTAGACATCTCTACTAACAAACAAACACTACCGATTCCATGTATAGGTCAATTAATGTTCATCATATTCAAACCCAAATAGCATTGTCTGTAAATAAGTGATTTTGTTGGTTTTCTATCTTTGTTTTTTTGATCAGTGCATTAGTTTTAATTGTCACATACTATAAATGTCTCAGTATGGAGATTATATGTATGTATAAATTAAAACAAATATACTTTTACTGATTATCTGTTTTTTGTAACTGTAGGTCATATTTCATGGAAATCTGTCAACATTGGGGTACATTTATCATCGTTTAAAATTCATCATCAATTCAGCTTTTAAATGAAATCAAGATTATCCACACTTCCTTTCAGTTTTAAAAACAAAAATACAATTCTTTGTTTTTTTAAATGTGCCATCCAGTTTAAGAAACAGATCTAGGATAATGTTCTTCTCGTCATTTTAAAGAGTAAGCTCACATATATTTGACAAAAAACACATGTTGATGCAGATGGCAGGTCTAGACATCCTCTGAGCAATTTTATTTAGTTTTGAAAGAAAAAGCAAGCATTGGTGGGCTTCCCATCCCCACAATAGGACAAAGATAGCATAAGCATCCTTTAGTATTACTTGAGTACAACAAAATCTTGACAAATATAGGGCAGCTTGGCACACTTTCATGGATTTGTGTGAGACACACAAAAAGTATCTATAAATATATATGAAAAACATATAGTGTATAACTTGTCGGGTAAGTTTCTCAAAAAACAAAGGGAAACTGACACTTTGACATCATTAACATAAAAAATTGCCCCAAAGACTATACATTTAATGTGGGAAATGCTAAATTGATAGTAGATCAGATTCTAGGGGCAACTTTAGCTTAGACTGTTTGGTAGAGGTCTGGGCCTACCCCTTCCTCTTTCAGGGGTGGTAACAGCTGGACCTACCCCCTCTCTGTGACATTTTCATATATGGGCAAGTAAGCATGACAACCCTTGACGTAGGAGCTTTCTAAAAACAACTTGTGACAGTCATTTGATTGCCAGCTGGAGTGCAATGCAATCCTTTAGAAGAAACTTTGAGGACAGCTATGAGTGTCTGAGAAGGCCCAGTGACTCTGCATTGTTCTGAAGGAGTAGACATCTTTGATGATCTTTGGAACGTCAGTTCTTTCGGGATCGGTGGAAAGTTGGGGGGACCATTAGAGGTACTAAAGACAAAAGAGATTTTTTTGTTTTTCCACTGTGCAATGAATATCTCTTTAGGGTATTCACATTCCAGAGATCAAGACAGTACCATGGACGGGTTGGAGAAACAGCTAATTTGCCCGATTTGTTTGGAGATGTTTACCAAACCAGTGGTCATTCTCCCTTGTCAACACAATCTCTGCCGAAAATGTGCCCAAGATATTTTCCAGGTAGGTTGGTTATTTTATGAAATTGCTTTTAACTTTTAACCTTCACAGCTGTCGCATTATGCACTTCTTTGTGTTTTGTTTTGTGTTTTTTTCATCTGTCAAAAATCCTGCATTTGAAAATTGAAGTCAATGTATTGCAAATCCTTGAATTGTCATTATTTTGATCTTTCCTTTATATTTACATTTTACTTTTAAGTAAGTGAGCAGAAACATACAGTAGAGCATGCCTCGATTTCAATACTTATTTTTATTGATTTACAGATTTACATAACACACATGTTTTTTATGAGCCATTCCAATACTACTAACCAAAGTCAAACGACAGTACATTAGGCCTATATTTAAACATTGACATGACCTGCTTTATCTTAAGCATTCACTGATACCCTGTCTGTGCAGGCCTCAAATCCTTATCTATCAACCAGAGGAACCACAGTTACTTCAGGAGGACGTTTTCGCTGCCCTTCCTGCAGACATGAGGTGGTCCTGGACAGACATGGCGTTTATGGCCTGCAGAGGAATCTGCTGGTGGAGAATATTATTGATATGTACAAACAGGAACAGGAATCATCAAGGTGAGACAGCACAGACAAAATCCATAAGCTGTACAAAGTCAACAAAGAATAAAGGCCTGCATGAAAGATACCCGTAAGATAGTCAAAACCAGCAATAATCCCTTATCCAATAAATAACTTCAATACATTAGACATACAACAAACCTTCACCAACCAATCCGGATATTAAAAAGATACACATTCCAGCACAGCATACAGAATAAACCAGGGGAAAAGTTTAGAGCAGAATATATTTGTTTTTCTCGAGTACCATTGTGAAATCAGGTTTTGACTGCCTGGACACTGCCTGTTGGTTAACTATTTTTATAATGTAGGCCAGTGAGCCAGCCGTCATTTATGAGAGGCCTATTTTTATTACAGTCAGGGCCCAGATACATTCTCTAGAAATCAATATAACTTAGTTTGAAGTAGGATAGGTAGACAAGATGTTGACAAAAAAAGTTAACATATTGTAAAAAAATCTAACCTAAAACAGATTTGTCGCTAGTTCAAATCCCCAAGCTTGTAATGTGAAAAATCTGTTGTACTGCCTTTCAGCGAGATGTTTCACCCAAATGGCTTCATGGGAACCTGGATGTGGCAGCCCAATTTGGAAGGGTTGGGTTGAAAGCAGAGTTTTAAGACAAATGACAACGAAATAAATATAATCTGTTTGATATGTTTTATGTATACACAACGCTTGTCACCCACTTTTCATTACAGTTATGTCTGAGATAGTTACATTCAGCCAACTACATGAATTGCAGTTACTTTTTTACATTTAAAAAAACTCAACATTAGATCTATAAAACTTCATCAGCTGCACTTAATGGTTTAGCCAAAAATTTTGCTTTTATCAATTAATCTTCTTACTATAATGTATCAGTATTGAGTAAATTGCAGAAACTGACAATGCCAATGCAGTTTTCACCTGAACCTGTTATTTGAAATGGTGTGAAAAGCATTGCTCTGGGAACAAAGACCTGTAAGCGTTTTGGTTATCATGGTGAGAATCAACCATGGGTTACTTAACAGATGTGGATTACTCAATAATAGAAAAACAAACATAATACAAAAATCATGGTTATACAATAACATGAAATACTGAAAAGACTGTTTGTACCACATAATGTGATCTTAAATCTTGAAAATAGACACTTTTTGACGCTATTTGACAAAGATAGCTCTGTTTTGTTATGCTTAGCGGCATAACGTAGCAATCAAAAGTCTCCCTGGTACAGGTTTTAGTCTATAGCAGGGCTGTGGGGTTTAAAGGAAAAATCTGAGGGACGAAACCAACAGTATGATTGTCACTTGTACCTGTGCTCTGTTGTTCCATCTACAGCAGCAAGCCTGAGTCGGAACCGGCCAAGAGTGTTCAACCCATGTGTGAGGAACATGAGGGTGAGAAGATCAACATTTACTGTGTGACGTGTGGAATCCCCACCTGCTCCCTCTGCAAGGTGTTTGGTGTCCATAAAGACTGTGACGTGGCCCCGCTCAACACTGTGTTCAATAAGCAGAAGGTTATATATATTCATATATTGTTGTACTGTTTTTTAAACAACTACAATTTTAAACAACTACATTTTTACTTACTACTGCGGCCTGTTTTTCTCAAGTTAGTAATACGGATTACACCTGCTGCATAGGATTGCATTTAAACTAAACAAGTGAATGGAACGGAAATGGGGATTGCTCTTATTGCTGTGCTATTACTTCTCTTCATAAGACATTTTTCTCATGAGATTTGTTTGATCCATGTCGATTGCTTTTGTAATCTTGGCCCCCGTAGCAGAACTGCTAGAATGTAAGATGATGTATGGACTTTTCTCTTTCCACTTCTCTTTTCAGATGGAGTTGACTGATTGTATATCCATGCTAGTGGGAAACAACGACAGGATTCAGGGCATCATGAGTCAGCTTGATGAGACCTGTAAGACCATTGAGGTGAGGGCTTCTGATGTTCACTGAACATGCATGCCAGGTAGTTTTGTGTGTTTGTATGACTCATGATGCCCTGAGTGTTTGTATGACATTTTGATGCTGGACTGTGTGAATCATATGGGGATTGTCCTATTATTATTTATATGTATATAACTCATTAAATTCTTATCTAAACCCCATTTGGCAATAAAAACATTCAAAATAAGGGACACAAACAAACAAAAAAAGGTTATGTTTTCATTGTTTATTAAACAAAAACTCAGCCTTCCTGTGTGACAGAATAGGTGAAACTCTTCATCCAATAGCTATTTGCAGCAATAAGCCACTAATAAGTCTATTACATCTATTTGTAGAACTTTGCTAATTGAGATAGGTTGAACGGGTCTATGGCATGGACGACCACTTCGGATCCTGTAATAGCTTCTCAAATTGATTCATGTTAGAATTGTCACGGAAATGCTGCAAGGGAGGTCTGCAAATGTTCCGATGTTTGTCACTTGCAATTACCTGATTTATTTAAACCATTGGAGGGCAACTTTTTCAGCTCAGGGGCCACATCAGGGCTTTGAAATGAAATGGTGGGCCAATTATCTTTCTAATTTGTAAATTTTAAATGATTTGTGGGCCAGAAATGATAATATCATAATGAATATGTATACACATATAATGTATAGTGTAGGTCTATTATTATATCTAAATCATTTGAAATCAGATTTAGATACATAACAGTTGGACTCCAAGTTATTCTGTACTTCCTCAAAACTGTTTTGATACCTACCGCAATATTTTTGATGGGCATTAAATTGTAGGCTGAGTTGTTTAAATACTTGGCATTTGTAAATGATTTACCTCAGATTGATGGAACTCAAATGTTTTGCATTGTTGCATCGCCTTCCCTGGGTTGATGTCTTCTGAGAGTTCCATTCCTCAGCATGGTGTGTTTTGGATTCACTTGTATGGGTAACACTAAACTTTCAAAACAAAATTTTTTTAATTGCTTCTTTGATTCGTTCATTAATTATCCAATCATTTGCGGGGTCTGATTCTGCTTACCTGCCTATAATTGAACCGTGCAACTTTGGTATCACTTTGATTTGCAACTGCACAAATTTGGAATTTCCACTACACACATTATTTCCCATGATTAAACCAAGATATGGAATTCGTAACTAAAAAACAGTTATGCCAGATAAAAATACAGTTTTTTATTAAATAAATATTTCATGGTGAACACAAACAAAATCAATAATTGCACATGGGGTTTAAATACTTTCAAGCAGCACTGTATGTGCAACAGCTAATAAATCTGACTTAGATTGAAAATACAATTCTCCAAATACTTGCTAATCAGGATGTTGGCATGGACTGGAATTTTAGTTATCCATTTTGAGACTGCACTAAATGTGTTAATTTACCAATACAGAGTTTTAATTCGCTCCGCCAATAACATAAATATAAAACATTCCCCTGCCTGTTTAGACTATTTCCACAGTAGTCTAAAAGAAAATAGTCTTTCTTGGCTGAGAAAGTTTTAGCTTAATACCTATTTTTTGCACAGTTCAATGTGTCTCTGTTTTCTGTTAAGAGTGTTTGAATAATAAATATAGCAAAATTAATAGGAAATCTAGTCATTGACAGGAAATTAAAGGACTTTAGAAATAAGGACTTTTTATTGAAATAATAATAGTGTCCTTGAAACTTTCTTTACTCCAAAAATCCTTAATTTGCAGCACACACTTTTTTTGCAGACCTTTGACATTCTAGCCATTGATTTGTACAGATAATCTGACGAGATTTACCCTGATGCTTCCTAAAGCACCTCCCAGAAGTTGGATTGGCCTGAGACGGTCAAGCTCCTACAAAAGCTCAACAGGGTTGAGATCTGATGACTGACCTTTATACAGACAGAACACCACCTGACTGCTTCTTCTCTTAATAGCTCTTGCATAGTTTGGAGCTGTGCTTTGGGTCATTGTCCTGTTGTAGGAGGAAATTGCCTCCAATCATGTGCTGTCCACAGGGAATGGCATGGCATTGTAAAATGGAGTATTATCCCTTTTACCCTGAACAAATGTTCCACTTTCCCCAAGACCATCACATTACCTCCACCATGCTTGAAAGTTGGCATCAAGCACTTCTCCAGCATCTTTCAACACCTCAAACTGAGATTTGCCGGTCCGTAACACATTATCCAAAGTTTTCTTTGTCCAGTGTATGTGTTGTTTTGCCCATCTTAATAATTTCTTTCTATTGGCCAGGTGTGGCTTTCTTTGCAACTCTGCCTAGAAGGCCACCATCCTGGTGTCGCCTCTTCACTGTTGACATTGAGGTGTTTTGCATGTGATATTTTAATGATGCTGCCTGTTGACAACCTGTGTGGCGTCTGTAGGTCAAACTAGACACTCAAATGTATTTATCCTATTAATCATTTGTTCACTAGGGCCTCCTACATCTATTTATATAATGGTTATTATAAACTGTTTGGGATGTTCTGTGGAGGGAGTAGTTCACAGTGGTTTTCTAAATTTCAATTCACCCTAAAAAATGATAAACTTGGATTAGCAAACACAATGTGCCATTGTTAGAAAGTACTGATGATTGCTGATAATACACCTATGGAAGATATTACATTACATTTCCAGCAACAGAAGTATTTTACAACCATTAACATTGTCCGCTCTGTATTTCTGATCTGTTAGATTTAAATGTATTGCCTTTCAGTACTTCAAATGTGAGTAAAACCATTTATCTCATTTTCAGAGTCTCAATGTCCACGTATAGATATTCTATAGAATACATGCATAGTAATACTATCAACAAGAGTTCAACAATCTGTATCAGGGTTAGGTTTTAAATAAGGTTCATACGTAAGGTTTCAGGTCAGGCTTGGGGCTGAAACACTTTTTTTTTACTCTTAATATAAAGTGTTACCTACTTTTTGTAAGAGACTGCCTCTGTTCCCCTCTATGCCAGTGTGGCCACTCCCCTTGCCAGCAGTGAGAATTATTCAAGGACAATGTCTTACACCTGTGTTTGTTTCTCACCTGTTCTGTGTTCAGTTCGTTAGTGTCTGCATTTAGCTTGGTCTGTGTCAGTTTGTCTGTGTCGGTCATTGTTTCAGGTACGTTGGGTTCTAGTTCTATGTCTGTGTCATGTCTGCGTTCCATGTCGGTATGCATGTTACTTTGTCGTTTGTTAGATGTATTTCCTTGTTCGTTCAAGTATTTAGTCTTCCCTGTGTCACTGAGTGTCGGGCTTTGTTAAGGTATGTTGGTTCGTTTGTCTTGAGTCTGTTTGTTTGTATGGAGGTTTTGTGCTTAGTACTGTATTCCTGTCAGTCTGTGTATTGGTTGGGTTTGTCTGGTTGTGGTGCATAGTCTGTGTCTAGGTTTATTAGTTCTGTCTTTGTTTCTAGTTACTGTACCCGTTTAGTAGTCCTTGAGGTTTCATTCACTGTCAGTCCTGTTAGAGTCTTTGTGTTTCATGCTGTGTTCTGTCTGTTAGTCCGTTTGTGTTTAGTTCGGTTCTAGTCCATGATTTCTTGTGTTTTAGTTTGTGGTATTCCTGTTTTGAGTTTACTCCTTGGTTTTGTTGTTTCAGTGTTTCAGTTCTGATGTTCAGTGCCTGTTCTGCCTGGATGAGAATAAAAACCCTGTTTTGGAAATTATTCTCTGCAATTGTGTCTATTCCTTGCCATCTGCCAAAAGGCAGATCGTGACAGAATGACCGACCCATTTACGACACAGCGGAGAATGAGGAGCTGCTCGTCCACTTACGGGCCGCCAATGGAGTTCCCAGTATGTTTGCGCCGATGCGCCATAAGGCGAGGACCACCCCTTCCTCCTCGACCATCCGCGCCGCCACCGATGTGGCTACCAGCGGGTTACTGGGAGCAGAGAGAGTGGGAGAGGACTCGCTGCGCTGAATCCGAGGAGGATTCAGAGGAGTACTGGGAGGAGCCAGAGGAGGAGGACGAGGCGGAGAGAATCAGCCGGGAGCACTATATTCGGCTGGGGCTCGAATCTCCTCCGCAGCACAGGATGGCTGCCGCCGCGCAGCACAAGATGGCTGTCGCCGCGCAGCACAAGATGGCTGTCGCCGCGCAGCACAAGATGGCTGTCGCCGCGCAGCACAAGATGGCTGTCGCCGCGCAGCACAAGATGGCTGTCGCCGCGCAGCACAAGATGGCTGTCGCCGCGCAGCACAAGATGGCTGTCGCCGCGCAGCACAAGATGGCTGTCGCCGCGCAGCACAAGATGGCTGCCGCCGCGCAGCACAAGATGGCTGCCGCCCGCAGCACAAGATGGCTGCCGCCCGCAGCACAAGATGGCTGCCGCCCGCAGCACAAGATGGCTGCCGCCCGCAGCACAAGATGGCTGCCGCCCCGCAGCACAAGATGGCTGCCGCCCGCAGCACAAGATGGCTGCCGCCCCGCAGCACAAGATGGCTGCCGCCCCGCAGCACAAGATGGCTGCCGCCCCGCAGCACAAGATGGCTGCCGCCCCGCAGCACAAGATGGCTGCCGCCCCGCAGCACAAGATGGCTGCCGCCCCGCAGCACAAGATGGCTGCCGCCCCGCAGCACAAGATGGCTGACCAGGCTCAAGCGGCGAAAAAGACAGGGAAAGTCTCACTGCTGGACAGTGGTGAGGACCTGGAGTTTTCAGACGAGGAGGACATTGATGATGGCCCTCCTCCTTTGGAAGACACCGGAGGTGGAAGGAGGAAAGTACTGCAGGTGCGAAATGACCCATACGGCCTTCCTGAGCCAGTCCCCGTGCCCTTGCCTGAGCCAGTCCCCGTGCCCTTGCCTGAGCCAGTCCCCGTGCCCTTGCCTGAGCCAGTCCCCGTGCCCTTGCCTGAGCCAGTCCCCGTGCCCTTGCCTGAGCCAGTCCCCGTGCCCTTGCCTGAGCCAGTCCCCGTGCCCTTGCCTGAGCCAGTCCCCGTGCCCTTGCCTGAGCCAGTCCCCGTGCCCTTGCCTGAGCCAGTCCCCGTGCCCTTGCCTGAGCCAGTCCCCGTGCCCTTGCCTGAGCCAGTCCCCGTGCCCTTGCCTGAGCCAGTCCCCGTGCCCTTGCCTGAGCCAGTCCCCGTGCCCTTGCCTGAGCCAGTCCCCGTGCCCTTGCCTGAGCCAGTCCCCGTGCCCTTGCCTGAGCCAGTCCCCGTGCCCTTGCCTGAGCCAGTCCCGTGTCTGAGCCAGTCCCCTTGCCTGAGCCAGTCCCCTTGCCTGAGCCAGTCCCCGTGCCCTTGCCTGAGCCAGTCCCTTGCCTGAGCCAGTGCCCTTGCCTGAGCCAGTCCCGTGCCCGTCCCTGTCCCAGTTTCCCTGCCTGTCCCAGTCCCAGTTTCCCTGCCTGTCCCAGTCCCAGTTTCCCTGCCTGTCCCAGTCCCAGTTTCCCTGCCTGTCCCAGTCCCAGTTTCCCCGCCTGTCCCAGTCCCAGTTTCCCCGCCTGTCCCAGTCCCAGTTTCCCGCCTGTCCGAGTCCCTGTTTCCCCGCCTGTCCGAGTCCCTGTTTCCTTGCCTGAGCCAGCCCCGTGTCTGTCCCCGTGGCTGTCCCAGCCCCAGAGCTCACTCCAGCCCCAGAGCTCACTCCAGCCCCAGAGCTCACTCCAGCCCCAGAGCTCACTCCAGCCCCAGAGCTCACTCCAGCCCCAGAGCTCACTCCAGCCCCAGAGCTCACTCCAGCCCCAGAGCTCACTCCAGCCCCAGAGCTCACTCCAGCCCCAGAGCCCACTCCCGCCCCAGAGCCCACTCCAGCCCCAGTGCCCACTCCAGCCCCAGAGCCCACTCCACCCCCAGAGCTCCCCAGCCCCAGAGCTCACTTCTGTCCCCCATCCTGACTCCAGTCCTGTTCCCGAGCCCCGTCCTGTTCTCGAGCTCCGTCCAATGCCCGAGGCCGTCATCCTGGCCGAGCCAGTTGCCGGGCCAAGGACTGTTGCAAGGCAAAAGCCAGTTCCCCGGCCACCCGAACCGTGTCCTCCGGCACGGCCACCCGAACCGTGTCCTCCGGCACGGCCACCCGAACCGTGTCCTCCGGCACGGCCACCCGAACCGTGTCCTCCGGCACGGCCACCCGAACCGTGTCCTCCGGCACGGCCTCCCGACCCGTCTCCTCCGGCACTGCCTCCCGACCCGTCTCTGCCTGGTCGACCTCCAGACCTGCACCCGCCTGGTCGACCTCCAGACCTGCACCCGCCTGTCCGGCCTCCAGACCTGCACCCGCCTGTCCGGCCTCCAGACCTGCACCCGCCTGTCCGGCCTCCAGACCTGCACCCGCCTGTCCGGCCTCCAGACCTGCACCCGCCTGTCCGGCCTCCAGACCTGCACCCGCCTGTCCGGCCTCCAGACCTGCACCCTCCTGTCCGGCCTCCAGACCTGCACCCTCCGGGTCGACCTCCAGATCTGCTCCCGCCGGGTAGACCTCCTGACCCGTTCCCACCGGGTAGACCACCTGACCCGCCGTCCTTGCCTGTCCGGTCGCCCGAGCTGTCCTTGCCTGTCCGGCCTCCTGACCCTCATCCGTCCTTCCGGATCTCTGCTCCGCCTACGCCTGTCCGGCCACCTGACCCGTCTCCGCCGGCGCGGCCACCTGACCCGTGTCCTCCGGCGCTGCCTCCTGACCCATGTCCTCCGGCGCTGCTTCCTGACCCGCTTCCGCCGGATAGACCACCTGATCCAACGCCGCCCGTCTGGCCTCCTGACCCGTCGCCATCCATACAACCTCCTGATCCGTCGCCGCCAATATGGTCTCCTGATCCGCATCGGCCGGGACGACCTCCTGACCGTCTCCCCAGCTACGATCACCAGACTCAGCTCTCTGTTCTGCCCGGGACCAATGTCTTGGTTCTGCCGGGACCTCTCTATTTCTATCAGGTTCAACATCTAGGTTTGCCCGTGCCCCACGGAGAAGACTGGACTATTTTTCTTGACTCTGTCCTCGTTCCAGGTATTGGCGTGAAACCTGTGGTTTTTGGTTTTTGTTCTGGCCGCCTTTCCCCCACCTCCTCGGCCGCCTCCCCGCAGCTGTTGGTTCTGTTTTAGTTTTGGCGCTTCTGGAGCCGCGCCTTGAGGGGGGTACTGTAAGAGACTGCCTCTGTTCCCCTCTATGCCAGTGTGGCCACTCCCCTTGCCAGCAGTGAGAATTATTCAAGGACAATGTCTTACACCTGTGTTTGTTTCTCACCTGTTCTGTGTTCAGTTCGTTAGTGTCTGCATTTAGCTTGGTCTGTGTCAGTTTGTCTGTGTCGGTCATTGTTTCAGGTACGTTGGGTTCTAGTTCTATGTCTGTGTCATGTCTGCGTTCCATGTCGGTATGCATGTTACTTTGTCGTTTGTTAGATGTATTTCCTTGTTCGTTCAAGTATTTAGTCTTCCCTGTGTCACTGAGTGTCGGGCTTTGTTAAGGTATGTTGGTTCGTTTGTCTTGAGTCTGTTTGTTTGTATGGAGGTTTTGTGCTTAGTACTGTATTCCTGTCAGTCTGTGTATTGGTTGGGTTTGTCTGGTTGTGGTGCATAGTCTGTGTCTAGGTTTATTAGTTCTGTCTTTGTTTCTAGTTACTGTACCCGTTTAGTAGTCCTTGAGGTTTCATTCACTGTCAGTCCTGTTAGAGTCTTTGTGTTTCATGCTGTGTTCTGTCTGTTAGTCCGTTTGTGTTTAGTTCGGTTCTAGTCCATGATTTCTTGTGTTTTAGTTTGTGGTATTCCTGTTTTGAGTTTACTCCTTGGTTTTGTTGTTTCAGTGTTTCAGTTCTGATGTTCAGTGCCTGTTCTGCCTGGATGAGAATAAAAACCCTGTTTTGGAAATTATTCTCTGCAATTGTGTCTTCCTTGCCATCTGCCAAAAGGCAGATCGTGACACTTTTCTTTCCAAAAATAGGAATGAAGCTTTTCCGAGTTGGTATTGGATGTGGATGTATCACACAGAGGTCAAGGTCACATTCCTTAATGTATTTCCTATTATGCCAACTGTGAGCACTCAAGCAACCAGCTGTCTAATTGAAATCACATTTGAACAACAGGTAATAGGTTAGGGTAAACCATATAAGAACAATTTAGTAGGACATTTTCATACATCAAGAAAATGCAAGGATTTTTTAAAGTTTAGTTTTTTCTTTTTTCCTCAGTGTATGCTTCTGTGACAGACAGGTGTAATTTAAAGCATATAATCACAATATTTGAGTATTTGAGTAAAAGAGAGAGTTAACGATCTTGGCAATGAGTCCCAAAAGTCTTTCTGCACCCTAAAAAAGGGAAAGTATTTCCAACATTCATTTTTAAATCGGAATACAATATGAATGAAAATCCTGAAAAAATTGCTTCATATTGACAGGGATACAAGTACGTAAAAATTGTATTCAAATATTCTCTGACCCTGGGTACGAAAAAGTGTTTATGAGACAAAATAAAAGTCAATAGTATTGTGATGCATGTATAATTGTCTTCTGACACCTTTTTGACATGTTGTGATCCCCTTTTAGAACAGTAGTGGAACTTGGACATTTCATTGGGGGATCATGGGACTGGAGTTAAACTGCTGCATTTAGGCTTTTAAATACACATCTATTTGTTAGCTCAACACTACAATCATTGATGTTTTACAGGAAAACGGCAGGAGGCAGAAATCCAAGGTGTGTGAATGTTTCGATCACCTTTATGCTGTCCTGGAGGAGCGGAAAGGGGATATGACCCTAAAGATCAATGCAGAGCAACAGGAGAAACTGGATTATATAAATGGCCTCACCAGAAAGTATAGAGACCACCTGGAGAAAATGGCCAAGATTGTGGAAACAGGAATACAGACCATGGAGGAGTCCGAGATGGCTACTTTCCTGCAGGTAATGAAGCACTGTCTGGAACAAGTCATTTAGAAATATACAACTAGTACATAAAAGGCCGAACACCTTAACTGGTTTTCAGAAGAGAAATGCTGTAAATGTGTAATTCGCACCAGGTAGCTACAGACTAGCCAAAATGTGAAATTGTGTCTGTAGGCCTAAATAAAATGTGTAAACATGTTACTATAAACACGTTGTGCAATGTGTTCTGAGAAATCTTCTGCAAACTAATGTTGTGCAATCTCCTCTAACGTTTCACATCCTTTCCATATGTGCAATAATTTCTTTTTTTTTTAATTTGTTCCCATAGACTGCAAAGCCTCTCCTACTAAAGTAAGTAAATGGGAATGTTTTCTAGTTTTAGCTTGTTGTTCTGGTACGTAAAACTTGCTGAAAATCTGTGTCTTTGTTGTCTTTCTGTTTACCAGGCTCATCGCAGGCACCAACATTTCCCACCTGGACAAAGTGGAGCGTGGCTATGAGAACATGGATCACTACACAGCCAACTTTGAGCGGGAGAGGAGGGCATTGCTCTCCATAGATTTTGTAAAAGGTAAGGAGCAATACACAAAATTTCTGTGACTTCATACAAGTAACAAGACTTTGTTAGCATTTCTTTGCATTTAAATATTCTTTCACAAAGTGGTCTTAAGGCGACATTCCTAAAGATGCTCACAAGTCTCTGAGCTAGAGCCCATGTCAAGTCTCAAGTCTTTGCAATAGAGTCTAGGTCAAGTCTCAAGTCTTTGCGATAGAGTCCAGGTCAAGTCTCAAGTCTTTGCGATAGAGTCTAGGTCAAGTCTCAAGTCTTTGCGATAGAGTCTAGGTCAAGTCTCAAGTCTTTGCGATAGAGTCTAGGTCAAGTCTCAAGTCTTTGCGATAGAGTCTAGGTCAAGTCTCAAGTCTTTGCAATAGAGTCTAGGTCAAGTCTCAAGTCTTTGCGATAGAGTCTAGGTCAAGTCTCAAATTAATTAATGAGTGTTTTATCACCTGCTGTGTTCCATCCTGGCTGCTTAGAACACTGCATTTCTTTATATAAGGAATTCAAATGGTAAAATGTTATTATGACTCCTTTATCTATTAGCATACAGTATTAGCTTGGACGAGTTGTTTGGTGTAGAATCAGTGTAAACAATATCACAAAAAAAACACCAAGAATGCTTTACTTGAAGCCCAGTTATCTACAGTGCATCCAGAATGTATTCACAGCGTGTGACTTTTCTACATTTTGTCATATTACAGCATTATTGGGTTCAATTGAAAAAATCCTCAAATTCTACACACAATACCCCATAATGACAAAGTTAAAAAAGTTGATTTCATTTTATGAACATTTTTAATTTAGACAAATTAAGAACGAAAATATAACATTTACATAAACGTTCACAGCCTTTGCTCAATACTTTGTTGAAGCACCTTTGGCAGAAATTACAGCTTCAAGTCTTTTGAGTATGATGGTACAAACACCTATTTTTGGGCAGTTTCTCCCATTCTTCTTTGCAGGTCCTCTCAAGCTCCATCAGGTTGTATGGAGAGACATTTTCAGATCTCTCCGGAGATGAAAAATCAGGTTCAAGTCTGGCCTCTGGCTTGGCCAGTCAAGGACATTCACTGTAGGGATGGTATTGGCTAGGTGATGACCGGTGCCTGTTTTCCTCCAGACATGATGCTTGGCATTCAGGCCAAAAAGTTCAATGTTTGTTTCATCAGACCAGAGTCCCTAACCCCAATATTGTTTCTCATCAGAATAAGGTTTATTTCAACAAGTCTGTTTACACATAAAAGGAATTTGTTCTGATCCGTAGCTGCAAAATTCAATACACACATTTAAGAATGTATACGAACAGTGCAAACAGAGCAAAACAATACAATCCAACAGGAGATACCATGCATAGTTGGCATATGTAATGGGTAAATATAGAATGTATCTCCTTCTGAATAGTGCAGAAGAGCACTAGATGTGTCAACAATTGTGCACAAGGAGCAATGACTAGGTTCTAGTTCCAGATGACCATGTCAGTCTCCATATGTGCCGATGCCCAGGAAGCGAAAGGACTCCACTGGGTTGGCTGGGGAGCTCCCTAGGACAATGGGACAAAGGTCTGCTGAGCTTCTCCTTAAGTCCACTCTCATCTCCACTGTCTTTAGAGCATTGAGCTCCAAGTTGTTACGACTGCACCTGGACACCAGTCCTTCAATCTCCACCCTGTAGGTGGACCCGTCTCCATCAGAGATGATTTCAATTAGGGGGGTGTCATCTGAAAACTTCTGAAGTTTGACAGAGTGGCTACTGGAGGTGCAGTTGTTGGTGTACAAATATAAGAGGGGACAGGACGCAACCTTGAGGGGAGCCAATGCTGATGGTCATAGGGTCTGACAGGTGCTTCCCCAACCTCACGTGCTGCCTCCTGTTGGAACAGAAGTCTGTGATCCATTTTCAAGTGGTCTCGGGCACAATCAGGTGTGTGGCATATGTTCCAGGGGAGTCAAGAAGTGGAGAGCCATTTTGATTGTGTTGTACACAGACCTGTCAGCTATGTAGGCAAACTGCAATGGGTCTAGTACTGGATCAGTGATGGTTTTGAGGTGTGACAGCACCAGGTGCTCAAAGGACTTCATAACCACAGAGGTCGAGGCAACTGGTCTGTACTGGACTGTCATTTTGCCCTGTGATCTTTGGTTTCTTGGGGACTGGGATGATGGTGGAGGATTTGAAGAAGGGATGATGCATGACCCCAATAATATGTCTGTGAACTCAACAGACAGCTGATCAATACAGTGATTGAGGATGGAGGCTGATACTCTTTCAGGTCCTGCCACCTTCCTTGGGTTGTGGCTCTTGAAAAATCTGTTTACGTCCCTCTCCAAGATAGAATGTCTCATTTTAGCTTTAGGGGTGACATTGATTGTTGTCATTGTAATCTCTGTGGCGGTGTCAATTGGGATGGATTTGGGGGATCCGGGTCTTTTGACTGTGGCAGGACACAACCGAAGGGGTGTGTGCTATGGTCTGAGAGTCCTTCAAGTGCCATTTGGCAAACTCCAGGCGGGTGGTCATGTGCCTTTTACAGAGAAATGGCTTCCGTCTGGCCACTCTGCCATACTGGCCTGATTGTTGGAGTGCTGCAGAGATGGTTGTCTTCGAAAAAACAGATCCAGGATGTTACTTAATTTTTATTTAATTACCTACAGACCGCAGACATACTCGTGCTTTCCGCTTCAAGCTGCTTCCGTGTTCTACTTTGCCAGCATTTAACCAATAGCGTCTCTGCAACAAAGTGATGTCATTCCGCACGCGTTGCTGTTTCTGTGTAGAGTCAAAAGGGTCTAACTTTGCGCCACCGCATAACTATAGATGTGTTAAAAAAATAATGAGAATATATATACATATATATCCGAGTCCTGATCGGGAGGTAACGTCCGATTCCGATCGAGTCTGAAACCACGTGATCGGGCCCGGTTTCCGATCAGTTAATCGGAACTGGACATCCCTAGTTATCATTATGTTCTACATTGTGTGTAGAATTTTTAGGGAAAAATTACTTTAATCCATTTTGCAATAATGTTGTAATATAACAAAATCTAGCGCTGTGATTACTTTCCGGATGCACTGTACAGGTTGACATTTGTAAAATGTTTCACGTTCAACAATCCTGCTCAGTTTATGTAAATAATGCTTGAACGGTCACTTTTTCAAACATTATTAGAGGAATTTCTGTAAATACATGCAATATGTTTTCCAAGAGTCATGTTCTACAGTAAGCCAAAAGTATGAATAAATGTATATGTTATTGTAAATGTTATATTTTGTGTAACGTCAGTTTCTCGCATGGTGCTAATCCTTCTTAGCCACATCAAGCAGTTGTCACAAAATGGCATGTCCAGATAAAAAAAAGAGGCATTGCAGCTGGAGTTACGACGACTCTTCAGAACTGACTTAAAACAGGCACAATGACCAACTTGGAAACAGCCACCACAAAACAGTCAGAATGCCTAAGGGAACACAGCAGGCGACCTACAACTGCAAAGAGACAAGCTACTATTCATTTCCAATGAGAGCCAGCTGATTAAGAAAACACACTATTCTGAGCTGGTGGTGTGTACACCAAAAGAGCTCAGCTACAGCCCGCCGGTGATGGGGATATTTTTGAGCTGAGGTAGTTTGTGGTGTGCAAGTTAGTTAAGACATGTTGGTAGTTAGAAAACCCATACCCATACGGATATATTTCTGCAACATAGAATGTATGTATGTTGAATACAATTCACTTGGTAGTTACCAAGATGTCTAACTCTGCATTTCGGACAGTTATGTGGTGCCTGCTTCCAATTTAGTCATTGTGCCTGGTGTAGGTGTAGGTCGGTCCTGAAAAGCCACCTGAACGCCAACTACAAACGTACTTATATTTATTATCTGGACACATTTTATTACATGTGGCAATGCTAAATGTGCAATAACTGAGCAAAATAATTGAATGGGCAACATTTTACAAACAGCACCCAATTGTTATCAACAATGAACCAGTAACCTGTTTGCAGCCAACTGGATGTAAATTATTACGTTAATCGACTTTCACAAGTTTGCCAAGCAAACAAACGCTCTTTCATAACATCTACTGAATGAAAGTCGAGTCTGTAGTCTTTTGAGGATCAGTCTCAAGTCAAGTCTGAAGTCACTGTGTGTGTGACTCAAATACGTACGGTGGCCCTGAAGTGCAAATCACAACAGCAAATAAGAAAACACAACGGCAAATAGGAAAACACAACGGCAAATAGAAAAACACAACGGCAAATAGAAAAACACAACGGCAAATAGAAAAACACAACGGCAAATAGGAAAACACAACGGCAAATAGGAAAACACAACGGCAAATAGGAAAACACAACGGCAAATAGAAAAACACAACGGCAAATATTAAAACACAACGGCAAATAGGAAAACACAACGACATTAACTTCAAACGGAAAAGGTTGTGCCTATCTAGCAGAGAACGGACCCTTGTGATTGGACAGACCGACTGTCTGTCTTTTAACAGGAAAAAGAGGTGAAAAACATAAAAAGCGCATATTTTTAAAACATGAGTACCGAAGATACTTTATATTGTTAGGAAGCAGTGCCGTAACTACCATTGAGGACACCGAGGTCATATCCTCGGTATTATTTTCTGTGATATATATTATTTGAGTAATTTCATTGTGAATGGAAAATAGCCGAGTCGAGAAGTCTACGGATCGTCGTCACGGACACGTAGCCTACTTGTCTTGTCAGTCAAAACAGAAATAGTTGGCTGTAGTCGTTGTCTTCAGGACTTAACTCGTCTAATATATATTTTTACACATAGGCGTAATCCTATGGGGGGGACACGTCCCCCCAATATTCAAAGAAGGACAATTGGTCCACCCCATATTGATCATAGGCTACTACTGTATGATGCGGGCAATATCTATGTGACTGCTAAAACATAACGTCTTTCTTTTCAGCACCGAAAATATAAAATCCCGGTCGGTCTATTTCACAAATCCATTTGACTTGCCTTACACATTAACAAAAGGTATTTATCCTGAAATCCAAGTCAGGTTTTCCCTATACCTTTGTACTCTTGTGAGCGCGGAATGAAATGGGACTTTAAAAAAGCCAGCTGATACTACCCAGGGACGGGCTGGGACTAAAAAAGTAAAAGCACAACATATTTCTTAACATTAGCTACTGCATGTGGAATTTTAGAGCTAAAATGTTGAAGTTTAGCTGTTTTAAATACATCATACACATGGTCAACATTAGAATTCAGAAAATAAAATTTAAAGACATAATATGGCAATTGGTAGGGGGAATTGAACCCGCGTCGCCTTGATCAACAGCCGGGCGCACTAACCACAACTCCAACCGATTAGTGTGGAAATTCCAAGTGATAACTGTGTGTGATGGAGTACCAGATCACACAGACCAGTCCGCCCCTGATACTACCTATATTACAGGTAGGTTAGCAGCATTTCGCAAACATTCAAACTCAGACTTTTATTTTCTTTTGATTAAAAAAGGGGGGGAGGTATTTTTGACCTCGGTATTTGAAAAATCCTGGTTATGGCCCTGTTAGAAATTATTTTGATGCAGGGCATACATACGACGTAATAGTTGATATGTTGTCAACCAATCACAAGGGTCCGTTCTCTGCTAGATAGGCCCTACCTTTTCCGGTTGAAGTTAATGTCGTTGTGTTTTCCTATTTGCCGTTGTGTTTTCCTATTTGCCGTTGTGTTTTCCTATTTGCCGTTGTGTTTTCCTATTTGCCGTTGTGTTTTCCTATTTGCCGTTGTGTTTTTCTATTTGCCGTTGTGTTTTCCTATTTGCCGTTGTGTTTTCCTATTTGCCTTTGTGTTTTCTTATTTGCCGTTGTGTTTTCCTATTTGCCGTTGTGATTTGCACTTCAGGGCCACCGTAAATACGACTCGAATCTGAGTCTCAAACTTGAGTTCCCATCGCTGTCTTAAAACATTGCTACATAAAACATAACATTTGTGATATTCAACGTATAAAATATTATTTAATGACAGGTTACATCAAAATGCACTAACAATGTACAATGCATGTACAATACATTACAAATGACCTACAATCCCATTTTTTTGGATGCAAAAAAAATCAAGTCATTTGAGTATTCAATTCACCTTGTACTTTATTTAAAATACATTATAAACACATTTTTTTAATGTTTTACTTTGTGAATGTAATACATTTTGATGCACTCATTTTTAATCTGTTGACTGCAACACACTCCAAAAATGTTGGGACAGTCCACTGTTAATCACTGTGTATCACTCTTCTTTTAATAACACTTATTAAGCGTTTGGGCACTGAAGACACCAATTGGTTAAGTTAAGCAATCAAAATGTTCCCCCCCATTCATCTATTATGCCTTTCTTCAGTACAGCAACTGTTGCCTTATTTTTTGGTACCTAATGCGCCACGCATTCTCAACCGGAGACAGGTTAAGTCTGCAGGCAGGCGGTGCTAGCACCTGCACTCTCTGCTTACGCAACCATGCGCTTGTAATCCAGGCAGAATGTGGTTTGGTGTTGTCCTGCTGGAAATTGCAGCATATATTGCTCCAAAATGTGTACATATCTTTCTGCATTAGTGATCCCCTAACAGTTGTGCAAGTTACCCATGCCATGCATGGCCCATGACACACCCCCATACCATGACAGACGCTGAAATTTGGACCTGTACAGGGAATAACAGAAATCAAGTCAAATTCGCCAATTCACTCTTTTTATTTGTAATTATTGGTTGTTGTTCTTTCAGACGATGAAGATGATGAGGATTTTGAAGACGAAGAAGAGGAAATCGATGTTATGGGGGTGATAGGGGCGACCCTTCCCGAGGTTTCCCCCACTGCTGTAGGGACCTCCATTGTTGGGGCCAACCCTCCCAGGCCTCAGCAGCAGATAACTTCAGTACTTACCCAGCCGACTGCACCCCCACCACTGCATCAGAGACCACCTGACACCCTAGGCGCCACATCTACCCTGTCGACAACACAGGCCTCTACTCGTGCCACAACCCCAGTACAACACCCGTTCCCAACCCCAAACCCATCTGGCACCACACATGTCCGTGCTACAACCCCAATCAATTTCCCTCTTGCAACATCGGTCCAGTTCCCGAACACAACACCAGTCCAGTTCCCGAATACAACCCCTGTTCAGTTCCCGAACACAACCCCTGTTCACTTCCCGAACACAACCCCGGTTCAGTTTCCTTCAGCAGAACCACCGGCACAGGTGAGACAAGCATGTGACACATAACTGAGGCCTCAACAGGGAGACTAACATGTCAGGATATTACATTAGGTAATACGGCTAACACAGGCCAGCAGCTGTCTTGTTAGATGCATCAAAATCTGCTACCACACCCCCGGTACACACAGGCAGTCAATTTGATGTTCAAGTTCATTAACCGTATAGATGTTAAAAAAAGAAAAAAATAATGTTGCTCGACTTTAACCTCCCGCCCTGTGTATTTGAAGAAAATTGGTTATTGAAAACAGTCTGTATCCAATTTGCATGAGAATAATTGAGTGATTTTCTGAAGTGGCAATGTTCAGCTGAGTAAGACTGTATGGGACCTGGTCTGGGTGAGAGCTGTGACTTTCACCTCAGCAGGAGGCCTTAGTGATGAGACACCTGTCTGCTCTCTGGATGCTGGAGATCTGTAATTGGGAAGCAGGGAGGGGTCTGTTTTCATTGGGATAATTAGCGGCCACTCTGTTATGTGTCATCCCCATTGAGTTGCATTTGCAACTGGAGTGCTAATTTTAATGAGTTCACACAAACACAATTAATTTGATTGTGATTAAAAGTGAAAAGCCACCTGGAATACTTTGTACTCATTCCATGTGGAGGCTCAGGGCTTGTAGAATAAGTTATTGTTGCTTCTAATAAATGAATTAATTCTGCTGGAACTGACAATGTGTTCATTACAGTATACAGTTTAAGGTTCACTGTTATTTAACTTTTTAGAAGAGTATGCTAACTTCTGCAATTGTGTCTTGATTAATACAATTCATACACATAACATTTTATATCCTATGACTTTATAATATGACAATCTCCAATTCCTTTATCATATTTTGATCAGGTCAATGTTTTAGCTATAGAGACATCAGAGATTGTTGTAAGGGATATGAATAAATAGGTTTGTATTGATAATTGTTGAGTATGGTGTCATAATGTGGTATCACTTTATTTTCAGTGATTTTCTAGTTGTTGTTGGTCAATGTAAGACTGCCTTGTTCCTGTTAGTTGTATTATGCATACAGTATTTTTTTTAGATACATATTTCTGTTGTTTAAAATAAGACTGCTTGTTCTGTATGAGGACAATTAGATTTGACCGCATTTACATATCAATTATTAACACTTGTATTGTTGTATGTAGACTATGTATTCACGTTGGTGCAAGATCATAAGCGAATCCTAATGGTTTTGGTCGTTGTTTTTCAGAAGTCTTCTGATACAGCATCAGGTCAGCCAAACACAGATGACAAAGATGGACCCAAACACGTCTTCTCCTTTTCTTGGCTGAACAACCAGAAGTAGAACATCTTTTTCGTAAAACCCATTGTTAAAGTTGTCAGCCTCCCGTTGCAGGGCAGGCACGGTTTTAATAATAACTCTCTTATAGTTTAAAGGTATTGTCTCTAAATGTGTTTAGCACTCATCTCTACTGTGAAAACAAATGTTTATGGGTAGATCTCTGACTTGAGAGCCCGACTCTTAATGACACACTCAATAATTTAGGCTACACAGCAAGTGATGAATGTAACATCTACCCTTTTTTATTACAAATATAGATATTTGATCGACATTCTCTTGCACAACAAATATGATGGATTGCTCTTAGTGTATTTTATTATCAAATTTCAACCAGTAGTACAATTACAGGGGATTTCATATAGAGGATGTGTGACTAATAATATATACAACATGTTCTGCTTGATTTTAAATTAAGACAATTAAAGCATATGTGTACAGCATTCAAATTGGCTATGTCTTTATCTCACCACACAATGCAAATCGGTTTTCAGCTTTTGCAAATAATAATGTAAATGAACGAACCCAATTCAAGAGTTGACATAAACTGATTTGCAAAGTACTTTGTTCAAGTTGTAAATACATTATATAAATGTATTTTCAAACATATTATTTCCCGAATATGTCCATCATTTTTCGGTTACTGTTTGCCTGCAGTGCTAATTGTTCAGCTCGGGCCATTTCCAGAACCTCCCTAAGCAAATGGAAAGTCAAGTCCAGAGAGATCGGTGGCTCCTCTCCTGGCCCGGAACGCTTTCCTCTCTCCATGGAATCATCCGTTTGGTATCCGTCGCTGTTTACAAACCTATTGACGTCCCCTACTTTACCTTGGAGAATACGTTGCGTGAGCTGCAGTTGTAACGCTCTGTTCGCTGTAGTTGAAGAAGCAGCGGCTCCCGATGTACTAGACGAGAAGGACGTGGGCGAATTTCTATTGGAGTTGTCAAGTCGAATGAAGTATTCCTCTCCTAGTCGCAGAAGAAATGGGAGTTGCTGTTTTAGCTCTGCTGGAGGACTGTGGAATGAATGGAGCGCTCCGGAGTTCTCAATAGCTCTGCATTCATAGCGAGGTTGGAAGGCACCAAGTAGAGCCACAGCCGAAACCAATACATTTAACTTCATCTCAGGAGATTAGGGTGAATCTGGGAATTAAATAGGCTAATTTAATCAATAAATTAAAGCAAATATGCATTTTGTGTAGTATTAGGATTCCCTAGGACAAAAACATGTTTTTTGTTCAGCATTAAAGATGTTTGATTATGTTTTGTTAATTAAATTTGCATTTAAAAAATAAAATAAAACCAGTTGGTTATAATGCAATTGCTTTTGTAACTATACAATGCCTGTATTAAAAAACTTTTTGTTAACGTTATATTGAATGTTTTAGTTCCATAATGTATGGTACATAGGGTACATATCAATTCATACATTTAATGGCACACACTAAGAAAGCTATTGATAAAAGAGAATATATACCTGAGTTTAAATCTGATGATTTTTCTTTGAAGTTGCAAAGGATGAAAAGGATATCCTCGTCTAGATGTATTTTTCCATTCAATGAAACGGCAAGCAGTCTTTCAAAACAGCATCGGAACAAGACTTATATATCATAGAACTGAGGTCATGTCATCGCCCTCTGACAGGATGGTCTGCGCAGCGGTAACGTAAAGCAGAGGAGTCAACACCTGAATATGAATGGAGAACTTCCCTCAGTCAATATGGGGTTAATCAGATGAGTCATACAGTAATTGGGATGTATAAGACCTCAGTTCTATTAAACCAACTATGGATGTGGCCTGCTCCTGCATGAATGTCAAATTAATGAATACATGAATGAATGAAACATACATAAATTATATCATATCCCACATAAGTGGTTCACAGCTTTTTTGTAACTTTTGAACAAAACCGAATTTTGCTCTGCAGGGTTTAACACCCCTTAATTTGCATTTAATCTGTAGTCTTCTCATACCACAAGAAAATGTATTACTTCTGATTTTGAACCATTAGATATCATGAAAGATATGACATGATCAGAAACATGGGATAAAAAACAACGTCATTTTTACCACCAAGTGTCGACTTAACGTTTGCAGTTGGATTTCATAAATGTAATATACAATATAAAATAACAAATCTGTTTTTGACAATAGAAAATAAATCACAATTATGTCCATAGTCCAACATTATTTACTTCAATGTGGCTATAATATGTGCCTTTTATTATTTATGAAATATTTAAACAGGATATGCATTTTGGCAAGGGTAAACAAAAGGTCCATGTACATCAGCCTACCTGCCAGACAAACCAACAAGAGGTGGGTGGCCTAACTTAAAGAACACAGGCAAGAAAGTTATGACCTTTTCCAATGAACATAGCCTGGCACTATGGGCCAGTATTAGGAAGTCGTGAGAGAAGTTCAAAAAACAGTCCATGTGAAACAAACAGAAAACATGCAACAAATATATTTATGAAACTACCCATATAGAAAGGAGATTATCCCTATTTTAGGTATAGGTCATCCTCAGAAGCACGAAACCAGTGTGTGGCTGTGTTGGGGTGACATTTGGGAGTTGGGGTAGCATAGCAAACACCCTTTGTGGTCATATGAACATCTGGATGGTTCTCTCTTCTCTGCAGAGAAATTCTGAAGCTCTGTTTGAGAGGTTATGTGATTCTTGGTCACCTTCCTGATCATGACCCTGCTTCCCTACTCAATATCTGTAAAGAGACTTGGTGGTTAAGGACTTCTTTATTTCACACTGATTGTGAACTCTGTCCTACAAGGAACGGTTAATGCTTTAGCCTCTGCAAAGTTTTCTGGTTTGGTTTTTGCTCTGACATGCATTGTGTAGTGTGATACCTTTCATAGACAGGTGTGCTCCATTCTAAATAATAATAATTTCCAATCAATTGCATTTGACACAGGTTGATTCAAGTTCTAGAGACATCAATGTTGATCAAAAGACACAGGATGCAGCCAAGCTGAATTTAGAGTGCTATGAAAAAGGGCCTGAATGCTTAAGTACATTAAGATGTTTGTCACGTTTTATGAAGGAGGAAAGCAAAAACTGAAATGCAGGAAAGTAGGACATAAAACATAAAAACAAACAATGAACAACAAACTGACTGTAAGAAGCAGAGGTTTGTCCTCCTCTATGCCGGGTCTGACAGCTCCCCAATCATCAGGAAGAAATCAGTCCCGATCTAACTCACCTGAGTTTTGATCACACCTGCGAGCAATCAGGCAGGGTATATAGGGGTTTCCCTCCCATTAGCCTGTGCGAGGTATTGTTCGTTCATCCGACCTACTGAGCGTTTACTAGAGAACTTAAGAAGATTTCCCGTGTACCAGACCCTGGCCTGTTGTGTTACTTACGTCTCTGCCTAACCCTGTTCTGTATATCCCAGTGATTCCCGTGGACCGTTCCCGTGCCAGCCTTATCGACGTCGCTCTCGCCTGATCCTCCTGTACCTTCTACTACCTCTGATCTCCCGCTGCCGACCCACGCCTGCCTGACTATTCTACTGCCTTACGTTCTGTTTATTAATAAAACACATCGTGTTCCGCGATTGGATTCTCACACCTGACCCTCTGAGTATTCATTACACTGACAACAATGAACTAGGGAAACAAAATAAGGAAGTGATAAAAGGACAACCAAACACAGGTGAGAATAATACACTAAACACAGGCAAAATAAATGAACACAAAGGGTAAAAACTGAACTGAACAACTGAGCCATAATAGCTAGAACATAAACACAATCAACTTAGACAAAAAACCCTACAGGCTGTGCCTGGCTGTTACAATATTTAAGTTTTGGATTTTGAATAAATTGTCTCAATTGATTTTGGGTTAGTGTGTGTAGATGTATTGCAAAAAACTACCTGGTAAGTGATGATTTTAAGGAAACATTGACGTCTTTGACTCGCTGCTTTGGAGTTGTTGTGCAAAAATTTGCAACATGACCAAGTGTTTGGACAGTGGACACAGATTGCAAGGTTGTCAGTAAGGAGTAATTAGATCAGCACATGACCAGATGCTTCGGACAGAGACCGATTCATTAGGCCAGCTAGTCATGAAGTGTGTTCTTAGGGCCACTGTGGCCCATAAAAAATAACTTCAGACAGGGCCTCCCAGTCTTGAAATAGCTCTACACAAATCGCTAAGCATAGCTGCATAACACCAAAAAGACACTTGTAGAAAACTAACCAACCTGAGACAAGGTATGAGTTGTTATCCATTGCACAGGCTCTGAGTAGCAAAGGCAGCCCCTTGCGGGCTCGGGCGGAGGAAGTCTGACCTCGGCGGGCTCAGTTGGAAGAGGCTAGACCTCGTTGGGCTTGGGCGGAGGAGTCCATTCATCGCCCTCCTCAGGTGGAGGCGGGTTCTCAGCTGCCTGATGCGGCACTGTCGGGTCCTCAGTAGGGTAATGCGGCAGAGGCGGGTCCTCAGTAGGGTGATGCGGGAGAGGCGGGTCCTCAGTAGGGTGATGCGGCAGAGGCAGGTCCTCAGTAGGGTGATGCGGGAGAGGCGGGTCCTCAGTAGGGTGATGCGGCAGAGGCGGGTCCTCAGTAGGGTGATGCGGCAGAGGCGGGTCCTCAGTAGGGTGATGCGGAGAGGCGGGTCCTCAGTAGGGTAATGCGGCAGAGGCGGGTCCTCAGTAGGGTGATGCGGGAGAGGCGGGTCCTCAGTAGGGTGATGCGGCAGAGGCAGGTCCTCAGTAGGGTGATGCGGGAGATGCGGGTCCTCAGTAGGGTGATGCGGCAGAGACGGGTCCTCAGTAGGGTGATGCGGCAGAGGCGGGACCTCAGTAGGGTGATGCGGCAGAGGCGGGACCTCAGTAGGGTGATGCGGCAGAGGCGGGTCCTCAGAAGGGATGGGGATAATTCATTTTTATAGATTTTCCTACTATTTTTGAGACTGCTTAACAACTTGAGTCTTTATCGATAACACTATCAATACTTTCCTATTTTTTGGTGAGAAGACAAAAAAATCAGTTTGATATCTGATTTCAACATAACCTACTACGAACACAGTAAAATGATATATCAGCAGCAAAATGTCCAACACAATGTCCACATTTTTATATATGATATATATATAAAAACCCACAGCCATTCTCAACAGTGGTAACAGCCGTCTGCACTTAAGGGCACTCTAGAATCCCTGAATTGGCATATCATTGTCAACGATAGAGACTTACTACAAAGTTGGGGTGTGGTCACGTACGCATATTGGGTGGAGGATGATGGTCCGTGGTCTGTGTACCACGGGGCCAATCGTTATATTACTTTAACGTAATAATGAATAACCATTTTACGGGTCGTAATCTGTTTCCTGTTATTCTAAATTTGGAGAAGTCAGAAGTCTTTGCTCCTCTGTCAATACAAATATCAGAAAATGATAGCAGTTCAAGCAGGCGGAGTTTCCAAATGGGTAGCAGTTATTTAATTTATTGCAGTGAAACAAGCTAGCTATTGTTAACGTTATTAGTTGCCGGACTTGGAAGCGTTTCGACTCGAAGACACAACATTTTTCTTTTAACTGATGCTCAAAGCTGAGGTTCTTTATCATTGATGTTGTGTTCCTGCTGTTGCAAGAAATTAACTTTTAACATAAATTACATTTTGCTTCCTCCTTATCTTTGGCTTTAGTAAAATGTAGCCTTGCCTTTGGCCGCTTTGCACCAAGCAACAGAAGAGAAATATAGCGAATGAGGGCATGAGTCAGATCAATTCTTAGTTTATTTTTAACGTGGTTTGCTGGCAATTCAATTGAATTAAATATCTCTATTAAACAATCAATGTATGTTTGTGCACCAGTTATTTAATGTACATCACATGACTCCTGTCTCTCAAAACATAACGTTACATTACAGGATCCAGTAGTATCGACCATAGTAACGACAGAGCTCAATGCAAACATTGTGGATTATACACACATATTTCTGTCTACTATCTCAACTAAAATGAATAACTCCCTTCAGGCTTCGGAAAAATCACAGCATATTTGTTGCCAGGTATAGTAACAAGGTATAATAATTTAAAATAATGTATTACAATCGTCATCTTTAATGTAATGATCGGAATAAGATTACATGGGCCACTGAATGGGGCAGCGGTAAAATCAATCACACGTTAACATGCTGAATGCTCATTCTCTACCAGCAACTGTCACAGGTAGAAATGTAGAAGATACACAGTCCTCACCAAAAAATACTCTCAAACTGCATATTATAGATGGCATTCAGGAGGTCGTGGGGAGAAACGCTTTGTACATATTATTTGGATAGCTAGGTGCATCTCTGATTACACCAGATTTAGACAGTTGAGCTTCACTGGCATAACTGCTCCTGGAAGAATGAGTGGCTTAATAAGGCAGGGGTTGGGACATGCGTACAACTAGCTTGCTAACATATGCGACTTGCCATGCACTGTCATAATTATACACAATCACTCCAAAACATATTTTGAGTGGTATACAATCCTGTCAGAGGCAGGGCCACGGGACGTGGGGGTGCTGGGGGCGTTGCAGCACCCCCTATTGGCGAGAGGGAGATTTTTTTTTATGTATTAAAAGTATTTAGCACAATTTTTTAATTTCTTATGAATATTTTAGGAAATTATTTTGACACACGTAGGCTATTATTACGTGTATTTTGGATTTTAATTTTATTACTTTGAGGCCTAATCAACACAGGTTCGGAAGTTACGTTGTCAACGTCAGGCAGGCAGTGATCGCCAAGTAAAGAGCTTTCCCGAATCCCGCTCGTTCCATACAGCAACAGACAGACTTGTACATTTAAATAATCGAATAACAGAAACGAGGAGTAAAATGTCACAGAAACAGAAATGGATTTCGGATTTCTTTGAAAAACCACCACCAGTGAAAATCCCCACTAGTACCGCAACAATGACAACAGAGAGTAGCCTGAGTGAGGAGACTGTCTGCCCGCCTCTGCCTGCAGTTGCACCGGCAGGCCCAGCCCTAGCACCCGCATCCCAACCTACTAGCGTGATTGGATTAGACTAGCCCTTCCAGACAACATCTAGTTTAACATTTCCTGCCCGGCGTTGTGGTAATGAAACGTTCTCACGATCTGTGGCGCCGGCTTGGTTTGCTAGATGGCAGTGGCTGCATTATGTGGAAGAAACCGATCATATTTTGTGTTTTGTTTGCCTGAAAGCAGTCGGAAAAAAGTAATACCTATAGATACATTTAAGAAAGACAACCCTATGCCGGCTTTTCAAATTGCCGTATAAAGCCACTGAAACTCCATGAACATTCGTCCCCTCATGAGATACTTTACTCCAGAGCGCACCTCGACATTTGGACACCTGTAACCAGGGCACCCTGGCCCCTGCCTGTAGCTCAAAATAAGAGAATGGTGCCGCCGGGCTTGTAGCATTTATTTTTTAGACAACAAGTGGGATCAGCTTTGACTAGCCAAGCAATTGTAAGTACTACATTTTATTATTTTATTTTTGGAACGGAAAGTGTTATTTTGTGTGTGTGTTCTTTGGGTAATGGATGTGGAGATTGGAGAACTGTTTAAACGTGCTTAAATAGTCAGAGATTATTTCCTTGTGGTGTGCGTAAAAGGTTTTTGGAGCTAATATAGTTGCGTCACTTGCGTGTGACATAAACGTGCAGTGACTCAGGTTCATGCCACCTGACCAAATCGATTGCATTGTTATAGCGTTATTGTGAAGTTTCATTAATATTATTATATGTTGTATGTAAATATGTTGTATATATTTCTGGAGTTGTAACAAAAGTAATTCCACCCTGGGATTACTGAAGTTGTGAGGACCAGAGGTCTATCCCTCCCTCTGTCCCTCTCTATGCCAGTATTGGCACTTCCCCCTGTCAGCAGAGAGACAATCAAGGACATTCACTGCACCTGAGACTTCTCCGCACCTGTGTTTGGTTGGGCATTTAGCCCCTGTATTTAACCCTGCCTCATTCTGTTGGTGATTGTGGGATCATTGTTTGTACGTGTTGGATGTATGTACAGAGGTACGTTCCTGTGTTCTCCTGTTCGGAGTTTCTGATCGTTACGATCGTCTGTTTGTTGTTTTCGTGAGACCCGAAGTGTTTTCGGTATTAGTCTGAGTCGTTAAATAAAGACTTTATTATAGAATTCTCTGCGCCTGTGTCCGCTTTCTGCTACCTGCCTGTGAGCCAGACGTGACAAAAGGGTTTCTGATTCTGCTTCTGATTAATAGCGCATATATTCATCTGAGCTGATGATGTCTGTGTTTCAGACCCTGGCTATGTGCACTGAAGTCAGTGTATATGGCAATAAAGAAGTGACTCTCAATGCATTTATTTTTAAGACGTATTTTTAATAGGCCTATAGGCTCATAGTTTTTTTGTAAAAAAATAAATAAATCACAGCACCCCCTGTTCAAAATTACTTCCAGCGGCCCTGGTCAGAGGTGTTTGTAAGGTTCAATTATGTATAACTTGTGTATTTACTTGTGTATAAACTTAATACAAATTGTAATAATGTAGGTGTTATAACAAACTCAAATCTAAAATTAGGTCCAGAATTAGGCCTTCAATCATGCTACCAAACCATGTTTGATTTTGGTGATGTCATTTATACATTTCTCATACATATAATTCTCATACAACACCCACACCATTGCAACCTTGACTGCGTTTGTCGGCTGGTTGTCATTAAACACTTGCAGTTTAACTCACTGGTACCAACTGAATCAAGTTTTTCCTAGGCAAAGTCCCGCTCTACCTAAGCCCTCTAGTCCATAGCTTTACCCTCCCGCAATCAATGCTCAACGTGATAAATTCTTGTATTCTGTGTATTTATTCTGTAACTGTGTGTTGGCTTGGACATTTTTGTTTTATCTTGGCCAGGTCGCGGTCAATCGGCCTACCAGGTTAAATGAAGGTTAAATTAAAAAAATACAACATCAACAGTCGTGATTGCCAAGAGTTATTACGGTGAAGCAAGACCTTTCATTGCGAATGGAACGTCATCAAACGCCGAAAAATATCTACATCACAAGCTTAAATGCATCCACAATGTATTGATCAAATGGCATGTCTTCATTAGGATACCGCACAAGAATTCACCTACTTGTTCCACTTTTAAAAATGATACTCAATTTTGTGTTTGAACAAACCTCAACCTTTGTGCTTGAACATCGAACAACATATGCATTTTCCTAGCATTTAAATTCATTGTCAATAGGACCTCTCAAAGCTGTATAAATTGTGTGTGGTGCTATCTACTTTGACCTTCTAATTGTGGAGTCTGATTCAGGTGCATACAACCAGTTTTGTAATCGGCAGGCGGTACCACAACCCTGTCTGTTGTGGAAAAGCATGTTCTGTAATTACGACAACAGTTGTATTTGTTGATCATTTATTTGAGGCCCACTTAACAGAGAATAAGGAGCCATTTCAGACACGACAACAGACGTCATCACCAAGAGTTGGTGCCCTCTGGGAAGAATCCTAATTGTGGAACCTGCTAACGATGTAGCCAAGAGGCCCCCTGACAGTTAAGGTTAGTGTTGAGGAAGACTGCTCCTTTCTTTGTCACTAGCTTCCTGATGATGCTCTGACACACACACACACACACACACACACACACTAGAC
Organism: Dallia pectoralis; assembly: GCA_029465975.1. NCBI lineage: Eukaryota > Metazoa > Chordata > Actinopteri > Esociformes > Umbridae > Dallia > Dallia pectoralis. The sequence continues at coordinate 16,339,125 of CM055732.1, forward strand.
ACTAAGTGACATGAAAGGTTACATCACTTTGGATCACTACTGATCAGGGCAGGGTGATTTTGACCACTTCGCTGACATTTTTACTCTGGGCTCTATTTTTGTCCGGCACTAAGGCTGCTTCCTTGTCCATTGCACATTAGATGGCAATTTTGTCTTGTAAAAATCAGCACCTTAAGGCAGCTTTGTCAATGTACCAGTCTAACATCATTTTTGTTTTTATTTACGTTGTGCTCTTAAAAGAAAATAAAAAAGTAATGAATTCATAAAGAGATAATGGGTGGTTTTAAGATTTTGCTAGCGGTAATTCAGTAATTAACAATGTGAATTTTGAAATGTACAGAATTTTCAAAAAGTAACTTTGAAAACTACTTCTGTTCACAGTTGTCAACGTTTTGAATTCCAGGTAGAACCCTACAACTTCCATGTAGCAAAACAAAATGCTTTTACATGGTACCAAAACCTGAAACCCCCAAAAGGTAATGAAAGGGTCACACAGATACAGGGCCAGACAAAATAACCTTTTGTTACCTCATCAGCAAATTCATCTTGCTTTATGTGAATATGCATTGATGGGCCAAAAAATTATGAGCTTTCAACATATGTTCAAGCAAAAATATCTATTTTTATTTCTTTAATTTTTTTGAACACAAGAAGGGTGAAGAGGTGCCAGAGAGTTGTATTTTGTCCCATTGAAACAATAGTATAGGTAACAAACACCCTGTCCTGCGTCGCAAGAGGAGCCACCCTCTGCTCCACCCTCTGCTCCACCCTCTGCTCCACCCTCGGCTCCACCCTCTGCTTCACCCTCTGCTCCACCCTCTGCTCCACCCTCCGCTCCACCCGCTGCTCCACCCTCTGCTCTACCATCTGCTCCACCCTCGGCTCCACCCTCTGCTCCACCCTCTGCTCCACCCGCTGCTCCACCATCTGTTCCACCCTCTGCTCCACCCTCTGCTCCACCCTCTGCTCCACCATCTGCTCCACCCTTGGCTCCACCCTCTGCTCCACCCTCTGCTCCACCCTCTGCTCCACCCTCTGCTCCACCCTCTGCTCCACCCTCTGCTCCACCCTCTGCTCCACCCTCTGCTCCACCATCTGCTCCACCCTCTGCTCCACCATCTGCTCCACCCTCGGCTCCACCCTCTGCTCCACCCTCTGCTCCACCCTCTGCTACACCCTCTGCTCCACTGTCGCGTCTGGCTCCCGGGGTGGGGCACTACGTGCGGATCCAGAGCCAGTGCCACCAGTGAGGTCGACGCCCTGCCCTATAACTTTAATTTATATATCGGAAACACAAATAATACTTACAAAGAGAGCAATAGTTATTATTACTGATATTTAATTACACAATGAGTCCCATCTGTAGATGTTCTATAGATATTAATACTATCATTTCAGCAATATCTCGACAAACCTTTACAAAGTACACTGATGAGACTCAAAGTTATGACCACTCACATGTGAAGTGAATAACGTTGATAATCTCCTAACAAAGGCACATGCTAAGGTCTGGGTAGATTAGATGGTAAGCAAACAATCAGTTATCATAGTCAACATGTTGGATGCAGAAGAAATAGTATTAAAGACCTAATCGACTTTGACGAGGACCAAAATGTTATGGCCAGACGACTTGGTCAGATCATCTCTGTAGGTCTGTTCTGTAGGTCAGCAGTGGTGAGTATCAACCGTCAGTGGTCCGAGGAAAAACTAACCTCAAACCGGCAACAGGGTGTGGTCACATTGATGCTGTTGGAAACGAAGGCTGGCTAGACACCAAAAGCAATCCTGTCTGGACCGAACCGAAAAAAGGTGTTACAGTAACAATGGTTATGGGATGAATGTGTCACAGCTAGGGATGCAGCGATTAAGCAATTTCACTATTAACCACAATTTAAAACGTCACGGTTTTCCAACCATAAAGAATCAGCTACACTCAGTGTTTCTGTTATCAGGCATGGCTGCTTTATTTTCATTGTTCTTATTCAGGGGGGTGTAGGTTTGGTCTCAGCTTTGGTGGGGACATGTGGAGAGAAATATGTGCAGACAAAAATAATTTTGTAGTACCTGCCATATGACTTTTAGATGACAATGCTGTTTGTCAGATTGATGCATATTGTAGCAACTCTGATGCGGTATCACGATATGGGGCAGTGGGTAGTGTGCTCGGCTGTGGAGCTGTAGGGTGCGGGTTCAATTCACCCGCAGGATGATACTGTATCTTAATTTTGCCCAGATTAATTAGTGTAATATTAATGTTACTGAGTATGGAAATGTATTATTATTATTAATCATATAATGATTTATTATTCTTGACTAACCAATAATGTCAAATTATTCACATTGCTAACACGTTTTCTGGCACATGTGCCTAGCAATGCAATGACAGTCCTTCATTAAACTGGTCGCTACCACTGCTAGTTTGATTGTGTGGCTAGTTATTTGCCCTGACGTACACTGCGCTTCGAGAAAAAGATCCATATGTCCCATTTTCTGGGTGGCATAGCTGACCTACAAAGCACAAAAAGGGGCAAACATGCATATGCTGAAGGGCAAAGGGAATGTTAAATAGTTTTCACTCTTTTATGGGGTATGTATTAACAGAAAGCACTGGTAACTTTACCGTTGTCTTCAGTCGCTGCTTGATTTCACTTTCTTGTGGACTTAGCGTGTCAGATAACTCCTCCCCCCTAGGTATTTTAGCCAATCAAATTACACGTTTCTAGTACCGTCCTTCTGGCGCTGGCGATTGGAATTGATCCAAATAGTAGCACAAACTCGGAGTTCGCTAAAATATTGGTGGGAACAATATGGTCATGTTAAAATATTGGTGGGGACAATTTGGTCATGTTAAAATATTGTTGGGGACAATTTGGTCATGTTAAAATGTTGTTGGGGACATGTCCCCAGCTTCCCCCCCTAAACCTACGCCCTTGCTTATTCACTTTAAGCAACTGTAAAAAAGGTAAAAAGTCAACCAAATATTTTTTCCACCATGTTTCACAACTTCCCTAATCAAGACCCTGGTCAGAAATGTAGAAACAAATACACAAATAGAATATGCTAAACTATTTTCTAATATAGGCTAGTTGATCAAAAGAGCCCTGCAGCCTGGGACCCCATATGTTAAGTTTTGAAAAAAATGACAGGAATGTTTACAGTGGTTGCTTGTATTTAATGCCAAAAATAGCCTACTATATTGAGGCACATATAGACTTTGTTTATTTTTATTCATTTCGTACTGTATTATTTGGTAACTATGATATCTGTTTCAAAGGGCAGCAACTGTTTTCATACATCCTTAGTGTTGTGAAATAAATTAATGCATAATGTCTGGGCATTCATGTGGACATCAATTTGACATGTGTTACTACCTAAACATTGTTTCAGATCAGGTACACCCCGTCATGGTAATACAATTCCCTGATGGCAGTGGCAGGATAATGACACCAGATGCCTCTAGGTGGGCTCCCTGACTAGTGGGCTCTGCCAGATAATTCTGAACATGAATCAGAATCAGAATGCTTTCCAACAACAACACTCTATTTTCTAGTTCAAAATATTTCACCAGAACCTCACTGTCACTCTCACACTTTTATAGTTTTATAAGGAATATATACCTTTAAATACTCAATTTCAACACAATATTGTTGATCAAATGCAATTACGATTTGTTTTGCAAATCATTTAAAACCTGACAAATTTTCTGGTGGGGCGAAGGACCTTACTTGAATTGATGGTGTATCATTTTTCATTTTCGTGTACACACAACACTGTGTGAATATCTGCATCAAAGCTTGAAATTAACAAATTTAGTTATAAGAAAAAGAGTATGTGAAAATGAATCAACATAAAAGCTTTTACTCAAAAAAATGCAATGTATATTAAAGGATTCTCCAACCATGTATTAAGTGCCACAATGAAACCAATTTGCATATTAGTTACTCAGAATCATTAAAGTGTAAAATAATGTTGAGGCAAGTGAGAGGTTGGTCAGTGTGACAACTTGACTATATTGTACATTAGCATATGTGTATTAGCATCAATTAAAGTGGACTTGGTCAGCGTTGATGCAGAAGACAATCCATTACCAGGAGTTTAATTGTTTCCTATAATGGAAATGGGGCATTGCAAGCAATTCTAGCAGTTGACTTATAAATTTGATTTAATTTTTATGTTAATAAAACAAGTTGTGTTAATGAGAAGTTATCATTCATATCGCCATGTGCAAAGCCAAAATGTCCTCCCCATTGAGATTTTCAAAATGATTTATTAACTACAATGTCACTCTTGCATAAAGACTTTACAAACTATACAAAGTAAAAAGATTTCGTTGTCTCGCACCCCATAATGAAATAATAGAAATGGTGGAGAATATGTAATGAACAAATATAAACAATTGTTAAATCTGGAAAAGCTTGTAACTGAAGGAAGGCAGAAGCGGTTGTTTCAGGTGGTCCCCATATATTGAATAGCATTTTGAAGAAACAAACTGCTCAGCATAAGCCTTAGAGATTATAAAGCAGGCAATTTAGCAAATTGTAAAATCATTTTAAATAATCATCACAACTGCTCTGGTTTATCTCTGTCAAAACAAATCTGAAGGCAGCATCACGTATAGCTGCCTTCAGATTTGTATTTATACTTTCTGACAAATCAAGTATTTTTGATTGTCGTCATGTTTACATCTCTTGAATGCTGGGGCTCTCACTGGATTGTCTGAAAGCAAAGTATCTGAAGCAACTGTGTTGTTAGCAACAGATTTTTTTTTGCAACCATTTCTCTGTATTTTCGGTGGTTTAATAAGATAAGGTGTTAACGGAGTTGTACAAATAGTTATAAAATGAACCACATAATGTGATAAGTGAGGTGAAATAATTACAGTAAAAAAAATAGATTATCGCTGTTAGTCATCATTCTGTTTTGCAACGCCTCAAAAGTTATGGTATATATCTAAAAACGGACTTGACATTTTGGGCACTGGCGAGGTGAAGTTTTTCTCCAGTAATTCAGGTTCAATGTTGTGTCAAGACGAGCACTCAACCGCCATTATTTTGTTGGTTCTCCCAATATGTCAATTACAATTGAAGAGTATTCATCAGTTTGTTTATGTTTGCAATATGCTGGCCTCCTAAGGCAGATGAATTGGTGAAGGCCTCTAATTTAGCATTTAGAAAAAAGACTTAGGCGTTAACAATGTGTTATTCACTGGCTTGTCATATCATTCAAGATATACAAGAAATACCCCATCTATGATGTTGGCAGATTGAAATGGTAAGAATAAATATCCTTTGTGGGACACAGATCTGCTGTCTTGGCATAATTGCGGTGCCGCCCAAAATAAAAATGTAAAAATCCCTGATTGTCATTGATGGAGTAATTGGCAGAAACTTGAATGAATCAAGTGCGGCAAGCTTTGATATTTCAACTATTGGTCAGATCGTCAAAGAAGATATTTTATCCTTGGGTAAGTTGAGGCCTTTCTTTGTTCAGAAGGATTACTCATCTATACAGTCACACCTCAAGACAGTCATTATTAAGGTAATCCTGTCTCTGGAAACTAGCTTGACTGCAACAAGGTATAAAATAGCAACAGAATCAGGTACAGTTTTTCCCTCTGCCATCTGGGAATACCATTGCCATGAAAGAAATGTGATTTCTTGGTCAGATGCTCATTACAGAATTTAAATCATTGTTGAAAATATAGCTGAATTATTTGTGATAACAAATAATGATATGACCTGTTAGTGTTGGCAAATTAAGAGAAGCTGATTACAGACTCTCTCACACCAGTCTTCACAGGGGAAGATCAGCTCTCAAAATACAAACATTTGCATTAATATTTGAATTATTTGCACCAACACATGTGTATTTCTTTGAAAATGATTGTGTGTTGTCCATCAGAGTGGACACACTGTTTCTGCTGGAAGAGGTGTTAGTTAGGCCAGAAGGGGCTGCACTCTGTGTGGGTCCTAACGCCCCAGTATAGTGATGGGGACACACAGAAGGGGCTGTACTCTGGTCTGTGTGGGTCCTAACGCCCCAGTATATTGACGGGGACACACAGAAGGGGCTGCACTCTGGTCTGTGTGGGTCCTAACGCCTCAGTATAGTGACGGGGACACTATACTGTCAAAAAGCACCATCCTTCGGACGAGACGTTAAACCGAGGCCTTCACTATCAAAAAAAACCTTGTCCTCTTTCCATCATGGCCACCTAATCACCCCCATATATATATATACTAATAGGCTTCATCATCACCGTCCCCTCTCCACCAGAAAGCTGGTGTGCGTTTTAGCGCAATATGGCTGCCGTCGCGTCATCCAGGTGGATGCTGCACATTGGTGGTGGTTGAGGAGATTCCCCCTTCCATGTAAAAGCGCTTTGAGTTCCTAGGAAAAAAAGCGCTATATAAATGTAATTTATTATTATTATTATTAAAATGAAAAGTGCAATCAATTTTGAGAAAGTTGTGAATTGTAAGATGTTATTTTTACTCTAAACATGTAGAAAATCACAATACTTCATAAATTGAAAGACACTTTTTTTCTCAGTTCTCAGGAAGATATACGGTCACCATTCTTTTTCATATAAAAATCTCCCCATGTCAGTCAAACAAATTGTCTGTTAAGATCAACAATATTATACACAAAGGTTCTGTTTTGCCTTACAAATGTAAGGCCCTTTCTTTATGAGAGACTACTTTACTGAACAACTGTGGGTTGTTAGTAATACAAACATAAGAAAACATATGAAGGAATTGCTATTGCACTTAGACATCTAAATCAATTTAATTTCAATATTCAAGTATGCTTTAATGAAATTCCCTAGTTGATATAACAAACACAGCAACAATAACACAGATTTGTTTTTTAATTAAGCCTTCTTTTGCCGGAGGCTGGTCTAGCCCTAACCACAGATTGCTTTTGAAAATCCCTGGAGGCGTCGGTTCAAATCCTGGATGCGCTGGTTTCATCTGTTATCCTTCCAATCAAATGAATCAACCAAAAATGAGACAGAATACTTCAAGAAAATTGAAAAGAAACACAGCTTTCTACTGTGACAAGTCTTTAATGTTACATTCAATTACAGACCGTCAAACATGGGTGTGTGAATAATATGCTGGAGCTCACTGAGTACAGAGACGCACAAGCAGAAACATGCTCACACACAATTCACAAGTTCCATATGTATGATGACATGTTTATTATTAAATTAATTTATATACAGAAGTACATTAATAAATGCACTGCTATGCAAAAGGGAAATAAATTCATAATTTTACTTTAATGATAATGCATGTTTATTAATGGGTTTTCAGAATGACGGTTCTGTAGTATTAAACTTGAATTATTTATGGGCAACAGATTTTTAGGCAGGATGGCAGACAATAGTGCATAATGCAATTTTAGTGAGTGGTCTTGATAATTGGCCAGTGCAGTATGAAGCTAGAAAGAAGGCTCACTTTATACACTGCATTCCAAATGGCAACCTATTTCCTATACTGTAGTGAACTACTTTTGTCCATGTCCACATAAGTCAGTCAGATGCAGCTCAACTTTAATGGATAGAATTAGCCAAATATGGCCACTAGGGGCATGATCATTTCTGAATTGTTGTCAAACCCCCATGAATGTTCAAAGCCTTGTTAGGCATAAATATTACCATATCATGCTAGATGTGACATGCATGAAACATTGATTTTAAAGTTCATCATGCAGGGACAATTTCCAAGGAATTTGCCCCTGCATGATGTTTTCATAGAACAACTTCAATTTGTTGTTTATCTTCACTCCTCAACATCTTTAATGTCTCATCATCCAATGGAAAACTTTTATTACACAGCATAAACTTTAGCTAATGTAATTACACTTTCCAAGCCATAAAACCTCTTGAGAGACTATAAGGATGTGTTGTAGTGATGTAATGTTGCTTTTTTAAAAGACTTCCAAAAAAATCACTGATCGCGACTATGAAAAAAAGTGCTGCCATAAAAATCCTAAAAGACACCAATAGCAAACTCTAATTATTATCATTCTTTTTTGTTTCCACAACTGGATATCGTTTTCCACAGTATTTACAAAAACCTCTGGGTCAAAGTAATACCTTCTGTTAGTCACACATGTGCTCACCCCTTTCCCATCCGTTCTACTGCTCATTGACAGACTACTTTAGACATAAACTGAGATGCCTGTCACGTTGCTGCAGATGGGAGGATGCAGTTCTGTTAAACATTTTTCTTTCAATGCAACACTTATGCTTAACAGACCACGACCGACTCCACGACCGGCAGCACGACCGGCAGCACGACCGGCAGCACGACCGGCAGCACGACCGGCAGCACGACCGGCAGCACGACCGGCAGCACGACCGGCAGCACGACCGGCAGCCCCACATAACAACCGAACTGGAATAAAGATCCAGACTGTGCGCCCAAACACACAGCCATTAAATTGTGCTCCCAATTAGAACCAACGCAGCGCAGCTGCCTCTATTTGGGAGCCAGCAAAACCAAAACATAAAATACTATAGAATTCCCATTTACAACCGAGTTTCTCCAAGTTCCCCCTCTCCTTCTTGCTCTCCACACCTTCTGCCCATCCTGCCATTTCTTCTGTCCATCCTTCTCTACATCCCAGCTCTTTTTTTAGGTTACATGGGGTCATATACAACATGTCAGTGAGACATCTTCAATCTGACAGCCCATTTACAAACACTAAGCCTTAACTTATGTGACGTCCATGTTTGTGCGTGTTATTCCCAAAGGCAGCCTATTCCTTAAATATCTAAATTCACTACAGAAGGATTAGTGTGCCATTTGGATCTCGTGCTGAGTGATTCATAAATCACAAAGGCCTGTCTTTATCCAAGGTGCCACCAGTCACAACGCCACTGTTTGTGGCGTATGACATTTTCACCCGGTAGCCACTTGTGACAGTTTGACCTTTCACGGAACCATCGACCCTCCCCTCTCTTTCATTGGTCAGCCAAAAAGGAACTCAAGCTTGGCAGGGAACATGAGTTTATTACAAATTCATTAGTTCTGAATAAAGTTGAATCAATTCAAATTGACAAGATGTTTAAATTAAGAAAACCAAAGAAATGGCCTGGAGCGTCAAATTTCATAGGAACCTCACTGTGTTGTTTATATAATATTGATAGAGGCTACATTGTGAGTGATGTATATCATGTCTATTCTATCTTAGAATAGGACATTATTGACAGTTAAAAAATTTGTATTACCTTTTGGAAATGTATTAACATAAGACGATGTTACATTGCTACTAGTCAAATAATTTATATTCATAAACTTTGCTTTAAACTGTGAATGTGAGGTATGCCTAGATTAATCATATTATTAAGATATATTCATATTTTCTGATAGATAAAAAAATGTTTTTTAGAATCTCACTAAAGTGAGTACACCCCTCACATTTTTGTAGATATTTCATTATATATTTTCTTGTGTGGCTATAAGAAGATTGCCAAGACCCTGAAACTGAGCTGCAGCACAGTGGCCAAGAACATACAGCGGTTTAACAGGACAGGTTCCACTCAGAACAGGCCTCGCCATGGTCGACCAAAGAAGTTGAGGGCACATGCTCAGGTAACTGCTTTTTTCAGGTAACGTATGAACGCTGCTTTTTCAAGTTAAATGGGGTCATATACAACATGTCAGTGAGACATCTCCAACCTGACAGCCCATTTTCAAACACTAAGCCTTAACTTCAGTGACGTCCATGTTTGTGCGTGTTATTCCCAAAGGCAGCCTATTCTTTAAATATCTATATCCACTGCAGGAGGATTAGTGTGCCATTTTGATTCAGAAATCACAAAGGCCTGTCCTTATCCAAAGTGCCACCAGTCACAACAAACACTACTGTTTGTGGTCTCAGAATTGCTGGAGAGGTTGTTGGGGTTGGGGCTTGGGGGTCACCCTGTCAGTGCTCAGACCATACTCCACACACTGCATCAAATAGGTCTGCATGGCTGTCGCCCCAGAAGGAAGCCTCTTCTAAAGATGATGCACAAGAAATCCTGAAAACAGTTTGCTGAAGACAAGCAGACTAAGAAAATGGACTACTGTAACCATGTCCTGTGATTCGATGAGACCAAGATAAACATATTTGGTTCAGATGGTGTCAAGCGTGTGTGGTGGCAACCAGGTGAGGAGTACAAAGACAAGTGTGTCTTGCTTACAGTCCACCATGGTGGCGGAACTAGACTTTTATACATGGGGTGGCCATGGGGTGTCCGAGGCTATTTCAGGGGGTCCATAGACAATGACAGAAAGTTAGTAGTATTTAAACCTATAACCTGGCATAAAAGTAGAATGAATAAATCCTATGATTGATGATTAGAGATAGAAGTAATAATTCCCTCAACACATATTTCTTCAATGTAGCAGATGGTGTGGTCCAAAAAGGTAACTTCACAAAACCCTTGAACATAACAATAGTCAATGCCACCCAAAAAAGGGGACATACAGATCTTTTTCAATCAAAATAGCAGTGGTAGTGACCAGTTTAATGAAGGTCTGTCATTGCATTGCTAGGCACATGTGCATTCAGTTGTACAACTGACAATATTGGTCTATTCTATTCTACAAAAACGTGTTAGCAATGTGAATAATTTGACATTATTGGTTAGTCAAGTATAATAAATCATTATATGATTAATAATAATAATACATTTAGATACTCAGTAACATAAATATTACACTATTTAATCTGGACAAAATCAAGAAACTGTAGCATCCAGCGGGGACTCGATCCGGCGCCCTACGGCTCCGCAGCCGAGTGCACTACTCACTGCTCCATAAAGGGATTTTAATTTCGGGTTGCTACAATATGCATCACAAACACCATTGCCATCTACAAGTCAAACGGGAGGTACTACATATTTATTTTTGTCTGCAAATGTTTCTCTCCACATGTCCCCAGGTAACAATTTAGGTGTTATTAAACATATTATTTGTTTACACCATTTCTGATATTTAACTACGTAGGCTCTATTTCAACAATACAAATGATGCTAGCGTCTCATCACAAGTCCCAGACAAGCAGGCATTTCACTAAGGATATAGAGCGAACTACTCCTGTCACCTCTTCTTATACCCCCCAAACCCCGCAAGATTACAAACACAGAACTATTAATACCCCCCAAACCCCGCGAGATTACAAACACAGAACTATCAACTTAAACACTTGGAACGTTGACACATAAACAGGTCCCAGGTCACTACAATACTTACAATACCTACAATACTTCGCGAAAATGTGGAAATGATCTCTCTTTGTCCTCGTTTTAAAAAAACTTGCCGCAACGTATCAAAATAAATGTTTCTTTTTGGGGTGGCACCCGGGGTGGCCAATCAGATGTCTGGGGTGTCCAGTGCCACCCCGGACACCCCTCTGGGTCCGCCCCTGGGTGGGAGTGTCATGGTCTGGGGCTGCATGAGTGCTGCCTCCACTGGGGAGCTACAGTTCATTAAAGAAACCATGAATGCCAACATGTACTGTGACATACTGAAGCAGAACATGATCCCCTCCCTTCAGAGACTGGGCCACAGGGCAGTATTCCAACATGATAACGGCTCTAAACACACCACCAAGATGACCACTGCCTTGCTAAAGAAGCTGTAGGTAAAGGTGATGGACTGGCCAAGCATGTCTCCAGACCTAAACCCTATTGAGCATCTGTGGGTATTCTGTGATGAGTGGAGGAGGACTCCAATGGCAACCTGTGAAGCTCTGGTGAATTCCATGCCCAAGAGAGTTATGGCAGTGCTGGAAAATAATGGCGACACACAAAATATTGACACTTTGGGCCCAATTAGAATATTTTCCCTTAGGGGTGTACTGACTTTTGTTACCAGCGGTTAAAACATTAATGGATATGTGTTGAGTTATTTTGAAAGGACAAGATGTACACTCACAACTCACAAAAGGGCCTAAAACAATAAACTTCATCTGAAATTTGTCACTCTGTTGTTATGAAAAATAAAGGATATTCCAATGCGAGAAATTGCCAAGAAAATGAACATTAGGAGTTTTCTCTAAAGCAAGAGGTTCAGTGTCTGTGTTATTTTACCCATCTGGATCTTTTTTTATTGGGCGCTTCTTAGATATGGCTTTTTCTGTGACCAAAAACTTTTGAACGGTAGTATTTATATAAATTATATATTATTATATGAATCATATATTTGCTTTCGAAATTATATTTTCAATAGGCCAAAGCTGTCTTTTATGCAGCATCAACTCAGAAATGGGCAAAATGTTTAGAAATTCTGGTATATTTTAATAGCATCGGATACTTTCTTGCACAAATATGATTCCACGACAAAAAAATACTTCCGACATGAAATCCAGGTAAACAGCAAGGTGACTTGTAATGTTTTCACATTCTGTGCTGTAGGCGCCCATTCGTCAATTCAACGCCTGGACTTCCACCCCTTTCTTACGTACCCAGAACAGAAGGTGATTAAGTCAAACACTTGGACAACATGGCAGGACGCGACAGGGTTGTGCATTTGCTCAGGCAACTTGAAAAGGCAGCGTAAGTTAATCATCGCGAAAATTCACTACATAAGATTGATACAAATTTACATTTGAACAACCTATTGAACAACTTATTGCATCAGATTTACATAGTTTGTCACTGTAGTAGCATAGGTGGCAGCGTAGCATTGACGATAACAGAATAGATTAGATACAACTTTATTGTCATTGAACAGTACAAGTAGTATTAGTTAAACAGACTGTGGTAAAAAGTTTGACGTTCGATATTTGACAGATATTCAAACATGCAAAGCTCAACACGCAATCTGTTTTAGCTACAGACCCCTGGTTAGTCTTGATATGACAGGAAAAAGTTGAACAACAATGCACATGTCTCGTTTTCTCGATTCCTACATTGCAAAATACAGGAGACATGACATTGCAGTCAGTCTACACATAACCAAAGCACTTAGGAAGGGAGCGTCAGCAAATTGCATTAATATTCTCGACAGCTCTAACTACATCGCCTATAAACATCCAAACAATGTTAAACTGTTCAGGGAGAAAAAGAAATGGGCTGCTCTTTATATATTGCTATGGATAATATAGATATTAATATAATTTCTATGAACATATGTTAAGACATAATATACAGTTAAGAATTTAAGCTGTCTGATTACATCACCTAGATGCTTCAAATCAATGATGTATACTTCAGAAGGAGGGTAACACATTCCACCGCCTTTGATTTTCCAGTTATGCACATACACGATTTTAGAGAAGTATTTAACATTTTCAATAGCTTTCTCAACATGTTACTGAGACATATCATTTTACTGCTAAACTATTTTGTGCATCGAGCAGCATGTTGCACACCCTTTGGATTTCCCCAGAAATCTTTCCCGATTTAAAAATCGCTTTTAAATTCAATAGCTCCCTAATCACATGTCCTAGATGCTTCAAATCAGTGTTATAATCTTGAGGGAAGGCTTGCACAGCATTTGCATGTTCCCATTTAAAAATGGCTAAAGTCAATAGCTTTTTTTAAATGACTTTGAAACCTCAAACCACTTTTAGATTGTCTACAGAGGCGACTGACATGTTGCACAGCCTTTGGTTTTTCAAAATAAAAGGCTGTGCAATGTGTGAGCCTTCCCTCTGAAGGTCATAAGAGTTTCAGAGTTCAGCATGTTAACAGCAGTTGGGAATAAACTGTTCCTATGCCTGCTGGTGAGTAGAGATCTGTAAAGCTTGCCTGATGACAGGACCTTATACTGCCATGTTACCTTATTCTGCCATGTTTACCATTGTTGGTGCAACCTGAATGAAAATGTGGTTGTTCTATCCTACCCATTTACAGGTGCAGTTGCCCTGCCCATTCCCATAAATTCTATCGAGGTAGGATGAAAAGTTTGTATTGTTTGTATTGTTTATTAAGCATACCGTAATTTACAAATATCTGAGAAAGTGTAGGTTTTGTAAATGTGTGGTGATGTACCACTAATTAGCATCAATAGAAGCTTGGTTGATTTAAAGTTGTAATGTGTGTTCTTTAGCTTCAGGACATTACTGTGGAAGAAAGACTGACTATGCATTTGAGGTAAATATTTAACACAATGTGTACTTATCTCACTGACGTGATCTGCTAAGGTGCTTTGCATAATGGTAAATATGCCCCAGAAATAAGCAGCCATACTTGTACAAAAATAAAAAAAGTATTATTCCTTCAACTAAAGTTTACCTTAATCTGGCTGGCTTAGCATAAAAGCTGTTAAAAGGCTTTAAAGTTTTCTATGCTCTTTTAGTACTGCAAACATAAAATATAGACATTTTACATGGTTAATTTGAAGTAATGTTTCTAAAATATGTAATTAATTGGAAGTAATGAACAGTATTCTCCCTTGGCCAATATTCATATTTTTTTGTTTGTTTTGCATTTCAGATGGCCAGCTCAAACATTAGATATGGAGAGGGTGTCACACAGGAAATTGGTATGGTAAATATGTCTTCTATTCTTTTACGACACAGTGATACTATGGGATACCTGATAAAATAAGCATTTAATAGTATGTTGTTGTGTTCAAAAGAAAATAAACTTAGAATAAAAAGCTTAAACATCAATTACCTCACAGGATTATCAATATTGATGTATTTTAAATTTAGGATCTTCAAAACATGGGAGCCCGAAACGTGTGTCTTATGACGGACAAGAACCTGTCTCAACTCCCGCCTGTCAAGGCCGTGTTGGAATCCCTGGTTAAGAATCGGGTCAACTACAAAGTGTATGATGATGTGCGGGTGGAGCCAACAGACTCCAGGTTGGTGAGCATCCTAAATGACATTCTGTCATCTCTTATGGAGCTTCTGACTGTTGTTCTATCTGATGTGAGCGCAGTATGAAAGTAGTGCTTTAAAGGGAGTGGGGTAATATTTGCAACACAGACCGTTTTATACCTCAGAGGTTCTCTAATCAAACGTATTCCCTTTAAAGCTTCAAGGATGCCATTGCTTTTGCAAAGAAAGAATCATTCGATGCTTACGTTGCAGTGGGAGGAGGCTCTGTGATGGACACCTGCAAAGCTGCCAACCTGTATGCTAACCACCCTGAGGCAGATTTCCTAGACTTTGTCAATGCACCCATAGGGAAGGGAAAGCCTGTTACTGGTGCTCTCAATCCCCTGATAGCAGGTATTAAGAGGGTTACAAGTATCACTGTATCGTCATATGACACCTGTCAAGATTACTGGTTGAGGCAAATAGGTTTACAAGCATAATGACCCCGGTAAATGTTATTCAATAATGTTTTTGTGGATTGTTGTGTACACCAGATTTGATACGGCTCTCCCTAAAATCTTTCTTGAGAGAATTGAACTTGCCGTACTCCTTTAGAAGTCAATTGTTCTCATCTGTAGTGTTCTCCACAAATATTGGCAACCTTGTTAAATATAAGCAGAACGGGCTGTTAAAATGTTTTATTTATTATTTAGCCTTGGTCTTTCATTCAAAATATAAACAAATATCGAACACATGGCAAGGGATCTAGGTCTAGGAACATTCCTCCATAAATAATCTCTCCAGCTTGTGAAGTCCAGCCTATAGACTCTCCTCTACAGCTCATTCCACGGGATTTATATTGGGTTAAGATCAGTGAACACGGAGGGTCATGGCACAACCTTGACCTCTGTGGTCAGTAAACCTTTTTTGTATTGAGGTGTTTTGAATCATGATCCTGCTGGAAGATCCATTTTAAGCTTCCTGACACATGCAGCCATGTTTTGATTCAATATCGGCTGTCACATGAAATTGGAAATAGGAATTTTGGTTAAAATGTGTTTAAATGTAAATATGAATGGGAATATATATGTATATAGCCCATTTTCAGCAGAGCTGCTCGAGACCGGTCTCGGTCTCGAGACCGGTCTCGAGACCACAGGTCTCGGTCTCGTCTCGGTCTGCAGCCATGTTTTGATTCATCGCCCACAATTTTTTTCTAGAAAAATATTTAAGTATGACATGTAGAGGCTGTATTTCCATTGGCTGTATTTCGTCCAGAGTCAGACTGTTTTTCTGATGTGGCTTATCCCGCGCTAGAGGGTGCACCCATTGTAAATACTTCAATCTTAAACATATGCTCGATCATGTCTGCACAATCTGCCAATATATTCGTTTTGCCTATATTCAGTACATTGAGCACAAATAAATAATTTGTCCGAAAACACACAGCGGTTAGTAATTAAAAAACATACATAATGTTAGACAGCCGACGTCCTTCCATGACTTTTCCTAAATACGTGCATTTTACCTTGTCCCGTTTTCAGAATTGCAAAATGAACAATATATAAAACTACTATTTACATGTTTTTTGATACCTAAACTGCCTTCCTGTCGCCAAAATCCCACGCCGCTGGGCGTTGGTACCCTAATTGCGGTATCAAATGAGTGGCAATGGTTGAAATGTACGAGAAAATATAGACAATAGTCTGGTACGTTTATAAAGAAATATGTTTCACTAAATATTCCTCCAAATACATACAGCCCCATTCATGTGTCATGCGCCTATTGCACTCAATAATTAATAACGAATGAACCACAGTGTATTCATATAGCCTACAAGAGACTTCAACAAAATTTCGAAATTAAACGAATATAAACAATAATTATTAATAGGCTAACTACAAATGGGCGATAAATGAAATTACTCATGCACACAGAAGGACGTTTACATAAAAATACGGCAGAAAGAGCATAAAACTGACGGTTTGGTCCGATCTATATGAAACTGAATCCGATCTTTATTAAACTGGAAGGGTTTTGGTCTGATCTATATGAACACTGTGCGCAGTTCAACCGGGTTAGTTTGCTGCTGTCTCATGTGCAGTAACAACAGACACCGTTTGCGTGTCCTGCTCAAGCAGACAAACAACTGAAGCTGCGTGCCTGTGGACGGATAAATAATTATAAATAGATTTGTTTATCGGCCAATCATGCGCAAATCATTTGATTGCAAGTCGCTTGTGATCTAAAATGTGTTAGCATTTACTACATCAACATAGGACATACAGTTTGATGGATTTTCATTTATTCGATTTTTAGAAATTTTAATATCATAGCCTGTGCATTTTAAAATCATGGTTTTATTTTCGTATTTTATGTTTACATAAGACAATAAATAGGCCTACATACTCTTTTAATAAAATTCATTTCATTCAGGATGACAACACAGTAGATGATCTGATGCTGTTGGTCAAGTGTTTTTTTTTACATTGGTCATTGGACCAAAAACATGTCATATTATTTAGTGTTGATATGACTGGTCTCGGTCTTGGCCCCCCTCTTGGTATCGGTCTCGACTCGGTCTCGGCCACCTTCGGTCTCGGTCTCGTCTCGGTCTTGGCCCCCTTCGGTCTTGGTCTCGTCTCGGTCTCGGCCCCCTTCGGTCTCGGTCTCGTCTCGGTCTCGCTTTAGGTGGTCTCGAGCACAGCTCTGATAGTCAGCAAAGACACCTTTTTCACAGCCGGTCTTGCTCACGTTTACCAAGGGTGCCAATAATAGTGGAGGGCACTGCAGCTGTTGAAGGTTTCAGAAAATGTGTTACTCATATCACATTCTTATCTTTCTCCTAAGTTCCCACTACTGCAGGGACTGGCAGTGAAACGACTGGTGTTGCTATCTTTGACTATGAAAAACTGAAGGCAAAAACTGGTATGTTAAACAGCAAGGGCTGTAAATGAACACACACTCTGTAAGTTGATATAGTGTAGTTAATAATTTTGAATAGGAAATACACTGATGAGCCAAAACATGCCTAATATGCTGTTAGACCTCTGTATGCCGACATCAGCGCTGACTCGCCAAGGGATGAACGTTACAAGACCCCTGAAGCATAGCCTTCAAATCTTATAAGTTGCGAGTTGGAACTGACGTGGATTGGACTTGTTTGTCCAGCACATCCCACAGATGCTCAATTGGATTGAGACCTAGGAAATTTGGAAGCCAGAGCAACAACTTTAACTCCGTATGTTCCCCATACCATTCCCAAACAATGTGTGTATTATTCTGCTGAAAGAAGCCACTGGCATTAAGGGATTCCATTACCATGAAGGGATGTACCTGGTCTGCATCAATCATTCGGTTGGTGTCATGTGTCAAATTGACGTTCACATGAATGCTCGGACCTAGGTTTTCCAAGAAGAACATTACCCGTAGCTTTGCATGCACTGCACTGGTTTGTGTCTTCCCACAATGCATTCTGGTGCCAACTCTTCACCAGGAAAACTGTGAACACGTACACGGCCATCTATGTGATGTAAAAGAAAACGGGACTCATTGGACCAGACAGCCTAATCTCATGGCTCCAAGGTCCAGTTCCGATGCTCGCATGTCTACGCAGCAAGGTGCGATGCATTGTGTGTTGTGACACGTTCTTCTGTAGCCATCATTTACATTTTCTGTAACTTGTGTGACAGTTGACTTTCTGTCGGGTCTGACTAGACAGGATAGCCTTTGTTGCCCTTGTGCATTGATGAGGTTTAGGTTTGTCCCTTCTCAGTACTCACCACTGCTGATCGGGAGCACCCCAATAACCTTGCTGTTACAGAGATGCTCTGACCCGGCAGTGTTGCTATTATAATTTGGTCCTTGTTAAAGTTGCTCAAAACTTTCCTCCTGTCAATTTCTTCTGCCTCCAACACGTTGGGTGAGTAGGTCATAATGTTTTGTCTCCTCAGTGTATACGGTCGATGCTAGCCATAGTGTTGTGGTCCAAGGTGCACACTGGGAGTCGAGCAATGAAGAAATTTGCATGAAATCGAAAACATTGTCAGAGATGTATCCCTAAGGTTTCAAGTAGGCAAAGCATGGTGTTTGCCTTCATTGTGTAAATATTTTTTAAAGCGCTAAAGTTACGTTTCTACGTCGATATTGCTTGCTTGTCTTGTGGTTCTTTCGTTCAGGGATCGCCAGCCGAGCCATTAAGCCAACTCTTGGAATAGTCGATCCTCTTCACACTCTTCATATGCCTGAGAGGGTGGCTGCCAATAGTGGTTTTGATGTGCTATGGTATGTACCAAAATTGTGTAGTTCTATATATTGATTTAGCATATTCTTATGTTTGTCTTCGGCTTCGTTCTGATGTGAAATTTCAATGTGACTCACAAAGATCCAAGTAAACATGCCCCAGTAACAAATCTTTTCAGTGAGCTTGTAGTATCTCTTCCCACTCCAGGGTTTTCTTAGTGTATCGTCAAATTGCCCTATGCCCTTGCAAGGTCACAGCAGCGCCAGAAAAAAGTGACCTCATAGAAAAATAAAACGTGAAATTCAATCTCTATTCTGTGTTTTTGTTCTACCCAGCCATGCCCTGGAGTCCTATACCGCTCTACCCTACAACATGCGCAGTCCCTGTCCTCCTAACCCCATCAACCGACCTGCCTACCAGGGCAGTAACCCCATCAGTGATGTCTGGTCCAGGCATGCTCTTAATATAGTGGCCAAGTACATGAAACGGTAATTGCTCACTTATGGTCACCCTTGCTTTTCTGAAGCTGAATCCGGGTTCTTGATCCCAAGGTGTAGAGTTGAGCAGTATTTCACCGGTTTGATTTTCTCGTTCTCAGGGCAGTGAACGATGCTGAGGATGTTGAGGCCAGGTCCAGCATGCATCTTGCCAGTGTGTTTGCCGGGATCGGGTTTGGAAATGCTGGCGTACACTTATGGTGCATTATTAATTAAACACATAACGTTTGACTGACGCATTGCTCTTCTGTGTCCTCATGTTAATAGTTTCAGTGTATTATGTGATTGATGTGACTGATAATACTTTATTTTAATTTTTAGCCACGGCATGTCTTATCCTATTGCCGGAAATGTGAAAACCTACATGGCTAAGGGCTATAATGTGGATCACCCAGTTGTGGTAAAGCTATTTGTGTATTTCTTCACTATTGTTAGTAGCAGTAAAAAGCAACCTATGGCATTTAGACTTTTATGTAGCTGAATTTGAGACATTGAACTAAATAAATATTTTTCACAAGTTAGGACAGGGGTCATGTTTACACTGCCAAACCCAATTCTGATTGATCTTTTGAGTAGTCACATCAATAAATGTTTTCATAGTGGATTAGATCAGGCTTAATTCATTATAAAAGAAGGATTAGTCTGCATGTTATAAACTCGTCATTATACATGGTGTATTTCATCGGTTTTCTGTTCTGTGTTGTTCTGTGGTCCCACAGCCTCATGGTCTGTCAGTGGTGCTTACCTCACCTGCTGTTTTTGCCTTTACTGCCAGTATGTGTCCAGAGCGCCACCTGGAGGCTGCAGAGATACTTGGTAACCACCCTTTCCTGAACATCCACAACAATTGGTTAAGTTGAAAACACATTTTATGGTTTTGGCATTTAGTACGATGAGTGATGAACACACTAATGTTCTCCTCAGGGGCACACGTGAAGAACACCAAGATGGCAGACGCTGGGCTGCTCTTAGCTGACACCCTGAGACAATTCCTCTCCGACCTGAAGGTGGACGACGGCCTGAGTGCCATCGGTTACACCAAGAATGACATACCTGACCTAGTCCGAGGAACAATACCCCAGGTAGCTAACACTTATTAAGGCTGTTTAGGCGGTAGTGTACATTTCCAATAAAATATCTTGGCGTCTGTGAGATTTTATACAAAAAGACTAAATGTCTTTATGGTGTTTCCTGTGTTTTACTGACTACTGGTTGTGTCTTTCAGGAGAGGGTGACAAAGCTGTCTCCTAGAGAACATACTGAGGAGGATTTAACACATTTGTTTGAGGCCTCGCTTAAGCTTTACTAAGAATGTCTATAATAATACACTGTAATGTTATACATATTTTTGAATATATACTTACAGTCATTTTAAGACTTTTTTGGCAGTACTGTTATGTCTGTAGAGCATTAAGAAAACTGGTATGGATCCGTTGCTATGTTACACACCTTGTTAGTAGGATAGACTTTAGCAATGGTCTGAATGTGCTAGAATGACACTTTGTTCAGATTATAATTTTTAATCTGTTATAATTGACCCTTCTATATGTGAATACATACCTCTAGTACACAATATAGGCTTCCTTTACATCAAAGAATGTCCTCCTGTAATCACTCTATGGCAATAAACCCACCTACATCAATTGCCCGTGGCTAATGTAAATGTTTTTCAGTTTACGCTATTGCAAGATGTTCCTTAATTGGCTTGTAGATAAACTAGACTTGAAGGTCGCAACAATGCAGCATCAATCTTAGAAGTGAACTTTTTAGACTGTTAGACTGTTAGGTAATCTGCGACTATCTGATCGATCCGGCTGTTTCTTAGTGAAGATATTATCACTGGGTTACATTATCTTGGTGCATGCCATTCCCAACAAGAACCCTAATGCACTACTTTTAACCAAAACATTGTGCACTGTAGGAAAATGTGCCATTTGTAACACAACATAGTTATTTAAAGATACGGTGTTAAGACATGGCTATATATTAACACACTTTTACTGGAAGAATATTTTAGAAGGCAGGGAACAAATGAATGTAAAAATCTATGTAGGGTGAGGTCTTCCGAGAACGGAGGCGGCAGACTTGACACTCCTGCATCACCCCAGGTTAAACAACAACATTCTCATTCAGAGCCCTGTGTGGCCCATGTGACCCTGGAAGTGATATTCCTGGATTACCCCGGGTTTTCCCAGCATTAAGTGCTAGTAGATTCCAGAGCAGCTGGGAATTTTTTGATAAGTCATTGAAAGTTTAAGTATTTCTTTAATTCCTCTTTCATGTCCACTAACCATCACTGCACCTGACAACAGACCATTAGGTTCAGGGTTGGTTCGGGAGGTCACCAAGCCAATCACCATGATTGCACTTAATCATAATAGAGAACTGATCAGTATGCACGTTATTGACTAACCCAGTTTTCCCATTGTATTAGGTCTTCCCTGGTTAGCTCTACATGATCCGTCCTTTTCATGGCCGCAGAGGGTTCTGACGAGGCACGGGTGTCAGGATTAGTGTTTATCTGTTTCCGTTGGCGCAACCACAGTGGTGTCCAGGCCAGGTCGAGAAATATTGATATGGCACTGGCCTTTTCAAAACACTGGCCACATTTACCACCGCACAGACTGGGGGATTGCGTGATAAACCTTTGTGGAGTTGCTGTATTGCCTAGAAGTTGTGTGCATCCCCTATCCCAGGTGGAGACTGTAGCTATGGAGAGTTATGTCTCTGAGTGCCTTAGTCAGGTGTTTATACGGCCCTGCACTTCACCCACCTCTTCAAGTTTATTTTTCGTAAAGAAGAAGAAAGATAGAAGCTTGCGTCTATGATTAGACTATAGAGCGCTGAACAGCGTAACTGTGAGATGCCACTATCCACTTCCCCTCATTCCCTCTGTAATAGAGTCTACGCACAGGGCGCATTTCTTTACCAAATTGGATCTCAGGAGTGCGTAGAACTTAGAGCGTATTCGAGAGGGAGATGAGTGGCACTACCTCGGGGCATTATGAATATCACGTAATGCCCTACATGCTGATGAATGCGCCATCAGTTTTTTCAATCCTTTGTGAACGAGATATTTCAAAACATATTGGGTCGCGGAGTGGTGGAATACATTGAAGACAGGATGTCACATTGAATACAGGATGTCTTCAATGTGGCGCCAGCGTGCGAATCATGTGTCTCTGGTTCGCAGGGTGCTTGGGCAACTGTTGGCGCATGAATTGTATTTTAAGATGAAAAATGTCTGTTCTTGCAACAGTCCGTCTCCTTTCTGGGATAAAACGTTACATCTTCAGGGGTGGAGATGGATGAAGATTGAATTTCCGCCGGACGTAATAGGCCCATTCCAACCACAATGAAGACTATTTAGGTTTGCCAATTACTACAGGATGTTTATTTAGGGCTTGGTCAAGGTCGCAGATTCCATTACATCTCTGGTGAAGGGTAGACATCTCCAGCGCGTGAGGCATCACCAGAAGTCTGCTGCCGTTTAAAGTCCTGAGGAGATGGAACGAGGTGACTTATAAATGCAGCCATATCACCCTATAGCCCAACACTGGTTGCCCACTGAAGCTAAGCAGGGCTAAGCCTGGTCAGTACCTGGATGGGAGACCTACTGGAAAAACCGTGTTGCTGCTGGAAGAGGTGTTAGTGAGGCCAGACGGGGCTGCATTCTGGTCTGTGTGGGTCCTAACGCCCCAGTATATTGACGGGGACACTACTGTCAAAAAGCACTGTCCTTCGGATGAGACGTTAAACCGAGGCCTTGACTCTCTGTGGTCATTAAAAACCCTAGGATGTCCTTCGATACAGAATAGGGGTGTAACCCCGGCATCCTGGCCAAATCTGCCCCTTGTCCTCTGTCCATCATGTCCTCCTAATCACCCCTATATATATATACTAGTTGGCTTCATCATCTCTTCTCCACCAGTAAGCTGGTGTGTGGTGTGTGTTCTGGTGCAATATGGCTGCCGTCGCATCATCCAGGTGGATGCTGCACATTGGTGGTGGTTGAGGAGATTCCTCCTTCCATGTAAAAGCGCTTTGAGTTCCCAGGAAAAAAGCGCTATATAAATGTAATGAATTATTATAAATTACAATTTCCTCCTGGTTACAGAATGAATCCCTCGTTCCATGTGTCTCTCTTCAGGCCGGTGGAGCCCTGGTCCACTCCAGGAGTCTGAGGTATGGGAGGTCCCTCCACCCTCTCTGGACATTAAGGGGATCCCGGCGTACTCTGTCCGCTCCATCCTAGATTTGAGACGTTGAGGAGACCTTCAGTACCCCGTGGAGTGCGAGGGGTATGGCCCGTAGGAACGGTGTGGCTGCTGGTGAGGGACATCCTCGACCCCAACATCCTTGAGGAGTTTTACTGAAAGTTGGTTTAGGTTCCACGCTGGATCAATCCTTAATGAACTGCTACTCATTAACGAATGATTACCTTACAATTAACTTACCTTAGATATCCTAAGCATTGTTTTCTATTAGATAAAGGGATGCATCACCCTGAGTTGCTAATCATTAATTAATGATTACTTGACCACTAATTTACAATTAGTTAAGCATTCTGTGTACCTGCAAATAAAGTAATGCATCCTACTGGGTCGTTAATCATTAACCTACCATTAGTTAAGCATTGTGTTTACCTTAGGATAAAGGAATGCATCACCCTGCATTGCACATCCTGGGGTACTTCCCCTCAGTGTGTGACCAAACTGAATCAGGTACGGTGCTCCCCTGTCTGCTTAAACGCTAGGACATGTCATTCATTTTAAGCCAGTTAAGTTTGTGTAAAGACAAATTATCATGAGCTAGAGAAAAGCCTATCAAATCTTGTTGTGGCGGTGTTCAACCAAACAAACAAGGTTTTACTGGTCATGTTTGTTACTTTGGGATGTTTTTCTGACGTTTTATTGGGCATCTATGACATGAAGCCGCAAAAGCTGTGCCACATTCAGAGTTCATTGTGATTTATAAAGCAAAAATGGCATACAACGTGTGTGCGCGTGGTTTTATAAATCAGAATATTTCTGTCTGTACCCATGTACTACGTTTCGTTCGTAAGCCACTTCTGATCCAAATCCACTGTAAAGTTTTATAAATGAGGCCCTTGGTCCTCGTCAGGTCTTTAGGAACACACAAGCTAAACACACCTTTCTGTTTGAACTTACTGCCTTAGGTATTCATGACAATATAATGATTTTAACTTTTTATTAAAACTGAAACAGGTTTACATGTTCATAAGTTGACCTCAACAAAGGTGACATAAACATTGTTATATTTTCCCATATAACAATGTTGAAACTCATACAAGTGAATAACTTCTGTTTTATATTTTAAAATAAAAAATATTCTGCACATATTTCTTTTATTGCTCTACACATTGAAGGATAAATGTAAAATACATTACAATGAATGAAAGGTTACAGATGTCTTAATTCTAGATAAAACTAATTGCACAGTACATTTCAGAATCAACACTTTCTTAAAACTCACAAAAATCCCTTCCAGAAATGGCTACATACTGTTCTATGATTAAAAAATGTAAATCTCTTTTTAAAACTTTCTTAAAAGTGGTCAATGTACATGCCTATACAATTAACATGTTGTTACCGTTAGTGTAATTTTCAAGAAACAGAAAACTATGTACATAGAACAAGTACTTGAAAGTATATACATCAACCACAGGATATCTGTGAAAGGATATCTCAGCCAGTGTAGTTACAATGCCTTCGAACCCGCAAATAAGTGCATCACCTGCTTTGTCTCACTAGCAGGAAAGGGAATAATCAAACAGTCCAAAGCTGCCATCACCCTGACCTCTGGTTACTAACAACCAAAAATGAAATTAAAACAAAGATTATTAATAATGAGTATGCTAAACCTTAAATGTGCCACAGTGGACCTTATATGATGGAATTCTTTAAATTGTGTTTATTGTGATAGCGGTATAATGTGAATGTAGAGTAGATATTAATGTGAGTTGTGCATGTATTCAGAGATATGAGGTGCATGAAATTATGTCCATTTAAAAAGAATGCGAAACCTGTTCACAGTCTGAAGAGTAGTGAAAGAAAACGTCAGTACATACTGTAAAATGTTAGATTCAGTATTAAACACGATTCAAGAATTAGGCTTAAGTGTAAAAAAACACAGATCAGATACAGTAAATCAGCCTTAACACTGTACCATTCCCAATAAAAATGTATATATTTTTAAATATAGAATTAAGACATTTTGAGTAAAATTATTAAATATAGTTCCTCATGGTAAAGTTATTTACATTGACTGTATCGGGTCATGCATCTTCCTAACAAGGGACAAATATATCACAAGAGGTGTGTATCCATGGACAAAAATAAAAAGTATGATGTATATACCTCCTATCTACAGTAAGATTGTCTCATACATCTGTTAAAAAACCGCCCTTTGTCAGTTATATTCATACCGTTTTGCCAACTTCTAGAAAACCACGAAAATAGGACTCGGCTCATCGTTAGCTACAAAGTAGTGTCAAAGCACTGGGAATCTGGAGGCAGGTACTTGGGAGCTGAGAAACTTTCTGGCCTGCTCAGCTACAGTAATCTGATCATCTGTCTTCCCGAAAAGCACTGCATCACACTCACAGCTCACCTGAAACAGATATGACCAGTAAGAACGAATTGATTATTTTGTTCTCCGCAGTAATAACCAATACAACCTATGGAAGAACCAGAACCAAAAAAACTCTAGAAAAAATGTGTGCTTCTTTGTAAGGCTTTAATGTCCTGCTATTGTTGGTGACGAAAAACGGGAATGACTGAGCCTATGCTATTAAACACATTGTTCTATCCATATTATTATTTATTTAACGAAAATAAAGAAGTATTTCCTGATATTTTCAGTCTCTGAAACTCACCTCTGATTGGGAGTTTTCAGCGCATGCGTTTAGATGATGGAGAATCTTGATCACAGTTGGATCACAGTCATCACCAAAGGCTATGGTGAGAGTGTGTTTGGGCAGGTAACGGCAGGGCTCTTCTCTTTCTGAACCCACTACGGGGGACGGTGGGTACACCAGCTTCTCACAACCCAACATGGTGGAACTCAGATGGCTGCAGTTCAGCAAGCTCTCCCCGTGGATCTGAGAGAAAATACTGAGTATTTCCACTCATCCACTTCTATGGCTTTTAGTCATTCTGACAACATCTGGGCCTAACATCAATATTTGCCCCAATTTTAGCCGAGTTTCTGATATTTGCCTTATGGTATGCAGAGCTTCTGACATCAGACATTCCGGTTACCTGTACATTGTTAAAATGCTCTTGGGGGTAGAACTGAGCATTTTTGCAGACTTTTTTCCAGGGTTCCACATCCAGGAATTTTCTAATTCTCATAGTAGATGCGTCAGCCTTGGTTTAAAAACATGGAACGTAATCTCTATTTTGTCTCAGGTCTAGTGCTTGTTAGAATGTGTCCTCACTCATTAATTGTAGCTCTTGCCCTAACATAACTGCCTTAAGTGGACAGAATTAAATTACTTCATAACACATGTGTGCATAGAAAGTTAGCATACCTCTTGTCTCCAGGAGCAGAAATCCGATGGCATTTCCTCATTAATTAATACATCTACTTTGCCTTCCTCTCTCAGGCCCACTTCCTCCAGATAAGCTAGGGATGCAGGCTGCTGCATCTAACACAACACATACAGATAATTGGCCATACAAGAAATTGCATAGCATATCATACACCGCACAAGAAAATACAATAACTATGCTAAATACATTCCTAATGACAATGTTGTTCAACTCTCTCATATTATGAACATACCATCATTTTAAACTGGCAATGCATCTTTGCTTTACTGGCTTTGTCAGTCTTGAAGGGCGTTGGAGTTTGCGACATGGGTAGCATGATGGCTTTATGAACCTTAGGGGTCTTCAGCCTTTGCAACGCAAACAATACATGTACAAAATATAATAGCTATTCCACGGTAACAGAATAATTGAGAATGCTTCCCTATTAATGGGAAAGCTGAACAAACCATAAAATAAATAATAACTCCATGCACAAGTAGTGATTTCACTGAACAAAAACAAGTTCAGTATTTATACTTAATTATAAATAAAGCATGTGAACTATAATGAAATTACCACGCAGAAATGCCTTTAAAAACTCACCCGGAATTCTCCTTCAGATGCCAGGTTGTTAACGCCTGGATGGGGGTGGTGTTGGAACGTTTGCGGGCACACACTGGTGTGGAAGTTAGAGCTGGATTGTCTAAAGTCAAATTGTCTCCAGAAACAGTAAAAAACTGCACAGAAAACATATTTTCCGATTTGTGCCAATTTTTTTACGGTTGAAATTACTTCCCTACCCTTGCTCTAGTGTATTTTACAAACACAGCAAAGAGAGTGGGCGCTGTATATAAGAGTGCTTGCTTTATATAATTATTTGACAGTATTAGACATTTCAATTAGACAAGACAGTACCTCAGATGGGGAGAATGCCAGTGCTTTGACAGGAGTGACCTTAGGTGAGGAGCCACTGTTGTCCAAAAAGCATCCGCTGTGACTGTTGGGAAACCTTTCCTTCTTATCCCACCTCTTCAGGATATAAGGAGGTGTGCTCATCTTGGTCGTGATAAGTGAGGAGTCAGGCATCAGCTCAACATAGTTAGATATGGATGAGTCATTGAAACAGCAACTAGCTCCTGTTGAGATTCCCAACTGGGAGACAGCTATAACTTCCTGTTTCACTGGCAAAGGCACTTCTGTCAAACTGAAACTTGTAACCTCACTCCAGGCCAATGGATCCTGCAGAGCCAGGCAAGCCAAAATGAGATACAGACAAACACAATTTTAAAACAGTTATTATCTTACTTGGTACCAAATAAGAAGACAGATAAAGCACTATGCTGCTTGACCCTAACTACTCCGTAATTCTATAAGCACAACTGACCGAGTCGATAAGCTCAAGAGTCTCTGCCAACTCAGGGATGGTTTGTAAGGATGAGAAAACGGAGCTTTCCTCAAAAGCCAAGAACTTGGTGGGAGACTCTGGGGGGTGGACACTCAAGCCACCTTGGGCCTCCATACTGTAGTTACCCAAGCTAGTCAGGGTTGAGTTGGTCAGACTGTCATCTGTCAGGCTGCTGGACACGCTGGATGAGTAGCCTTCTGTGTGCTGTAAAGTGGAATGAAGTAAAAGGTAAACTCTTGTGGCAGGTTTTGAAGGTTGCTAATACTAAAGGAAAGGTAGACCCGACGGCAGGATTCATGTTGGAGCTATAAGGGCCTGGATAAAGTACTGTATATATGATGACTCTGCCCTGATAACCATGTGAACATGAACCAATGTAAATATTCACTTAGAAGCTAAAATATGTCCTGTGAACTGCATTTTTCCATCAGAGTTCCTACCCATGCATGAAAACATTCAACATTACAAAATTCCCTCCCATGTGTGGCTACCTAACCAAGATAAAGTAACATGAGTGGCAGCAACATTTGCACAGTGAATTGCTTGTTTTCTCTTTTTTCCCCATCCGTTTACACATCTAGACATTGCACCTTTGCACTATTCAGATTCAATATAACACATTCTATATTTCCACATGACACATGCCAATTAGGCACGATCTCTCTTCTTTGAAAATGTATGTTCTAAATTCTGCAGCTAGGGGTCAGAATAAATTCCTTGTATGTGTAAACAGACTTGGCAAATAAATCAAATTTCTAATTCTGAAGATAGGGGTTTGTCTGGTAGTTGGTTGTTCTGATGGTTAAAATCATATTTGTGTGCTTAGGGATCACCTTTGAGGGGATAGTCATGAAATAATGATTCTGTCTCTCCAGGAATCCCATAGAAGAGCAGGATAACTTGGTTCTTTGCGTAATGGGAGCCTTTGTTTTGTGGACTCGCATAGGGATATCCTGCAGGTATCCCTCCTGCTCCACCTTCCTACGCATGGTGGAGTTCCAGTGATTCTTTATAGAATTGTCTGTCCTAGAGGGTATTTATGGAATTAAAACAATATTAAGTTGTACACTGTCCACACTATATGCCTGTTGTTACACATTTACTACTAACAACATTTTGATCAATGTTGTGATTGACTCGATTTTAGTCTGATTACTTTGTTTTGACGCATACACTTATTTATTTATAAGGGCTCCCTAATTACTCAATTTCACATTACATTTGCCTAGATCCCTTTGATCCCTGTTCAAAAGTAGTGTTCTATATAAATAATACACAGAGGAGACGAAGAATTATTACATGATGTTGGTCCTCTGTGTGACCAAAACAACGCCAACATGCCTGAGGAATGGACTCTACCAAACCAGCTGTCTCGTGGTATCTGGCAAAAAGACATTAGCAGCAGGTTCCGGAATAGACAGGAAGCCTGTGTGGCCCTTGCACCTTAATGAGCCTTGAGCACCCAACACCCTGTTGCCGGTTTGTCTCTCAATGAACCACTGTCGGTTGATATTCAACAATGCTGACCAGGAGCACCCCACAAGCATTGCAGACTTGCATTCATTACAGATGTGTTAATTTTTAGAACTTTAGTGAAACTTTCCCACACGCGACATGTTCTGCTCTGTTTGCACGCTGACATTTCAGCAGAATTAAGATTTTAGAAATATATGTTTTCTTGTCTTGCAATGCATACAGTTTAGAACTACAGCAATGCACAAGTGAATTTGCGTTTTTGCAGGCACCTAGGATAAGTCGTATGAAATCACACGGCTTGCCGACAATAAAAATATGTGTTTTTTTCTTTCTATTACCTGCCAGGCAGCAGTTTGGCTATCTCTGCCCAGCGATTTCCAATACGTTTGTGAGCTGCATAAATTATCTTGTCCTCCTCTTGAGTCCAGCATGACTTCTTTACCTCAGGATTAAGGTGGTTGTGCCAGCGTTCACGGCACTGCTTACCGATTCGCCCATTAAGATGTTTGGCAATAATGGACCAGCGCTTGGGACCATACTTTTGCACCAACTTAATGACCTTTACAAAGACAAATTTACACACAAGATTAGAATGTAGCTTGTTATACATATATTTGGTTAGTGAGAACACAAATTATACATTGTCTTTACCCTCTCATCCTCCTCTTTAGTCCAAGGCCCTTTCACTAGTTCTGGGTTAAGAACCTTCTGCCATCGGTGCTGACACTGAGAGTCTGACCTTTTCTGTCGGAAAAAAAGGATACAGAGAGGAAGACATCAGTTAGAGGACAAATGGATAAAAGACAAAAATATGTCAGTTGGACATAGCTTGTGATGGTGGGTTTTCAGTTTAGAAAAAGGCAAGGACATGCATGCCATCTAAAAATCACCTTGAAATGATTAGCAATCCCGTTCCAATCATCTGTCCCAAGTTCATCCACAAGTCTCTTCAGCCTTGCATCCTTGTGAACAGTGAAAAAATTGACTAAACGTTGACTGCCTGCTATAAATTACAACTTATGCCAGAATGACTTACTTCTTCCCTCGACCACTTGACTTTCTGCATTGATTTCTTTGGGCATTTCACATCAATGCAGTTATGGTCATCACTATCAAAAAATAAAAAATAAAGTATCAATAAGATTTATATACACGGCATTCAAATAAAATGTAGACCTCCCCTTAACTTACCAAAGATAGTATTGACTTCGTCTACCACTGGCCATACTGTATGGTTTGCTTTATGCCACTATGTTATTGTAAAACTATGGAACAAGATCCAAGATCATATGTTGATTAAATGTTGTTTGCTAAAATATGAAACGAAAAATTGCTCAGAGAAATTATCAAATCTAACATAAGCATTATACAGAGTGGGCTAGCACATGTAAAATGACAGGCTAGTAAGTATTTTTACTGTACAGACCGCATTTAACTAGCAACAGTTTGTTAGCCGAGTCAGCTACTATAGCTACCGTAAATAATGTTTCATTATTCATGTGGTTAATTAATTATACCGGGATAAAAAACTTTCATTATTCGGTGTAAGCTAATATCGCCATACAACTACCCATATCCTTTTGAGCGCCGCATATGATACTGTCCGGTGTTTACTGGTCTCTTACCGGGACACTGGTCATGTATGTATATCCCGCCAATTGATCATCGTCAACCATCGTCGTCGATTCACGCGCTCACCGCTACATATTCACGCGCTCACCCCTACATAAGCAGCGCACGCCGACTCTCGATTCGTATTGGTCAGAATTGATTTGTTGCTGTCAGCTCAGCAGGCCCCGGTAGCAACGCAGCCAATTTGAATTGGTATTGTTTTACTCGTTTGGCGCCCCCGGCATTGGATGAACAGCGCCCCTAGCATCAGGGCCGGATTAACCATTAGGGCAACTGGGCACTTGCCCAGGGGCACATAACATCTAAGGGGCATTGGGCTCTGTGAAACAGGGCTTGCATTTCGGTGCGGGATTGCGCAAATTTAAACCATTCTCGCAAGGTTAGTTTTTATAGTGCGAGAAATTCCCGCACAAATATATTTGCTTCATCTCAGACCGAGGTAAAGTTGGTTGGATGTTCGATATTTGATATTCAACGGATATTCGGAGGCCGAGATCAGGTCCGGTTTTCCCGCAAGCAGCCTCACTACACCGCGGTGATCGACCGAGAGAAACCTCCGTGTGCTTATAGTTAGGGACCGTCTCTAAAGTCTCAACGTTATTAATTCAAACCACTCTCAGATTGTTTTATAGAGGACACCCACATTTTGCACAGCTTTGTTTTTTTTAAGGAAATGGTGTAAGAGACGTTTAATTAACATTTAAAAATTGTAAAAATATTTTTTTTTGTGAAATCACTTGTAAACCTCAATTTACTTTTGTTTACACAATTTAAGTCAAGGAGTCCAGTGTGTAAGGGTCATCTGTTAAGCAAAGGAAAATATATAAAAGTTAATAGACGTGTATAAGCCTAATTTGAAATGTTGTGTAGACTATGAGTTTTTCCTCTATAGTGTTGTGTTGTTACCCTTTAAAGCAAAGATAGGCCAAATAATAAAATATTTGTGTGTTTATGAGTTCAGTTTTAAAGAGGCCAGTTCTAAGGCCAAATTGTTAAAACAAAATTGTACTGTAATATTCTTTAAGTTTAGGGACATGCTCTTGATGATAGGGACTTTATGAATATATAGAAGTAGTGCATTAACGTGATCGTAAGTTTAGAGACATGCTCTTGATTATAGGGACTTTGTGATTTTTGCTTTGGGGCGGGGTTGGGGGGCCCTTGAGTCTTGTTGCCCTGGGCATAAAAAATTGTTAATCCGGCTGTGCCTAGCATTTGCCCTTGCATATACCTATTTGCCGGCCCTGTAGCTCAGTATTGGAGAATGTAAAACATACACATCATAAGAGCCTTACAAAAAAACAAATAAACAAGCAGTTGGTCTAATGAGAGATAAGAAATCTGTGCAGTACGATTATAGAAACAGAAAGAGGAATAAAGGGATATCTAAAGGTTGACGCAATGCTACCACCTAGTGGACACCAAATACAACGACATTAACAGTCAATGTTGAATGTATTAAAATTTCTATCATCGTTTTACATAACTGACATACAATTTGCCAACATTTTACATTTGGAATGTGTGACTGTGTTATATAGTGGAAACTGTTTACGTCTCAGCAAATACCATGGATTAGAGGTGCCCTTATAAAGTTTTGATGCATTTCACAGCATAGAACCATGGTATAACAGCAACATACCACAAACCCTTAAGATTTCTCACAGCTATTTTAAACCTTTGTAATGTCTTAGCTGTGGTATAGTCTGCTATCAGCCAATCTGCATTTAGAATTGGAAACAACCAGTGTGAAATTTAGCAATACGGTTCAAGAGGGGTGTGGTACATGGCCAATATGCTTTGAGCTGCTCGTATGCATGATGGAAACCCCAATGGAGTGCCCCAAAACAGCGCTTAGTCGTAGTTGATTGACTTAAAAACACACTAAATCTCATGTCTTATAACAAGCATAGCAAAGCAAATACAACAATAAAAGGTACATTTTCCTCATATACCAATGCTTTCAGACAATCCTCATTCAGTGTTCAGACCATCAAATTTATAACACTATATTCATTATTATAATGCAAGCAAAATATGCACAGCTGACTGAAAAAACACTTAAGAAGTATAAAATAGAGCATATCAATTGGATTATGAATATCTATTAAGTGAGCCTCAAAGATTAATTTAAAAGAGAATAGAAAAACATCAAGTGAATTCAAAGGCCAGAAAGCATGTGACCATAACACAAAACTGTGTAGCAATTACTTTATTCGTGGGTTAAAAGTCATCACACATGCAAACAGCAATGTCGTAGCCGTGGGATCTTATTTTTATTAGCAAATAAGAAAAAAATTAACAATAAATGAAAGAACTGAACAACTTCTTTCTGTACATCAACGTATACTACAATATGTACTATTATAATACAACTGGCTTCCGATACATTTAATTAGTACAGCAGTCACAAAGAAACAAACTTCTGTTTGTCAAATAAGTGTTGTCTGAGTCAGGCTAGTTGAACGTCCTTCCTCTTAGATTTACAATATATTTAAGTATAGCTAGTATATGTTCTATTCTAACATTCCCTGTTGTTTTGAAAGTGCTAAAGTTTACATTTTGTTCACTTGAAAGAAAAGCTTTGGAGCTTTTAAAAAGTACTACATTAATGTGTTTAGGCAGGTAGAAACAGAATTGCATTTTGCTGCAATATGAAACCTTATCCAGAAGTCAGGCCAAGAATCATTAAGACTCTAGGACTTAAGGCCATAAACTGATAATGGCCCAAATAATGATAATAATAAAGGACCCAAAGTTACCATATCGTTCTAGAATAACAAGATATTCTGGAACACTCAAAATTTGAGTTGGCAACAAAAATGTAAACTCAATGTGGCTATTATATCTTAATGGCCACGTCAATTGGTTTTAACAGTAAGGCCGGTGCCTTTAAATACCACAGCCTTTAAATAGCCCAACCCTCTTTTTTGGTTCAAATTCCAAGACTTACTATTATTATTGTCATGAGAGGATTTAAATGCAACAAAACAAATTTAAATGCAACATGGTATTACACAGTTTGTTAAGAAGTAACTGCATTATATGAACATCAATTGAAAATAAATTCACCCCAGTTACAATGTAGTGCTTTTTATGATATATCAAACATACAACCCTCGCCATGACACTATGTTCAAAAATCATTTTTTTCAAGGCTATATTGTGTCCTGAGACAAACCATTCAGATGTCTTAGGGACATTCTGTAAATGTTCACAGCATCTTAAAATCTCCTAATGTACAAGTCCTCTATAGAGCAAATCCAAGATGTTGGTGTAGTATTGTCATATCTCACCTGGATAGCTAGAATTTAAGATACTACATGAAATCATCAATTATATCAGCCAGTTCCATATAATTATTATGGATGGTTCAACCCAATGAATGGTAACATCACTAAAGAGGAACTATTTCCATCTTCTGAATGTCAGAACCAAAATGTATAATTTAAACTATAACCGGGATACACTAATAAAAGTCAATACAGTGTTATCTCCAGTTTAGGTTGCTTATCGTGCTTAACAATATCAGCAAAATGCCTCAGTAAGTGGTGACAATCAATACATCTTATGTTTATCGTGTCAGCGCTACTTAATGCAAACATAACAAAACAGCTGCAGGCAGAATTGTATGAGTGAAACATTTATAAACTGATTAATAATTCCTAAAAAGATAATACTTGAAACCCACAATATGCAATGAAATGATATGGCAAAAGAAAATTAACCAATAATCCTTAATTTAGAAATGTGAAAAGCATTTGTGAATATTTGCCTAGCAGTAAAGGAGTCTACTCTCAGGTGTCCAGTGTAAAGTATGTTGTTGTCCTTCCTATGTATGTTAAGCAGACTTGAGGCTGATTAAAAAGACGTAGGTCACTCATTTGGGTTGCATTCAAAATATCAAAAGAAACTAAAATAACTCTTTAAACATCCATAGGTAGCATGGACCCTGTACCCAAAAGATGCAACAGGCATTTTCCTCAGTCAATACACAAACCACACAGTCAATCTCGATTCTATCAATCAATTAGATTATTTTCAAAACATTACTAAAGTTCTTTGTTTGAATGGCATTCACATTTAAAACAACATATCAAATTACATTTTTTTCCAAATTAAATATTTAATATTCATCTTGTTTTTCCAAAAACAAATAACGAAGGGCATGTAATTCCTTCCTTCGGAAAATAAGGACAGCAAAACTTCACATGGCGAGCAAAGTACAAGAAAATACAACTCATTTGGAATATTTCACTAGTGGTTTGAAGCAAATATGTTGGTGCAATAGAAAATGGGATGGTAAGCCTTTATGTTTGAGGGCATGTTGCATTTACAGTGCGCATTTTTCTTAAGCGGATGTTTGCAAACATTACGATGCTGGTGTGGGCACGGATCTCCTCAGCTCAAGCACTTCTGCACCCATTCGAAGACCAGTAGGACATCGAGAGGAAT
Source organism: Dallia pectoralis (assembly GCA_029465975.1). Lineage (NCBI taxonomy): Eukaryota > Metazoa > Chordata > Actinopteri > Esociformes > Umbridae > Dallia > Dallia pectoralis. The sequence continues at coordinate 16,375,161 of CM055732.1, forward strand.
GCACTTCAGACAAGACACAGCTTCACTCCTAGCGTTTCTCTTCAACAGCATCTGAATGTTACAGCAGAAACTGTCAATCTCTTCCATCAAACATTGCAGTACCAAACAACCAAAACACAACGAATACCAAAGCTTTGATACAACCTGAAGCTTTCCCATACAAACGACACTGGACAAAATGGGGTGACTGATGCCTGAAGGAAAAAAACAGAATTACCCCGGCCCCTTTTTCCCATCAGGAATGATCCATCGGCTCCAGGGCGTTGGTAAGCTCAGTGTCCTGGCTATCCATCTCCTCCAACTCCTCTGACCCTGTATCCTTTCCACCAGGCTTGTTCACCAGATCTGCTGATATGCCGGGACCCCCGGCCGTAGATACGTCCATGGACGAAGGCTCTGGGTTGCTTTTCCCAAGAGCAGATCGGGGAGCATTCGTCTTGGCCCCACCTGTCCTCTCTGCGAGGCCCCCGGAGGCAGCTCCGGCTGTCTCGTTGCTCTGCTCCCTCAGGTGCCTGTCCATGGAGGCTTGGATGGACGAGACCATCTCTTGGAGCTTTTTTCTCTGTTCTTCGATCATGCTAGGTTCCAGGTGCCGGCTGTCCTTCATGGTGACGAAGCCCGGAGCCATGCGCACCAGCTCCTTGGTGGCGTCCTCGGAGATGTCAGAGAGGTCGGGCCCCTTCGAGACGCTGGCGCTCAGGTCCACCCCGCTACTGTGCTGCCGGGTGATGGGCTTGTGTTCTGGTGGGGAGACGCCGGGTGCACTACCCAGAGAGTGGCCCTTACCCTGGAAGGCGTTGACACTCTGGAGTTGCTCCTTCTTGCGCACCACCCCGCCGCTCCCTAGACGAAGGAGGCTGTGAGAAGGGCTCGCCTCACGGCTTCTGGACGCCGCCTCTGAGTGGAGCTGGGACAGGGCCTCCTTGACGAGGTCCTCCACGTCGGGGCCCACTGAGAAGTGGCCAGCGGCATCCACGCACAACTCAAGACGCTCTTCTACCGCGTTGTAAACAAATGTCTTTCCACTTAGATGTGGCAGCGTGCAATGCTTGCCATCAATCAGCCCTGCGAACAACAGAAAAGGTGGTCGTACACATGATCAGTTCTGGGGACATGCATTTTAGTTACGCATATGGCCAAAGGCACAAAGCACTGATTAGACAGAAAACATGTGTACATACCCATATCCTTCTTTACAATGTTGTAAAAAACTCCACCCTGCTGGAATAAGTGAGGCAGTTTTTTTGCATATGACCAGACATCTTCTCCTACATAGGAATGGAAAAGGCGATTAGCTAGTGAAACATGATCATACATTCATAAAATGCATTCTGCCGTGTGCTATTCCCAGCAGAAATCAGTATAATTTGAGTACATTGTGGATTGTGTAGAACAATCAGTCATGCGTGCTGGAGATTTGCCATGTGACAATTAGCAAGGCTAATATTTCGATTTATAGGCCATCGCCTCGACCTGTTATCAAAAGATAGAAGACAATGTTGGATAGGGAGTGGAGATGAGGACATCACACTGTTTGCAATCAGGATGATAGCTCTACAGACTGCTGCTGTGTGCGTTAGGGTGAATGCAAAATGCTACGATGCTGACGTTAGCTACAGAAACCACTTAAAGTTGATTATAATTATTTCAAGTGAAAAAAGGTCATGACTACGATTTCCTTAAGATTGGGCCTTGATCATCCCTGGCAAGCCCAAATCAATCAATATAGATTGTAGAACTTTGCAATTCATCCTGCTTCTTGTAACCAATCCAAAAAAAACGTATGCTGTGTTAAGCCAGTCTGCAAAGCCTATATCAGTTTTGTCTTCTAGCTTGACACAATCACATTCTGTTGCTGGCCTGTTATTTACATGGGGGGGTGACAAATGAGGCTTCTCTCTTATGCCTAATAAAAAGTTATATGGGAAAAAACAAGCGCAAAATGACTTAATCAAGCGGGCAAGATCCCACAATATTTCTTATTTTTATTATATCAAAATAGCAAAACAGTTATCACTAAATCATTTTGTATGTCGCTTTAGAGATCAGCATCAGCAAAATGAACAGAATGTCAATGTATCAGTATCTTACCCATTAAAGTTGCTAGGAGACAGAGGGAGGACATCTCAAGGTCAATGTTGTCCTGTAGCTCTCGGTTTGCATTCAATCTACTGGAAGTCACAGGATCATCACTCTTCACAGAGTGGAGCGAGTGCACAGAAGAACGGGAACTGGAAGCGCTTGGGGCGGAGACCTTGTGGTCCTCTGGACCTTTAAGGATCTCCACGGTAACTCTGTTACCGTGTTGGAGGGCCACTGGCTCATTCTCCTCCCCGTCCTTGGGCGGGAAAAGTTCTTTGGGTGGGAACCCATGGCGAATACACTGTTGGGCCGGAGGCACACCAAATTCCTTAGTGATGCTCCTCTGGAGCTCGCAGAAGGTAGTCTGAGCTTGCAGAGTAAGCATGGCCTGCCGTCCATCGCTGGTGGTGACCCGGATCCTCTTCTCTTTACTGGAGGAGGGGGAGGAAGAGGTTTTGGTGGGCGTGGCTGGGGTGGAGGAGGAAGAGGAGGAAGGCTCCAGAACAGCACCTGGAGAGGCTGGTCGCCCATGTGCCTGGACTGCCTTCTGCTCCTCATGCTTCAATCGGTCCGTCCTCCTATTCTGGGTCACTAGGGCTTGATCAATGATGCTCTGCTGAAGGCTCCGCTCCACTTTACTCATAGTCAGCTCCTCTTTGTGAATAGTCTTTGTTTTCTGCCCAGTTAATATGATCTTAGTCGGTGGAGATGTGTCGACCGCCTGCTGGGTTTCCATCTCATCGGTCAGCCTCTGGGCGTGGGCCCCATCAATCGAGACTGGGTTATACTCGTCCGGGTTCTTCTTGGCCGTGTGATGCAAGATAGTATTCACCACTTTCTGCACTAGGAGCTCGCTCCCGAACTCCCCAGGGAAGTGCTTGGTGACCAGTTTCATGGCGACGTCGTAGACGTTGCTGTTGAGGGTCACGTCCACCTCATACTGGAACCAGTACACTGTCTCTCTGACCACTCGCCCCGCCCACTCCAAAGTGATAGGAAAAGCTTCCGGCAGGTTGTCGTACTCCTTCCCATCCCAGTAGTGCTTGAAGCCACAGCCACACTTCCCCCCTTGGGAGCGGCTGTTTGTCCGGTCTCCATCCTGATACACCACAGAGCCGTTGCCATGGACGTGGCGCACTGATGTGCCGTGGCACCAGGTGCAGGTGTTCAACAAGCTCAGTTTGTAGTCTGGAACGAGGATGTCCCTCTCTGGGTCATATGAGCACACCACGTTATTCAAAGGGAAGCTGTAGTTCTTGTCGGGTCTGAGCTGCCCGTGTGTGGACTTTGCCAAATTGTACAGCTTTCCACCAGGAGCCAGCCACTCTGGCAGAACGTGAAGCTCAGATAGCGCGTTGCAGATCAGACAGCGGTGTAGCCGGTTTTCCATGACCGATTTCTTCGCGGCCTCGGTCACCTCTTCCGGTTGAACCCCAATCACACCAGTCCGTCTGTAAACATACTGATGCACATCTGCCACCAGGGAGGGGTGGATGCCATGTTTCTCCATGAAGACCTCCTCCATGGCATTGACCAATCTCATCAAGTACTTGTCCTGCAAGCTCCTGTCTCCACCAATGATACAGCCTCCATCTTGCTCCAATTTGATGTACTTCTTGATGAGCTCCTGTGGGACCCCCCAGGCTTTGGGGAGAAGCCTGGAAGGCAGCTTGGGGAGTAAGGTATTCTTTATGCCGACGAGAGGGATGTAGTGGTTACGCCCCGAGCTGCTCCAGGCAATGCATATGGGCTTGTTGAACTTCCCATCTTTTCCTTTACACTGTTCCTCTGGCACAAGCCCAGGGAGAAACGTTGCAGAGTAATCACCAGAGCTCCTCATTCCACTCAGTGAATCTAGCAAGATTATGGGGCGGTGCAGCACGTTGGCCAAGCCAAATATATGAATGTTCCGAAGACCCAGTGGAACACCTTCCGGTGGGATAAACAGGGGGTCACATTCATTGATGATGTCTTCCCATTCGGCAGCATCAATAAAATCCTGAAAGAGTGCCTTGTATCGATCAAGGTTTTGCTTGAAATTTTGTTTTAAATTCTCTCTTAAGGCATGCCAAAACAGTTCCCTGCCTACCAGGGCCCTGGACACAGCATGAACAAGACAATGACCATCTCCATCTACATGAACAGGAATGAGGCATTCTTTGTTGCCATTAGATTTCTTGATCTCTTCTAAAGTGTCATGGAGGTATATAAGACTTCCAGATCTGTCCTTGCCATAGCCAACTGTAGATACATGCTCCTGTTCGATTAGAAACGCCCTGTCTCCTAGAAGTGAGCAATCGAAAATGTCTCCTTGATTCATTTCCCTCAACAGTTTCGCTTTCCCCGTCTGCTTATCCATGCCATACCTTGTGAGAATTGGTGACAGAAGCTTGCAATGGTAGTTGGAAAGCCCCATCACTTTCACCAGTTCCGTTCCTTTTTTCGGGGCCCCAGTGACACCTAGTAGGGCATTTCTCAACAAATTATGAAGCACAACATCTGGATTAGTAACTTCTTCCACATTTAAAAGATTATTCTGTTCGTGGCGTTGGCCACACTCGGTGCATTCTATGCTAATGGAGCCGTAAGCAGGGAAGAATAGCCTTGCCTGGCATTTTGGGTCTGGGCAGGTACCAGACAAAATACGCTTGTCCTTCTTCTTAGAGCCTTGTAGCAACGACATTATGTGGGATAATACTACACTTCGTAATAACCTTATAAAACCATTATGGTTTAGAATAACAAATAACTGTCTAACAATCGCTCGTTCACTCACGTACTTAGCTAGTTATTTGCCAAAATAACAGAATAACAACACGGAAGCGGCTAGGTTTTTTTCTCAATCGAACGTCCTTCGCGAAACGTAATTTCTAATGGTTTGTGGTTATTGTAGTTTTCGAAACTGTACGTTAGCATGCGATTTGAGTTGAACTTTAAATAATGACCCACACAAAGACACAAAGAAGTAATTTAACAATGCCAAAACATATTATCATATCGAAAAGCGTAATTATGCCTGTTACAATAATATTTTTTGAAGCTGTATATTAACTTTCAAATTGACTACAAGGACCATGATTCTGTGTTTCAATCTTATTCAACCGGAAGTGATAAATAGCAGTGGGCAGGACCATAGAAATACATAATAAATTCCTAACTGATAAATCGAGGTAGATTTTCGTTTTCCCACGTCCATAACACACACAGTAGGACAGTGATTACCTATATCTAAAGAGAACACCCCACTGGCAACAGATTTGTCTACATATTTGTAAAATAAGGTCAATAGTGGTAGATTTTGAGGCATCCTAATTTACAGCTTTAGATTCAATTTGACACCAACGTCTTTTAACAGAACTGAGTCGTGGCAATTAAGACTTCGGTGGTGGCAAAGGAGGCTATTTGGTCAGTGAGTTGAACAAGCAGACACTTCTTAGCACAGGGTGGACGGTAAAAAATGCATGCCATGGTGTTTGCATGGTGTTCGTGTCGTACTGAAAAAAAATGCTATCTAGCTACTAATGTAACATTGAAACCCGCCAAATTATGCTTGAAGGTTTAAAATCCACTTAAATTCCACTTAAAACTATTTGACCATACAATATCTCTAAATTATTAAAAGTATGATTTATTAGCACCGCATGCAACTATGGTAAAATAATTGTTGGTTATGTCTCGCCAGAAGACCCAAGTGAATAATTATTTAATGGATAATCTCTGATAAACTGGTTGACAATGAGTACATGATGTTATAATCTAGGATTATACACTTTCTATGGTATAACTACTACGCTTGAATATTTCCACACCCACAAAACTGGAGTATGGTTGGTGAAAGATAACACCGGATGAGCGCGTTACGGGCGCTAGACCCGAGGTACGGCGCTTGCTTGCTGTCTAGCAAGTTGCTAGTTATCTATTTCCATTGCTGCAGCTGTTGTCTTGGAACTTGCTATCCCTGATAGCTACCTTATTTGGTTTCGCACAAATACCACAAATGGTATGCCTGTTTTTGTAAAAATGTTGAAATTCAGCTTGCGACTTATGTTTCTAGAAAACCAAAGTGTGAAAAGTAACACTATGTAAAGTAACTGTTAGCTAACTATGACACGTAGCTAACGCGGGCAAATGCGAGGCAGTGTAGCCGATTATGTAGCTACTACTATTTGCGTTATTAGATACTGCTCGAGGGAATAATTTGACTGATGTTGATTGGATGTTTGTAAGTTCGCTAGCCACGGCTAATGCTAGTTACATAACAGTTCGCTAGCAACGGTTAATGCTAGCTACATAACTGTTCGCTAGTCACGGCAAATGCTAGCTACATAACAGTTCGCTAGCCATGGCTAATGCTAGCTACATAACAGGAGTTTGTGTTCAGCGGTTGCTTGACAACGGCAGTTAAAGAGACAGTTGGTTATTTCTGGCTAGGAGGAATGCTAGTTTATCTGGTTGGAAAGCTATCTAACTATTGTTTGTGTTAATACGATAAACAGATTATGTGACAACAGCATAAAGTGGCTATTTCGCTACAGTTACGTTACTGAACCAGGACACACGCCCGTGTGTAGACATTACGTTAGACTCATTCAGGCTGAGCATCAAACATACTGGCTGCAATACAGAACAGAAGAGAGTTTGCGAACGATATTGTTTCGTTGGTCAGCTACGTAAGTAATCAAACAAAATAATAATAAAAATGTTAACAATTTCATCGGAACATTTATCGAGGTGTGCACAGTGTTTGCCTGCTAGATAACGTTGCGTGGAAGATACGTTTATATTCAGAATTTTATCTGTAATTCTGTACTGAAATTGTTTCACCGGTTATTTATTGTTTTTGTAGTGATCTGTATTAAGAATATGGATGATGAACTTGATAATTTCATCCAGCAACATAAAGCCAGTGTGGCAGAGGATAAAACCAGTTTGGAGAAGGATCCACCACCTTACCTGGACATAAGGGTGACATTTCACTTGTGCTTTTACTGTACTGACTCTGTGGTGCTACGTTTGCCGGAATGCATGTTACTTTGTGTTTGTTGACAGCTGTGCAAATCATTGCATTTTTCTGACCAGTGGGTTTAACTATCAACAGAAAAATGACCACAAGGATTATGAGTCCATTCTCAAGGAAAATATCCCTCCAATTAAGTCATCCACAACTCAAGAGAAAGGTAAATTATACATTTGAAGTTGTGAATCTAATTGTAAGCACTTTGTATAATCTCTAACTTAGTTTGAGATCTTTTTCATGTTTGCCATCCTGTCTACCAGATGAGAGCTGTTGTCTAAGTTTATCTTTGGGGGATGACTGTGAGAGGCAAAAAATAAAGTTACAGCAAGAGCTCCGTCTGGACTACAGACGCTACATGGCTCAGGTAAGAATATCAAAAGTATTGGAAATGTTTTATGTACTTAGTTTCTACTACATTCCAATCTGTAAACAATCAGTGTACATTGTGAACAATTCATAATGTTTTTAAGCAGTACTCTGCAATCTGTCAATGCAAAAAATTAAGTTCACTCAATTGGTGCTGTTGCGTAGGGTCAGTTAAGTCTTTGACAAAATATGTTTCTATGTATTATATAAACAGTATCTATATTCATATTTAGTACTCTCTGCTTTGAAGTAATTTTGTACATTTTGTCCCTTTAATCTAGAGAAAAAGTATATATTCTACTAAACCAGACACATTCATTTCCCTTGGTGAGAGGAGAGCGACTAAGGTAATTAATAGACAGAGCTGCATGTGTACTGAGTTTATATAATCTTAAAGAAAATACATTTCAGTGGCCACTTACTGTTCATTCCAACCAGTGAAAATCAGATGGCTAAATACTACTATTTGTGTGTAGTGTTAAAGTGAAGGAAGAGATTATTTTATCCCCTTCTGATTTTGTACATTTGCCTACTGACAAAGACTTGATCAGTCTATAATTTTAATGGTAGGGTTATTTGAACAGTGAGAGACTGAATAACAAAAAATATCCAGAGGTTAGACGTTTCTTGTAGTTGGCCACCTGGTTTTCGCACTTCTCAGGAGGGAAGTGTGGAAAAAAAATACAATGAGTATCTATATACAGGATGTACAAAGATTAAAGTGTGTCTAGCAAGTAGGTCATTTGAGTGCATGGATTATATGACATTTGTTATGGGCGGGAAGAGCCTTTGAGAATGCCTGACCAAATTGAGTAATTCAAGAATGTAAACAGGTATGACAGCAGTGCAGCTGAGAGAGGTCCACTGTGCAAAAAGGGCATGGCATAAGCGAGAAGTAGTTAAAGACAGTTAACAGGTACAGAGATCGGACAGGTGTTCAGACATGAGTAGTTTAAAGGCACGTGGTGAGATAGGGGTTTCAAGGTTGTTGTTTTTTTAATTTGTTCCAGTCATTGACGGCTGCTAACTGGTGTAGACTGTGATTGGGTAGACGAATGGAAACTAGAGAGCTTAGGTACAGCGGGACCTTGCCTAGCAGAAACTTGTAAATGCTGCGCTACTTGTAAATAAGTTGGTACCAATGAGTTAAAGGCCGAGTCAGTGATTAACAACGGCCAGCCGACTAATGCGTAAAGCTTGCAGTGGTGGGTGTTGTATGGGGTATTGGTAACAAAATGTATGACACTATGGTAAACCACATCCAATATTATCAAGAGAGAGTCAGCCCAAGAATCGAGCCCTGTGGCACCCCCATGGAGACAGCCATGGGTTCTGACAGGAGGCCCTCTGATTTAACATGCTGGACCCTGTCGGAGAGATAGTTGGAGGACCAGGCGAGGCAGTCGCGAGAGAAGCCAAGGCTATTGAGTTGGCTGATGTGAACACGATGGTTAACCGAGTCAAATGCTATGGTTGATGTTGTAGATGGATGCACAGTAGTGCTTTTTATCAATGGTGGCTTTGGCTAGGACTTTTAGGGTAGCTGTGGTGCAGCCATGACCAGCATGAAAACCCGATTGCATAGTGGAAAAGATACAATAGGGTTCTAGATGATTGACAATCTGTTTGTTGACCGTTTTTCAAAAACTTTGAAAAATCAGGGTAGGATAGATATTGGCCTGTAGCAGTTGGGGTCAATGGTGTCGCCCCTTCGAACAGGGGAATGACTGTGGCGGATTTCTAATTTCTCTCTGGATTTCAGCAGATGAGAGCGATGGGTTAAACAGACTGGTGATGGGGGCAGCAATAATATTAGCAGATCATTTTAGAAAAGAGGGGTCCAGATTATCCAGCCCAGCTGATTTATACGGGTCCAGCTGTCTGGATAATGGTAAAGGAGAAGTGTGTGGAGGGGCGTGGAAATGATGAAAAGCATGGCGGGCTTCAGCAAAATGCTTATTAAAATTCTTTATTATCTTAGTCTTATCATTAGGCACAGTATTACCTAATTTTAGGGCCGTAGGAAGCTGGGAGGAGGTGAGCTTCTGAGTTCTGGTCGGTCTGCAGTCTGTAGGTTGTGCCGGCAATGTCTGTTTCAATTTTCCCCACTGTGCAACCGTTGTTCGTAATAATAATGTACCATAATTATGCTTTTTTGAGAGGGATAAAAGAAACGCTTGGTGTAGCCGAGCCTTTATGGTTGCAAAACCGTAGTTAATAGCAAAATCTATTAATCTCTGCATTCCTAGTGTTATTTAAGTTAGGTTATTTTTATCTGTCAATAGTGCAGAAGTGACGTTCACTTATCTATAAAAATATAAAATATATATATTTTTTCTTTGTACATGTACAGTGAATTCAGAAAGTATTCAGATTCCTTTTGTCATATTTTTTTTACTTTACAGGCTTGTGAGTCCAGGTGTGTCCTTTTTAAAGTAGCCCCTCTGATTCTTTTTTAAATTGCACACTATAACTAATTTAGCGCCCTGCAGTTTATAAGGCCTTTGGTTGTACACAAAGGAAGTAGAGTAACTTTTGGGGTACACTTCTGTTACAACCTTGCAATTTCAGGAGCGTCTAGACTCTCTCCGAACTTCTCCTGACATCATCGATATCCACCACAGCCCAAGACCTCGGGTGGCTCTGCATCCTGAGCAGACCCTGTTAAGAAACAACGCAGACTCACTGACTCAGGGTAGGAGGGGGCTGCACAGCTTCGTAGACAGCAGATGGGTCGAGGACCAGGTGCCTGAGGGTGGGCGGCTTCTCCCTGGAGAGAGAACCAGACAGAGGAGAGTAGACTTTCACTCTGAGGAGGACCTTGCAGAGGAAGATCTGGAGCTGACTGAGAAGAGAAGGCTCAAACAGGCGGGGCTGGAGATAGGGGAGGAGAGAGGGTGGCAACGACAACACTATAAAACTAATTTCAGGTACTTAAAAAAATACACTGTGATTTAAAAACAGATTTCAAATACTTTTTGATATGACCTGTGTGACACAATTTTCTCACTTTGTGGCTTAGGGATACATCAAGACTCAGGAACAAGAGACCTGAACTGCATGACTACTACACAGAGACGTGTCGTCATGCAGACAGGCAGGAGGCCTGCGGGCCGGTTGTTCATGATGTGGAGTATTTGGGGGCACGTCTGGGGACATCGTCACTAACGCTCAAACCAAAGTATGTCAAACTAATACAATATTTACTGACTATACCTATAATTTCATTATTGTGTAATAATAATGCTGATCAAAACGTGATCGGATCATCACTTCTCATTTATTTTTTTGGACAGTGCATGTTCGCATGTTGTGACGGTTTCGCAGACACAGATTTCCTTTAATCTAGGATTAAACAATAATGATCAAGAACATAATCTTTTTTAGTTCTAGACTCGGCTTTATCTGTGTCTGCCAAACTGGCCCACTGTCACACAATGAAATGTTAAACAGACCTAAGTTTCAGCCAGAACAGTATGTGAGGGCTCAATGAAATCCAACCCAGCAGGCTGCAGCTACCAGCTGGGATCCGACCTAGTAGAAGATTCCAGTCCGCCACCAATATAGACAAGCCCGAATTCGCCACCGGGCTAATGATTGGTATGACAATTATTCCTTACAGAAATTAAACTATTTTTAACAATTACATGTATGTTATATATTCCAACTGTTAATAATACATGACTGACAGGGTCTTCAGATGCTGAGGCTGCCTCACAGAGAAGGAAGGAGAGATACAGACAGGAGTTGCTGGAGCAAATAGCTGAACAGCAGAGGAATAGGAAGAGGTGGGTGCTCATGTCTGTTCCTGCTCTCTTTGTGAGAGAACTATTAACACTCCCATTTGAGCTGGATAAATAATGTGTTGTTTATGCAGTAGGTGCGTTAACTATACTGAGTCTCGGATTGGTTTATAACATACGACCACCACCTACTAGTGGAATGAACGTAACTAAGTTATTTAGTATTATTTTACCAGTATTTTTTTACTGAGAACACATTCTTAATTACTGTAACAAACTGGGTAATGGTTACAGGGGGAATTGAGAGAATGCATGAGTCAATTGGGAGCTGTGGATGATTTTATTAGATTGAATTAAGATACATTAGCCAAGTAGTTTTGATGGACAGATTTTACATACAGACATTTGTCATATTAGGGAGAAGGATTTGGAGCTTGGAGTTACTGTGACTGACACGACCGACCCGGAGAAACGGGCTGATCGGATCAAACCGCTGGGGGGATTACAAAGTGGGGACTATGCAAGACCGAAAAGAGACAGCTCCTACCGACCGGGCCGACCTGTGGACCTATCAGGGGATGTGTTGCCAGGAAGAGCCAGCCAGGAGAACAGAGAGAGGCTTCCTCCTGAGAAGCCCCGCATGGCCTTTCAATCCCCTCTGCTGGAGTACAGCCACGCCCTGGGTCTTGGCAGCGGAGGCATCTCCCCTTACAGCCAGGCCAATCCCAGGAGCTCACACATCCCCAGGTAGCTATAGGCAGTAATCAGAGGGATCACAGGCAAATGGCACCTGATCTGCGATCTAAAATTGTTCATTACCTTCATAGAAACCAGGGTGCCACTTTAGGGTAATGGCCAGCCCCAATTAATTTGATACATTTAGTACACTGTTTGTTGTGTTATATCATCTGAATTGGTTTCAGGTTTCCTGGTGTTTTTCCCCATCCACCATCCACATTGGAAGACGGGTACAGAACTCCCTATGAGGAAGCTTATGTTTACTACGGTGCAAGGAATCCTGTGGACCCTCGCCTGGCCTACTGTAAGAGCCACCTACCAGTCTGTTTTATGTAGTACACCTCGGCTACAATAAAACAAAAACAGGCTTCTTATGACAATACACTTAAGAAGAGGATTTAGGATGTCACAAGTTGGAATTTATGCACTTTGTCTCACTGTTTGCACTGGCATACAGTTTACTGTGCATAGCCACTTTTACTTTGTCCTACATTGCCCTCGGACAGTATTCAGACTAGGGTTTAAAGCACTCCTTACCCAGGTATAGAAACTGTTTAGAAATCAGTAAATTACAATGAATTATTTATAAGAACAGTGGGACGTAAAATGGTACTGCTGAATTCAAATGCTATGTCTAATTATGTCTTCCTTATTGTGATCCCTGCGCTTTTATTTGCGGGATTGTTTATCAGAATGCAGTGAGCTGTGTCGAGGATAATATTTATATACAAGAGACATTTAAAACACTCACATTATTTGTACTAAAACATTTCTATGAAACTGTTTTTTTGGGGTCTTTATGGGCTATTGTGTCTGGATGGATGTGGAAAACAATGAATTTTATACATCATTTTACAATAAGGCTATAACAAAACAAAATGTGCAAATGGCTTAAGGGATTTGATACTTTTTCAATTCTCTGCAAGAAGTGTGTACATTTGGATCTAGGTACACAAGATGTGTTCATCAGCTAGGTGTTTTGTGTTGTTTTGTTAGATGGTCCGACCCCGCTGATGGGAGGGGTACAGCCCATGTCTTACCAGAGCCTACCCACTACTGGGCTGCATCCTGGCCAGAGGGGTCCACACAGCCCTCACAGCCAGCACAGTGGGTCCAGCAATCCAGAACTGTAAGCAACTAATCCAGACTCTTAACTCTAAAACACACTCCTTATTGAAACAGACCATGTTCATGCAATACTGTCCCATAGGAAACGAGCCAGGGTTCTGTTTTGGTAGCTTTGAGGCAGCTTGATGTATTATAAAATTAACCCCTGGACGGGATGATAGTCTAGCAACTTCGGAAATGATGACTAGGATTCTGTTTGTACGAGTAAGGGGGACCTTGTACAAATTGATTTTCTTTTCTATTATCATCCTGTGTTGCCATCGGTGAAGCATATGCTCACTCACTGGCCATTTGAACAGTCCTATGTGTTGGTCTCTTTCTGCTTAGTCACTGCCAGTGCTTCAGCCTGTCTGGTCTGGGTCCTTACTCCCCCACTCGCATGCCCTCTATTTCTCTCACCCACCATCCACTACAGTCCATGGATTTTCTCCCACTATATTGTTAATAACACAATTAAAAGACTATGGTCAATGCGATGGAAATTTCTGTTCTTTTGATGGTCCTCGTGTTTCTTTTGCTGACAAACCAGGAATAAATAAACCATAGACGTGTGTAGTATTGATAATGTCTTTTTTACAGGTGTTTTACATTTCCTTTAATAGCACTGGTAAACACAATAGAATACATGAGTGAATTGTTATCTAATGTCTTTCAACAGACCTGCCAGGAATGCGGTTACCATGAGCTCAGGGATTGGAGTATTTCCTGCAGAGCAGGTCAAGCCATCTAAAGAGAGTGCGATGAGTTACATGGAGGCACTACAACAACAGGTACATTTTGAAGGTGTTTTTTAAATGGCTGTAGGATCCCTCTGCTCCGTATGTGCGTTTTTTCCAGAGAGACTGTAAATAGTGAGCGAATACATTTTATTAGTTACTTCGTACTGGCGACAGTGTGTGCTGTATTTGGCAGCAGAGACCAAATGGGGAGGCCTGCCTTTTTTATGTGTACCCTACAGGGATGGTCATTAATTTTGCATAAAATATGCAAATAATGTCCTTATTTGAACCCAAATGCACAATAAAGACATTTAACGGAAAGAACACATGTTTATTTGATAAGTGTTTTATTTAACAAAAACTTAATTTAATTTGTGCAAAAATATGTGAACCCCTGCATTGAATTGCTTGTGGCATCTCCATTAGCAGCACTAACTTTCGGAAAAGATGCCTCCTATAGCCAATAAGCAGTCTTTAACATTTTTTTGGGGTTTCTTGCCCACTTGTCTCTACAGAACTCCGCTAATTGAGCGAGGTTTGATAGTTCTCTTGAAGTTTTGTCAACCAGGTTGAGTGGAAGAAAAGCAGCCCCTGCTCGTGACATTCCCACCACAGTGATTGACTGTTGGGATAAGGTTATTTTAAATGTTAGCAGTGTTGGGTTTTAAAAAAACTGTAGATTTGATTGTGACCAAAAAGTTCAATTTTGAACTCATTTCAAAGAACAGACTTCCAGAATCTTTGAAGTTTGTCCAGGTGGTCTCTGGCAAAGTTAAGGCGGGCCAGGTGTCACATGTGTTGAAACTCTAGTTTTAACTCCGGGCCTTTAGTAGAGTGCACACTGCACACGGTTAATTTCGGTTGGGTGGTTTGAGCACAGCCGGTGTTAGTTAACGAATCAGTTGGGCTATTTCGTTTCCTGGGGATATTGTCACTTCGCCCTGCATTATATAAAGTTACATGTCTTCATGTCGATGAGTGTCTGTGTTACATATATGTATTGTTGTATATATTCTATATGTATAGAATTGTTGTTATATTTTAGTAAGTTGCATGTAGCACATTTTAATTTCAAGTTTAGCGTATAGGTTTGCCGTTTGTTGTTTCTTTTATTAAAACTATCGAAAGTGATACAAGCTGTGCATTTGGCTCATTTCCTATACATCGCCAAAGGATTACATGACGGTTTGGTTTATTTTTTACCACAGAGATGTTTCTCAGCAACACTCATTTCAATTCATTGTTGTTTCTTATTGTTAAAACATGCACAGCAATCTGAGATGCAGCAAAGGAGGTCTGGCAATCTGAGATGTTATTTTCTGATTGGAATTTACCTTATTTATTATTATTCATGTGTTTTTGCATTCCCTTATATGTGTAACTAGCCCAGCACAGCCGTATCTTCCTGCAAGTTTACATTAAAATGCTTAACGAATATCAGTCTGGTCAAGCTGTGTGGGGCTTTTCGAATGGCTGTTGAGAAAAGTTCCTTTGAGTGCAATTGGCTTGACCTTTAACGTTACTTAACTTAATGAAACTAACAACGTCCATGCCATAGTACCAAGTGACATAATCCACAACAAACCTTAATTAAACTAACAACGTCCATGACATAGTACCAAGTGACGTAATCCACAACAAACCTTAATTAAACTAACAACGTCCATGCCATAATGCCAAATGACAAAACCCACAACAAACCTAACATCTCTGAAAACGATTATTGTTGTCTACGTCACAAACATTTGGGCATCAAAGTCACCTTAGCGAGTACCAATACATTTTTTGCACATTTCTACATTTAGTTTTTCAAATACATACATGATCTCCCCTAAAACCGATATGGTATGGTAACTACAAATCAGAAAAAACACTGGTTCTAATTAAATTAAGATTTCTGTCCACTGTATGTGTGATCAGATGAGAGTCTCAGATGAAAATATAGAATTTCAGTAAGCAATTACCGGTATTTTGATGAAAAGCCTGACAAACAACCCTGTGGACTAATTTGTGTCATCTCTGATTAGAAAATATATAACAGGTTGGTCTACATTTTAATTTGTGCTGCAACGACACAAGGTTGTGTCCATCTGTTATTCTGACAGGTATTTATTTTTTTTAACTTTCCTGCAGATCCATGATCAACAGCAGCGGCGGAGGCAGGAGAGAGAGGAGAGTGACCGCTACGAGGCCAGGCTGGAGGTGGACATGAAAAACCATAACCCCTGGGGTCGAGGGGGAGGAGGGGCGCCCATTCGGGACAGCGGGGGCAACCTCATCAGTACGACTTATCGCACACTCCCTGAGTTTTAAGTCAGACAGACAGAGATCTGCTAAACTTACAACATGCGAAAACCACTGCATGGAGATAACATTTTCCTTTATCAGTATTTCCCTTTTGTTTGTGTTTCACCGCTAGCTGATCTGCACAAGATGCACAAACATAATGAAGAGGCCTACATAAACCCTGAGACCTGGCAAAAGAGGGTGACGCCCACCACGGATGTATTTGAGGAGGATGACACTAGACCTCCCTCCACCCACAGAGCCTCAGGTAGACAATATTATTATGCCCTGCATCAGAGTGGAACGGTATGCCTTGTATCATGTACTACTGGGCAAAGGTTGAAAGTAGTGTGCTCTAGAGAATAGGTGGCCATTGAGACATTCTAAGCAATTCCTCCAGGACTCTGCCATTCCGCAATATATACATCTCCTCCCCTGGCTCACAATTATATAATATGGTTCACTCAAGCCATACGCCTTAAATTGTTTTCCCTTGGCAGCACATTTGTTTTGTGGCAAATTGGACTAACTTGACCTAACATCAAAACCACCTCAGAATCCTGAGAAGACTGTACAAGTCACATGAGGACCATGTGGATAAGGTCGTAGCACCCTCCCCAGCCTACTGCTGTTCTGACTCAATATGTCAACTCATTCCTATTCCTGTGCAGGTTTTGTCCAACCCCCTTCATTTGCCAGAGGCAGTGTTTTTGGGAACCTACCCACACCGGAGCAGCTCAATGAACAGGACAAATACAAGGCCTATCTCAAACAACAGGTATGAGATTTACTTTGCTGTGATGTAAACGATGCCTACAATACCCCTTTCATACTCCCTTGCAGACATTAACCTTCCCCTTATCTTGATCAAATATCACATACAAACTTGATTGAGTGCACTGACGCACATCAATTGATTCAACCCTGGATGTCCATTCCGCTGACTTAGATTGAAGAGAAGCGGAGGAAGGAGGCGGAAGAGAGAGAGCGCCAACGTCTAGAAGAGGAGAGGGAAGAGAGGAGGCTGGCTGAACAGAGGGAAAGCATCCAGAGAGAATTTGAGGAAGAACATGAGAGGAAGAAACGCAAGGAGATGGAGGTCAGCAGGAACTCATTTAACCGTTTGGTTACTCGTCAAAAGGCCTCTATTATGATACAGACAATGATGCCTGAGATGTCATGCTGTTAAGGGTATCTTTAATGTATGTAAAGCATTATACATATATATGTATGTATATACTCATTGACAACGTTTTGCTTCCTCCAGCAAAAAAAAAAGAATGAGGAGCTAATCCGTCTGGCTGAGGAGAGAAAGAAAGAGGTGGAGCGCAAGAAGAAAGAGGCAGAAGAGAAGGAGAGCGACGCCCTAAAGAAACAGTATGAGGAAGAGAGACAGGCACGCTTAGAGCAGGTGACTGGAAAATGTTCAGTTTGACTGTTAGAAAAAAAAACATGAAGGGCCAGTTCACTGTTAAAAGAATTTCAAAGCATGCTCAATGGTCAATCTCCATCTAAGGGACAGTTCTTCATCTTTGTTTGGTCAAACTAAGAGATTCTAATGATTGATGATGTTTCTGTGGTTGCGTCTTAAGGTAGCAAGGGAGCCATCTCCCCCAATCCCCACCCTCCAGATGAGGCGAGCTGCCCCCAAATACACCCCCAGACCTCCGTCCACGGACAGCCATCGTTCTACTGTCGCCCCGCTGACGGTGAGTTGAGACCTCCAGAGCTTAAAGTGTTGTCTTCTATAAGTGTCTTCTCAGAGCCCCTGTATACGTCTCATCAAGTGAGTTTGTTGTTCTCGGTTTCCCCCACAGGAGCGTTCCCTGTCAGGCCTCCAGTCCCCTCCAGTCCCAGCCCGAAAGAACCAGCTGAGAGCTGCCGGTAACACAGCCCCACTTAACACACCAACACAGTAGAAACCCTGTTTTTGTCTGAATGTTAACCGCAACGCTGACGACTTGTTTGTGTGTTTGCTCGCCAGAGGACAAACGGGGTGTGATCAGTGGATTATCTGTGCTGCGCAGGCAGCTGCGTATCAAGCAAAAACGTCTGGAGGGCCAGCTGCTGCAGTCCGAGTGGGAGCTGGACTCACCTGGGAGCGAGAGGTAAGGTTTCACCGATGGCCGTGCCGCTTCACGGACAAAGGGTCCAAGGCTGCAGGTTGTTCAAAGTGCTTTTCATTGAATTTTCGATCTCAATTACGATTATTGCCTCCGACGATTATAAGAACAAAATAATCATCAAAAACGATTATTGTGCCGCATTCAGTCTTTATAAATACAGCGCACCGTTTTTCATCCCAGCTGTGCGCTTTCGCTCCTCTCTCAAACACTGAACTCACTCCCCCAGGGCTGTTTTCCTCAAGCTCACAGGCAGTGTTTGTGAAGTATAGGTACTAGGTAATTGAGGATAAATGTATTGTTGATGACAGTTACAAATCTTTTATCCACGTATTTCATAACTGGAGTTTTAAGTGTATTCACTTTGTCTGTAGGCTGCAATACAACAAAGTAGGACATTACAACTATAAACACACTTAAACCAGACTAGAAATGTTCAATTTGTCTGTCTTGCATATTGTAGAACCCCGAAATTGAAAGAAAGAAATAGAAAATCAAAAGGAAGCGCACTGCTTCTGAAACGCTCTCGTTGGACTATGACACAGCATGGAGGACGGAACAAACCTGTGTTTGAGTCGTAATGTGTCATTACGGATTTTAGGCTTTATAATTCATTACATCGATGCCAATTTCTATTTGAAGACTATGTGTCCCTTAACAGTTTTTTTCTGGCTCAAAAACTCGAAGAGTTGACAGTGACTGACTGGAATATTTTTGCAAAGTTTAGCAAAATGTAAAATATGAAGGAGTTTTCAGTAGGCTGTGACAGTGCACTAAAACATACTTAATATAATTTATTTTGAGTAAATTTATTTTTATAAATGCAATAAATGTTTATTGTTCTTTTATTGGTTAAATTTTTACAGTTAAATTCAGGGAAATCCACTGTTAAAAATCCACTAAAAGTTTTTTTAAAAGTAAATAAATGCATGGTGTTTCCAAAGTGAATTAGTAGTTGGGTTTAATTATCCTGATCTCAGTTATAACCAAATGATTACCTAAATTTCAATTATGACCAAAATAATTAAGATCTTTGCCATAATCGAGCAGCCCTACTTTAAGATACGTGTTAGCTGCCTCGTCCATAGGCTGTGTGGTTGTCATAGTGCTGTGTGCCCAGGCTGACCGATGCTGCTGTGTGCTGGTGTCCAGGGACAGGGAGCAGCCCCAGTTGGATGTCTTCAACCTGGCCAGACTGCGGCTGCAGGCCCCCGTCAGGAGATCCTCCTCCATGAACACAGAGCCCAACCACCCCCACAGGATCCACGACTCATTACATTTCAGACACAGAGGTAAAGAACGAGGCTGTTGTTTGAAATACCTAATGTTTGTCCTGTCCCAAAATTGCACCCTATTGCCTGTTGAGTAGCCTACTGCTGACCAGAGCCAATCGTGTTTGATAAAAATGAGTGTGGAACCAGGCAACGTTTGACTAACAAAAGGGCTGGATTGTTATTTGTACATAATTTTAACTGCACAACATGAGCTGTGAACAGTTTGGGGGGTTTAGAATCAAGCAATTATAAATAACAGTGGGAGAGGTGGTATGAAATCGGAGTTACCCAACTAGACTGCTTTACTAAACAACACAAGAGTACTTTAGGCAATACAACAAGAGAAAGGGATTATCATAAACCTCTGTTATTGGAGGACTCTGTAGAATAAACCGGCATGAACTAAAGTTGCCAGGCAGCTCAAATGACCACTGAGGAAATATTACAACCCTGGCTGAGCTCTTTCTCTCTTGTTTGGCTGGGTAATCAGTATTGTCTTTGACTTCTGAAATGAGAATTGTTTGTGCTACAGACATGGACTCTAGAGAGGAGGATGTGTACTATGAGACCTCTAGTGAGCGGGTCAGGGATGGTCAGGGTGTGGACATCCACAGACATGCTACTGAATGGGAGCAGCAGCAACGTACAGTTACCAGCCTGAGGAGGACTCCAGCCCACGGTCAGACCAAACGTATACCCTATTGTCTACAGACCTGACGTAAACCCCACAGTATACAGACCTGACGTATACCCCACTGTCTACAGACCTGACGTAAACCCCACTGTCTACAGACCTGACGTAAACCCCACAGTATACAGACCTGACGTATACCCCACTGTCTACAGACCTGACGTAAACCCCACTGTCTACAGACCTGACGTAAACCCCACAGTATACAGACCTGACGTATACCCCACTGTCTACAGACCTGATGTATACCCCACTGTCTACAGACCTGACGTAAACCCCACTGTCTACAGACCTGACGTAAACCCCACTGTCTACAGACCTGATGTAAACCCCACTGTCTACAGACCTGACGTAAACCCCACTGTCTACAGACCTGACAGAAACCCCACTGTCTACAGACCTGACGTAAACCCCACCGACTACAGACCGGACGTAAACCCCGCCGTCTACAGGCCCGATGTAAACCCCACTGATAACAGACCCACATAACTACCACAAATGTTTGTCATGAATTATTTGAATTTCTTGAAAATAATGTCACTATATTTAACAGATCATTTTGACCTTTCACCACTCCAGCAACAAAACCATTATTTGGTGAGTTTTTTATTTTGCTAGTGCACTGCATTGAGCCCTGGAATCATTTATTGTGTTTATCTGTGTGACATTAACTCTCTGTTCTCCCCAGAGGATGACGGAAGGTGATCCTACGAGAATTTCGCTGTTGGACTCAGAGAGTGCCTTCATTGGTAAGCCCCAGCTGGTTCATTAATATCCTTGCATTCTAAACGGAAAGTGTTTCTTTAAAATGCAACACTACATCTGCTCCCAAATAGCACCCTGTTTTCCTAGGGTTGCACCCATGTTTTGTTCTGAGTGCTAAGATCCCTTTAAAAGTGGCGACTATATAGAAAATATGTTGCCAAATGGGACGAACACCGGGTTACGAGAATTGCCTCAATGAAAACGTTAACTGTTTATCTGTGATTTGCCCCAAGACCCAATGGGTGAAGTCTTACCAGTTCCCCCCACATCTGAGAATAAGCCCCAGATCTCTGCCAGAGAACGGAGGAGATTGGCCAAGAAGACAGACCAGCGAAATGTAAGAATTCCTCTAAATGACAGTGTCATCCCACAGTTCAGCTCTGATGTCTTGGACTGTGTTCTATGAGTTCTGGTCTAGCATACTTCCTGAAATCTTATTCATTGTGATTTCAAAGGAGAATCTGATGATATAGTAGCCTTCCCACTCCTATGCTTGAGACATATGGTCTCTATATCATCTGTACAAGGCAAGGGCGTAGGTTTGGTCTCAGCTTTGGTGGGGACACCCCCCACCCCCCTAAGGCAAGTGAACTTTTACTGAGAGTAATGTGATTCTTTAGTTGAGACAATAGCCTGTTGCTTTTATAGTACTCTAAAGTTAAACTAACATCTCCATGTGGAGAGAAATATGGGCAGACAAAAATAATTATGTAGTACCTGCCGTTTGACTTGGATGGCAATGCTGTTTGTCAGATTCAAGCATATCTTATTTTTGCCCAGATTAAATAGTGTAATATTTATGTTACCGAGTATGGAAATGCAACATAGTTTAGAAATAAAAACATTTATAAGACTCTTAATTACATAGTATTGTTTTTGATTAATTCTTAACTGTATTTGAAACGATTTTGTTGTAAGATACAAAAGCTAAAATTTCCTTTGTTATTTCAGACTGTTTGCAATACAGAATATCACAATGCCTAATTTAATGTCCTTATATTTTAGCCACCATCCTGTATACTGTCCCTAAAGGGCCAGTATAACTGTATAATCTAAAAAAAAAAAAAATACCACTGCTAGTTTGATTGTGTGGCTAGTTATTTGGCCTGACGTACACTGTGCTTTGAGAAAAAGGTCTGTATGTCCCCTTTCTTTTTTGGGTGGCATAGCTGACCTACAAAGCACAACAAGGAGCACACATGTATATGCTGAAGGGCAAAGGGAATGTAAAAAAGTTTCACTCTTTTATGGGGTATGTATTAACAGAAAGCACTGGTAACTTTACCGTTGTCTTCGACACAGTCGCTCGCTAGCACACACCTGCTTGATTTGACCCCCTAGGTTTTTTAGCCAATCAAATTACGGCGTTTCTAGTACCGTCCTCCTGGCGCTGGCGGTCGATATTTATCCAAATAGCAGCACAAACTCATAACGGAGTTCACAAAAATAATGGTGGGGACAATTTTGTCATGTTAAAATATTGGTGGGGCATGTCCCCAGCGTCCCCCCCCCCTAAACCTACGCCCATGGTACAAGGTTGAATTGGCCATCTGGCAAATAAGGGTTCCAGACCATCTTTTGCTCTTTGGGTTGACCAAAATGTAAAAAGAAATAAATTATTGAATTGTTGTGACCAACCGTGGGCTCATGGGATTTTTTTCTCATAAGAAAATACATTTAAAAATGGATGGAGTGGTTAACTGATTAGCTGAGCCGTGGTTGTTCAAAAACATCATTACATTTGTAACACAATGCAATATGTTATATACCTAGAACATTATTTTACTCTGCCTTGTTTAGGAGTGGGAAAGCCCCAGAGAACCCGTTTTCCAGCCAGAGAACTACTCACGCCAGTCAGCGGCCAGTCAGAATGTAGAGCAGCACGGCAGAGATCGTAACCATCGCAGGACCAGCAGGCTGTCGGCAATGAACCAGCATAACCTCAGGACAGGTGGGTGATAACCTAGAACCATATTAATGGCAGCCATATTATGTAGAGAGAGAGGCTGATGTCAGCGGTAAAGAGGGCCCCAATGTCCCAAATAATATTCCACCATCTAACCTGGAAGATCATCTGAGCAAAGGAAATCAGGATAAATGTCATTCTTTTCTCTTAATAGTCTTTTAGAAGACGCTTCTATGATGTGCAGTGACAGATTATTCATCTTGTCAGGATTGTTCTCATTGTGTATAAATTGGGCCAGGACAAATTCCTTGTTTGTTGTAAAACTTACAATGAAGCTCTTTCTGATTCTGAACCAGCAGTCTTATTGGCTTTTTGCCTAGTTGGATTGGTTAGATGAAACTTCATGTCTTCTTTCTACCAGTAGACCTGTCTGGATATGACGATGAAGCCCCCTTGGTGTCTCCTCATGTCCCAGACCCCTGTAGTAATGTGGGTACAGTTGCCACAGAGCCATGGATGAGACCCGGCACCTCAGAGACGCTGAAACGTTTAATGACCAGTCAGACCCCTCGCAGGGAGAGGCTGGCCAGCAGAGAGTCTGCGGTCCAGAACTGGGAAGGTCCCTCTACCTATCATGGCTAACCTAACGCCTCCCCTGTCCCCGAGGAAGGTCTGTTAAAGCACTTTAGTCCCATAAACACTCAGGCCACCAGCTACATTTCGTATCTAGGAAGGGTTAAACATGCATAGTATTTTATGCTTTTTATTTGACTTAAAGCCTTTACTTCATGCGAGAAACGGGTGCATTGGAGTAGGGCAGGTGGTTTTGTCAGATGACAAGAAGTGCTACATAAATTGTCTCTTGGATTATGCTATGCCTAAATTGGCTTTGAAATTGATATTGTAAGTGAAAGGACATTGCATTATTTTTTGGTGTAAGACATATTTAATGGTGCCTGGTTTGAGTTATAAAAACCTGTTTCTATGAATTTGGATGAGTTCCTCTTCATGGAAACATATTTTTCTTGAACTACCCCTTGTAGAAATGCAAACAGAATTTGCTCAACATTTCTCCCACATTCCACTAGAACACTTTTACACAACAGCTGTCGTAGCATAGCCAAACTGAATAAACATTACACGTTGTGGTGACACTGCAGAGCAGAGTCAAAGTTGATGCTGGCAAACAACATTGTAACTCAAAATAATTTGTGTAATACAAACGTTGTCTTAAAACCAACTGAACCAGAGTGTATACACTTCCATCACTACACTACATTTCTTGATTCATACACATACGTATGTAATTACTTGCATTAAGATCTGAATCGGCACTGTCGACTGTGTTGTAAGTATCTTTACCCTTTGCAGTGCTTGCTTGTGTATTGTGGCATTTTGTTAATTTGCCATGCAAAATTATAGATAAAAAACAGGCTGACTTGCCACATGTGAGGTCAACTCCAATATCAATAGTGCTTGATTGAGAAAGAAGTTGAATCAGGTGTTTACAAATTGTGACATGCTTATTATAATGTATATTTTTTTGTCCATTGTAAATAATGTAAGGCGTTTTAAATAGCATGTTTGGAATATTTTCTTATGTACTGTGTAAAAGTGTTTGGCCCTGCAGTGGTCTCTGAACAGAAATTAAATAAATTATTTCAAATATAACATTTTTGGACTGCAAGCTGTTTAATTTACATCTTATTTTGTAATATAATAAAACTATTAGCCCATAATCCCTAGAAATGAATGCTGCAGGAAAGCTGCATAGTGACATAACTGAAAATTGCCAATGAAATTTGATTCTATTGCATGTCATTGCAAAGATTTTATTGACAGAGCGTTCCAGATGATTACCGCGTACAGAGTTGTACAGCATTGATCTGCTATTAAAAAAAAAAACATTCACTTACATCAAACCCAATGTAACAAAGGGCTCAATTCAATCAAAACTGCATTGCAGTATTTACCACGTAGCTCTTGTTCCCAATGGTCAAATGTATTCACAGACTGCTTTGTATACAGTAGAAAAACCTACTCCCGCGTTAACCCTCCCAAATTCTGCTGTTTTCATAACAAGAGCCTAGCATGGAATTAATATTGTCAATAGATATTGCAGGTTTGATTGAATCCCGGACTCCCAAGAAACACTTTAACCCAAACATTTTTAGTGCAGCTTCATACAGCACACTATGTGCATCTTAAATTTCATAACATCAACTTCTAACCAAAGCAGACATGTTCTTTGTGAAAATGGCCGTACATCTAATGTGACAGGTGACATTTCAGATGAAATGATTTAGCAAATTCAATTTAGTTAATTTAAATAAAATACTACAGTATATACACATAAAATGGAATAGTGTTGACTTTTTTTAATACATTAGTTTAATATGCCATGGAAAGTAGTGAGAAAATGCCAGTGCGCGGCCAGGAGTGCAATGCCATTAGTGCTGTTAGATTTGAAAACAAAACAAGTTTTAGTATCGTAAAATACTACAAAGCTACTTTTGATTTGTCTGGTTGTATTTGAGGGCTGCTGATACCTAGTGGCTGTGCAAAAGAAAAATCACTGCTAACGTAAATAGTATTTTCCACTATCCATTTCATATCTCAAGTTTCGTAAAATAATGCCAAAAGATATCTAAAGCCCTCCTTACACCCTCGATGATATTAGTTAGCCCTCCGGTCAAATTGGGGAAAAATGACCGGAATAATTGCATTGTTATATTCATCGGTATTAGCTAATGGATTTTTCTATGTCGTACAACAAAGCCTTCCAGCAGCCATTCATTCAGTGCTTTTGTGGGGCACATTTCACTGCTGTCAATAGTTAACCTCACAGACGGGGGCTAGACTGTTTACAGCCTGGAGGATACTTGGAAGAGCTTCTGGGTCCCATTCTGCAGGGCCCCACCACCTCCAGGTTCCTGCAGTCTCCTGTAAAGACACCTTGTTGCCCTCAAAGGGTCATAGTTCACAGTAAAAGGGTTTAAGACATGACAGCTCTTCACCTGTCCCAAATGGCACCCTACGCCCCATATGGTGCACTTTGACCAGAGTCCTAAACGTAAAGCACAAAGTAGGGAATAGGGGTGCCATTTGGGACTCAGACGTCCCCTATCCCACCCCATACAGGGACTGTAAGAGGAGCTTGTTTTCTGTGCTGGTCCCCTAGTTTCGTCACTTGCACCCGGCAGGTCCTAGCTCCTCATGGGGACTGGTCAGCAGCGATATGTCGAAGGCATTACCGATGCGGAGAAGGAACTTACGAAGCGCCACTCGCAGTTCTGGGATCAGTTCAAACTGCATGATGTCACAAAGGAGCGGGTAGTATCTTGATGCGTGGGCCTTGAACTGGAGAGTAGAGGAGTACAGCAGGAACCAGATTAGCTCGACCTCACACAACACAAAGGTGAGGTTACATCAACGGAAGTGCAGCCTTGTATTTTTCCCGTAGAGTAGAACTTCACCTTAGCGTCTCCGACCAATGCGGCTTTATATCAAACAACTGACTCACCCGGTCATCGCTGATCTTCACCACCTTTGTGAGGAAGAGAAGGAGGAGATTGGTCCAGGCTTCTCGGTGGCTCTCCGACGTCAGAGTGAGGAAGTAGACCAGGGCCTCGCCGCACACACTGACAGAGACATTATGGACGATCTAGTGAGTCTACAAGGTCTTTCGACATAGAAAAATACCACCATTTCACTCTTGCCAAGTTCTTACTTGAGCAGTCGTCTCTGCACCTCCTCCCAGGCTGCCTTGCGGCTGTTGTCAGTGTACATGCGGAACAGGATTCGGAGTCCACACGCCAGACTGTTTGTCTCCTGCTTTAACAGGTTGGGTTTGGACTTCCCTTTGAAGCCTGCACAAATAAATGTACCATAAGACAACTAGGAGTACTGACCTGTGGTGGGGCCCTCTAGGGGTTGAGCCCTGGTTACGTTATCCAGACACAATAATAATACAACCCTTAGATGACTGGTCAGCCTGATTTACATACAAAGATATACATTGATGAGCCAAAACATATTGACCACTCAAGGTCTGAATATATTACACGGTACTCTTAACAATCAATCAAGAGAAATGTGCAGGAGTACATACATGAGCGACTTTGACATGGGCCAAACTGTTGAGGCCAGACACAAGACAAGTGGTAAAGGTCACAGAACATTTAACAATTACGGTCACAACACACTGCTGTGTATTTGGTAATCACAGAGCCATGATGATTCCTGTCCACTGGGTACGGGAACGCGAGCGACAAAACCGGGTCTCGGACCAGTGAGGGTGGTCTGGCCTGATGAGTTCTGTTTTCTGTTAAATCATGTAGACTGTGTATGTGTGTTAACCTGGGGAAGATGGCACCAAGACGCCCTATGAAAAGGCGAAAAGTGTGTGGAGGGAGTGTGACGCTCTGGACAATGTTCTGCTGGGAAACCCTGGGTCCCGGCACTCATGTCGACGTCAATTTCACATGTGCCACCAACCTAAACATCGTTGTAGACCAGGTACACCCCTTCATGGATATTGTATTCCACCTGGTAGTGGCCTCTCAGCAGGATAATGTGCCTTTCCTCACTGCACACATTGTTTGGGAATGGTTTAAGGAACATGATGAAGTTAAAGGTGTTCCCCTGGCCTCTAAATTCCCCAGATCTCAGTCCGATTGATGAACCATTAAGTTCGATCCATGGCGGCTCCACCTCACAACTTACCAGACCTAAAGACTCTGTTGCAAATGTCTCTGTGCCAGATACTACACGACACCTTTGGGAGTCTTGTAGAATCCATGGCTTGGCAGGTCAGTGTTTTTTGTCGGCACAAAGAGGACAAACAGCATATTGGTGATCATTTTTGGCTTATCAGTTTCTGGTCTAGATGTAGGGTCCTGAGGTACCCACCTGCTTTCCACAGGGTCGTTCTCTGCTCGTTGTTGGAGTTGAAGGCCTTGGCAAAGTGGTGGGACTCCAAAAGACAGTCCAGCAGTTTGAAGAGCTGCTCTGAGGTCAGATAGCGGTACATTCCCTGATCGTGAGCCTCCATCAGGACAGCGGCATCCTCCATATCTCTCTAACAGGATGACAACCACAACAAAGTCTGTTATGACCAAATGGCTGTGTGACACTGATCTGCAAAGTAATCGCATCAAAAGCATCCTTTAAACCACATTTGCTTTTAAAACCAAAAACCCCAGGGACTCCTCGTTACCTGAGCGGCGGCCATGTTCTCCGCGTCTTCCTTCCGACTGGTGGCCGGGAAGAAGACAATGTTGTCAATTGTCTGGATCAGCTCCAGCTGAACCACACACCTAATGCGCAGCGCTGAGAATAACCTCTGCTCCTGCACTTCTGCAAACAATGACAGACACAGGACAAGCAGAGTAAGACAGGAGAGGAATGTGTGAAAGGTTGAGAAACATCGAGATTAATCAGGGAAATCTGCTGATAAACTCACTGGCTGGGGTCCTGCCTCTGAGCCCGTCTTCATGTGTGTCTGTTGGTCCGTTGTATGTCCTCAGCCTCTGGTTCTCTAGGGAGATCCTGTCTATACTGCAGAGTGACTGCTGGTCCTCCGTATGAGTCTGGATGTCCACTGACTTCTGGGATATCGAGTCCTGAGAATACAACGGTGGTCAAAGGTAAATATTAAAGTCATCATATTTGTACTCAACATGTTGATCCCAATCGGATGAGAGCATTAAGCACAGTAAACCTATCAAGTAAATGTGCGCAAAAAAAGAGAAGCACCAACAACGATGAGCAGTAAACCTACCAGGTTCGAGGGGTCATACAGAACAATTGTCTCCCCCTCGGCTCCTGCTGGTTTCCATGTCAACAACCTGAGGAGAGGAGATTTCAAACAGAACCGTCAATCTGCTGTGACCAGCTGTAGACCGTTCACAGCATAAACCCTGACGTAATTGGACACTTGGTGATAACAAAAGGCCTCACGCGTGAGGGAGGGTCGTTTTGAAGATGTCCAGCATACAGTTGCAGGTTTTGTCCCAAGTCTCCGGGCTGAACTTCTCTCCGTTGAGAATGACCACGTTCTCCAGACAGTTGGTCCCTGAGCGTGCCAGCTGCTCGTTGTCTGGGAAAAGACGGCCGGTCAGACGGGGGCAAGGTTCTCTTTCAAATCAGCAAAGGCATTCAATGACCTTCTAGTCACTCTAAAACCATGTAGTATTTGCAAGCCTTCACTTTAAATGTTCAGGTTGGTATTTTATTTGACCTATAACTCAACAGCATATTTTAAGATAACATGAGAGATTAAGACAGATACAATTTTGTAAAAAAGTTTGATTATTTGAGTACTACATTTTTTCGAATATTTGTTTAGCAAAATATGTAGACGTCCGTACTGGAAAATGTCCTTGTCCTGGTCATAATGCTGTTTTGATGCATCTTGTTGTCTGTGGTTGATAATGTTTCCATGCTCAAATGTCCTTCTGCCTAAGAACTACAAAACCCAATATATCACTGAATCAGTTGCTACAGGTTCATTCTCAGTGCTCTGACTTGTTTATATGTTGAATCTGTTCTTTCACACCCTCATTGTCAGTGCTAGGACGTGTTTATGTGTTGAATCTTTTCTTTTCCACGTTCATTCTATATGTTGTCTCTGCCAAACAAATATAATAGGTAAAGGGGGAGAGAAAGAGCTGGAGAGAAAAGGTCCAACAAAAAAGAACAGAGTGAGAATAAAGAGAAAGCCAGCAGGACAGGGGAAAAGAGAGGCAAGGAAGGCCAAAACCGGTGCTTAAGAGGAGACAGGACATCCTCTCACCTTGCTGCACACACCAGTACAGTTGGGACAGGATATCATCCAGGAGAATATCGCTGAGGAACTCAAAGTACTGAGTGAAGACATCGCAGATGGCGTAAAGTGCGTGGTTACAGGTGGTGGTCATCCATTCAGCTTTCTTAGATTGGAAAGGAACACACCATGATAATTAACACCTACAGAGCCATCATAGAGTCCATCCTGACCTCCATCACCATCTGCTATGCTGCAGCTACTATCAAGGACAAGGTCAGACAGCAGTTCATCATCCGCTCTATAGAACAGATAATTGGATGTAATCTCCCGTCACTCTAAGAGTTGCATATTGCCAGGTCACTGAGGAAGGCAGCAAAGATTGAGGGCACCAAATTCCTCTATACAGAAATGATCACCTCTGTCTGCTGCTCCGGTAGTTTCATATTGTCAAAGATCCTGAAGATGATCCGGAAGAGGTCCTGCCACCAGTGTTTCTCATAGGTGTGACCGTACGTCTTCATAATCTCAAACATCACGGTCAAGCCCCTAGAGCAATGGCAAGAAAACAGAGAGGGTATCCTTAGTATCGGGTCCACCCAAAAAATAAATACATATGACAGCAATATTCAGCAACACAATTCAGGATGATATAATCACATTTACATGCCTCAAATCATTATACATTCTTAGATACTTTTTTTCCAGGATGAGAAACACTGGTATTTAAATCAAATAAACTTCTTTAACATCAAATGTTGCTACAGCATGCTTTGTAGATGTGGTATTCATTCTAGGCGCAAGCAATGGAGCAAAAGCACAGTACAGGGCCCAGGAACAACTTCTGTAGAAAGGGTGGGCATGAAAAGGGCCCTCACCTCGTCCTGACATCCAGTTTACACCTGTTGATGACACAAGAGAGCTCAAACAGGATAGGGAACCACCCCCGCACCCACACCCGGTCCTCTGGGGCTACATTCATATCATCGCTGGTGTAGTCCTTGAAAGCCTAGCAAGATGAGGAACAGAGGCTTATTGGATAGGTTACTTTGTTTGTTTTCATATCAAATCCTTTTTACCCATTTTAAGTAGCGAGTAACAACACCCATCCGGTATTCAGGGATTCATATCTGATGCTCAGACACTCCTGTCGTGTCTGCCACGACGTTAGGCTAGTTGAGATATTTCCTAAACATCTTCCTTTTCTCTCTCTGATGTATAGAGTTTAGCCTTCTAGTGCCCACTGCTCACCTGCGGCCTCTCAGATACATATTTGGCACAGTGGCGTATGAGGCGGATGGACTCCATGCTGGTGTCGGGGAAGGAGGCGTTGCAGGCAAACTCAGACAGACACTTCACAGCGTCCTGGAAGGAGTCAATTGTGGCCGGGAAGTGCTTCTCAAATACATTCGCTGAGGAAAAACCCTCGACATTAGAATGCTACTGCTTTCAACTCCACAATCATATACACATCTTAATGTTGGCCTCAGTGAGCAAATTAGCTATTGTTAGTCAGGAGAATGAAACACTTACTGACAATATAGCCGGTAGTCTGGAAAGCCAGCTCCACGATGCTCTCGTCCTGGTCTGAGGCAGCCAGGTGGAACACTGAGAAGATATTCTTCCACCCCGATCGAATGTTCCCAGCCTGGGAGTTGACCATCTGAGCTATACATCTCACCACCATGTCTCGAATTGTAGGAGACCTGTGGGGGAACAGGTTGGATTGTGGTTGAATCATTGTATCATTTCACATTTGTAATTATATTCTAGGTCAGAATTGCTGAATCATGTAAAGAATTTGATTATTTAAAATGATTTGGGATTATTTCATTGTATGAATTGTTTCCACACAGTATCCTTTTACAGAAGTCCTGACAAGCATTGACTTTTATTTCACAACTTGTGCGCCGGTTAGGAAAATAAAACAAGCTGACCTGTTCTTCTTCATGATATGTTCAAAGGGCCTTAAGAAATCCTTCTGGAATCTGAAGTTAGCTAGCTCTCCCTTTTCTAAGAACTTCATAGAGAGCTGTCTCAGGGAGTCCACAGCAAATATAGCCACATCCTCATTGGAGTTACATCCAACCTGCACAGAGAAACATAACATCTCAAGCTGGGGTGAGACAAAGTAATCTGAACCACTGCATCTTAAACCAGCACAATTATACACCATAATTAACAAATATACCATAATTACAGATTAATAAATAAAAACCTTGTTAAAATGGTCCCCTATGACTTCCCAGATTCTGGACCACTGAAGCCTGATGCGGCCCATGTTGTAGTAGGAAATCTCCACAATCTTCTGAAGGCTAAACATGCGTGGATGTGTTGGTGAGCCAAGCTCGTCCATCGACACCGCACACAGCCACCGGACAAAATCCACTGCAAACCGACAAACAAATGGATGTTCATGAATATTTCTGCAATGATACAAAATATCTAACATCTGGTAAGTTTTGAGTAAAATCATTTCAGAAATTCAAACTTCCCTCGATTCAAACAAATGTATTCACGTTCACCATAATGTTTAATGTACACTGAAAATCAACACTGACCTATTGCATTGCCATCGAGTCTGGTAGAACCAGTAAATATCCTGAAAACAAAAACACAATACTTTTAGTTATGCAAAATAAAAGTAAGAAAGGAAATCAAATTAAACTCCTATCATGGGAGCCATTCTCTCAGCCTACCTGTCAACAGCAACCACTACACTTTGGGAGCTTGTCTCTCCAATAGACTCCTGGATACAGGCTATTTGTTTACGGTCCACATTACCCCCAACTGCCAGACACACGAGAGGAAACAGCTCAAGGTACATGTTTTCACAAAACCACAACTGTCAAATAATCCATCAACCGACCAATGATAAATAGAATATTAAAATGATGAACATTATCATGGAACATGTGCATAACAAAACCAGGTAGTGGTACAAACAGCCCAAAGGGGTAATTAATCCAAAGGCCAGATGTGTCCCAAAGTGGCAGTTTATTTCCAATAGTGTACCATTTCTGATGAGGCCCTATAGGGTCAAAAAGGAAACAGAGTGTTGTTCGAAACGCACTGGCTCTGCCGTGGAGTAGAAAGGACTGACCCAGTCCGAGGTACTCTGAGCTGTCCGAGGCCTGCTCTCTTAGGCTGGCAAGAAGACCCCCTCTGGCCGGGACAGTCCCTGAGATGTAGCGAGCTTTCACCCCGGTCCCGATCAACTGGGCCAGCTCCAACTGACTGATACACTTTAGGATCTGATAAGGACACGACAGAACAGCTGAGGGTAAGTTCACTTGCTATGGTTCAAAATTATTCAATTAGCGAAATAAATCATGATAAAAACATCTAATTGGCAATGTCTAGGAGGTAATTTAGGGTTACAAGTATTTCCCTATTCTTTAGCATAGTAAGTTAAGATGGAATGTATTTCCTGACAATAACCAACCAGGTAAACAATTTGCATACAGCTGAAGTATACTAGGGGATCTATTAAAATATTTTCTTTAAGTTACAGGTCAATGAAAAGGCTAATTCGAAAGTTGATATTCTCCTAACCCAAACATTGGTGTCACAATACAAAACACCAAACATGCTGGCCTTCAACTTTTAAGTGATTTATTGGCATGACTATTTTCCTTACTGGTCTATGCCCACATAATTCCCACACAGAATCGCAAAACGCACGTAATGTAAACATTTTGTAGCTAGGAGAACCATCTCACATATTGTAATATCTCGTTGAAATCTGGAGAATCTTCATATTGTGGTTAATTCATAAGAGCTTCACGTAAGTCCAGTGTGACTGGGAGACAGTCAGACCGACCTCATGCCAGGAGTTGCCCAGGTAGTTCCCATCCGTATGGGCAACCGTGATGAGAGTCTTGATGGTGTCGATGTTCTTCTGTTTCATCTCGGAGATACCGGAGCTGGCTGTGAGCAGGGTGAAGCGGGCCAGTGCCTGGACGTATGCGTCGCGCTCCAACTGGATAGTGAAGATGCAGGCTATCCGGATAGCACAGCGGATCCCCTCCAGACACAGGGAGGCTACCTCAGTGTCGTCACAGTCCTGAAGACCCACGCTGAACGCAGCTAAGAATGGGGTCCAGGCCAACTAGGGGAAAATGCAGTCAGTACACAATAAATTATTTAATAAAGTTAAAAAAAGTCTATCAAATAAATAGAACAAGAGTAGTTCCTCTCTTGGTTATTCGTGGGAGGTGGGTTACCTTGAACATGGGTCTGACATGGTCCAGTTGTGTGGCACTGGTGAAGGGAGCCTGGACATGACTGACTGCTTCCATTAAGGCCTTGGCTGTCTTTGCCATCTGCT
This sequence comes from Dallia pectoralis, assembly GCA_029465975.1. Lineage (NCBI taxonomy): Eukaryota > Metazoa > Chordata > Actinopteri > Esociformes > Umbridae > Dallia > Dallia pectoralis. The sequence goes on from CM055732.1 coordinate 16,409,095, forward strand.
CCATCTCTACGTTATACAGCAGACGTCTCTGCTTCTCACTGGCCACACCTGGCGAGGACAATAATCGGTTGATAGCCCACATAAACACACTCAATGGCAATGAGCTGCAGACTCATAACCAAACGTAGTGATTGAAAATTGTGTTCAGCAAACTCACAATTGCTTTGTCACCGATTACCCTAATGTATGTTGTCTGAAGTATGCATTTGGTATTTAATGAACTTGATCTTTTTTAATGAGTCAACATCTTTTACGATGACAATTTTACTGTGTGAACACCTAATCAAACAAAATCCTATGTTGATTGGTATCGACTCTGGTGACAAACGTTTTTTGGGACTCATTTTGCCAGAACAGAAATAAATGTACTTACTTTGCTTGTTTGATTTGAGGGTTAGTTTTTTTGTTTCATTCATGGCTATCTTCTTCCCAGCAATTTCATCGTAAATGGCTGACAGGTACTCCTCTGGTAAATCTTTGCTGTCGTTAATTCCTCGATTCATTTTAATATATTGCTCTTTAGTCATCTTATTCTTCACCTAGGCAATGACAAAAATGCAAAAATTAAACCCGCGGTCACAGCTTATGTACCAACAGTGTGTGAAATGAAACCAAAGAAGTGTGGCCGATTAACTCACCTGAGGGCTGTGAAGGTCGGTTGTCAACATAATGATTGAATAAGCCAGCACGTAGGCCGTATCAGCACTGGCGAACTCAGTTTGCCTGAAGGATTGAAAAGTTCAAGGTGAGACCATTGGCTGCGTAATAACCCTATAACAACTACACAATCCACTAACCCACACTGTGCCATCTCTCTACCGGCATGAAAGCCAGAGAAGGAGAGACTCACACTTGGTTACATTCCAAATATCTGGCCGCAAATTTCTCCATGAGTCGATCAATTTTCTGGGCCTCCCCGGGCAGGCGAAAGCCCTCCAGGAATAGACGCAGAGCCGAGACAAAGTCCTTGCCTTTGAAATCCATCTGGTCCACGTAAGCGTACATCACCTCTTTATTGAGACGCTCATTATCCCCGATGAACTCGCCCACTTGAGTCTGAGATGCAAAGAAGATATTCAGAAACATGTTTTTATTCCACTGAATCTACTTACACATTCATTGTTCTTTAACGCATTGACATTGGTGTTTTGCAGGTACTATTTACTGAAGCTGCTAGTTGAGAGCCGACTGTTACTCTAATGTACTCGTCCTCTAGAGGAGCACCGGAGCCTCCCAGTCCTCTATTAGAGCCAGTTTGCGCTGTTCTGTAAAAGGAGTAGTTCACTTCGTTGTAAAAGATCTTCAGTTTCTTGGCAATTTCTTTCTGTTTCAGGCCCTTTTGAGTCTCTTATTAAACCCATAAATTCTGAAGCTCTAATACAATACTAATCTAAAGGCTGGTTATATTGCTTCTTTCATCACCACCACAGTTTTCAGTGATGCTAACATATTGCAAAAGGGTTTTCTAATGATCATTTCAGATTTAAAATGATAAACTTTGATTAGCAGACACTGTTGTGAAATGTTGTTAAAAGCACTTTAGAAGCGAAGTTCATGTTATTTAGTTATAAGTGTAAAAGAAATGGTTAATTGTGGTCTGATTAAAACTCACTGTTTGCTTTTATTTTATTTACATTGTTTACATCTTATATGTGAAACCTTTTGATTGACAGTAGAAGACACAGGAAGTGCTTTGTTCAAAGTAGTTCACATGGATGTTATTTGTGTATTCGTGTTAGATAAAATGTGAGACAGGATTTGTATTGCTTGAACTGTGTTTTGTATTGCTTGAACTGTTCTGTAAATTGGAAAAGATAAACGTATTGAACAGTAAACGTTCACAGCAAACCCAAGCGTTTTGGTCATCATTGGAAGCCATTCCATTACAGACACAGTGTGCCATTGTAATACAGGAGTGATGGTTGCTGATAATGGGCCTCTGAACGTGTATGTAGACATTCCATTGTAAATCTGCCACTTCCAACGACAATTGTAATTTACAATTAACAATGTCTAAACTGTATTTCTGACCAATTTCCTAGTACTTTGATAGACAAAGATTTGCTTTTCTTTCAAAAACAACAGCATTTCTAGATGACACCAAACTCTTAAACAATAGTGTACATATAACACATACATATAGGAAGTTTGGAAATGTCCTTCAGGGGCAGTTTTACAGATACATTTTAATCAAGGAACAGGATTAATGTGCCCATGGGAAACTAGCCCCTAAAGAAATGGCATGCTTTTTAATATCAACAGGTGTCTTACAGAATCAAGCCTCTCTTCCTGGTGCAGAAACTGAGCCAGATCCTCAGGCGTGGTACCCAGCATGCCTTGCTCCTGTAGGTACTGGATCCCCCTCTTTGGCTTCTTGTTAAACCTACACAGAAGAACAGAAGGACAACTGAAACAAACATGAGAGAATTAAGAGCGTCAATTTCGCTCAATCTCTAATGCAGTCGATGCGCTGATCTACAAATCTAAAGCATTTGTTGTTTTGGATGAGAGGCGATACACGGATCAATCGGTCTGCTCGGACTCATCCAACACCACATCCCCGCTGTAGCTCCTCTGGCTACCCTGCCGCCGTCCCGCACACTTACAGGTCGATGCCTTGTTCAATGATCTCCTTCTGCTGCTTGAGCACCTCGAACTGCTCGGCGTTGTCCGTCCCTGACATCAGGGTGCTATAGGAGCCGATGCCCGAGGAGGCCGTGGAGTCCAGGGAGTTGAGGCTGCCGTAGCGGTTGATGCTCTCTGGAGGCTTGGTGCTCTCGCTGTGGTCCTGCTCCACTGGTTTCTCCTGGCCTACAGAGGCATAATATTAACATAACATTAATAACCCTTCATAAACACAACCTGGATCAGCAGGGGCTCGCTACTGTGCTGAGCTTTGCTAATAATTAATACAGGTCTTGGGGGACGGGCCATGGGGGACGGGCCATGGGGGACGGGCCATGGGGGACACGGGCCATGGGGGACACGGGCCATGGGGGACACGGGCCATGGGGGACACGGGCCATGGGGGACACGGGCCATGGGGGACACGGGCCATGGGGGACACGGGCCATGGGGGACACGGGCCATGGGGGACACGGGCCATGGGGGACACGGGCCATGGGGGACACGGGCCATGGGGGACGGGTTTCAGATGTGTAGTTAAAGGTGTGGGTGGCAGAGGGTCTTAGCGCCTCAGTAGGTTTGTTTGTGAGTAAGAAAGCCTCTGACTGCTGTACAAGCTCTGGATATGACCGCAGCTTTCAGGCGGAAAATCATTGCTCTTACTTAGCCTTGTGGAAAAACAGGCTTTCACAGTACAAGGAAGCAATCGTAAACGAGAAATCATGAAACTAATGTAATGCACTTCTTTGACAGAACGCAAATGGGTCTCAATCGATCAGCTTTATTGGCTAAGAACATGGTGTAATTATGCTGTTAATGGTAGACAAGATACGGTAGATCAAGTCTCTACACCCTTAACGAAAATGTAGCATTTATGTAAAAACAAGACAAAACATAAGACATTACTGCATCTAATATCCATGTCTGAAATGTGTTGTCTTAATCTCAGTCTTGCAGAAAAACAAAAGCTGCATTTTCAGTTCACTTTTTAAATCTACTGTATACAGATCAGTGCATGGCGATATACAACCGTACCTAGGCTGGTCTGTGAGTTGGGGTTCACGTACTGGTCATTGCTCCACTCCACCATACACTTGAGAATTGACACCAGGCACTCCAGACCCTTTTTCCTTAAGCTGAGCTCCTAGAAGATAAAAATAACATAACACGGTCACTTAACAATACCGGAGTCAACTGATGGTAAGTGTCCAATTGAAAAATGTCTTACCTGAGCCAATGTGGTGCCAAGTTCATGACCCACTCTGCCGTGGGCGATCTTCGACAGGTAATTGACCAGCCTCTCAAATATGTTAGCAGCATTGAGGTCACAGTCATAGTTGACGTAGATGTCCACAACACTCTGGGCGTCTGTCACAAGAGAGACAGAGGTAAGTATCCGGCTGTCGACGCATCTCATGTAAGGTATTATCCTAGCTGTTAGACAGAAACTATGCATTCAATTCTAATAATAATACTACTATGTTAGTCACGTTAGCAAAAGGACAATGGACCATTCAACAGTTTCATTAAAGCCCCATGCACATCCAACTGTGCCATATAGGGTGATAAAAAAACGACTAACCTGCACAGATTCTGGTAAGGCTCTGGATCACCATCCATTTGTGATCAAAGGAGCTGGTTGACGTCTCCAGGATATAGAGGAAAATCTCCTTGAAAAACACCTGAGGGGAAAATAACTCATACTCTCAGTGGTACACAGATTCTTATAGTAAACATCCTCTGCACATATTTTGTGAAGGGTTTGGTCTTACACAGCAGAAATGCATTCAAACATAAAGCAATAAAAACTAAATCAAGTGTATTTTATATTTAATGTGTATTTACTCATTCATGGGTGTTTTCCAACTGGCACATCAGAATCAGTTTAATTTGCCAAGTCTGTTTACACACCCAAGGTTTTTTTTCTGACCACTAGCACAAGAACACACATTCTAAGATATCTTAAGTACACAAACTGAAAAAAGAGCAAAAACACCCAACATGAACAGCCAAGAGACCCTTTCTAGTAGGCACCTGTACTGGGTAAACATAAAACATGCAGTATGTATCTGAATCCTTAATCCAGATGCTTTATGAAGAGAGTAGAGTCATTTTGGGGGCGGGGTGGTCATTCATATGAAAGCAAGACAAACAGTACCTCAATTTGCATCTTGAGGTGGGTCTTGAAGTGGGAGAGCAGGGTGAGGAAGATGGAGAGGGAGAGCTCAAACACCTCAGGGACGGAGGAAACGCCGTTCTTGGAGAGCGCCACACACAGGTACTGCTTGATGGCGTTGATGAACATCTCATTGGTTTTGAAGATGGGCCCAGCGTTCTGGAGGATGGAGAGCAGCAGCTGGAGGGAGAGCACTTTGGAACGCAGCTCGTGAGACCTAGAGCAACAAGCAGACAGTCATTTCCTGTTTCCGGTATCTACCAGAGTACCAGCCATTTAGGGACTGAAGAGGAAATTACAGCACAAGCAAAAGCAAGAGGGCACAATAAAGTGAACTGTTGATTATATTACGTTTACTGTATAAGATATATGACATTTATGGTGCTTTCACAAATGATTCAGACCCCATCACTTTTTAGACGTTTTCCATTGTTTCATTTATGGATTTTATGTTTTGGTTGCAAAGCCACAACCCAATAGTTTGTTCAATTAGTTCCAATATGAATTGATGCTAACTAGATATCAAATCGAGTACCATGTACACCGGTTACATTCCTATTGTCAATCTTATCTCTATATTGTTCAATAGTTTGATCAATTCACAGGCTCAAAGGGCCTGAGCAAAAATTTACTAGTAAAAAGTGTTATTGGTGACAATGCTCGCTCATGTTTTTGGTTCCTGATGTGACAAAGTTTTTAAACAAAACTCTCAATTTCGAATAAATTTTTTTGCTTATGTGGTATTTATATTAAATTTTTATTTAACCTTTATTAAATCATGTAGGCCGATTGAGAACAAATTCTCATTTGCGACGGCGACCTGGATACTGTAGTATGAGCGGAATCAACTCTGTACTTTATTATACTTGGCAGAACCTTGGTGCTGTGTCATCTATTATTCCCAGGAAAGGTAGAAAACGGAGGTGTTCAATTGAAGAGCTTACTTAGGATCAGGTGGGCCATCTGACAGTGGCTTCATGGAGAGCTTGCAGAGGGAACGAAACACTAAAAAGGCATCCTTCTGGAGAATATGGGAGAACTTAGCAACAGGGGAGGAGCCACACGTCGCTCCAGATTCCTACAAAAGAAAAACCACCAATGAAACTTTAAAAACACAAAATAATATAAGTACAACGTTCATTCATAAATAAAATGCGCATGCCCCTCGTTGAACTGGACTAATCTCATCAGGTTGTACTACAAAGACAGTAGTTGGGTCTAAAATGGCAACCTATTCCCCGTATAACACACCTATCTTATCCAAAACCACTTGGACTATATAGGCAATAGGTTGCCATTTTAGACCCAACTATTGTTGAGTCGCTGTTTAATGTAGTAGAGCATTATGGGTAGTCACCTGAGTGTCGTTGGAGGAGAGTGAGAGCCGGTCGTCGGTCAGTGAGGGGTTAAACCCGGTGGATATGGGCGTGCCAGGTATACCGTTGGCATGGACGATCTCTCTTTCGCTGCCCAGCCCGCACTCCTCTTCCACCACCACGGGTACCGGCGTGTCATCGATGCTCTCTGTGGCATTGCACACGCTCTCCCTGCATTCTGCACGAACACAGACACGAACGTTTGTCAGCTAAAACATATTATTTGTAAAACAAATTCTGGCTTTTATTGCGATACACAGTTTGGGGTTTGACAATGAGTCAAATCTGTTACAGAAATAATGCAAGAGGAGGTGAAGGTGGTGCATTACCTCCAACAACTGTGTTGACAACCTCCTGCAGAATGGTTTGGACAACCTCCTCAGTCTCCTCCTCATAGACTGAAACTTCCTCTCTAGGCCCTTCAGCGTCGTGCGGGGACAAATCTAAAGACAAGGCAATAGGCTTACTTTCTATAGTCAGCAACTACTTTAAAAGCTTCATTTACAAGACCATGTCCTGGGGATTTAAATGAAATAACAAACAACCTTTCGGTTTAATTGATCCCACTGCTATTGTCACCACGGTACAGTTCATTGCAAATGCCAATAAAAGACCTCTGCTTTTGTTTTAACTGCCTGGGATCAGAAATCTAAAATGGATGCCATATTGAGACAATTCTCCATCTTGTGCACCATACAAGGGCCAGAGATAGCGGACCATAAATCGGGTGACATTTGGGAGGTTGCACTTGACTTCTGCTGAAAGCTTAATTACCACATTCCCTCAACAGAGCAGCTGACCTCAGACACATGTATGGACATACTCATTCACACATGGATGCAGGGCTAGTAGAGATAGTTTGCGTGAAGATTGGCTATTCAAATATACTGACTACTGAAATATTAACTAATGATTTCCTGAGAGACATACATATCAGAATGTAAGAGGGAGCAACATGTGAAAAGAGAGAAAGTGGGAAACAGAGAGAGACTGGACACCTTAACGCTGCAATATAAAAAACAGATAATAAAGAACCTACTAAAAAGTGGTTTAAAAAGTTAGAAGCACGTTAACTAAAGGAGTGAAGAACAAATATATCAGTTCACCAACGTCTTAAGTAAACTACAAACAACAAATTAAGGGCAAAGAAAAGGTTTTGGGGAAAAAAATCTAATCATTTGTTTTCCTCATTTGTTCGTCAAGCTTTGCCATAGCAAAAACTCCAAAGCTACGAATCCCATCCTCCAACTGATCTGGAATTCACAAACATGTTCTATTAAACCTGCAAAGCCACAAGATTAGAACATGCAATAAATCAAAATAAACTACAACACAGTCACAACATCATGCATTGGACAAGACCAACACAAGAGCAAAGAAAACTGCAGCAGCAATTGACCATAAACTGACACTACGCCACGGTAAACTATTTTTACCCCCCCAAAAAATACAGTGCCTTCAGAAAAGCTGTGTTTTTTTCAGTCAATATACACACAACACCACAGGAAATGTGTTTTTTAACTTTGTGCCAATTTATTTAAAAAATAAAACCCTGATATATCTCATGTACGTACAGTGGGGAGAACAAGTATTTGATACACTGACGATTTTGCAGGTTTTCCCACTTACAAAGCATGTAGGAGGAATTTTTATCATAGGTACTCTGCAACTCTGAGTGACGGAATCTAAAACAAAAATCCAGAAAATCACATTGTATGGTTTTTCAAAAACAATTTTGATGTTCAGGGGCCTCATTTATAAATGTTGCGTATGCACAAAAGATACTCAAGAATTGGAATTATTAAAATTATCAAACTTGACTGAAAAATGTAAGGTTCTTCACGGACACTGACCAAGGCTACGCACAGAAATTTCCCATTTACAATTAGAGTAATACTGACACCTGTAACTTATCAAATACAATCAAATGGATTGTTATAAAAAGCCATGCCATCACAATGTGTAATGATGCACAATGGCTGATCCTGCGCCGTTAGAAGATGGCAAATGGAGGGAACGCATCTTCAGACAGCAAGAAGTCTTCCTGGAGCCGCCCTGTTGGGCCTCTGCGCCCTGTTGGGCCTCTGCACTCTTTTGGGCCCAGCGTTACAGAGGAGCACTCGGAAAAACCACTCCGTGCCAGTCCCACTTCAAGTCCTTACAACACTATGAATTCTGGCGACTGGCACTTACCAGAGGGAATTGGCAGACAGGTCAGGGATATCTATGCCAACCCATAGCCGGGTTAAGACAGAGGTGTTATGTATAATAGGTTTGTCTTATAATTACATAAAGTTTCCGTACACTGCGGGTGAGCAGGCAAACAAGAAAGTGCAATTTACAGCAATGTCTGGTTCACCAAAAGTAATCTGTGCTAATTGCTGGACTCATGTTCCCAAGTGAGAATGAAAATGTTTTCATTAATCAATTTGTTTTTAATTTGATCAATGTCCAAATAATTAGTGATGCAGACAGGTTGCTCACTAATGTAGTGGCTCGGTGGCATGGGTCAACCCATGACTCATTCATTTTCAAGACACAGCAGTGTTGAGCGAAGACTCGAGGCTGGAGCTGTGCATGATGGCTGGCTTATAGGTACGTTTGATTAATAGACATATTTCAAATGTTACTGTACTTCAGTGTCTAACTCCTTCCCGTCTGCTTACAGCTTTCCACAACCGGTGGCAGACAAACATTCGCAATGAAGCGCTAGACGCTTTTTGGCGTCGACTTTGATATCTGACCACTTTCTGACGCTGCGCCATTCACAGCAATGGCAACCTTTTGCCACTACATCACCTTTTTGGCATTAGTGGTGCCCACACAGACCCCTACAAACAACATTTACTCCTCTTTCCCACCTCTCCAACATTAACTTCCAGGCTACTTCACATTGAGTAAAGTATTTTTCAGTTTTCCTCTCTGTGTTTGCCATGATGTCTCAATCAATGAATATTAATTTGGGGTGTTTATCTGACTATTTATGGGCAACTATGGGTGTGACATGAAAACGCAGAAGCTGCGCCACATTTAGAGTTCATTGTGATTTAAAAATGGAAAACAGCGTAGGACGTGCGTGCGCTCTGTTTTATAAATCAGAATATTTCTGTGTGTACGCACGACCTACGTTTCGTCAGTACGCCACTTCTGACGCAAATCCACAGCAAAGTTTTATAAATGAGTCCCCAGATCATTGTTGTAGACCTATATATTCTTGCCAGTCTGTTCGCTCTGGATAAGGTTGGCAAGCAGGCCCTTAGCATGATGCTACCACCACCAAGCAAAACTATAGGTATGGTATTAGCCAGGTAATGAGCGGTACCTAGTTTACCCCAAATGTAGGTTTCCATCTATTACTTCTACCAGAGACACCAGATTGCTGGATTGATACAGAGATGGTTATCTTTCTGGTAGGTACTCTCATGTTTTTGGTCCACAACCAAGGACCTTCCAGTTATTTAGTTTGGCTCGATGGCCAGCTCTAGTAAGTCTTCAGGGTTTTAAACTTGATCAATTTCCCAACAACAGAGCCCTATGCATCTGCAGTTTTTGTGTACTTCCTCAGATCTATGCCTTGACACAATTCTATCTCAATAGTGAGAAAGCTCATTGGCTCATTTTATGGCTTTTTCTTCCCTCTTCATGCCATGTTGGGTCAGTTTTTCAGCTTTAAGTAGACGTGTGTGCCTTTTTGGTCACATCAAGTCAATTTGCTATGGATGGACTAATTCTGGAGTTATCTCGGATGATTAAAGGACACATGATTGCAACTTGGAGTGTCAGGTCAACAGAATATATAAGATATTACATTTTTAATAAATTGCCGCTCACTGAATATTTTCTTTTTTCAGACGATTCTCTGTAACCGCTAGAGATAGTTGTGCAGCAAAAATCCCCATTGATAAACCCTTTCTAAAATACTCAAACTAGCCCATCTGGCACCAACAACCAAAATCAATTCAAAATCACAGCAGTTGAGAACAGACAAGGCCACAGGCAAAATAAATAGTACAGCTGATTTGAAATGCAGAACATGAATATGTTTTTTATAACACACATACTTCTAAGTGAGCACAGCCTCAGAGAGCGCAGATTTGCCAGTAAGAATGGCAGACACAGGAAAAAGTGTCCCAGTTGAAGAGCGGCTCTGCAGTAGGGGTGTGCGATATGACGATATTTAATCGTGGACGATTAAAATGTCTCCACGATTCACTTTTTCGGAAATATCGTAGAATCGCGCTCCAGTGCACGTTCAATTAGATGCAGATCTATGGCGTTTTTTCAGCTACGTATCAACATGCAATGCGCGGTGCGCTAGATGTCAGCGTGTTAACACTAGAAGCGCCAACAGCCCATGCCCGCGGGCGTTGCAGTTAGTAATTAAAATAAATATATAATGTTGAAAAGCTACAGCCTCGTTCTTCCATGACTTTTCCTAAATACGTGCATTTTACCTTGTCCCGTTTTCAGAAACTGGATGCGTTTTGGTCTGATCTCGTTTTGGTCAGATCTATATTGGACACCGTTTTGGTCTGGTCTATATGAAACTGGATCCGTTTTGGTCTGGTCTATATAAAACTGGATGCGTTTTGGTCTGGTCTACATGAAACTTGACGCGTTTTGGTCTGGTCTACATGAAACTTGACGCGTTTTGGTCCGATCTATATGAAACTGGATATATGTAACGGATTAAGCACTGCTGTCTCATGTGCACTCATAACATCACTAATGAACACTGTGCGCAGTGCAACCGGTTAGTATGCGTGTCCTGCTCAGGCAGACAAAAGCTGCGAGATATACATAGATAATAGATTGATTGGCTTGGTTGAATTTGAATGAACTAGAAAAAAAGAGGTAGGCCTACGTTTATAAAGAAATATATGTTTTACTAAATAAACAGAACGAAAATATAAAACGAAATTGATTAATGTATCTACCGGGTAACAGCAGAATATACCCGACCGTGACCAATATACAAACTGTGTTGTAAAATACGTGTTTCATTGTCTATAGTGCCTTAGTTACTGGGCTGTAATTACTATAATACATTTTACAAATGTAAATGATCAAATTATACACTGTAGCCTAATGTTTTTATTTCAACAGTCTGTGTTGCAATATATACGGCCAATTATGCGCAAATCATTTGATTGCGCGTCGCTTGTGATCTAAAATGTTTTAGCATTTATTACATCAAAATAGGACATACAGTTTGATTGATTTTAATTTATTCGATCTTTAGAAATTTAAATATCATAGCCTGTGCATTTTAAAATCATGGTTTTAATTTTGTATTGTATGGCTACATAAGACAATAAATAGGCTACATACTATTTTAGTAAAATGTTTTACTGCATAATTCACAATTCATTTAATTCAGGATGATAACACAGTAGATCATCTGATGCTGTAGATGGATGGCAGGTTACACAGTGAATGGATGGTGAAGCTGCGGATGAGAATGAAGGTGCTTCTTTGCACCATTGCACTTCCTTTAAATATACACGTGATTAAAATATGCTACTTTAATTTTTTTTTCCCTTTTATGTTTTGTTACCTTGTAACGCTATATTCTTTAAATGGAGATATAATTTGCTTGTATTGCAGCTCAGTAATTAGCAAAATAGTCTTAAAAAGCAACATGAAAAAGAATCGTGATAAAATCGTGATTTTTCCTGAAAAAATCATGATATGATATTTTTCCCATATCGCCCACCCCTACTCTGCAGTTAACGCACCAAAACAGAATCTGTCACTGAACTGCATTTTTGGATTTCTATGTATTAAATGTATACACCCTGTATGGAATAATTAGTGCAATTTTGTTATGGTTTCAAAGAGAGTGATGTGTACTGGCACCGCTTTGTTAACACAATATTTTTTGTTCACACCATCAGCGTTTCAAGGAGACAACATATCATTACAGTTCTCCATCGACTTTGCTCTGTTCTCTTTGATAATTGAAACCCTTTTTATTTGTCAAGAAAGTATGGGTACAAAATTACGCCATGGTAATATGTAAATTTTTCTCATGCCAGCAAACCAGAAATAATTGAATTGAGAGAGATAGGGGACTGAGAAAGACACACACCTTTCGCAGCAGCTGCAGTAGCCTGGTCTGCTTCAGTCTGCTCGTTTTCTGGCTCCAGGTCCTCATGGACATTCTGCTCAGGCGCCCGGATGGCCTCCTTCTGAGGTAGGTATGAGGGGGTGCGCTGCTCCGGTTCAGGTGAGGTGCAGAGCTCCAGTTGAGGGGAAGTCGGTGGCTGTGACGGGGAGCTGTGCTGCTTCTGGACAGTGGAGGCAGGGGGTTTCTGCTGGGTCAAGGAGGGGCTCTCCTGGTTTGGATGAGGGGACACTGGATGCTCCTGACTGGGTTGGCTGACCGGCGACTGCTGCAGATGCTGCTGTCTCAGACGCTCCTTCTCCATCTGTCTTGCCTCCTGAAGCTGTAGACAGGGACACAAACACATGTTTTTTTCTATTAAAAACCATTTAATGATACAAAACAAGACCATATGCCAAACTATTTTTGGGCCATGCAAAATCAAGCCAAGCACATGGCCACTATAACATGGGGCATCAACACACGCTCTATATCATGGTATTTATTTGGTATTCTGACAATAAAAGAAAATGCATCACTATTTTGAATCCTATTTCTTGACCTCAAACATGGTAAACAATGCTGTGTTCGTGATTTTGGACTGAATTTGTGAGTTTTGGTCGACATGATGACAGCCATTTGTATGAACCGATTGAGGACATCTCAGCTTTTAATAGGCCCAGGCATTCAGGGCAGGGGAATGCAAACAACAACAGTTGCAACGTGTTTGGGGAGCTACACTGCACTAGGGCAACACTGCACTAGGGCAACACTGCACTAGGGCAACACTGCACTAAGGCTACACTGCACTACACTGCACTAGGGCTACACTGCACTAGGGCTACACTGCACTAGGGCTACACTGCACTAGGGCTACACTGCACTAGGGCTACACTGCACTAGGGCTGTGCATTTAATTACATTTTTAATTCACGTACTCCGATGACTATAAAAACGAAATAATCGAGCTAAAACCATTATCGCTCCGCATTTAGTTTTGTATTGTAATGGTTTTGTCTTTCAAATATTTTTTAAAAATGCAATAAATGATTAGTGCTTTTCAGTTGGTTGGGGAAGTGCACTATGATATAGTGGATGTTATTTATTTTGATTACTTGAAAATTATATTCAGGGAAATCCATTGTTAAAAATACAATAAAAAGTTATTTTTATAAGTAAATACATGCATGGAATTTCTAAATCTAATTCAATGAGTAAGCATGTTTAATAATCGTGATTTCAATATTGACCAAAATAATCGTCATTAGGATATCTGCCATAATCGAGCAGCAGTACAGTGCACCCCATCCCCATAGTGTTGGGGATCTTACACAGGATTGGTTAATCGTCAGATGGGCAGCCAAGCTGAAAATCCCGCTTGGCAAAGCAAGCAGTGACGAGCCATGCCAAGATGAACACGCAAAACCAGAGTAGAGTCCAAATCTCATCAGCCACTTCATCACCAAGCCGAGGAACACAACACATTGCCCTACTGCAAGCATTACCTGACTTGACCTGGCTTGCCTTATGGATGACCCAGACCAACTTGTCCTGCGATTTGAATGCTAGATGACGTTGAAGGGTTAAAATGAACTTTATAAATTCAAAAAAATAGGATACAGCTTATTATCCATCCTATGTCATAGAAATATAATTACTAGACAGGGGGTACTGAAATGAATGGGCATATTCAATAGCCTAGGTCTGCCAGTCACCCACCATAGCACACACTGTTCGGGTAATTCTGTATATACGCACGAACCAGAAAAGTGAGTGGGAAAGAGTGAAAGCGAGCGAGAAAGAGATCAAAAGGAAAGTGCCTCCATTAAGTTCTAAATGCCATTGTCCATTGTATATTTATACTTCCCTAAAACTTGTTACTGAGTGCCCCATGACAATATTACCATTTCAGTGATATTAATACTTCAACCCAATGCTGAAACTTAATTACCCGTTTAGCCATATGTATACTGTGACATCATGCCAAAAACGCCATTGGTATGAAACAAAATTAAGGAACAGCTTACCACTTGATTCTCCATGCGGGCGAAGATGACATTGAGCATCTGTGTGAGGGTGGCCTTGGCCGTGGTCTGGTTGACCAGGTTCTTGCTGGCCAGGTAAATGTTGTAGCATGTCCTGACAGCCTGTAACACAGTGCCCTCGTGGATCTCTATGTGCTGGGAGGTCACCGCTGTCAGCAACGCCTGCAGGGGGACAAAGACCCAAGACAACTACACTCAAAATAAGCCAACGGCAAACCCATTACGGCCGCTGACACATGACACCCGCCCCACTTGTTTTATTGTTATGGCACCGGGAGAACATGATAGGAGAGGAAGCGCATTTACCTTTATAATCTGCAGCTGAACCCCTTCGTCAGTCTGAGGGCCTTGAAAGCAGCCACAGATGGTCTCGATAATTCGATCGATCAGCCTTTTCCCTGGTGTAGTGTTGTCCGGAGCGTTCCCGGTGAGGTGGCCATAAGCAATGAGTTTCTAGAGAAAGAGAAGGGAACCTATAATTTAGCGCACGAGGCAATATTTCAAATTAACACCATCGATTTCACCATTGTTCTTTGCAAAGATGCAACATTTGTTTACTGAAGCCGTATGTGTGTCTACGTGTGTGTGTGTGTGTGTGTGTGTGTGTGTGTGTGTGTGTGTGTGTGTGTGTGTGTGTGAGACACACCACTGACCTGTAAACAATCTAAAGACGTGATCACGATGCGGGGACATTTGGACTGGCAGGCTAATTCAAAGGGGAGGAAATACTTGTCCGCTTCTATGACGGTACTTTTGGACTTGATGGGAGGCAGAGCACTGCAGTCAGTCCGGTCATCACCAGAAGGGGTGCTGAGGAAGGAATGAATGAATGAATTGCAAACCGAACTGTGCAAAACAGCTGTGCAAAACTAACATTGTGTCTGGGTAATACAAGCATCTGACAAGAGACGCTTGTCCCTGTGAGAGATGTCGCCTCGGTGAGGCCAACCGACGGACGCTGTGGGTTCACGGACACTCCTGAGGTCACTGTAGACATCAGCTTGTTTGTGATTAATTCAGCCAGGCAGCTGGGTGTGGAAGCACATGCAAAGGAGGGTAGTAGCCAAGCAGGGCCACATTCTGATTCTCAACCCCACTACAAACAGTGCCCTTTGTACAAACAGTCCAACGTGACAATGGTGGAAATTCTCTAAAGTAAATATATCCACCCGTCCGATGCTTTAAATCCATCAGGGGCACTGTACCCTTGAGAAGACCGGTAATTTAGCAAATTGAGATGTTGAACATTGCTGCAAAGATCAGTCTGTTCGTCGCATCAAAACACTTTAATTAGGCCGGCTATGAAGCTGATTAGCAAGGTCATTTTTTTCATTAACTTTGATTGCATAAAAATTCAGCCTCCAGTGGCTTTCATCTCCCTGCAGAGCCTTTTGTTTTTGTCCATAACTCAAAGGAGTGGGTTGTTTTTAATATTGAGAAATTATGCACAACTGAAGACTTTTGAGCTCGAGTGATGGTGTCTCAAATGACACTCTACCTCATTATGGGCAATCCCATGGTCAGAGAATAACATGGAGATGGCAATTTTCACTTTTAACTAAGTGCCAAACAACAACCATTGATTGCAAAATTAAACAAACACACAACTCTATACACATTGACTATTTTCAACATTGTCCTAAATTCATTTATCTAAAAAAATACTTTTGTGAGCAAACTACATTTTTCTAAAAACCTGCCTTAGATATCTACTCTGAATGAACAAATAAAGATGAATGAAAAATAAAAAACACTGACCTCAGAGACTACTAACTAAACAGGTGACTAACTGGGAGAGACAGGAAAATAGCAGGCAAGAAAAAAAGAGAAAAGGGGTGTACATACATTTTACCTATGTTTTCACACGTATACACTATACTATGACGTTGAAATGAACCTACCTCAGCTTCGTTGTTTCTTCTTTAATTTCGTCTATGAACAGAGAAAGAGAGAAATTGTGAATAAATGAACTAATGCGATACTGGCCCTGCATTACCTATACCCAGATGCTACTACGACATTGACACAATTCAAGGTCGATGTTATATGGTAGCAGAAGATAGTTTTATTCAATCAAGGCATGGGCACTTTGGCAAATTAGACCCATGTTCTACACAAGTCAGGACAATTCTTGCCCTTGACATTTGCAAAAAACCCTGCAAAATAAAACACCCCATACCGATATTGACATCCACAGGACATTAATTTAGTTAAGATGCTCTGTGAGGAGGATACAAAATGATCCAATAGTATAATAGACATTGGCACCTATAAGCTTTAAGGCATTAGGCTGTGGGTTAAATAGCAATAAAAACAGGGCTAAGTAATGTTCTTATGCACCACGTTAACAGAACATTTGCAAGTTGGCAAAATTGGTCAGGGGTCTGAATATGTTTGCAAGGCATGCACACACACACACACACACACACACACACACACACACACACACACACACACACAGGAAACAGTGGGAATCACAATTTACATTACAAAAGAACACAAACAGAGGCACTAGCAGTTTAGCTAGCAGTGTGCCAGCCAATCAATATAAGCTAGTATGAAGAAAAACTAAAAAATCCTAGTGAAAGCAAGGATTAAAATACAACCTCAATGCTATACTATAACATACACTTAATTCTACTAAATAAATAACTTGGCAATCCAGATAGGTGCAGCAGGCAAGAAAAGATGCTAAATGTGACTAGAGAATCATTCGGAATGATTCTCATGTCTACAGTCAAGCACAAGCCATTGAATGTGAGATTAGGGTCATGGTCGACAACTCCTGGGTTCTATCTTGGATGGTAGCCAGCAGAGCAACGCACAGGAACGTGATTTGACACTGCAGAAACTGTGGGTTATTGGTGTTCATGTAGTGGGTGGTGGTGAACATAGACCCTTTGTTTCAAAAACTACTTAAGATTCCATCAGAAGGGGCCAAATCTACAGTTCCTCAGGATTATAGCACTATATAGACACGCATTTGTGATTAGGTAAAGTTAGAAATGTTCAACTGTATGAATACTTTTGCAAGGCATTTTATATAAATACTGCACTTCCCTATAAAGAAGTAATTACCAAGGAGGAGAGGGAAGAAGACACTATATTAGCTCTCTATACAGGCATGTCGTCATCAGCACCCCGCATGCTAGTACTGATCACACTGCAGCTCGTCTGATTGGACTGCACCAACTAGAGCACAACATATTCTTGACGTGTCCTGAAACCCACCCTGTTCTTATGGTGCACCACTTAGAGTAGGCATCAGACCTCATAGCCAACTCATTAGCACTGGAGATAATGAATTATTAAATAATCAGGGTAGCTATGGGACTGTCTAGAAAACCAAACTGAATGAATTTCAACTGGTCTTTTGAAGGCAACACAAAAAGAGATAAAATCCCTGTTTCCCTAATTATCTAAACTGGAAACATGTCTGGCCTTTAGCAGTGCAAATAATACTGTTTCAGTCTTGATGTAGCCTACACTGTGTAATGCTTAGACTGGCTAATTAGCCCAGACAATTAGGACATGTCAAGTCCAACATACCCATTAGGGAGAAAACAGTCTATAGTTTTTTACAATATTTCTGTCTGGAATCCCTGCTATAATTTTTATTCCACAGCTAAAGATTTGCCCTGTGATAAAATAAGTTGTAATTTTGTGTAATGTATTTGAACAGCTAATATGTCCAATAAACAATCAAATCGTTTAATTGATTCATTCATATTTACACCTAGAACAGCACACAAACAGAACAAGTATATTCTTCTGTTCCAAATGCTTTGAGGCAGACACATCTATGGAAATAGAACTACTATAATGGATTAATTCATTACAGATCCAAAGACAGGTGTTCTAGTAATTATTTGTCAAATGCTGCACTCTAAAGCCAATTGACACTACCATTTTCATTATTGTTGTTAACAAACCCACCAGCCACTACATGTTATCTTGGCATAATCACTGACTGCCTTGAAGGAATCATGAGTTCTCTGTGGAATGTGAAGTTGTAAAACATGCAGTACAATTTATTGGGACAGTCATGGTCAGAGATCATGCAACAGTGGGTCAGTTCAATATAAACACACACACACACACACAAAGAGAGACAGACAGAGAGACAGACAGAGAGACAGACAGAGAGACAGACAGACAGACAGAGAGACAGACAGACAGACAGACAATGGTTCTCATATTCAAAAATAGCATAGTGGTGTGGACAAATACCCCAGTATTTTGCCAAAACTTGGTGGTGCTGGTACCAAAAAGCAACATATTCCCTTTGGTCAATATAGTTTTGACCAGGTGCATATAAAGGGAATAGGGTGGGACATCCTATGTCTAGTTTTGTTTAATGTTATTCCATTATTCTTGAACAGTCCCATCAACATGACCACTCCAGCCAAGTCAGTCACCATGATATGTTTCAACAGGGTGGGACCACTTGTTCAATGAATTTCGTATTTTGCAGGTAATTCCAGTTAAAGTGTTTTGAGCAATTGGCAAATAGCCGAATGGCCGCTCGTTCAAAACCACAGGCTAATCAGTTAAAGCATATAAGAGACGTTTTAACTGCCAATGGCATGAATCTGTTTTCGCTGGTCAACACAACAAATTATTTAGTGTGTTCGTATCGAAAGCAAACACCGGCAACGAACAGGGCGACGACGGGCTACTGTCGGTTCATTATGGAGTGGACCTGGTCCTCACACCCTCCTCTAGGCTACACCCAGGATGACAACAAGATGTGCATCAGAACGAACAGTGATTAACCATGAAATCGAGGTTTTAGGAACATGTAAATGATGATTATGTAGATTCTGCAGCGATGTTTTTAATGGTATTTTATAGACATGGCACATTGTGATGTACACTGAATTGCAACATTGTAGCTATCCGAACACTTATGTGGATCCGGGGAGTAAGTGACATGCAGGAGCCGATGTGGGTGCAGGAGCCGATGTTTAGCCTTGAACATTGTCACAAACAACTTACCCAGGGCCACCTCACAGGCTTTGCGCAACTGAGAATTGTGAGCTTTTTTCACCTCCTTATCGTCTAAAATCTTCACCAGCGCTCGGGTTAAAAACATGTTTTTCGTTTTACTCTCATACATGATGTGAGCGAATCGTCGTCAGATATGCTGTCCCGTGGACATAATACTGTTCTGTCGGAGTAAAACTGAACACTGGAACATTCAGAAAGAAACCTTTATTATCCTTTATTCCAGAGAGGAACTCCCACCGATTTCCATTAGCGACCTGTCAGCGCCATGTTGGACGGAAGCGACGTCATTACGTCACTTACGTCTGAAATTCTTGTTGTTTCCAGAACCGCAGGGGTGCATGGATGTATTTAGAGAGCAGGGGTGCATGGATGTTTTAAGAGAGCTGGGGTGCATGGGTGTATAAGAGAGCAGGGGTGCATGGGTGTTTTAAGAGAGCAGGGGTGCATGGGTGTATTAAGAGAGCAGGGGTGCATGGGTGTATTAAGAGAGAAAGGGTGGGAGACTGCAACAACTTTAGCACCAGTGTGGATCTGTGGTCCAGCAAAATGTTTCAATGAGTTTTTCATGAAAAAGGAATGTATACTAAAATAGGCTTTTAAAAAATATGTCTGGACTAAAACATAAATACAATAAAATGTATTTGCTTTCGACATTAAGAAGCTCTTAAAAACGTTAGAAACAAATACATACATGTACCTTTTTGTTATTTAAAAAAACTTGTAACATATTGTTATAGTAATAAATCCATGCTTTCCACGTTGTGATTTATAGAGAACATACAGGTGCTGGTCATATAATTAGAATATCAGCAAAAAGTTGAAACTTGTATAATGTATACATTCATTTCACACAAACTGATATATTTCAAGTGTTCATTCCTTTAAATGTTTATTATTATAACTGACAACTAATGAAAACCCCAAAATCTGTATCTCAGAAAATTAGAATAATGTAAAAGGTTCAATATTTAAGACACCTGGTGCCACACTCTATTCAGCTAATTAACTCAAAACACCTGCAAAGGCCTTTAAATTGTCTCTCAGTCTAGTTCTGTAGGCTACACAATCAGGGGGAAGACTGCTAACTTGACAGCTGTCCAAAAGACGACCATTGACACCTTGCACAAGGAGGGCAAGACACAAAAGGTCATTGCTAAAGAGGTTGGCTCTTCACAGAGCTCTGTGTCCAAGCACACTAATAGAGAGGCGAAGGGAATGAAAAGATGTGGTAGAAAAAAGTGTACAAGCAATGGGGATAACAGCAACCTGGAGAGGATTGTGAAACAAAACCCATTTAAAAACGTGGAGGAGATTCACAAAGACTGGACTGCAGTCCAATCAGACTGCTTCAAGAACCATCACGCACAGACGTATGCAAGACATGGGTTTCAGCTGTCGCATTCCTTGTGTCAAGCAACTCTTGAACAAGACACAGCGTAAGAAGCCTCTCGCCTGGGCTAAAGACAAAAAGGACTGGACTGCTGCTGAGTGGTCCAAAGTTATGTTCTCTGATGAAAGTACATTTTGCATTTCCTTTGGAAATCAAGGTCCCAGAGTCTAAAGGAAGAGAGGAGAGGCACAGAATCCACATTGCTTGAAGTTCAGTTTAATGTTTCCACAGTCAGTGACGGTTTTGGGTGCCATGTCATCTGCTGGTGTTGGTCCATTGGGTATTCTGAGGTCCAAGGTCAACGCAGCCATCTACCAGGATATTTTAGAGCACTTAATACTTCCTGCTGCTGACCAACTTTATGCACATGCAGATTTCATTTTCCAACAGGACTTGGCACCTGCACACAGTGCCAAAGCTACCAGTACCTGGTTTAAGGACCATGGTATCCCTGTTTTTAATTCTCCAGCAAACTCACCTGACCTTAACCCTATAGAAAATCTATGGGATACTGTGAAGAGGAAGATGCGATACGCCAGACCCAACAATGCAGAAGAGCAACTATCAGAGCAACCTGGGCTCTCATAACACCTGAGCAGTGCCAGACAGACTGATCGTCTCCATGCCACGCCGCATTGCTGCAGTTATTCAGGCAAAAGGAGTCCCAACTAAGTATTGAGCGCTTCTACATGCTCATACTTTTCATGTTCATACTTTTCAGTTGGCCAACATTTCTAAAACTCCTTTTTTGTATTGGTCTTGAATAATATTCTAATTTTCGGAGATACTGAATTTGGGATTTTCATTAGTTGTCAGTTTTAATATATTAACACAATTAAATGAAATAAACATTTGAAATATATCAGTCTGTGTGTAATGAATGAATGAATATAATATCCAAGTTTCACTTTCACTGATTGGAATTACTGAAATAAATAAACTTTTTGATGATATTCTAATTATATGACCAGCACCTGTACTTACTGTGAGTCACAGCGCCACAGTGCATCTGCGTTCTAATGACCACCAAATAGCCTATCTATGACCAGAGCCAATGGGTAAAAGGACTGAATAATTTATTGAAATTCAATTTACTTTTGAAACGCAAACCTGGATCCTCAGTGGCAGTCGTGTGCATTTCCTACCAACACATTTTTTATTCAATCCACTTTGAGTAAAGATGAACTTCTAACTTCCTAAGCTTTCTGTTGCATCAGACAAAAATTACAATTCAGCACTATTTATTTTACATTATTTTATTGACAGAGGTCAAGTATCCATGGCATTTGCAAACAGTATGTCCTCATAATCTACAGTACATCTCCTTCTTATGATGTTGACCATATATGAGACATTAGCTTGTCATGCAACACTGTCATTTGAATTTAAATAGTTACGATACTGATAAAAAAAGAAAAAAACATCTACTATCTACCTGAAATAGTGCATATGGTAGCATCAAATTATCGGTCGGATGCCACATACAATGACAGACAACCGCACTGAATGGAAGGCAAATAGAGAATTTCCTCACTCATGTTTACAAGAGAACATAGATTTGATGATAAATAGACATCAGAAATCTGCAGCAAATATTCAGGTACTGGTACAATTCTAATACCAAATTCCTCACAAGCCACGTCTTATCATTGCTTGAAGTCGAGATGTTCAAAATGAACAATATATATTTAATTTTAAGTTTTTTACTTAACGCCAAATAAAAATGGCATCAAGGTTAAATAACTAGTTATGTAGTGACACACATGATCGCCTATTAATTAGTAGGAAACCATGGCATGGAGAAACATGACACTGTGGCCTTTTATTAACATTAGAATCAATAAGACTAAAGAGAATACTTGAGGCAAGTTAGCTAGAAGCGAACTAGAAGCAAATAGCTAGAACTGTGATTTCTTTCCCCCAAAATGCTCTTGTATTTTACATTTCTTCGACATGAAATGTAATGTTTGACTAAAAGATGTGATTTCTATGCTTTAATAAGTGTTTATTTCACGGAGTACGGACAATTATTACATTACATCATTTGTCTGTCACTACTATTGGTAGATACATTACAATGTTATTCTAGATGACCATGTCAGATTAATAAAAAAAATCACTTCAATCATTAGATTTCATAAAGAGCTATGGTACCATTCATATTGAACTCCAACTTAATATTCCAAAAGCCATTCAAACCACAGCGGGGATTTTTACCTTTAAGTTTTAACAGCCAGAATGTACACTGATGAGCCAATACATTATGATCACAGGTGAAGCAAATAACATCAAAAATCTCCTAACAAGGACACACGTTAAGATCTCTGTAGATAAGATGGTAAGCAAACAATCTGTTCTAGTAGTCAACATTTTGATGCAGGAGAAATTGGCAGGAGTAAATACCTGACCAACAGCATAATGTTTAGGCTCATCAATGTATCTTGTATTTGCGGTTCCATCTGTTCAAACCCACATACCGGTAGGTACATAGAAAAGCATACTTTCCCCACTGACATGTAAGTACTAAAATAAACAGAAAATGAAGATTTTCAACCATTTCATTGTTGTTTTGTTTGAGATTACACCAGAGCTTCATATACACCTTCCAACAGCAATATAAAGTATTGCATGAGTATTGCATGTTTCAACAAACATCTTAAAAGAAGTGCTGACTTGGGTACACACCACCTCCCCACCTTGTCTATGTAATCCTACCGATTAATGAAACATATCCTAAATCAGCATTCTGACTCTGAAATGTAAGTTAAGGATCCCACTATGTGATCTGGAGCACAGTTCAGGCGATGCCCTTGTGAGTTCCTAACTAAAGTCGAAAACGCCTCGTGATGCCATTTCACCAAAGAGTTTTTTTTAAATGTAGCAGCGATGATTGACATCACATTGACAGTGGATCAATAGTATGTTAAACTACGTCAGTAGAGTTAGACTTTATAATCATTTATAGATAATAGTGGTAATTGTTATTTGGCTCGGTTATAAAGTACATGAGAAAAGCAGCCAGGCTGGTAATATCTATTAAATTGACCCAGTCGTAACTTTTGCCCATGGTCAGTAAAATAGAGACTAAACTACACGACACAGATACCCAGTCATCTCTCTGAAAGTTAGGTGAAAACCTGTTATATAAAGGCTCCTAAACTACTATCCACCTAAGAAATGTGAGAGTGGATGGTTTATGTGGTTTGGCTGATCATGGTTCAAAAAGCATATGTACCAACCGGCCTTCTAATCTACACAGTATATAATCCATTACATTCAAGTTACCACCCAGTGTTTTTAGAATTTTATAATTACTACACACGATCCATAATTGCTATAAGTAGTTTCTCTTCTTACATGCTGGTATTTACTAAATAAGCACGGTTTGAAAGTATATCATCAGTCATATCATATTTCAGTTTAGTTTTCTACATGAAAGCCATTAGATTTGCCAGCTCAACCTTCTGTTGGCTTATGAAAACTGTTGTTTTGAAATGGCCAGTTTGAAAGAATTCAGAGGGATTCTATTAAACATTTTCTTCAATTAAAGCTTTGGCCACAACAGAAATATAGGACAATTCTAAATGTCTTGGACGTGACTAATTTGAATATTGACTTTTAAAATAAGGGTTTCACTGGGAAGTTTCTTATTAGAGAATAGCTGGTAAAATACTGTGTATATATTGCAATACATATAACTAGAGATGATGGACCTCAGTCATTAGTATACGCTGGTCTGAGGCCATCCTAAACAACAGTTGCAAGTTCCGTGGAAAGATTGGGGATATTGTAACGTGTGCAATTAATACTGCTTTGTATTTTATACTAGGGGAACAAGAAAAAGACCATGCATAGGACAGGATTTCATTTGTGCTTGACAACTAATAAACTTACTGCCGTTGCCCCATCCTGCCAAGGCCTTGATATTAAAACTGAGAAACCAAGCGTTATTTTATATCGTTTTCACCTAAGCACCGTGCCACCAGTTCCCAATACAAAACTGGCATAACAATCTTTTAGCAAAAGGTACTTACACTTTACTATAGAGATATGCTGAAAAAATAGCACATACCCCCCCATGATTGCAAAAATAACTTAAATGAAAAGCACACAAACATACTAGGTGAAGGGGCGAGTAGCTAAGCTGAGGAATCCATTCCAGTGTTTTCCATATACCTGCCACCTGCCTGATGACGTCCAGTTCCGGTCGGTGCGCGCGCGTTTGTGCGTGAACGGTTACTATACAGAAGCGAGAACCGGAGTGAGAAAGGCACGCACCGAAGAGACGAAGGTCTGGAGTCGGGTGGACCGACCCCTCAGGCGCGGGCCGACACCTGTTCTAGAGAGCGAGCGGGAGGACGAGGAGGGGGCGGGGTTACAGACTTGAGGCTCTTCAAACTGTTCCCCGGGCAGCTCTGACTGCTCAGGCCCCGGTTCAGAACAGGGATGACGAGAGGCTCGTTGCGAGGTATGTTAACGGGACAGGAGCGGGTGCGGGCGTGGCCCTTGTGGCCCCCGGCGTGGCAGATGAGGTCGCTGACCGTGTCCATGGGCGATAGGTGGCGCAGCCAGCGCTCCAGGCGCTCCTCTTTGTACTTGATGGAGTACCAGGTGAGAAAGATGAAGACAAAGCCTACGAACTTAAGACTGGCGGCCAGGCCGAAGTAGACGAAGCGGAAGGACGTGACGTCGTACTCCCAGCAGGAACCGTGGATGCCGCAGTCCTGCTGCCACAGCATGCAGGTAGTGTCAATCACCGCCCCAAAGTAAATGGGTGTAGGAATGTAAGCTGCAAAGATAAGAGTGATATTTATTACCCGGCACCGCAGGTGGTGTTTTTGAAGAAGCACACTGTCACTGTCAGGTATCCCCGAGGAGAGGAACAGTACTGTGCTTTTTGGAACCTTTTCAAAATAAACTAAAACCATTTAGGTAGTAAGTGCTAAGTTGTATACAGAATCTCACAAAAGTGTGTATATCCATCACATTTTTGTAAATATTTGATTATATCTTGTCATGGCCAAGCTGCACACTCAGTACTTTACATTGTAGCAAAGTGTCATTTCTTCAGTGTGGTCACATGAATAGAAATAATCAAATATTTACAAAAATGTGAGGGGTGTACTTTTGTGAGATTATGTATGTATGTATGTATGTATGTATGTATGTATGTGTATGTATGTATGTATGTATGTATGTATGTATGTATGTATGTATGTATGTATGTATGTATGTATGTATGTATGTATGTATGTATGTATGTATGTATGTAAATACCAATAAACACATTTTGCCCAAAAGTTTGACTTGGGTGAGTTTTGCTCAGTAGTGTAAATCCTTATTAAGGCAAGGAAGCCAAAAGTAGATTTACATTTTCAAAAACTTCAACTCTGTTTCGATTGATATAGAATTGAGGAAGTGAAACAATTGTACATTTCTAAGGCAAGAATTGACAACTGTCTTCCATAATTACATTTCCCTTTTACAACACTTATCGGAGAAGAGAGGTGTTCAGTAAACAAGTTTTCACAAATTTGGGAGATTTCTTGTACCAATATATAACATTTCTATTGAACTATGAGGCCTTACTCACCAAGGGTCCTGAGGAGGACAAACTGCATCCCCAGAGCAAAGGGTCTCTCCTGTTCATCTACAGACCTACAAGATTTAGAGACAAATTGGTCAAGACAAACTCAAGGAATTAGGCTAACAGTTACAAAATTACAGATTTTATTGAAATCCTAGCTGGAGGATTTCTTTTCAACCCTTTACTTACAAAACAGTTCATTCCTCCCAATTCGGGTAAAATATTGTTCTTATGTGCATATACCTATAAGTAAAATCATCCTTATATCTCAGATAGCCAAATCAGGATTCAAAAAGAGAGTTTTTGCTAACATGGCACAAACTGGCACACACAAACTGGCACACACATACGTGACATGCACGTGCACAATTTTCAGTAGCAATTCTTTGACTCGACAGCACCACTTTTACAACTAGTGGACAAATACGTGAGACTGCATCTGTAATCGTGGCTGCAGCTCCCTAGACTCCTATGCTGATGTTTGCAGCATCGTCACTATGCAAATACACAATATGATAAAAAATATGTGGATACCCTACTAATAATTAAGTTCGGTGTTTCAGCTAGAGCCATTGCTCACAGTTGCATAAAATCCATCACAAAGCCATAAAATCACCACAGACAAACATTGGCTGTACAATGGGTCATACTGAAGAGCTCAATTAATTTCAACGTGGCACTGCCATTGGATGCCGGCTTTGCCACAAGACCGTTTGGGAAATTCACAAAGATAAAAAAAACTGTTAAACTGCAGAGATCATGCATGTCCAAAATAAGTTTGGTAAAAATAGGAAACCCGTCCTGTCATTCTCTACACAGACACAACACCATGACTGATAAATAAAACCAAGAGCCGAGCTAGCTTTTTGGAGGTATTCATCTTGAAGTCCTGCCCGACACAAATGTATACCTTGTACAAAATGTACTCCATCAACTGCACAACATCTATTATTCATCAATAAGTAATTATCAATGCCATTCAAATGATCCAACGGGCTATAAGGTTTGGCTACCCCAGCAATGAGGGACACAAAGCATTGTAGACAAGACTGTATGAAGCTGCTGTCATTACCTGCCCCTGCGTAGATAGAAATGTGCAGTGCATATGAAGACAAGTTTACATAAAATAAAAGCATTTGAAACAGCCTTATTTCCACTAAATGTTGCACCACTGACCAAGCGTGTCCTGTTTAGTTTTTTTCCAAGGGGCGTACCTGAGCGTGACGATGATGGCAGAGGGCTGCGCGCAAGCGGTGATGAGGGTGACAATGAAGAGGAAGATGAGGAAGGGGATGAGTGTGCTGCAGGTGCGGTCACACTTCCCCGACACGGCGTATCCGTTCTCGTTCAGATAGGTCTTGACAATGACCAGCTGCAGCTGGTTGCCTTGGCCGTTAGAGGATGGCGTGATGACCTGTCTGCTCTGGACACACGCACAGTCCGAATAGTTCCGGATCTGAGGGAACACGAGGCATCAGTTTCAGCGAGGAACATGTGTTGTGGATGTGGCAGCCGTGTGAATAACTAGAGATTTCCTGGTGTAATACA
The DNA here is from genome assembly GCA_029465975.1 of Dallia pectoralis. Taxonomy (NCBI): domain Eukaryota; kingdom Metazoa; phylum Chordata; class Actinopteri; order Esociformes; family Umbridae; genus Dallia; species Dallia pectoralis. The sequence continues at coordinate 16,436,958 of CM055732.1, forward strand.
GTCCCCATGTCAAGTCACTCAGGGTTAACGACTAACCATAGATTTGATGGCTGTTTTTGTGTTACCATGACACACCTGATTGCTTTTAGGCTTGAGTAGGTGTAAGAGAAGGCCAATCAGGCCTTCTTGTTTTTCTTCTAAAGTGGGCTTCCTATGATTACCATCCACCAAATTCAGTGCTAGAAGAACATTATTTGTGAAAGTGCAATATGTACAATATGCATTGCTGTCTGTGGTATTGAGAGCATTAAATATGTACACAACCAGTCAAATAATTGGTCACTTAATAATGTCCTTGTTTTCCATGAACACATAAATTATATTAGTTTGAATAAACAATATAGCACTAGAAAATACACTCAGTGACAAGATTAGAAATCCTGTTAATAATAATTATGTCCTTCACTTTGCTTTGTCAAAAAATCCACTTGCAGCAATTACAGCCTTGCAGATCTCTGGCATTAGTTATGAATTTGTTGAGGGAATCTCAATACATTTCACCCCAAGCTTCCTGAAGCACCTCCCACAAGTTGGATTGACTTGATGGGCACTAATTGCATACCGTACAGTCAAGCTGCTCCCACAACAGCTCAAAAGGTTTGTGATCCGGGGACCGTGTAGGCCACTCCTACATTGACAGAATAATAGCGGTTCTTCATTGACAGAATAACAATGGTTCCTACCAAAATAGTTCTTGCTTAATTTGAAGCTGGTGTTTTGGGTCATTGCCGCCGTCCACAGCTAGGGTTTATAGGGTTTATATTAAATAAGTGTGTCAACCCAATCAATGGCCGTCCACAAGGTACGGCATAAATTTGCCAAATAGAGTAATAGCCTTCCTTCTTCAAGATCCCTTTTACCGTAGACCTATGACTTTCTGATGATCAATTTGCATTTTGTATGTATTCATTCGTTTATGTAGATATCCAATAAAAATCATCTGTATCCAGCTAAAATAGTCATATGCAATATTGCCAATGACCACGCTGATGAATTTAATGTTATTTTAGTTCCAGCTGTACGACCAGATCTAAATCATATTTCAATTTGACATGGAAAAAAACTGTGAAATTTGTTTTCTTTATTTTAATTGTAAACTTAACTTTTGTAATTGTAAAAAAAACTGATCAAATCTATAAATGGGCGTCCAAAACACCACCGCAAAAGCCCCATAATGTCAAATCTATTTAGGATGAATTCAGACAATCTGAGGAACTGTTACTGAGTATTTTGTCATAAGGCCTAGGTCTCCTCCGTGGACCCCAAACATTTCATAATTTTCTCATTGCCCTTGAAAGGCATACGTGATTCACTTATCAAGTGTTTGGGGATTAGCTGACGACTCTAATCAGTTGTGCACTGGACAAGATCAAATGAATATAATGGCTGGGGGTCCCTGATGCAAAGGTTAAGTACCTATGTGCTATGGTGTCTCGAGTCGGACAAACAACGTGGAGCAAATAGAACCTGGTCGGCAGGTGTCTTGACACTGCCAAATTCAAGTAATTTGGATGAAATCAGATATGATTTCAATGTCATCCTGTGTTTGGGGGAGACAATTACCCCGGTGCTGTCGTTGCCCACGCTGCGGCAACCGGCCAGGCAGGGGTTGAAGTAGGTGATGCCGTCCGAGCCACACACGGGAGCGTACTCATGGATCTTACAGCCACAGTTGACATTACACCCGCCCGTCAGGTTACGATGTGTCATTGTCAGGGTGGGCCTGTGTAAAGAGAACGAGAGGGGTCGAAAGGTTATCAATACCCTTAGGCTATTTCCCATAATCCTTTTTAACACTGATTAAACATAATGTTAGGTCCTACCATGCTGCCATTCAACCAGCACATTTAAACGGATATTAGTTTTGTCGAAACACATTTCCCAGAACAGGAGCATTACAGCCATTAAAAAACGTCCAGTGGTTGTATCCACAATGGCACCCTTTTCCCTATATAGTGTCTCACTTTCAACCAAAGCCCTATGGACATTGTGCAAAAGCAGTACGCTACAATGGGAATAGTGTGCCGATTGGAATACAGACAGACACTGTTGATGTGTGCTGAGGTGACATTTGCTTTTCAACCTTAACAGGGAAATATGAATACAGATACAATTCCCTCAGTTAATTCACATTGGGTTTTAGGAGCCCTACATGCATAAACACAAAATAACGTTTTTCTAGGGATGAGGGAACCATGGAAAGAGGGCAAAGAGATAGAAAGAATGCCAGAAGTGGAAAATAAAGAGGATAGAAAAAGGACAATGTGTCCTTACCCGGTGGTGTAGGGTATGTTAATCCCTCCCAGGTTGATGCTCTCACAGCCCACAATGAAGAGTGTGGAGAAACACAGCAGGGACACGCCACTGCAGATCATGGCCAGCTTGGCCGACTCCCTGGCACCCAGCTTCAGCTTCTTGATGATGTAGCCCCCCAGGACGATCCCCACCCCAGCGCTGGGCACGATGATAACACCTGGGACATTTTTATTCAACTTTTATTTAACCAGAGAGACACATTGAGACAGAGAACTCATTTGCAAGCGTGCCCTGGGAACATCCAAGTCACAAATACAATAACAATAAATAACAAATACATGGAATTAACCGATATACTGGCAATAATTGTCACAGTCAATTAAAACAATTTACTCACTATAAAAATCTAACATAATTTTCTTGAACTGACCCATGGACACCAAGGTACCCAAATAAAACTCAGATACTATCCCAGAGATGAGGTGCTTTGAAAGAGAAGGCAGAACAACCCAACTTAGTAGTTACAAAAGGTGTCTGCAATACTATCCAACTCTGGGATCTAGTATTGAAACCAGACAATCTAGGTGTCAGCAGTGATGAAAGTATACCTGAAGCTTGTGGAGTAGTGCTTTGTTGTAGGTGTATAGTTTTGAGATTTTTAAGCCTTTTTTGCAATAAGGCTGTAACATAACAAAATGTGGAAAAAGTGAAGCGCTGTGAATACTTTCCGGATGCACAGTAGAGGGAACCTACTGGGGTAGTGATGGAAGGGGAATATCTATACTGTTCCATCACAGAAAGTTATTTCAGCAGTTAAGCACAAGGTTGTGTGAAGCTAAGAGCTTTTCTTAGGCAGGACACATTGATCGTGCCTGAATACATCGCTCAACAATAGTGAATTGTCAATATACCACAAACCCATGAGGTGCCTAATTGCTTTTATAAACCAGTTACCAACGCAATTTAAGCTTTAAAACGTGATGTGATACCCTTGGAATACAGCCTATGATAAACAGTCTGCATTGAATTCTAAATAATAAGCCGTTGTATTTGTAAGGTGAAAGGGGGTGTTGTCACCTCAACCTTCTATAGCATCTATAGGAATATTCTGACAGAACCCAGAGGTTCAACAGAGGCAGGAGACAATTGGCTCATCAGGGATTGGTGTGGGGGATGTTGGTCGGAATGGCCTTACTTTCGTTGATCTATAGCAACCTCCTGTAGCAAGTAAGGTGTCTGCAAGCTCAATTGTAGGGTTTGAAAATGCACTATCCTCCAACAATGTAGGTTCAAGGGAATACTTCCTGGTTTGGGCAGATGAGTAATAACAAGCTCCTTGATGTGATGTCAATTTAAGGACACATTTACCGAAATTTGACCCTCCAACTGGGAGTTGCCATTATAAAACCCATAATTGTGAATTGGTCTTTAACAAAAACCGATAATAAATTGAAAAAAATGATATCCTATGATTCTACATATAATTTTGTTCACATCCACATAATCCCTACTTTAGAAGAATGACAGAGGTTAATGTCCAGTGATACGTGTTGAGGCAACCATTAATAATACAAAATACTATTCCTTGAATAAAAGGGGCACCTGGGACAAGTAAAGAGTATTAAGCTCAATATGGCCCCAACTGACATAGACTATTCTTAAAGCTACAGACCACTGTCACAAATCACTACATTTATTAACCTGTGTAGATACTGGCGCTGGATGCCGGTATGCCAAACTGGGACTCGATGAACTTGGGGATGAAGGTGATGAAGGCGGTGACGATGGCGCTCTCTGCCGTGTAGGACAGGCTCACAAACAGGAAGGTCACATTACTTAGTATCCTCACTGCAGCCTTAGGCAGCTCTATGCAGAAAGAGAGAGGAAGGAAGATAAATAGAGGGAAATAACACAACACGCTAGCAAAACCTGCATCACAGACTACGTTCGGACAATGTCTGCGTGACACGTTGTCTCATTAACCTGTCTAAATGTTTTGTCGAGTTAGGTGGGGGTTTTTCTCAGTTTTTTGGAGGGGGGGGGGAATGGGGGGGTTTATTAAATGTTCCTTTGACGACAGAAGAAAATGTACTCTAGGCATAGGCTGTTCACAGTACAATGAGTGCCATTCAAAACATTATGTCACCCAGAGCGTTTGAGGTGCTTCCATGATCAGCCGACATTGGAAAGTAATTAGGGAGAAACACATTGGGCCCCAGCAGGCATTTTGTGTTGCCGCATACATCCTCTCACCTCTTTCTAGAATCTGCACAGTTCTCTTGCGTTACATTCATGATACTTTAACTACCAGATACAAGATGCTTTGACCATGTAGAATTTTTTTCCCACATGATAATTATATCATTGACAATGGCAGCTAATTGTTATATCCCAAAAACAGAGAGAAAAAGAGATAAATATGGCAGAAAGAGGCAGAAACTCAGACATGATATATTACAGAGTAATGCAGGACAAACTGGATTAGGTAATCAACATTACCTTTGTATAAACTACATTTTGAAACCTGTTAAAGTTGATTAACTTGAGCAGTACAATATATTTAGCTGTGGGGCATTAACAACCCACATGCTTAGCATTCATTAAACACACCCATATAGAGTCAGACTGTATAAATTTCATCAATCAACCATGTGTCTGACCAGTATATATGTCGGCAGATTGTTTATCATTTTATTTTTCAGTCAACAAAATAGTTGGACAACAGGTCAACTGTAGTATTCTGCTTATGTTATGACAGTATAAATGCGTGTTTTGTTGCCAATAAGCATATTTATACATTAGGGGTTTTTAACCTCACTCAGGGAGCTACACTCTACCACCTCAGGAATGTGCGATTTAGATTTAACGTTTGGCTTGGAGGTAAAACATGAGAGAACAAAAATAAGTTTGCAAGAACAACCATTTTATGATGGGATGTCTCTTGACTCGATCAGGTACTCTAGTATTTTTCCATTTATCATATCTAACGGTACACATGGAAGTAAGAGGTGGCTTACATATACATATTTTATATATTACACATTTGGGCTACCTCTTTACCTCTAATCATGTGCATACTCAAAAAGCAACATCCAACTACATCTGGGTTAAGAGATAAAGTGTACCAAGTTAAATTAAGTTCAAGACTCAAATATGTGATACTGCTAAATACTGCTTCTAACACCCTTAAGGAGCCTCCCAAAGTGACCCCTATTAGCCACTTAGGTACACTTCTAAACCTAGTGCACTGCACAGTGGATGGGTCCATTCCATATGCTCTGTGACTCTACCTTTGATGTCCTTGCCAAAGCCCATAGACGATGTCACCGTCTTGCTCTTGCCACTGGTCTTTTCCTTGGTGATTTCGTCGTCGCTCGACACACTGTCCAGGCTGATCATTTTCCTCCTCTTCTTCTTCCTGTTGTTCCGGGGAGGCAGCTTCTTTGGGAAGCCGAACATGGGGAAGATGACCAGCAGCATTGCAACGGCACAGAGCAAAAAGCCGCTCCACCTGAGAGAGCAGGCGGAGACACTCAGCTTAGGTACAGTAGTAGGAATTACTGAGGTGCAGAGAGTAAACAGCAAGTCAATCTCAGCAAGCGCTAAAAGTGTTGAACTGCACTGTTTCTGGTGGCTAGCTTCAGCAGCATGCCCAGATAATGTGTGACTGTCTGAGCGTGAAGAGTCCACCACTAACTCAGCCTCTTAGCATTCCCAGATGCATTCAAGTTAAAATACCGTACACCTGAAAGGAATAAACTAAATATGCAGAATCCTACAAAAGACATTTATAAAGAACCTCTGCTCAACAAAAAACACACTGCTAAACTATGAACTACACGCACACTTTACTCTCTTCCTAACAGTTGACAGCCCAACAGGTACATTTATCACGTCCGTATTAAATCAATGTCATACTTTAGCGTTCTGCGAAAAGTCCAGAACGTTACCAGTTGCCGATGAAGCGGGGATCACTCTGGTCGATGTTGACGACAGTCTTGGGGTCGACGTAGAAGCCAATGAGAACTCCCCCGAGCAGGTAGCCTGCCGCAGGCCCCAGGGCTCCCATCACGTACATGACGGCTAAATAAGGAATAGGAGGATGTGAGGCATCAGACCAGGCATCATGAAAATAAATAACAAGAGTACAAAAACTGTGTGTGGGAGTGGGGGTAGTTTTTTTAAATTTGTTTTCATCTAACATTTATTTGAAACTTTTTATTACTTCTTTGTCTTTTTCACATTAGAGGCGTCAACAATCACACCATGTCTCATTTTCATCCTGGAAATAACTGCCCCTGCTTTAGAGAGCCATTGCCCTGTGTGGTATGACATCATCCCATGCACCAATCAGTCTTACCCCTGAAACACATTGAGGCCCAGAATGTGTGGACATGGGTCCCCGTCCATAACATAATCCCTTCGCTTTGGGTGAAATAACTGTTTTGGCTTGTTTGAACCCGTTATGCAATAGGCTAGAGTGCAGACACAGCAGCAGGAGATAATTTAATGTACAGACCGCAAAGTCCACCGGGAGGGGACCGCTTTCAGCCAAGATGCACATAACAGCAGACAATACTAGGCAGGACTCAACACAGTAGCAGCATTGGATTGCATTGGTGATATACACAGCATACCCTTGGACAAAAGTAGTGTTCTTTATGTACAATTTGGGATGCATACAAAAAACAAATAATCTAAGCATGTCAATCAGAAATGTTCTAGTAATCTGAATGGAACATTTATGTAAAGTGCTTTTCCTCACACAAAAATAATCTAAATGTCCACAATTCCTTTTCTTTTCCAGATTTATGCTCATGAAAAAATATATAAAATTTGATTAAATACAAATTATAGTCATGTGGCCTAAGACTTTCACACAGTACTTTATGTAATAATATACAGTTACAGTATATAGTATAATAAGAATTAAAATTTTATAGTCTGTCTAGTCTAGAGCAAAGGTGTCAAACCGGTTCCATGGAGGGCCGAGTGTCTACAGGGTTTAGCTCTCACCTTGTACTTGATTGATTAATTATGTCACTAATTGGTTAAGTTCTACCCTCCCCTGGTTGTCTAGGTCTGAAAAAAACAAAAACATGCATACAACCGGCCCTCCGTTGAAGCAATACCTCTGGTCGAGGAGGAAGTCTAGAACTGCTAAGGATATCTTAAGGCTTACTTTAAAAGTGTCACGTATAGGCACAACAGGATTGCCGTGCCCGTGTGATCCAACGCCCTATCTCACTCAACACTTGTTCAGTTCTCTGCACTTGTGTCCTGCCTCCCATCCGTTACAAAAAACCATACACTGAAAATAGTTTATTTTAAAACTTCTCTATGAGGCAAAAATTAAAACAAAACCACATCTTTGCAGATTTTTTTAAATTTATCCACGCAAGCAGAGAAGCTTGTATGTAGTTCTTTAAAAAAACTGGGCCCAACAACAATGTAAGCTAGTCTAACTCAACAGCCCACTGGCAAGCGACCTCGTTTACAACCTAATCTCCCAGGCTCTCGGTTGACAGAAACAAGCTTACAGGTTATTTACTGTTTTACCGTTCTGACTGTACTGTACCCTAAGTCTTTTAATATGTCTTAATAAGTAGTTTATAACAATGTTCTCAATGTAAAGTCAACATAGTGTACAAAGAGACAATCTAAAACAATGTCAAGAACTTACAAAAAACATCAACCACTATAATTAAACTGGTTCTCATGAGGACCGCCACAGAAAAAGAAGACCCAGAGATACTTCAGCTACAGAGGATAAATTAATTTCCAGACTCGGAAATTAGCAAATAACTGCACCTCAGATTGAAACCAAAATAAATGCTTCACAGACACTGTCAAGTCACTGACACATCTCGTCATGTTCAGAGGAGACTGCATGAATCAGACCTTTATGTTCAAATTGCTGCAAACAAACAACTACCGACGGACACCAATTATAAAAAAAAAGACTTGCTTGGGCCAAGAACTAAAAAGAATGGACATTAGCACAATGGAAATCTGTGGTCTGATGAGCCCAAATTGGATTTTTGTTTGATTTTAGGTTCCAACTGCCGTGTCTTTGTGAGACACAGACTTGGTGAACGGATGATCTCTGCATATGTGGTTCCCATAAAATTCAAAGCACATTCAACCAGCAACATATCACAGCATACTGCAGCAATATGCCATCCCATGTGGTTAACGCTTACTGGACAGAACAATGGACACTAGGAAAATGACCCAAAACACACCTCTAGGCTGTGGTAGGACAATTTGACCAATATGGAGAGTGATGGTGTTGGTAAGAGTTTTCAAAACTGTTGAAATATAATTCAAGGTGACTATTTCATATAACTGGTTAGAAGAATGCCAAGTAGGTGCATAGCTGTTTTTGAGGTAATGCACAGATGTCAAACCGGTTCTATGGTGGTTTTTGTACTTGATTGATTAATTACATCACTATTTGGTTGTTAGGTTCTACCCTCACCTGGTTGTTTAGGTGTGAACTGGGAACTAATTAAAAGGAAAAATCCAAAAGCTGCATACACAAGGCACTCCGTGGAAACGGTTTAACACTCCTGAGGTAATGGTTGGCTACTTTAAAGAACAACATTTTTTATCACAATGTAACACTTTTTTGTTTTTTATGTCATCACTTATAGGTATGTCCAAACATTTGACTGGTAAAGAACGTTTATAGCCAGATGTTCACTCCCTGAGTACATGTGCTAAACATAAAAAACATGGGTTACTGTCAATGTACTGTACTCACAGGGGCTGGGGGCAAATGTGACAGGAATGTGACATGAGCCTCAGTCTGGCACACACATGCTGTACCAGGACAAGCACAATGACATGACCACATTTCCATGGCAACCTGCTGACACAGCACTGTCTTCTTTCCCACGAACAGAGGGCATATCGCTATGGCCCAAATGATACAGAACTTGCTGTGTGACCACCGGTGTGATTTGCCATCACAGGCTGTCAGAGCGGGCTCCCCTTCAACAATCTCTAAAAATTCCGAATAATTAATAAGCCTACCTTTAGGGGTGGGAATTTGGAGCAGGAATAACAGAACTTTTTATGATAATATTAACATACATTTTACAAATAGACAATGTTAAATAAAGTCGCCGCACTTGGTTAAGAATCCTTTACGTTAAATGACTACCTGAAGTCTGCTAGCCATAAACATCACCAGATGCTAGTTATCTTTCCTGGCGTTGCTCAGCTAGACCTGTATTGTATCCATCAGTGCCCGATACAGTACAGTCAGCGTTAATTTGAAAGTATTTTCATCCAGCAGATAAACCATTTAAAAATAAAAGCACATTTTGTACAGTGCTACCATTTTAAGGTAACAAAGGTATTTTTAGATTTGGCTACACAGCGTTCTGATATTGAGTAAGCTGCATTCTTCTTCGTTTTAGTTGTTGATATGGTTTAGAACACATGAACACAAACATGCATTCTCTCACACACACCCGATGGAAGTTGCCATATCTGACATTACAAAGGAGAAAACTTGCAAAACTGTTGTTAATGCCAAAGTTGAATCATTTTTAACTTTGGTACTATCTAAAGTATATGCTCAGCGACCAATAATTAGTGATGAATAGCGCACAATGCAGTCAATATGATTTACTACGAATTAATCTGCCTTAGTGACTGAATACAATCTGATTGGTGGATAAGCACTGTGTTTTATTCACTTACAAATTATAACATTCACTAAAAATGTTAGGTAGATACTATGTAGATAAATACTCAACATATTGAATAAAAAACCTTTCCAATAGATCATGAAAACGATACAGCATGTAGCTCTGTAAAAAGGTATTGTGGACAGATGAGACAAATATTAACATGTACTGGCATTAGGAAAGTGTGGAGAAAATAAAGGAACTGGCATGCCATCTTAACTCAGAAATAAGGCAGAGACAGTGGGTTATACATGTATGGCTGCCACTGGAACTGGCTCACAGGTCTTCATTTATGATGTAACTACTGAAAGCAACAGCAAGACGAATAATGAAGGGTACAGAAAAATTAACTGCTCAAATACAACCAAATGCCTCAAAACACTTTGGACGGCACTTCACCTTACAGGAAGACATTAACCCACCAAAAAAATACAACCGCAAACCAGAGGTATTTAAGGGCCAAAGACTATAATTATCCTGACTACCGAAATTAATTACCTGATGTGTGAAAATTGAATGGTAGCAAAAATGACATAAAACCAACCAGAACTGGTGATTGTGAGAGTACAGGCTTGACAGAGCATCATCAAGGAAGAAACACATCACCTGTTTTTTTTTTTGGATCAAAAGATCTACCACAAAGTACGCAATATGATGGTCTAATTTATAATTATGGTCATTTGTCCAATACTTTTGGTCCTTAAAAGAGAGGAGACACCATATATGGATGTAAAAATCCTCAAATTAAAAGTGACAGTCTGCACTTTAACCTCATTATATATTTTTTGTATTCAAATTGTGCTATACAGTGCCAAAACAAAACTTGTTTCAGCTTAAAAAGTACTTATGGACTGGGCTGTATCAACAGGGGAAATGGAACTTCTCTCTTACAGGTTTATATCAAAATACCGTAAGTCTTTGCCATGCTTCTATTAACGGTGCTGGCCAACACCCATCTCATCTCATCTCATCTTCAACCGCTTATCCGGGGTCGGGTCGCGGGGGTAGCAGCTCTAGCAGGGGACCCCAAACTTCCCTTTCCCGGGCAACATTAGCCAGCTCTGACTGGGGAATCCCGAGGCGTTCCCAGGCCAGTGTGGAGATATAATCTCTCCACCTAGTCCTGGGTCTTCCCCGAGGTCTCCTCCCAGCTGGATGTGCCTGGAACACCTCTCTAGGGAGGCGCCCAGGTGGCATTCGTACAAGATGCCCGAACCACCTCAACTGGCTCCTTTCTATTCAAAGGAGCAGCGGCTCTACTCCGAGTTCCTCACGGATGACTGAGCTTCTCACCCTATCCCTAAGGGAGAGGCCAGCCACCTTTCTGAGAAAACCCATTTCGGCCGCTTGTACCCGCGATCTAGTTCTTTCGGTCATGACCCAGCTTTCATGACCATAGGTGAGGGTAGGAACAAAGATTGACCGGTAGATCGAGAGCTTTGCCTTTCGGCTCAGCTCTCTTTTCGTCACAACGGTGCGGTGAAGCGAATGCAACACCGCCCCCGCTGCTCCGATCCTCCGACCAATCTCCCGCTCCATTGTTCCCTCACTCGCGAACAAGACCCCGAGGTACTTGAACTCCTTCACTTGGAGTAAGGACTCATTCCCTACCCGGAGTAGGCACTCCACCGGTTTCCTGCTGAGAGTCATGGCCTCAGATTTAGAGGTGCTAACCCTCATCCCAGCCGCTTCACACTCGGCTGCGAACCGATCCAGTGAGTGCTGAAGGTCACCGACCGATGAGGCCATCAGGACCACATTATCCGCAAAAAGCAGTGATGTGACCATCAGCCCACCGAACGGGAACCCCTCCCCCCCATGACTACGCCTTGATATCCTGTCCATGAATATTACAAACAGGATTGGTGACAAAGCGCAGCCCTGGCGGAGGCCAACCCCCACCTGGAACGAATCCGACTTACTGCCGAGGACACGGACACAGCTCATGCTTTGAGCGTACAGAGATTGGATGGCCCTGAGAAGAGACCCCCTCACCCCAGAGCTGTAGTACTCGAGACCGGTCTCGGTCTCGAGACCGGTCTCGAGACCACTTTTTTAAGGTCTCGGTCTCGTCTCGGTCTCGGTTACATTTGGACTCGGTCTCGACTCGGTCTCGGACAGTAAGGACTCGTAAATTCTTCCGAGACCAGCCGAGACCAGCGTAGAAATTATCGCCCACAATTTTTTCTAGAAAAATATTTAAGTATGACATGTACTGGCTGTATTTCCATTGGCTGTATTTCGTCCAGAGTCAGACTGTTTTTTTCTGATGTGCCTTCTCCCGCCAATGGCTATCTACTTTTGAAGAAAAGCGCACCCCCAGCGTCGCTAGAGGGTGCACCCATTCACGTGAATACTTCAATCTTAAACATATGCTCGATCATGTCTGCACAATCTGCCATTATATTCGTTTTGCCTATATTCAGTACATTGAGCACAAATAAATAATTTGTCCGAAAACACACAGCGGTTAGTAATTAAAATACATACATAATGTTGAAAAGCTACAGCCGACGTCCTTCCATGACTTTTCCTAAATACGTGCATTTTACCTTGTCCCGTTTTCAGAATTGCAAAATCACAAACCGAACAATATATAAAACTACTATTTACATGTTTTTTGATACCTAAACTGCCTTCCTGTCGCCAAAATCCCACGCCACTGGGCGTTGGTACCCTAATTGCGGTACCCAGACACCGATCACACTTCACTGAGCCTATATGGCAATGGTTGAATGGGCGATACACAGACAAATACTACGAGAACACATATAGACAATAGTCTGATTGGCTTGGTTGAACTACAAAAAAAGAGGTACGTTTATAAAGAAATATGTTTCACTAAATAAACAGAACGAATTCCGCCAAATACATACAGCCCCATTCATGTGTCATGCGCCTATTGCACTCAATAATTAATAACGAATGAACCACAGTGTATTCATATAGCCTACAAGAGACTTCAACAAAATATTGTTTTGTATCGAAATTAAACGAATATAAACAATAATTATTAATAGGCTAACTACAAATGGGCGATAAATTAAATTACTCATGCACACAGAAGGACGTGGGACATACATAAGTCCGGGGGGCATACGGCAGAAAGAGCATAAAACTGGAACGGTTATGGTCCGATCTATATGAAACTGAACCCGTTTTGGTCCGATCTTTATTAAACTGGACGGGTTTTGGTCTGATCTATATGAACACTGTGCGCAGTTCAACCGGGTTAGTTTGCTGCTGTCTCATGTGCACTCGTAACAATAATGAACACTGTGCGCAGTGCAACCGGTTCGTTTGCGTGTCCTGCTCAAGCAGACAAACAACTGAAGCTGCGTGCCGACTGTGGACGGATAAATAATTATAAATAGATTTGTTTATCGGCCAATCATGCGCAAATCATTTGATTGCAAGTCGCTTGTGATCTAAAATGTGTTTGCATTTACTACATCAACATAGGACATACAGTTTGATGGATTTTCATTTATTCGATTTTTAGAAATTTTAATATCATAGCCTGTGCATTTTAAAATCATGGTTTTATTTTCGTATTTTATGTTTACATAAGACAATAAATAGGCCTACATACTCTTTTAATAAAATTCATTTCATTCAGGATGACAACACAGTAGATGATCTGATGCTGTTGGTCAAGTGTTTTTTTTACATTGGTCATTGGACCAAAAACATGTCATATTATTTAGTGTTGATATGACTGGTCTCGGTCTCGGCCCCCTTTGGTATCGGTCTCGTCTCGGTCTCGGCCACCTTCGGTCTCGGTCTCGTCTCGGTCTCGGCCCCCTTCGGTCTTGGTCTCGTCTCGGTCTCGGCCCCCTTCGGTCTCGGTCTCGTCTCGGTCTCGCTTTAGGTGGTCTCGAGCACAGCTCTGCCTCACCCCATACTCCCGCAGCACCTCCCACAAAAGATCCCGGGGTACCCGGTCATACGCCTTCTCCAGATCCACAAAACACATGTAGACTGGATGGGCATACTCCCAGGCCCCCTCCAGGATCCTTGCGAGAGTAAAGAGCTGGTCCGTGGTTCCCCGGCCAGGACGAAAACCGCATTGTTCCTCTTCAATCTGAGGTTCGACTATTGGCCGAACCCTCCTTTCCAGCACTTTGGAGTACACTTTACCAGGGAGGCTGAGGAGTGTGATACCTCTGTAATTGGCACACACTCTCTGGTCCCCCTTTTTAAAGAGGGGAACCACCACCCCGGTCTGCCACTCCTCTGGCACTGTCCCAGACTTCCATGCAATGTTGAAGAGGCGTGTCAACCAAGACAGCCCTTCCCCACCCAAAGCTTTTAGCATTTCTGGACGAATCTCATCAGTCCCTGGGGCTTTGCCACTGTGGAGTTGTTTGACTACCTCAGCGACTTCCCCCAGGGAAACTGACGATGACCCTCCATCAGCCTCCAGCTCTGCCTCTGTACTAGAGGGCGTGTAGGTCGGATTCAGGAGCTCCTCAAAATGCTCTTTCCAGCGCCCGATCACATCATCAGTTGAGGTCAACTGTGTCCCATCCTTACTGTACACAGCTTGGATGGTTCCCCGTTTTCCCCTTCTGAGGTGCCTAACGGTTTTCCAGAAGCATTTTGGTGCCGACCGAAAGTCCTTCTCCATAGCTTCTCCAAACTTCTCCCACACCCGCTGCTTTGCCTCTGACACGGCAGCGGCTGCAGCCCTTCGGGCCTGTCGGTACCCTGCAACTGCCTCCGGAGTCCCCAGGGCTAGCATATCCCTGAAGGCCTCCTTCTTCAGTCGGACAGCTTCCCTGACCACCGTGGTCCACCACGGTGTTCTAGGGTTACCACCCCTTGAGGCACCTAGGACCTTGAGACCACAGCTCACCGCCGCAGCTTCAGCAATAGAAGCTTTGAACATTGCCCACTCAGGTTCAATGCCCCCAACCTCCACAGGGATGCCTGAAAAGCTCCGCCAACACTTTTTTCAGTATTAATCTTTCAGTGATATGACGCCGCCCTCTCTGTGAATGTGGCCTGCTTCAATATGCATATTTAGATAACAAATATAAATATACAGCCTAAGTGAAATTCATGTTTCCAAAAATATTTGGTTGGTCTGCCATGTGCATTAATAAATCTTACAAAATGTTCAGCAGTTTTAGTCAAAATGTCCTTGAATGCAGGCTTCTACTGTAAGAGATCCAAAACTAGGCTAGTGTTTGCACTTATTCCGAAATATATAATATTTTTTTACTATGAGGCAATACAAGGTTCTGTGTGTCAATCACACCAATTGTGGTGGCTCCTTTATAAGCCAGACAGGCAGCCCTGATCCAGATGGCCCAAGGCATCTCCCATCATGGCCTTTAGTGCGCCCAAGAGTAGATAATGATGGCATTAGGTCACCATTGGTATGTAACAAAATAATGAAAGTCTCTAGAATCACTAGTCACTAGAATGAAATTAGAAACTGATTAAATAAGTTATAGATGCCAAATACATACAGAAAGATATCTAATAAGGCCTTTCGCACTAGACAAGACAGATGGAAAGGGAGTAGGAAAATGACAACACAATATGTAAATATTTAGAAGTACTATTGTTAAATATTTTATTTACACACAAAAACATCCTTACCTAAGTAAAGAGAGGCGTTCTCCTTCTTGACATTGTCATCCAGATAAGTGGGTCCCAGGGTGTAGATGGGTGTCGACCCCATGCCCACCAGGATCTGAGCAATGATGAATAGGGCCACGTAAAGATTGTGTTCATTGCCCTCCTGGTCCCTGGGGCAGGATGACACATCCAGAAAATCTCTGCCACTGCCGTTGTTGATCATACACAGGCCTTCGTTGCCCCTGGATGAGTTTACCTCCAGGATTTGGTACGGAGGGGAGATGAAGTGGGGCAACGAGAAAAGGGCAGCTCCCACAGCTATGAACACGGCCCCCACGGCTAACCACCTGGGCCTCTGCCCTCGGCCTCCGAAGTAACTGATGAAGACCACCACCAAAAGGCTGCCTATGTCAAAGCAGCTGACTAGAAGGCCAGACTCAGAGCTCCGGAGGCTGTACCTCTTCTCTATGGTGGTGATAACACTGCTGAGGTAGCCGGACACCATCAGTGACTGGATGAATGTCAGATAGCACATGCAGAATAAAAAACAGCGGGAGTCGTCAAGAATCGCACCAATGTATTTCCTGGTCGGTGAACCCATAAGGGGCAACCTTAAGGCAAAGAAATTGTGCCTTTTTGGGTTTTTACTCCTGGGTTTGCTGACCTGCTTTTCTATGTTCAATGAACTACTTATCCCCACCACACTAGATCTGTGCGGAGAATAGTTAACATTAGTCCTGGTGGGAGATTTCGGTCGAGGTTGGTTGAGGTTGACCCTATTGGAGAGTTGAATTAATTCTGTGCTCTGGTCCTGTGATATTGACACCTGCTGCTGCCGCAAATACTTAGTGGTATTTTGCTGGAGAGAGTCATTCAGAGAGGGTAAACTTTGTGATTTGACATTTGCGTATGCAGGGTCC
Organism: Dallia pectoralis; assembly: GCA_029465975.1. Classification (NCBI taxonomy): domain Eukaryota; kingdom Metazoa; phylum Chordata; class Actinopteri; order Esociformes; family Umbridae; genus Dallia; species Dallia pectoralis. The sequence continues at coordinate 16,453,423 of CM055732.1, forward strand.
CCATTCTCATACTGACTCAATGACTCTTTATTTGCTTTAATAGGGTCTTCTGACATTTCCAACTTCATTCCCCCGTGGTCACCTGAAGCCATTGTGTGTTGTTTAGGTTGTCAAGGTGGCTAAATGAACAAGTATACTTAAAAGTCCAGTCACTGTCCAGTAACACAGCTTAATGTAATACAGAAAACATTTATTCCAGAAAAAAAACTTCAGCCTGTGTGCTAGGCCCAATGAAAGGGAGTATGGGTTTATGGCTTCTGCATTGGCCTCTTTGTTGTTGTTGTGAGCAGCACGGCCTCTTTATCTCAGGAACACTTGTGCTCTTTCAGCATCCGATTCTGCGCTGGAGGTCACTAATCTTCGACTCTCCCACCTCCAGCTAGCTAGCTAGATTCGATGCAGATGCTCACCATCTCTACTTGGCAGGCTTTAGAGGATGGTGAGGTTTTGAATCAAGCAACAACAAAAATGGACTTCGAGCAATGGCACGGCGGACATGACATTGTCCATCTGAAATCCAATTCAATCGAAAAGAATACAGAAATGTCAAATTATATCATCTTAGTTGTACCTCCCTCACTCTGACCTAGCTGTCAGTGTCATCGCTGACATAGATTTATTGTCAACGTAACTAAGAAATCGATGACAAATATTAAACAAAGAATAGACAATTACATTTAGCAAAAAAAGCAGAAAAAATGGCTAGCAATCCAACATTACTTTAGTATTTACCATCCAGATATTGATTTCTTGAAAAATAGGTAGATCTCGTTGAAACATTAGCTGTAGCAAATTACGCATACAAACCTGACATTACGCGATAACACTAGTAGAAGGGGATTGGATCGTCATTTAAATGTCCCGTTTAAATCACGTTTCACGGCTGTTGTTAAATTGTACAAGACAAAGACTTCGTAATACGCGTTCTGCAGCTGTAAATGTTGACCCTCTCACTCACACTGAACCGCAGTTGTTTACCACCATCCGGGTGGTCTTCTAACGCGTCCTAGTCCGGGCGGAAGTGTCGTGTGCCTAGAGAAGAGATGCTCATCAGCATCCATAGAGGGTTTGGGTGAATTCTAAAGAGACGAAATACTGCCAAAATGTTTGTATTCACAGCATATTATTCACACATGTAAACCGCGATCCGTAAATAAAAAACATATATAATTTACACATGTAAAAATGTTATCCATATCCGTACATGGTGTGGCCCCCATCCTGCCCTGACAAAAAAAACGGTGCAGTAAATGCAGTACAGTAAAGACAGTGCATAATGGTATGTCATCATGCCACACTCTCCTTCTGTTGCATTGAAACTAATGTTGGCTATAGAATGGTGACATACACGTATCCGTTGGGGGAAAAACACCAGTGGTCCTCACACTGACCTGATCTCCGTGGAAAGGTTGTTTTGCCTTCTCTCTTTTACACATATTAATATGTCCATTTTACATTTTGTTGAATTTCTAAATTGTCTCGTTCTATTTTGTCTTTTTTGAAGGACTAAAATCTTCCCTCTGGAAGGGAGCTTTTCATTTAATAGAGTGCGCACAATCACAAGTAAATTAGAATCTATAAAGACGTGCATGCAGGTCACTTAGGCTTAAACAGTGTTAATAAATCTCAGAAAACTGTAATGAGTTTTCCATTTTAACTAGAAAATTAGCATATGCAGGTGTTGACATGCTTGATTTGGACTAAGCAATTGTGGCCTAGTGGTGGGTCAATCTCACTTTGCACTAGACAGAGACCACACAATAGAGGATTGTTTAATTCATATTCAGATTAAATGGGATAACTTTTTACATGATGATGCTGTTCAAATATAATTAAAATGCTTGAACATATCAAAATATTTTTGTTTGTACTATACGATGGATAGAAGTCAACCCAATAAAGAACATAATGAAGAAGCATGAACTCATATACATTTTTTGTGCAATAGCCGTTCTTATACACACTCAATCCAACAGGTGGCGGTAGTGCAAATAAAGGCTGTTTGCCAGCCGCCATTAACAATCAAGGGAAGAAGCAGGAAAAATAGTAGCGCTTTACACAACTTGTAATCACCCTTTTTACACTAAATGGAACAATCCGGTTGCGGTAATACGTCTTAACACCGGGAAACTCTACGCGTCCAAAGGGACATGTTAACGCATCAAAAATAAAACGTGTTTACAGGCATTTTTTTGGTCATGTTAACGTGATCTTTTTAAGTGAATACTTACAATAATTTCTGTTTTTACATAAATTGTACCACACGGGTTGTATTGCCATTCAGGAATCTATCGTGACGGTAAAATAATCAATTTTGCTCAAAGCGGTTCGAGCAAGTAGTTAGTCGTTTTCGCAACATAATTTCGTAAAACCAAAACGTTTCTTAAATGGTGAGTAATTATACAGCAGTATTTGAATTGTTTCCATTGATATTTTTTAATAATTACTTTGGTGAGTGCGTTCCCTTCATTCTATTTTCAACAACTGTATTGTGATTAACATTTTCTCATGCGACAAACCGATCCGGATAACATAATGTTAAAGTTACCAGGACAACACATATTATTAGCTGCATGTTGGTTGTATTCGAAGCGCACTGATGAACGTGTGGTTAGATGTATTCGTTGTGTGTGAAGCGTGAGAAGGCAGCTGTATAAGTGCCTGTTTCTTATTTGTATTTATTATTTACAAAGTCTATCTTCACAGAATTAAACCAATATAAGTTATTTAAAATGGGTAATACAATCACAGCATTTACTGCCTTTTTGTAGTCTCCAACTCCATTCGGTTTTATAAAGCAGGCTAATTAGCTAGCCTAGCTTGCTATCTCTGTTCGTGCCATCTGTACCGCAGGTAAGCTATAAATCCTAGTCCTGAATTTGCCTGACAGGTCAGATGTATTATATAACTTACAACAGGCCAACTTTAGTATACATTTATTGCAGTTTAAACGGCAAAGAGAATTGGCTTAAGTTGACTACAATGATGTAAATCAACACCTTTCCCGAAGCTACAATAGGACTTTCTATAATGGAGACGGATGCAAACAGATAAATTAATGAGTCAAAACCCAAGAAAGTCAGCTGGTCCTGAGGAAGTATCTGCCTCCACCCTCAATCACTGTGCTGATCAGCTGTGTTCACCAACATTTTCAATAAATCGTCCAAGCCTGTTTCAAATCTTCCACCATCATCCCAGTCCCTAAGAAACCACAGATCACAGGGTTAAATTACTACAGAAGTTGCCCTGAGAGTGGACTTTAGGAGAAGCCCAGCTGACCTTCGACCCATTGTCCTGGGGTGCTCCCCAGTCAACACCATCGCCCAGCATCTCAAGTGGGAGCTGAACATCACCTGTCTCACTAAGAAAGCAAGACCGACTATGCTACCTGCAGCGGCTCAAAAAGTACAAACTGCAGGCTGCAGCTCATCATCCACTCTGTGAAGCGGACCAATTGATGTAAGCTGCGGTTCCTCAACGAGCTGTTCAATGCCAGTTCCTATAGGACGGGCAGCAAAGGTTGAGGCAGACCTCCCTGGGTCATGGACTATTCAGAACTCTCCCCTCTGGCACACTGCTCAGGTCTATCTAGACCAAAACATCTTGCCACAAGAACAACTTTTTCTCCATGGCAGATTGCCTAAGGAATATGCCTCTAGCATACATAACACTATCAATTCTAATATGGAAAAAAATCAATAGACATTCTGTACTATTCCTAGATGTTGCTCTTCTTTTGCACAACTGTATATATAACTAGATATTGCTCTTTTGCACATTTTTATACTGAAACCCGGACATTACTCTTCTTTTTTGCAATCTGCTTATGCATCTAGACAATGGGCCATATTCTTCAATGTTTTCCTAAGTTATTTCTTAAATTTGTTCCTAATAAAGGTCCTCAGAAATGTATTACTCAAATTCACGAACGTGTTCTTAAATTGCATAATTGTTCGCACCTACATTCCTATAATGATGAATACCACGTCTTCGTAATTTTGAAAGGGTGTGTCAGTTGTTCCTAATTAGCATAGGTAAACGCCCCGGTATTTCCCATAAAAGGGCATTAAACTTCAGGGCGGAGTGGAAACTCATTGTAAAAACTGAAGTGGAGAATGCAAAAATGGCGAAACGAAAATGTAAAGACAGTAGAGGATCAGGCGCCAAAAGAAAAAAAACTTCAGTAGTTCAGAAGTGGAAATATTTCTGCAAGAAGTGAACAGGCCAAAAACATGTAATATTTAGCAGCGTCAGTAGTTGTTGCAAAATCAAATACAAAAAGGATGCATGGGATTTAATCACTCGTTCTGTGAACGCTGTGTCAGGGGAAGGGCGCACCACTGATGACGTAAAAAAGAAATGGTTTGACATGAAGTTATAGGCAAAAAAAGTATTGCGAAACACAAACGAGAGATGCTGACCACAGGAGGGGGAAAGGCTTGCACTGTCCTTACTGAGCTTGACCAGCGCATCGGGGACATAATCGGAATGACCGCAATCTCGGGTTAAATATATGCAAATATTTGAAATAATTGAATATTATTCATAATGTTATTCTTCATAATATTTAAAGCACTGTACAATTGATGAAAACGCAGACTAATGATTTGTCACGAAAATGTCAGCGTGCAAATCTGTGTAAGAGTGCTTTTCACTGCGTAGATTCTGTTTTTCCCTAAGAACAAATTCCAGATAAGTAAACATTGGTGAATGTCAGAATCTTTTTGGGAACTGCGTAAGTCGGTTTTAAGAACGAATTTCTTCTTAAGAACAGTTGAAGAATATAGCCCATTGCTCCCTTGCACACTTAATTCAAATACATATAACACATTCTGTATTTACCCCGTACTTAGCCACCTAGGCATGATGTCTTGTTGGACAAGTTGTGTTCTGCTCTGTTTGCACTGTTTTTGTAAGTTTTAAAATGTGTGTTCTAAATGCTGCAGCTAAGAGATATTGATAGTTTTTCTTCATTGTTTTGTATTTTATCCTCCTCCAACATGTCAATTGTTCAAGTATGTGTCTGGTATGGTCTTTATTTTAGGAAAACCCCAGCCTGCTGGTCTCCTTTCACACGGAGGCCAAACAGGAATCACTGGATTCTGATTGTAACTGTGAAGCTCACTGTTCATTGGTGGATTCAGAGATGACATCAGTGAAGCTGAAAGGCTGCAGTCAAACATTGGGACTAAATATTATTAAATATGAAGAGGAGGAGATGATTAGGGTTATAATTAAAGATGAAGAGGAGAGGACTGGGGATTTCACTAATCAAGGTAAGAACTGGTTTAAGACGATTAGGTCTAGATTTTTTTGTTTTGTATTCTCTATATTCTAAGAATTGTTTTGTGATAATGAATTCTAAAAAAGGGATCAGTATGTGTTATGAAGAACCAATGGATCAAAACATCCATCCAAAAATCAAAACAAATTGTATGTCCAATAACATAACCAACTTTTTTTAGCAATACAGTGCAGACATTGTGATTGTTGTAAATTACTTTCATAGCTCTAAGGGTTAATTTTCATTTACATGTTTATCAGTTAATCAATTAATCACTCTTTGATTAGTCACATGGATTTTTGATGTAATCTATTTACATTGACACAGAGTCAATGGACTAATGAACCGTTCTAATTTTATTCACACAGATGAGATTGCCGCAATATATACTTCTCCTACAGCAGGTGAGCAACAACAAGAATATCACAAAGTTGATCATTCTCACCCCTGCCCTCATTGTGAAAAACATTTTCGATCCGTATCGCTGTTAAAAAGACACATTAACACACACACTGGAGAGAAGCCTTACTCCTGTTCTGAATGTGGGAAATGTTTCAATACACCATATCACTTCACTCTACATCAGAGAGTGCACACAGGAGAGAAGCCTTACTCCTGTTCTGACTGTGAGAAGAGTTTTGCTGATTCAAAAACCCTAAAAGGTCACCAGCGCACACATTCAGGAGAGAAGCCATACTCCTGTTCTAACTGCGGAAAGAGTTTTTCAGGTTCAAGTAACCTATATCGCCACAACCGCATACATACTGGAGCGAAACCTTATTCATGTTCTGAATGTGGAAAATGCTTTAATACATCATACCACTTCACTCTACATCAGAGAGTGCACACAGGAGAGAAGCCTTACTCCTGTTCTGACTGTGAGAAGAGTTTCGCTGATTCAAAAACCCTAAAAAGTCACCAGCGCACACATACTGGAGAGAAGCCTTACTCCTGTTCTGACTGCGGAAAGAGTTTTTCTGGTTCAAGTAACCTATATCGCCACAACCGCATACATACTGGAGAGAAACCTTACTCCTGTGTTGACTGTGGGAAGAGGGCTTCTACATTAGCCAACCTCACAGCTCACCAGCGCACACATACTGGAGAGAAACCTTACTTATGTTCTGACTGTGGGAAGAGTTTCTCTCTATTAGACAGCTTTACACGTCACCAGCGCATACATACTGGAGAGAAACCGTACTCTTGCTCTGACTGCGGGAAGACATTCTCAGATTCAAGTAACCTAAATCGTCACAATCGCATGCATAACGGAAAGCAACCTTACTTTTGTTTTGCCTGTGGGAAGAGTTTCTATCAATTAGCTAACCTCACAGTTCACCAGCGCATTCATACAAGCGAGAAGCCTTAGGGGTCTCTGTTACTATGGTATGCAATTTTAGAATCAGTGCAATAGTGTTAAAAATATAATCAAGATGAAATCAAAAGTTAAAGAGATGCTCTTTTTTGTGTGTTTCTATTATTTTGTGTGAACTAGCATAGCCACCGATATTTCCTGAGGTGGCTTGGAAACATAAAAGACAACTGTCACCTGAATGCTAGAACCTAGAAGGTTTTGAGCAGATGGTGAAAAGGAATTAGCATAAGGGATGGCCAGCCGATGTTATGAATTCTGATACTGTATCAATAGTATGTCCTGACTAGGGAGTTTATGTTAATGTGCAGATACCTCATCTTCATGATTTTTCAATAAAGTCTATTTCAATCAATCCACAAACTACTGGTGTGTCACTAAAAAATGTCCAAGACATGTTGTGCTAAGCCTGTTTCTCAATTAACCTTACAACTCACCAGCATACAAATTACAGATAGGCCTTACTCCAATTCAGACTGGGAATATAAAGTACTGGCACAACCCAGGTTACAACAATGACGAACCCTGGTTCACAGCTAAACTCAGGTGGCTATGGCTTGACATGAGGCGTTCAAGAGCTGGAACAGGAATAGATTCAGAGGTAAAATACAGCTTTGGTCAGGCATTGAAGGAAGCCTCAGTTCTCAGCCAATGACTCAGCTTATGTTTGGAAAGGCCACCAACAGATTTAGAATCAGAAAAGTTTTTATTCGACATGAATGTGTGAACAGACAAGGAATTTACTTTGGCTTACAAACTACATATGAATAGAACAATATAAATTATACTAAGAGGGTGAGGGGTATAGGGAGGGTAATATACAAAATACTATACAGTACAGTACAGAATACATTTACCGATATCTATAAATTAATCAAGCTATTTTATAAAGCACATTTACAATGACAGTTGTCACAGAGTGCTTTTAAAAATACCCAGCCTAAAATTTGACAGAGAACGCTTCAACAAGTAGAAACACAGCGGCTCGGAAAAACTCCCTGAGGGGTTGAATTTAGGAAACTTAGAGGAGAAACAGGCTCTGAGGGTTGGCCAGTCCTCTTCTGGCTGTACTGGGTGAACTTAATAGTTAAATAATTATTAAATGCTTTTTTGTTATATTGAGCGTCTTGTAAAACAGATCAGTGCCTGACACGTCTAACAGGTACAATCCGGGTGCCTGTCTGACTCAACCGTCCCGCCAGCTGAATACTTGCAGTACCCTATACAACCACTAGGGATACTTGCAGTATCCTATACAACCACTACAACCTCTACACAAAGATCGCGAAATTCAATAACAGCCGTTTTATAATATACTACATGCTAATATTGTGCATTAAGGTTAGAATCGCCTTTTTATAACAACATTTCCCATTTGAAAACGGCTAAAACACAGGCTGTTTTATTTGCAATTGAAAGGACAGCTAATGGCAGACGATGACGTCATCATCGTTGCAAACATTTTTAAACCATAACGATAATATACGATATTGTACTTACATCAGCCAAAGTCGATCGTTTTTCTTTTCTGATAGTCCCAGGGATATTATTAGCATCGTTTATGACCCATAGTAATCCATAATAATCCTTATTCGGTCGAGAATCAAAGTTTCCAACATTCAAGAAGCATTGTCTTGCCCAAAATTGAGTTTTCCAGGAAGAACTGATGTCAAAATCGAAGGTAAAGACCTCATTTGCCTGCCTGCAATGTAATCTGACCAGGTCGGAGGGGTTGCTGACTCACTAGGAGGAATCCAGCAAAAAGACCAGCTTTCACTAAAATGGCTGTATCTCAGCCAATAAACTAGACAGAGACTTGAAACAAAGTATGTCATGATGCTGAGGAGAGCACATCTGAAGTGTTTTTCAAGAGTCTGAGATATGAATTTTCTAAGTCACAGAAAAATACAAAACCAAAAAAACTTTTTGTTTTAGCTCATGCCAGTAATTGTGTTACATTATCCTTAATTGAAAATCTCCACACATTTCAGACTGTTTTCTTTTAAATGCCCTTCACCATATATTCCTACATGGTTCTGTTCAGAGCAATATCCATTTAGATTGGGGTGGGTCATTTGAGGCAGAAATTGAGATTTTGGGCCCTGTCCAGAACAAGTTTGCAGACTGGATGTCAGAACCTTCAGTTATCGTCAGCTACTTTACCTACAAGACAACCAGGAGGGCCTTAGGGTATGGTAGGTCCCATGGCGTGGTCCAATGGCACATGTTAGACACCCTGATTTCCTATTCCCTCAGCACAATAATGTAGCTGTGAAAAATCTTGGGGCTGAGACAGGGTCCAACAAGTCAGAAAACAATCCAACCACTTTACCAAGCATCAACCAAGGGACACAAATCAACAACATCCACCATGGGAAGGTCAAGTCCCCTCACAGAGTTTACTCGCATTGACGGGGACAGTGACTCAACCCCCTAGGTAGCAACTGGAGTGAGGACATCTCAGGGGAGTGTGAGATCCAAGCCTTTTGTTAACTTTTGTACACCCATGCCAGACAACACTTAACCATAGATCTTGCTGAAGAAATTATTTGTATTTATTTTTAAACTTTATTGTCATTGAACAGTACGCATTGAACAGTAGGCAGTAATGCAGTTTTTAGTAGACACTGTAAAGGCTCCTGCTGTTTGTATAGGGCTGAAACGATTACTCAATGTTATTGACAATAAAAAAAATGACACGTTGTTTGATCGCAAAGGACATATTTTAAGTGCCCGAAATAACATAATTTGACCAGTGCAGTGCTGTAGCTCTAGACTGTAAGGCAGCCCATTCCCGTATGAAATCCAATCAAAGAAAACTTTTAGAAAATGAAATGCGCTAAAATGTCAGCATGCAGATGGGGCAGAACCAGTCTGCTTAGGAAAGTTTCACTAAAGTTCTAACTAATAATTATGTTATCCGTTAGTGAGAAGTAAACAGTCAGAGTTATGTGTCACCAGTACTAAAATAAGCATGATGGCAAGTTGGCGGCATCATTTGATAAAAACGCATTACACTGTATTTCACGCATACTACACCGTAGCAACATGTCCACAGACAGTGGTTAGACGGTTCCATGTATACAACAATGTGTAATGAGATACATTTAGATAGTTATATAATCCTGAATCATAGAGAGCATTTGTGATTTGAGTTGGACAAAAAGAGATTGGTCTGTTCAGTTGGCTAGAAGTGCAATAAAAATATTTCTGTCAAAAGATGAAGTGATTTCCTTGTTTTATTTCTTTGTTAGAATAAGTATAAAGCAATGTTTTAACAAATTGCTAAAGCTGAATAATTGTTCAATGCCTGATTAATTTATTGGGAAAGTCGACTAAGCTTTAATAATATAATTAATAATATTTTAAAATCAGAATAACTGACTTTGCCTTTTGTTTCATCCTAAATATATCCGAGCCTCAGCAACCATAACTGAAGTATTTCCCTCGAATCATTCAGAGCAGGGGTGGCCAACCAGTCAGAGACTAAGAGACACATTTGTTACTGTGTTACTGCAAAGAGCCACATCATACACATGGGCAAAAATACTATTTTGAAAATAAAAGCTTAAAAACAATTTTGAAAGACATTGTGGCATCTGGTAGGGGGAATCAAACCAGCGACCTCTGGCTATGCAGCTGAAGCGCACTAACCATTGCTCCAAAAAGGGATATCCTAATTGGAGGGGCAAGTAGCAGCTATTGTTATAAGTCGCTACTGCACAATTTGAGTTACAGTGCCGTCATTTTATTTCCGTTCGTTGTTACGTGTTAGGTTTAAATGGTATTTAAAAAAAACACCACAAACATACAGACTGGCTCTGCAAATGGCTTTTGACTGCACTACACCCCTAGTTTGTGACACATGCGTGTTTGACGAAAATTCCTCTATTGAATTCAAGCGAAGCGAACACTGACATTAAAAAAACTCAAACTTTGATATGAACGTAAGAGCCGCATGAAACCTGACAAAGAGCCGCATGCGGCTCGGGAGATGCGGGTCGGCCAGGCCTGGGAATTAAAGACGGGCTTCATTAATGAGTGGTATACAGTAGTAAGCTGAAATGGCTAGGATACTCTCAATGTTGGGTACTGATATGCCTGCCGGCACTTTAGTCTCTCTCTTACTCAGTTGATTCAGTGTTTACATCTCAAGAGGGGTTCAAAATTGAAAAAAGTAACTTACAAAGATGGGAGATATGTAGGCCATTCCAAATCAGAATCATATACTAGAGCTATGTCAGCATGGGCAGAAAAGGAATTGATGACTGCGAGCAAATGCTCTCTCAAATAAATTAGTGAGGGAAAATAGAGAAATAGAGTAAATTAAAACAGTTGCAGAAAACCCTTTCCTCACAGCTAGGTCAGATTGAGGACAACTGCAGAAATATGACCTTGTCTACAGACACCTATTACGGTGCCTCTGTCTTGAGTGGGAACTAAGTCAGAGCTCCCGGAATGGCACTCTCCAAACCCAGCTAATCTTATCTCCAAACCGCACCTAACAAGAAAACAACATTTTGAACAAAATTATATTACCACCTATCGAGTAATTTAGATACAACCCGAATCAAACAACATACCGTATTGCTCCTTCAGTTCAGACACCGGGACAGGGTTCTTGCCAATCATCATTATCAAACATACAGTCCTCTAAACTATTATCACCCATATCAACAGGGCCATCTGCTTTTTTGGGACACTGTTTGTGATGCTGTCTGTGCGTACCTGACAAGCTAACCACACACAATAGCACACAACTTAAGTGCCTAAGAACAAAGCTGCCCATGTGCATAAGTCTGCAATAAAGAACCCAGAACTTCCTCCTGCTCACCCCTGTTGTGCCCTGACTGATGCCCCAGGGGCGAACGCCAGTTATCCAACAACACCTAAATTCAGCACAGTAAAAATACAGTCTTTTGCTGGACCCTCAGCTAAACTTTCAGTCTGTCTCTCTTCTATTTCACTTGTAATGTATCCTCTGTCAGGTCCGTCCCAGTATCAGTGTCAATTAAGTCTTTATCCTGGAATGATAAAGACTAGACCAATAGTCACCAAAACTTTGTTATTCAAAATGTGATCTGAGCTTGCCTCAGCAACCGACTTAACTACAGTTAAAGTTAAGAAAAGTCCAGCTAGGAATAGGGACCATTTTATGTAAATGCTATTTGGGATTGCATTTCCATTAGAATTTTGTCCACTATTTGTATCCATACGCATGAAGTTTGAGAGGCTTAATACAAACACTCGACTCAAGAAAGTGCTAAGATATTACATAACAATGCTTACTAAGTGGCTCAGCAATCACACACATGCTCAGCTCGTATATTCATACTATGTTCAGTAACCGGCTCAACACACAAAAACACAAAATAACACTAATGCCTGTTTAATTATAGGCCCAGTATTTGGTCTGCACATGCTTTTTGAATAGTGACAATAAGGCCTCTGTTTTTATACTACAGTTTTGCTCAATGACCGGATTTATATATAATAGTAGTGCACGATAGTTTTAATAGTAACTGTAATAATTTGGCTGTAAAAACAACATTTGGACAGGCTCACGCTAAAATAAGTTTCAGTGGAAGCAGTGTCTCTCTGTTACTCAAGTCATTGTAACGGATGTGACTGCACACTAGCTGCAAGGTTGTTGTAGCCTGACTGACAGTTTGACACTGCCAGTCACAATCCCAACAACCATGCATTATCTGACAAAAGCTCATAATTGTCGTTTCTCGATTCTAGGAAACATTTAATTTTGGGCAGCAACTCCACATAAAGCTGAAGAACCTTTCTGCAACTGAACCACCGCAGATCTGCGTGGAGAATCAGATTTCCAAATCTTAGCCTGTTTACTCTGTTGACTATAACACACTACTACAAACGCTGCCTGCAACAAGTGAATGCACCCGCCAGTTACAGCTGATCTCCTAGCGACAACCTGACCCCAGAGGCAGAGCATGGACCACCCATCTCAACAAATCATTGCTGTTAACGCTAGAGGAGATGTGACATGAGAGGGTGCTTTACTCAGGACACTCAGTGACTGAATTTAGAATTCAATGCATACTCAACTAGCTAGGCTACCACAGCATTCTGTAGAGACACACCATCCCATGTGGTTTGTGCTTAGTGGTTCTATCATGTATTTCAACATTCAAATGACCCCAAACATACCTCCAGGCTGTGTAAAGTCCATTTGACCAAGGAGGAGAGTGATGGATTGCTGCGTCAGATGCCCTGGCCTCCACAATCACGACCTTACCCCAATTGAGATGGTTTAGGATAAGATAGACTGCAAAATAAAGGAAAAGTAGCCAACAAGGGCTCAGCATGTAAGAACAGCAAGACTGTTGGATAAGCAGGTGACGACATCAAAGCTGGTTGAAACGGTGCAAAGTGGTCATCAAAGCAAAGGGGAAAAAAATCATATGATTGCTTATGTCCAATTTCACTAATTATTCTACTAAGTGGAAAACAGCAAAGCTGAAGAAATACCTTTGAATAACTAGGTGTCTCCATACTTGACAGGCATTATCAATAAATTGATTAACTTCTTCCCCTTTTATATTTGTGTCCAGCGATGGGCATTGTAATGAATAGTAGGTTATGAAGACGTTATCTCCTGAACAAATACTCCCTCTGCTGATGAAAGATAGCATCACATGGGAAGAACCCTAGTTGGCCAAACACTATTACGATCAGGTATTTTAAAACAAGCTTAAATCATTTATATTTTGTTATAATCTAGACTTACCATCGTTTGAAACAAGATGCAATGATATAATGTAATATACATGCATCTTTTCACTGATTTCATAAAAATTCACTCAAACATCAGCACTTTTGCTAAACGCCTTATTGTTACTTTTTTACAAACTCTTGTACAGCTGTATTTGAAAGGACAGGAAAAGTAATTGTAGAACAACTCATCAGTAATTAAACCTGAATCAAAATAACAATAAAAATAATTTATTTACAATGGCATTAAATCACAAATAAGCAAGCAGCATTTGCAAAATCAATCTTACTCAATAGCTTGCGTAGGACGTATAAATCAAATGTTTTGCATAATTGCTTAAAATCTTGATGAATATCGCTGCAGGTGAACAGGGATATTAAATATGAACATCTCACCTGGAAAAATAAATCTCTGAACCGCAACATTAAGCTTTCTACACGAAAACTCTTACATATTACAATATTGCTTTGATTTTCCATTTTATTGTTAACATACCCATCTTCAAGATAGACAAAATGAAACAACTGTACAAATTATAATACAACTGACCGCAAATATAATGTGTGGGGGGGAGAAATATACCAACTCACTAAATCAAGGATATAGTAGTCTTAGCAAGTACAAGTACATTGACAGTAAGAAATGGCACCCTTTTACCTAAATAGTGCGCTGCTTTCGCCCAGAGCCTTAAAGTGAATCAGATGCCATTTCTGACACAGCCAATTGAGTGATGATGCACTCTTCAGTATTATCTCACTATACATATATAATACTGTCAACTTCACAGTAATACCAGACAGAAATACAGATCTAAGGCATTATGCTAGGTCTTTAGCATGTTAAGGTACTTGCATGTAATATTTACCACTTGATAAAATAGCAAACTATAAATTAAGGAAACAAAAAAAAAAAGTAGTGATCAGTCAAAATCTGAGGATACAAGGTATTTGATTATCCAGAGTTATTTGAATATACATATGCAACCGCTTTCCCTAAAACGTTTCATCCTGATTGCCCAAATGCATACCTTACAAAAGGCTGTTAACACAGTAACACTTCATGGCTTGTTTATTTTAAAGGTTGTAATAAATTCTTTGGATTTTTAAAGAGAGCAGAACATCCATTCTATCAAAAAGACTTTTCCAATGTGACTTAATTTACATGAGTGCACCCTTATATTGAAGGTTTGCTCAACCATCCAAAATGCCTTGTTTATAGAGAACAAATCGGGAGAAATTGGCCATCATAGAAATAAGAAATATACTTTGCATCATAAGAGAGACATCATAATAACCAGTGCAAACCTACAAAATAGATATTTTCTGGCCACACATTTTCATAAACACTTGATTATGTGAGCACAACTTCATTTCAGCGTTTGTAGACATTTCGGAATTTTCACATTCTTCTTTAAAAAAAAATATAAAATTCCCTACAAGTTGATATTAGCCATGTGCTTACAGACTATAAACCAATTTGTAGTAGAACAAAGCATAAAAAAGCATTACCTGTTCATTTTACATACAACTGAAACTTATTTTGTACCTTCCAGATTTCCTGTAGAGCAGCACCCCAAATCAACACAGAGCACCCTAAAGAATTTAGCAATCCCTATTGTAGGTAGTCATTCCATTCATTGTGATGAGGTTGGTTAATTGCAGGGAAGGGAATCCTTACCCAATATGTTGAAAAACTTATAAAACAGTCCTTTGTGAGAGTTATTATAACAAAAAAAGCAGTAAAACCCAGATTTCTTTTGCGAGTTAATCCAACACAATCGGTTTGACTGAAGTCCCATTTCAGTGGATGTTTCGAACACCAGGCTGGTGAGAACAGACATCTTAATTATACTGTAATATATATACACAATCTTTAACATTCACCTTCATACATATCACACCAGGGGGAGTCACTGAAACATCTCAAACTCAGAGACCTAAAATGTCCTTCAAACAAACACAACAAGGTACCATTTTAAGGGACAGTTGTTGACAAAGTAACTTAATATTTTTATACAAAAACAATCCTATGTTTAAAAACTATAAATACCTGTAAAACATTTATTTCATAAACGTCTTAAGTGACTTCTTTAGTCAGGCTTTACAAGTTAACCATTAAAAATCAACACCATTGTATAATTTATGTTCTTCAAGCCATTTATAATATATCACCTCAACAGAATTTTAAATGATGCGATGTCATTTTGTGTAACACCCGCGCACATGTACAGTACATACACAAACACACACGCTCTCACAAACCAATACAAGTTGTGTTAAGAAAAGACCCGGAAAGAGGGTAATGAGTGGATTTTGGAGGGGATCCATAGTTCTGGTTCCAACCGCTGAAGTTCATACATTCATCTGATCAGATGTCTGCTGACAGGATCAGTTTTACATCTGCATCTGTCAATATAATGAGTATCAAGTTTGGGTATACATCTGTCTGGAGGACCTAAGTCACACTAAGGTGAATGCAGTTGGTCGGTTCAGAGAGTTCTGTTCTTAATCAGTTGAGTCTTTGTCCAATCATTTCAATCCTCAAAGATCCATGTAGAATCTATTGATTGGATGGATGCCAGTGTTTTCGTTGGGTGTTGACTGTACTGCGTAGTCCAACAACAGGCCGGGGTCAGCAAAAGTTCTGAAAAAAGAAAATGATTCTACGGTTTGATAAAGGCAGAAATGTTTCCTTGCGTTATTAACAAGACAACCTTAAAAATAACTCTACAACTGATTTGTGAGAGTTCAATAAAATGCGTACGTTTGGTATAGTTTCACCCTCAACTCTTTAGCTGACATCCAACAAGATGCTTTTGGATGTTATCCATTTTAGTTGACAATGACTATCAATGTCCACTGAAACGTATAAAAGCAAATACACTGGTGAGCCAAAACATTATGAACAGCTGCCTAATATGCTGTTTGGTCATTTGAATGCCGCCAAAACAGTGCCGACCCCTACAGGCCTGGACTCTACAAGGCCCCTGAAGGTGTGCTGTGGTATCTTTCATATCCTGCTAGTGAGAGGTTGAGCTACCGTTGATCAGACTTTATGGTCCATCACATCCCACAGTTACTCAATTGGTTTGAGGTCTGGGGAATATAGAAACATTAGAAACTCTTCATCCTCCTGTTCCACAAACTATTCTTGAACAATGTTTGCAACGTGGCAGGGCGAATTATCCTGCTAGAAAACGCTACTGCCATCCGGGCACACTATTGCCATGAAGAGGTGTAGCTGGTCTGTAATGATGTTTAGGTAGGTGATATCCACATGAATTCCCGGATACAGTTCCCAGAGCATCACACCCCCTCCTTCTGACAAGACTGGATAACCTGTGTTACCCTCACACATCGATGAGCCTTGGACATCCAACACCCTGTTGCCGGTTTGTGGTTCGTCCCTCCTTGAACCTGTCGCTAGGTACTCAACACTGCTGACAGGAAGCACTCCACAAGCTTTGCCGTTTCCTAAAGGCTCTGACCTGGTCGTCTGGCCATAACCATTTGGCTCTTGTCAATGTCACTCAGATCTTTACTACTCCCCATTTTTCCTGAATACAGCATGTTGACTGCGAGAACCGATTATTAGTTTCTCATCTAATCTTCCCATACTTTGACATCTGCCCTTGTCAAGTGATTAATGTTATACACCTGTGGTCATAATGTTTTTAGCACATCAGTGTGTAACACCGTATTGCAATGCATTTTATATCAAAAACATCAACACACCTGCTCAGAGCCAATGGACGACACAGTCCCTGCAGGCACAGAGGTCATAGTCATCTGGCCTGCTGACATTTGGTTAATGTTGCTCATGCTGCCATTAGCGTTGGACGCCATTGGGACACCTTGCAAGTTCATGTTCAGGTTGGCGGCGTTTCCGTTGTACATTCCACCACTAGACTGCTGGGATGCGTACTGCTGAGACTGTTGCGCAAACAGGCTGAAACGTAAAACAAAAAGGCCATTTTCAGTTTTAGATTATATTAAAGGATTAAATACAGTCAATTGCATAGGTATTCAGCCCCTTGGGTTTGGCATTACACGTGTATTTGAAATGGATTGCGTCGCTTTTCCGTGATTGATGCAGATTGAATACTCTATAATGTTTACTAAAAAAGTTATTACAAAAATGATATTGAAAGAGATTAGATGTTAGATTATTTTTTACCAAAAATACAAATGCATAGTGTCGAGAGGTGTTGAATCCTTTGGCAGAAATAACTTAATATTGCTTAATGTTCCTGGCGCAAGATCTGTTTGGCTCAGCTTCAAGGTTTTTGACAGATGTCCTCACATTATACGCAGGAATTGTATGGCACAATACGGAATTCTTGTCTGACTCAATGATGGCCAGCTGGCCAGGCTCAGAGTCTGCAAATTAGCCTAAAACCTCTACGCTTTACAGTTGTTTAGATATTATTCTGCTGGAAGGCAGTGTTTCATTTCACCAAACATGGCACCTGGCATTGAGGCCAAACAAGAAAAACTTTGATTAATCTGTCCAGAATATACCCTTCCAGTAGTTTTGACCAGAGTTGTTTGGAAAACACCAGTTGTGTCTTGATATTATTTCTTACCCAAATACTTATATAAGCTTGTTTCAGTTCATTACTGGGCTAAACTTGGTGGGATGACAAGTCCTATGTAGACTGGAAGTTCCTATTTGTTTAGATTCTGCCAGATCAGAATCCAGACAGGGTTAATCAGGTACCACTTACCACACACATATCTATATGGACAAAACCAGACCATCTTAATGGAAAGCTGGACTTTTCCAGGTTACTCTATAATGATTTCGAAAACAGTTTTTGTGAACCTGAGTCAAATGTTAGCCATTTTTTGTGATGGTAAAAGTATATGAGTACTTATCCAGATTCTGCATTTCTGTTATAGCTGCATAATATGAAAACCAGGCTCTGCATGAGCCCAAGTCACACTTTTATAATAAAGTTATTTTAGCTATTTCTCACTTACTTATGAGCGAAGAAAAAAAAACGCCCTGCTTCCCAAATACTTAATTATCCTACGACACATCTGAACCAGCAGGCTTATGGCCCCACTGAGAAAATTAGCTTAGCCCCTTAAAAGTGCTAAACCTACTGGTTAAAGGAAACATTTAGGACATAACTGCATAAAAACAGATATTGAAATGTCCATGTTTCTAAAAGTAGATCTAACAGATAAAAGGTAAACATTCCAGACCTTCTGTGAATTTGGGCGGGTGACTCTAGGAGTAAGATTACATCATTACTTTTAAAGTAAAATAGTTTTGGTATGAATGGGATGGACATTTTTGGAACTATCCATGTCCAAATCTGTACAAAAACTACTTTCATGTCATGGGACACCTAACATTTACTTAGTATTTTTCACTGGTATTGTAAAAAACTGTTACATCGACTGGAAATTACATAGACTGAGACATTTGATTACGTTATACAAATTTTGAACCAAAACAACACACACACCAACGAGAAAAATCATCATAGTCCTGACTATATGAAAAAGGGTTAACAGAGAGAGAAAGGCTGCGCCCTTGATGACACATACAGTCGGAGCTGCCGGATTCGCCCGCAGAACCAGTTGTGCATGTACATTCATTTTCTAAGTCGCTCACCCAGTCCCTGACATGTTGCCCTGAGGCCAGCCGTTGATCTCTGAGGGTGGCTGGTAGGAAGAGTTGGCCTGGGACTGTTGCTGCATCATTGGGCTCTGTGTGTGGCTCATCCGGGGGGACATGAGTGGGCTCTGGGGGGTAGTGGCTCCTGTGAAGCCTCCGTCCTGCTGCTGGTTCAGACCTGACCGACGAGAAGAGGTACGTTATAAGCATATAGGTGATTTACCTCAGATGACACCTAAACACGTTCCAATTGCGGTCAACTTGTGAAAGCTGGTGAGCCAGTTTGTTTGTGCCATCGATCCAACTCCTTGCCACGCCATGTTTGACTTCACATTGACAGTGGAGGTGGCAAGGAGCACTGGCAGACGGGGAAACCAGGCTCAAGACGTGTGTTAGGGTTCAACTGGAGGCGTGTACATTTTATCACAAACATAAACACCAAAATGACTGACAAATCAAGACAATGAATGCAGTTTGATGGGAAAGGTGGGAGGGGGTGGACCAGGTCAAGGTCGGACAAGTAAGCCACCGTGATAACCAATGCAAAGCAATCACACATTTGCTAACGCTGTTTGTCCCTGTCATCCCGGAAGCACAGGTAATAAGTTGTTGCCCGGTCGTCAGAAAAAAAAGCTAGACTGTGACCGGATTAGAAGTGAAACACTGGCGAAAAAAGTCATGCAAGGCACCGAAACAAAATCCATGTAGGATTAGAGCGATTATTGCTCCGATCAATACCAAAAGTCTGAGACGGTAAACCAGTCGGGTCGCACAGGCACTGGGCCATCAGAGACGACGGCAGCACACACAGTAAGGAGACCAGACAGGGGCGGGCCTACAGAATTATACCTGAGCTGGGAAACTGGAAGGCACTGTGCTGCTGCTGCTGCTGCTGCATGTGTGGACTCATTACGGCTCCAAACTGTCCACCTACGTTTCCCATCATCCCTTGCTGGTTAGCCAGATTCATCTGGGAGGACCCATGCGGGGTTGGGGAGGAGTGGAAGGGGGAGAGAAGCTTCTGAGCCCCAGGAAGACCAGGGGACAGCGGGGAGAAGGGGCTGGTGGAGGGCGGCGGGGACGTGATCCCAGTACCGTAGCTGGCCGGGTAGGGTAACTGCTGGGGGTTTGCCTGGAGGATCCGAGGGTTGGTTCCCATTGAGCCAGCCATAGCGCCTGGGGGCATTCCAGGGGACTGCGAGGGCCCCGCGGCACCCGCCGCCGCAGCCATGTTGGAGGGGATGTTGAGGCCTTGGGCCCGCATCAGCATGGCTCTCTGGTGGACCTGCTGCTGCTGCTGGTGTTGGCGCAGCTGGGTAGTCACGTACTCCCTCTGTCTCTGGGCCAGCATTTGAGCATTTAGGGTTCCCTGAACAAAAGAAACGGCAAAATAAGACACGTTGAGACTTTAGCTGTTAGGTGAATCCCCTTAAAAAGAAGCGCATTTTTTAATGTTTACCGGAGACCAACTGGAGACTCAAAATGCAGCACATTTGAGAAATAATGTGACGTTTGAGATGAAAGTCTGTTAAGATCTCACTGTTGTTTTACAATCATCAGCGCATCAGTATTTGAAGGGTTGGCCTAACCTGGTTGGGTAAACTTGGTCTGAGAGGTAGGTTCATGTTGGCCACGCCCATTTGATTGATCATAGGCTGACGATTCTGCTATAGAAACAAGAACATTTGACAAGTAGGTAAAAAAAAAAATCAACACAAAGGGGTGAATTTGGACTGTATTTTTATATTTAAATACAATGTTTACTAATCAGCTCTTGGCGATACTAATAAAATCGTTAAATGCCTAATGAGTTTCACTCAATTGTTGTACAACAACAAAAACAATTTCCTCAAAACATGGTTTTGAAGACTATTGCCTCAAACAGTCCATAGGCAAGTGCATGTTAAGATATTTCTCCAGGCCGCCCAGCTATTTCAAAAAAGAGCTTTGATTACCATTGTTATTGAATTATATATCCATTTTCCAAACTGTCCTGCAGGTGGCAGTAAGAAGACTTATAGAAACGCCAAGCCCCCATTCCAAACAAAACACTATTTCAACGATTGTTTTTCCGGTCTGGACACTCACATGCCCTAGATTATTTGTGAGGGCTTCAGGGCAGTTTTCAATTTCAAGCTTAATAAAAAATAAACACTGTCATTCATTAAGATCTGGGGATGTTTTACCAGCTGAGACTGGAGCCTGTGTTGAAGCTGCAGCCTCATGCTATTTGGCTGGGCGGGCGTCAGGCCTCCTGGTCGTAGCCCCGGTCGGGCAGGGTGCCGGAGCATAGAGTAGTTCATCCGCTGGCCTATATGACCGGGTATACCGTGGAAGCTGGGGTCCTGCTGGCCGATATAGTTGCCCTGATTCACATTGCCAGCCTGCAGGTAGTGTTGGCCGTACATTGGTGGTTTCATCATGGGTGACTCGGGATGACCGGGGTACTGGTCCTGTTCCACTGGGTGGCCCTGCGGACATGGACAGAACCGAACAAGGACAGAAGTTAGGAAGTTATTTCGGTTAATCAGTAACGTCTCGCTAGCCAAACTGTCCAGCTACAATGAAGTGAGATCTCCTTAACGTCTCGATCCACTCATGAACGACAACAGATACCACAGGGATGTCCGACTTTAGTGTACACATTAAAGAAACAGGAAGCTACTGCAGCAAGCTACAGTGGTAAGTGAGGGCACAGGGCTGACTCTCCAGTAATGTCTTCTATAAGGATAGAACCCTGTTGAAGTGCATGTTGCAAACATAGATGTACCAGACAGCTAATTGGCTATGTGGCCTGGGATGATTAGAGTGGCTAATGGAAATTACCTGGCTCACCAATGTGGGGATGCCCAGGGCACGGTCTATCTCCTCCAGGCCGTCAAAGTCTTTCAGCACAGAGTAGAGTTGGCTAAGCAGAGCGTCTCCGTCCGATGGCCCCTCGCCGCCTGGCCCAGAGGTGGGGCACATGGCCTCTTCCTGGGGGTTACAATACACCTGTCTGTGGAGCACAAAACAAGAAATCAATTCCCGTAACAAAGCCAAAGATCAGTCCAATCCAGAGGAGCTGACATAATATTATAACACTGCCTCTGAAGAAATCCGTAGATATATAGAACATTCGGGTGTTGAGAGGGAACCCGATACGCCTCTAATCAAGGTAAAGGCTGTGTGGCTGAGGCAGCTGAAAACAGTGTCTTCCGCCGGTCAAGGCTAACGTTCCCCAGTCAAATCATGAAACTGTTGTTTTCCCTGTTAACAGCCGCCGGCTGACTCCGCAAGCATACAGAAAACACATCCCGGCACATCGGAGACATGAGTTTAAACCTGGGTAGTTCTCTGTATCCTAAACAGCACCCTATAAATATCCACTTTATAAGGCCCTAAACCTCAAACATAGTGTACTACTTTGTGGCGATAAGGTAGCCGGTTTGAGTGTGTTAGGCAACAAAGGGGCGATACTGTGTTGACCCGCTTACCTGTTCTGGTTTCCGTAAGGCCCGTGGTCAACAGGCATCATGCGCTCAGGCCACGGGGCAGTCTGATTAGGTGGGGGCTGCTGTCCTGGGTAGGGAGGAGCGGCCATCTCCATCTCTGATTGGACAACAGAATTCCAAATTACTTCAGTGAAATCATATGGCTCTAGGCGAATATTGAGAGACTGGAGACGTGTGTATCAGTGTGTGTGTGTGTGTGTGTAAATAGGTGTGGCGGCAGAACTCACCATTTCCCATACTCTGTATGGGGGCCATCTGCTTGGGTCTCATGGGAAATCCGACGGAGACGTTGGGGACCATGCGACCGTCCGGGCCCATTCTTTGCTGCAGAGACGGTCCCATCGGCCCCTGGGGGCCCCAAGCCTGCTGCATGCTAGCCCGGGGCATGCCTAGGACAGGAAGTAAAACTGTCATTGTTCTAATAAGTGCTGTAAATGTGGAAAATAGGGTGCCATGTGAGACTGAATGACATAGAACCATAACAGGTGTAGCAAAGCATGTTAAAACACGGCACCCGACTGGTCACCTGTGTTGCCCATGTTGTTTGGGTTCTGCATCCCGTGGTTTGCCATCATGGCCTGTTGCTGCTGCATGACTGAGTACGGGCTGTTGTTCCTGGGAGCAGGGAACGAGGGCCGAGGAGATCCGCGGGGTGCCATGTTGGACTGATCCAGGGACAGGCCACGGATGGGTGGTCCTCGACCTGGCTGACCCATCCTGGGGCCGTTGAAGTCTGGGAGAGCGAGAGAACTAAACGGTCACACCACAACCACACCAAAGTCAATTGGCAAGAACAAACTACTGCGTCTAAAGTGCACATCTAAGGGAGAGAAGGCCTCGACTGTGGATCAATCTATCTGATGGAGGTGGTGAACCTAACCTGAACCAATGGTTTTCTGTCGCCTCAAGCTGCAGTGGTTAGTCGCCAAATGGCGACCTGCATAGTGAGGGATATTAGACAGGTTAGGTAGGTGCTGAGGTGTGGGGTTAAACTCACGTCCAGGGCCCATGCCAGGGAAGGCCTTCTGCTGGGTGTTGGTCCCCGTCGGGCTGCTGTTGTTCTCTGTCATCTGCAGGATATCGTTGATGATGGACTGCTTGTCTACGTTGGCAGGCAGTGACATGGGTCTGGACTGTTGCTGTTGGTTACACTGGAGATCATCCAGGATGTCTTCCAGCTCGCTAGACTGCATGAACATCCATGAAAACACAGAGACGTAGACAGGCTGCGTTATACAATACCGGTCAAAGGTTCGGACGCACCCATTCAGAAGAATGTCCCATTTGCTCTCGAAATTGAATCGACCCCCATGGATAGAAAAATAACAGTGTCTTCTATGGACACAGGCGGAAAGTGCGAGGGGGACGCAGGCAGAGAGAGACAGAGAGAGAGTGAGAGATACATGCAGAGAGAGTGAGCGATGTGGACAGAAAAAAAAGAGAATGAAGAATGGAGGGCCTGTAGATGAGAATGGAATCTTCCTGGCCTGGCCCTTTCATACAGGCAGGCCAGGGATATAAATAGCCAGCTGCAATAATGAGGTCATATATGATGTAAGGCAGCATTCCCTTCGTTCCGATTTCCGTACAACTCGGCCGTCCTCCTGGTGCACTGCTGCCCGCCACGCTGACCGGTTGTCCAATCCTGATGCCTTGTTATTATCAAACTCTAAGCTAGTACATGTATTACGCTAGTTATGGTAATTGGTGTGAACAGGTGCTATAAAGGAGTCTTCATCATTAATAAACCTGTGATGAAAATGGTGCAAGCGCTTCAGTCTGGTTGTAGAATCAGGGCATCACCAGACTCTCTCTTTCACTGTGGGGCCCAGGTCGGCTAACACTGAAACACCTGGCATGCACGCTCTTGCAGGATCAATTTGTGTCAGTTCTTTACCAACTCTGAGTATAAGTGGGGGCTAATGGCCAACGGAGACAGGAAAGCCTCCTAACAGGCCAATTTTGAGTGGCTAGGTGGAGAGCTGACTAAAAATTAGTTTAGTGAACGTGAGGAAAGGAATAAAAGAAAAATGCTTCTTAAAAAAAAACGTATTCTAAGTAGGATAATTTTAAAGAAATGTAGCCAAGCAGTTTATTTACTGATTAATTCTTAATTCAAGGCTGTAGTTGTTCCATCATCCTCTTACCTGCCTGCTAGCTGCCTCCTGATCCATTCATCACTCAACCCCTAACACATACTGACCTATCAAAACCTGGTTCTACTCCTCATGCTCACACACACGCCACACACACGCCACACACACGCCACACACACGCCACACACACGCCACACACACGCCACACACACGCCACACACACGCCACACACACGCCACACACACGCCACACACAGACTAGATTAAGGACAGAGAGATGGACAGATTTTCGACTAGGACTCATGACCTGTCAGCTAACAGGGCTAATCAGGTAATACCCCATACAAATTTTCAACCCTCACTAGCCAGCTAGCACTCAGAACCAAATCCATGGACTTGACACAGAGAAGGAGCAATTTCATAGACACTATCAATGTTGCAACTGAGATGTTATTTTTGTGGTTTTGACCGGGCTCCATTTCGTATGCAGTCAACGCATCATGACCAATTACATGTTTCTCTACTAACCTGGTCGGCCATGTTGTATCCTGGGTCGTGCGTTTCAGTCTTGACGTTGGCCAGCGTCATCTCAGTTTCCGGTTCCATCTTGATGCCCTTCTCCTGCATGGTGTTGTCATCTTTGTCCAGCAGGTAGCGCAGTAGAGCGTTGTCCTTCCTCTTGGGGCTGATAGGCTCCTGCTTGGTTACCATCTCAGCCACAGTGGCCGCCATGCTGTCTGATCCTACCTGGTCTGACTGTCCCTGACCCACTTCCTTCCCTGTGGCTTCGGCCGTCAGCTTGGCCAGCTCGACCGGAGACGCGCTGTTCTGCAAGAGCCTGTGGAGGATCTTGTGTTTCTCCTTCAGCGAAGTGGAGTGGTTGTTTTGGCCCCCTGGCCCCGTCAAGGGGTCCTTGCAGTTATGGTCCCCACCTGAGGGGACCCCGTGAGGCGAACAGGGATCCATGTGCTCAGACTTGGTGGTGAGCAACTGCATGAGCTTTGTGGGGCCCTTGCTAGTGAGGAGCCTACTCTGGGCCTCCGTCAGCTCTCCCCCCAGCTCTGGGGTGCCGTCTTTCGACCCCCTCCGGTCACTTGCGTCCTCGACAGACCCTTCCGGCTGAGACTGCTTCCCGTACGTTCCGAACAGCTCCATCTCCCTCTCTGAGGTTCGGAGGTTTGCCAGCTGGCTGGAGTTTTTACTACTGCTGCTGCTGGCGCCACAGCCACCAGGTGGACTCAGCAAATTTCCAGACTTAATATCAGGTGACCCTGAAGACCGCCCCGCTTGGGAGACCCCTTGGCATTCACTGAGGGCCTGAAGTGCGCTGAGGGAGCTGTTAGCCGGGAAGCCACCATGACTGTTCCCCAACCCTGTGCTGCTGCAGACACCAGGTGGAGAGTGCAGGCTGCCCGTGGGGGAGAACGGCCCCAGGGGAGGAACGCGGGGGCTGCCGGCAACGTTGGGGCTCTGGCGGTGGCGGGGGGACAACATTGAACCGCCGCTGACCTGAGAGGGGACACTGGGGCTGATCTGCGATGGGCTGTTCATCCCCATCTTGAGTGCATAGGCGCCGCCCTGCGGGGGAGTGGTGCGGTTCATCGTCCCCTGACACGTGTAGCGTCCGCCCTGGAGCCCCCTTACTGCACCCACGCTGGTGTTGCTGCTGACCGTTGTGTCCTGGCCCTGGCCCCCTGGTCCTGGGGAAGGCCCGCCCATACTGGGAGGAGTCAGAGAGGACATGCTGTTTATTGGCTTTCCCTGTCCCTGGGCAGAAACGGTCTGGTTCATCCCACACATAGTCTGCTCCCTGGAATAGGACCAAATGACACACACACACACACACACAAAATGTTAGGCACGGTCATTAAAAACAGAGGATGCGTACCAATTGGCAACATATTCCCAGAGTTTACTAATACAGACTAAAGCCTTGGTCAAAAGTAGTGCACTAGAAAACGTTTAGGGAGCCATTTGGGTGCCGTTGTCCACTTTCTCTTTCCCCCCAAGAGTACAGTTAATCTTCTGTACGGAGATTTCTTGTGATAAATCTGATCGCTGCCGGCTCTCCCCACCGCATCCGTAGTGGCATGCACCGAGCTAAATTCACCGGCTCCAGACGGTTACACAAATGACAACAGCGTCTCTGTGCCCGTCACAGATAAAACATTATGACTTGAGGAGAGAACAAGACAAATAAAGAGCCAAATTTGTGGTGGATCCACTTATTCTGAACAACAGTCCAGCCATTGTTTTCTTCCCCTTTGGAGCCCTGCCCCACGCGCCTGCTGGATGTAACGTGTAAAGCACTAGGGTCACGTCCCAAATGTTACCATATTCCCTTTATATTGCACTACTTAAATTGGCTCATCGGTAACTGTGGCAACTGCTGAACTGCATTCGAATAGACTAAGCGTCAGGTGAAGTCGAGCTGGTGGTCAGGGAGACGTACCGCTGGAGGATGTGTAGGGACATGTAGAACTGGGGTTCGTTGGATGCAGGGGAGCGCACCAGCTTGCTCTTGGTGTGGGCCGACACAATGGTACCATCGGACAGCGAGAACCGATACAGAGGGCTGAAGGCATGACCCACTCTCAGGACTGCAGAGATGGATAGAAGTTCAGTGAATAAAGGCTTGCACATTTTCCTTTTCTACTAGTTTTGACTTTGCTGATGGCAACTTCAATGATTAAAACATACATAGCACTACAGTTGTATGTATGCATGATGCTGTGGATAAGAGTGCCTGGTACATGACAAATGTAAAACCTAAATTAATTGAATATAAAGCTCTAAACCCAGGATTCAATGTAAATGGCCCTGCCAACTCTGGAGCACGGATTTTACTTTGCCAACTGAGTGTGAAATTTTACCTTCTTGCTGGTGCTTCTTGGCGAAGGAAATCTCCCCGTCGTTCTGCAGGTGGAACCTCTGAATGCATCTCCTGACCAGGTCCTCCCAGCCAGGCTTCATGGAGGCTCTCAGCAGACTGGTGTCCAGAGATGTGATCTTACCTGCAATGGCAAGGTTAAGTTTAGCAAAGTTTTACATAGCAGTATTCTAAGAACTAATCAATCCAGCAATCACAGCCAGGAGAAATTAAACCTCTATATACACATATAGTATGGCCCTAATTAGGGAAAAAGTCCAATACATGGACTTAATGTAGTTATTAATTTTCTATTAGCATTCACATGTATTAATTTATTTCTAATACTGTACAAAGTCAGACAATTGGATTTTTTTTAATACACAGTACTCGACACCCTTTTCAACATTTTGCCTGGAACTGTAATGCTTAAGAACTACTAATGAAGTCAATATAAATACACATTTTCTTTTCAATCACGATAAATCAAAACATTTCTATTTAATTGTGTTGCTCTGCTTAAGTGTAGAGTAGCATTTTCACAGAGGCCCAGTACTAAAGCAGAAACACACCTTGGAGATCCTGCCTGGTCGTAAAGCTCTCGTATGTCGACAGCACCGATCTCTCTTTGACGGGAACCCTTCGTGCCACACAGATCAGACAAGACTGGAAATCTGAACGAGGAGAGCACAGAAACACAAGCATTAACCAGACGTAGGCAGAGTTCATCAACGCGGTGGGTTGAAACAGCAGCCTTGTTCACACATGTGGCCAGTTCACACTGAGCCACAGCTCTACAGCTATCGGCCCAGCTCCTCATCAACATGTTTTCACTAGCCAAGTGTCGGCCCTCCATTTGCAGCTCCGGTTCGGTTTCAATGTCAAGAGGAAAATTTGGCGGAATATCTGGGAATCGGCGGAGGACGGATTGCGTTACTAAAATTAGAACTGCAATATTTCCCTGGGAGCTCCTGGGACAGGAGGAAGTAGCAGGCACTAATTAGACGCCCTGCGCTTCTCTCTGAGGAAGAGCCTGACAGATGACAGAAACCTTAAGGAGGCCAGAACACGGGAGAGTTGAAGATGAACCACGACCGCCTACTTACAGAACCGCACAGGTTCGGACTTACTGTGAACGGGTAAATAAACAAGCAGGTCATCCGAGCGTTTCCAAATGTTTTTCCAGTTGCATAACAATTTGTGCTGATAAATGTGACCTAGGTATGTCATATCAGTCTAAACAGAAGCCCCAATGCACACTGGTAATGCCAGGCAATGAGACTGGGACTTCAGTGCTCCAATATGGTTTGGACCACAATGTTTATTAATGGTATGATCATACCAAGGGCAAATAAAAGACACCAAGGATTCCTTAAAGGATGAGTGAAGTTCTACTGTCTGAAAGTACACATGTAACATGACATTTGTAACAGAAATGCCTTCATGTTGCACCCCTGACGATTTTGTGTATTCGACTTAGACAGAGGACCAAAGAAAACATCATCAACCAATAGCAGGGCGACTGCTTGCCATGCAACTTTGTGGCTACATAGCAAACATGCATTCATACGGCTTATTAACTACCCTCTGTTTGGTTCACCTTGCATTGGTTTGCTGTCAACTACCCTCTGTTTGGTTCACCTTGCATTGGTTTGCTGTTAACTACCCTCTGTTTGGTTCACCTTGCATTGGTTTGCTGTTAACTACCCTCTGTTTGGTTCACCTTGCATTGGTTTGCTGTCAACTACCCTCTGTTTGGTTCACCTTGCATTGGTTTGCTGTCAACTACCCTCTGTTTGGTTCACCTTGCATTGGTTTGCTGTTCAGTTTCTTTTTATTAAATGATCCCTTATGTACCTTCTCCCTCCTCTCTGATGGACTTTGGCTCTGACACTGCGAAACACTGCATGGCCTCGTACTTCTGCTGCACATCCTGGTCCTGGGGCTCCTGTTTGCACCCCTCCCCAGGGCCGTGGGGGTTGACCAGCATGCGGCAGTTGAACGTGTGGCTGTTACGGTTGGGGTTCTCACTGGATCGCGGAGCCCTGCTGTTCACTGGAGTGGAAGAAGGGGACACAGGGGCGAGGTTCAAACACCCCCAAAGAACAAAACGTCGCTAAACTAATTCCAAATCATTATTTAAATGATTTTCCTACAAACATATTGTTTGTTTTACATCTGAATATACTTATGATTAAAAATAGTACTACACTTAGATTGCTTCCAGCCTGAACATGTAAAAATTCCAAATCATATTTAGAACATATACAAATATCAGCAACAGCAAAAAAGAGTATTGTTGTAGATCAGATACACCAATAGGGTTCGTCTCATCTCAACCACAGATTGGAGAGAGAGGAATGAGAAAAGACTAATGGAACAGGGTGATATAAGACAGAGAAGACAAACTGGTATCTGGGTTTATTATATGTAGGTGAGTGCGGTTTATATATCTGGGTATCTGGGTTTATTATATGTAGGTGAGTACTGTTTATATATCTGGGTATATTATATGTAGGTGAGTACTGTTTATATATCTAGGTATCTGGGTTTATTATATGTAGGTAAGTACTGTTTATATATCTAGGTATCTGGGTTTATTATATGTAGGTAAGTACTGTTTATATATCTAGCTATCTGTGTTTGTTATGGTATATGTAGGTGAGTGCTGTTTATATATCTAGCTATCTGTGTTTGTTATGGTATATGTAGGTGAGTGCGGTTTATATATCTAGGTATCTGGGTTTGTTATGGTATATGTAGGTGAGTGCGGTTTATATATCTAGGTATCTGGGTTTGTTATGGTATATACAACTAGGTATCTGGGTTTATTATATGTAGGTGAGTGCTGTTTATACAACTAGGTATCTGGGTTTATTATATGTAGGTTAGTACTGTTTATATATCTAGGTATCTCGGTTGAGTCACTTTGTAAGTTGCTGTGTAACGCAATTTGTTTTCATCACTGTGCCTAGATCTTTTCATGTTCGTTGTTTAGTGTTTGTTTTGTTAACTAAATACCACGAACAAGTTATCAGACTCTGCATCTGGCTCTTTTCTGCACAACACCAAGAAGATCCGTGACAAAAAGACAAATGGAACAGAGTGATATAGGACAGAGAGGACTAAGAGAAGGCAAATGGAACAGAGTGATATAGGACAGAAAGGACTAAGAGAAGACAAATGGAACAGAGTGATATAGGACAGAGAGGACAAAGAGAAGACAAATGGAACAGAGTGATATAGGACAGAGATGACTAAGAGAAGACAAATGGAACAGAGTGATATAGGACAGAGATGACTAAGAGAAGACAAATGGAAAGAGAGAGGTCAAATGGAATGGAGTGATAGAGGACACAGAGCGAGGACAGAGAGTGGACAAATGGAATGGAGTGATAGAGGACACAGAGCGAGGACAGTGAGTGGACAAATGGAATGGAGTGATAGAGGACACAGAGCGAGGACAGTGAGTGGGGCCGTAGTATTACTCACCCAGGCTCTTGGGCAACAGGTTCTTGATGAACTCAGCGTGGTCTCCGACATGCAGGACGCTGTACACGCTGGTGTTCATCAGCTCCTCCTGGTTGTAGCGCAGGTACTGGGTCACGTTCTCCGACACAAAAACAATGTTCCCCTCCATGTTGACCACAAAGAAGAAGCCGTCCAGGGCCTGGAGATCAAAGGCAATGGAAGCAGTCGATGTGGGTTAATAGCAGTAGAACATTTCATTGGTCCCCCACCACACTATTTGCTTGTGGGGACACAAAACAGTATACCATTCAAATTCCTATTTTTTCTAAACCTAATGATAATCCCTATTGTTAGATTAGATTCAGCTTTATTGTCATTGGACAGTACAAGTGGAGTACAACAAAATGCAGTTCTTCTTCTACCCTAAACCCTATGGTGAAAAAAAGCCTTAATGCCTAGAGTCAAAAAAGTCAACCATTATTGACTAGAGCCCTATTGCAGAATAATTAAGGACGCATACCTGCTGTTACTCCTAAAACATCATTTCAATGGGCCGAAAAAGTCTGTGCTGAAAATATATATATAAATATTAACCTTGACAAGACAACAGAGTTTGGTGGCAGTGAAACCAATTTAGGGACTGTTATGAAAAGATAGGTTTTCAGAGGTCTTCGAAAATGGGCAGAGGCTCTGCTATCCTGGACTCCAAAATAATCAGGTTCCACCATTTAGATGCCAGCCGACAGTCCAGTGTTATTACAGAGCCATTCACATCGGGATAGGAAATGACCCCAAAAAAACAACCCATTTACTCCTACACTACATCCCACTACCAGGAAAAGGGCATGGTAAGTGCCACACAAAATGGCGGTCAATTTGGGCCGTGCAGGTTAACACTGACGTGCCAGGACAAATTCAGAACACTGAGATAAAAACTTGCGCGGACATGACCAATCGGACGTATAATGTAGGAAAATGGTAGCGGTGGACAGTAAGTGGGTATTCGAAATGTTTTGGAAGCTTTATTTCTTTTGCACAAAACTTTGCAATAGTAGGCTACACTACACTACATTAGGTACTATGCTATACCACAATGCATTAGTTCAGCAAAGGCTGATATTGTTAGTATTTAGAATATATAAACATATAGAGTATATAGCTGGTCTTAATGTATCATAATGTGCATCTATAATATAGATATTAGATAGAGCTGATATTGTTAGTATTTAGAATATATAAACATATAGAGTACATAGCTGGTCTTAATGTATCATAATGTGCATCTATAATATAGATATTATATAGAGCTGATATTGTTAATATTTAGAATATATGAACATATTGAGTACATAGCTGGTTATAATGTATCATAATGTGCAACGTGTTTCGACATCGCCTGAAAATTCACCTCACCTCAGTGCACAATTGACTAGAGAATGGACAAAGATGCCGCCATCAATCTCTAGTGTGGAAACATTTCAAATTACCAGATGATTAGCATCAGGTTTGATAGCGTAATAATAATAATAATAATTATTACATTATAGGGTGCATCCCCAGACATCGCAATCATCAACCTCAAAAACAACTCCAGTTTGTAAACCCTATCACGGAGAAAATAAAAATAATTAGACAAAATAACAGAATTCATAGCGATAGTTAGTTAAGAGGCATTTCTTTCTTTGTAGAAGATACTGATTTTATTTATTTTTATATCATATTGAAGCTCTTACATTTTAAAATGTAGAAATAGCCAAAAATCTATACTAAGGCTAGTAGGCTACCATCAGGTTTTTAAATGGTGTTTTTGAGTAGTATTCGAATACTCGTTCGGAAACACTAGAGTATTCAAAGTCTGTACAATGGTATTCAGGCCAGACGTAGAAAATGGAGACCTAGCTGACGACATAAGAGCGGGGCATTGTTTCGAACCGTTCCCTTGATATCGCGCCCTGGGTTGTTTCATTAAAACAAGACTAGCGCTCGATAGCAATAGGAGATGAATGGAATGGAGAAGTGTTGTAGAACCGTAGAACAATGCTTCACCTCTGAGAGATGTAAACTTTAAAGTGCCTTCGTCTCAATGCCCCAGTTCCTCTTCCCCAGCTTCATCATCCTCAGTGAGCTGAATCGCTTGGAGGAAAGGAAGTCTCATCACGGCCTATGTGTGTGCGCGCTCTGGTGTGTGTGTGTGTACGGGACAGATAGGCCATTAACCTAATTTCCTGAGCTTTAAATGTGTATGCACACAGCAGTATTATTTTGTTCCGACATGGCAACAATTCTGTGTCATTAGCCATTAGAGTTTGGTCCTAGGTAACTACAATGACGAACGAGATAATAACAGGGTATCAAACGACGCTCAAAACAGTGACAAAAAGGTTTAAAATACTGCAATGCAACTGCAGCTGTTTTGCAAGCCATGAAAACAGTTTACACTCTTCATAGACAAGAAAACTCTGGTTTAAAAGGAAACTCTGTCCTAAAAGCTACATATAATGTGAATAGCCTATTCCTTTGGCAGTACCAGAGAGGCTTCTCTGAATTTGCTTGATGGCCCATGGACGGTTCCTGTTAGTCTGGACCTATGCTGGTTGGCAGCCCCTCACTGGCCTGCAGATAGTGTCCCTGAAACCCAATTCCCTGTGTAGTGCAATACTTTGAGCTCCGTGCAAGTGAATTACACATATACAATACCAGTCAAGCGTTTGGACACAGTTACCCATTCACTTGTCTGGCAGTCTGCATGCATATATGCATATATATTATTCATAACAGAGTATATAAATAAAAATTGCCATTTGGGAGCCAGATGTAGGTTCTGTCGTCTCAGCACAGTCCTACCTACTTCTTCACCACACCAGCCGCCCCGGCTGTGAATTGTGCGGCTGGGAGCCGGCACCACTTCAAACAGCACGGACAACCGGTCGCTGTGGTTATATTTAGTCTACTGTGTCTGAATGCCTCGGAGTCAGCTCAAATGGCACCCTGTTCCCTACACAGTGCACTCTTAACGGGGGGCCAAGCTGCAGTCCAAAGTGGGGGACGCGAATCGGTCGCTTGGGACACGTGCACTGTCCAAATGCTGTGACGTAACGAGGCAGAGGGAGTATAAATACATGCTGACACCACTGATTAGGCCGGGAGCTGGAGAATAACACTGGCAGCCACTCACCAATGATCACTTTCCCACAACATGGATAGACACCCCGTCTGCCTTTCGTCAAACGAGGACTATTTTAAATGCGTCGGTGGACAGGTAGCCTAGAGGCTCGACAGTTGGACAAATTACAGAAAAAGTAGCAGGTTCGAATCCCAAAGCCAATGATGCAACAAAAAAATGTGCATGTGTCCCCGTAAGAAAATAGGGTTGAAGTGCCATGCTTATCAAACTGGTCTGAAATAAAGCTAAAAGACAGGATATAAGTTGTTTTGCGAGAGTTTAAAGCTGAAAAATAGTCTACTAACATGCAATGTAAGGGGTTAATGTCATAACGTGGACTTTTTGTCTATGGATTAATATATTACAACATACTGTTTTAGTAATTATATTTCAGATACTGAAGCGAAGACATGTCATCGCTACGGGTCGAGGGCACAGTCTGACATTGCCAATTGTTTATCCGTAAACTTCTGTTGTTAATGAAATCCAGAGCGTATTGCGCAATCTGGGAACAGGATGGCTCCTGTTATTCTACCTCCACTGCCGCGGATAACATGTCGAGATGTAGTTCACAATTTTACACGCCAGAAAGCACACGCATGCGTGTGTAATATGTGTATGCATTACTGTCGATAATTAGCAAACCGCAGACGATCCAACATGGAGATGAAAATTAAGTGAGCAGGCTGCCGTGTGGAAATGTTCTGAATTTCTTATGAATGTTGAAACAAACATTCCAACAGGCTGTTGAGTGAAATGTAAACGCGTCGCGCGACTTAAAGAACGACAGCAGAAGAGCGATCACATCGTCTCTGCGGCGCGAACCTGACCGAAGACGGCATGGCAGCAGATACAAGTCAGGAGTCCAGGACATGAACATTGGAAATCAGGCATTACAAAGATCAGTGCAGTTTAAAACTCAAAGGCCGGTGCCTACCATGGCCTGTCAGTAGCAATTAGACCTGGGAGTAGGTCCTCTGTATTATTGGCATGAATAGGGCTTGGACTTAGGTGCTGCTGTTAAACTGGGCTAGTCGGTCTTTGTACAAGTTAATATATTTACTTACACATGTAAAACTCCAAACTTAGAAAAGCCAATTTGGGTAAAAATAGTATTTTTTGCATTAAAACCCATGACTTAATTTAAAGTAAGAGGTTGGTAGCTGCACCACCAAGGAGAGAAAGCAACCTACAGCGGTTGTTCGGCCAACGAGTACGTTGTTGTTGGCTGAAAGGAATACTGAAAGTAGCCTACACGCAAATAAAAAATCTAAATGTAATAATGAACGCAATGAAGAATATTTCGCCTGGTCTCTCCATGACTGTTAATATCATGGTTTTGTTTTTATGTAGCGCCACATAATAGCTCTTATGATGATGAGTGTAGCATGGCTGCTGAAATAATTAATCCTTTAAAATAACAACGGGTGTACGAGACATGGCTGTTTCTACCTCTGTTTATTGTCTAGCCAACCCCCTGACTATTCTAAAGATCACAATGGAGCCGACAGGTCAAATGCCTTCTCAGAGGCTCTGATTAGCATGCTCAGGGAGGAAAAGGGGTAATGTAATTACTTACATTTGGACTAAGCATTGAGAAATGTGATTCACAACAATGCTAACAATGCACATACAATTTTTCATCTATTAGGCTTAACAAAATAACAAGTATGGAAGCACACTGTAACTGCAGAATATCGACGTTACTTCACTAATTGTCTGTGTGTCTATAATTGGCGGTTAACTCAATATAAATGGATCCCACAATGCAAAGCGAGCCTGTGTTTTCTAAGCTGCTGCTCACCTCAAGCATCATTGGTCCAAGAGCATCCTTGTCAATAACGCTCTGGCCTGTTGACGAGACATCTGCTCTCTGCACCTCCTCTGCATTGGATGAAGTTGTTTTCTCTGCACGGTTAAGAGACGGGGGAGGGAGCATTGGAGGGAAAGACAATGTGAGGGGAGAGAAAACGTTAGACTGTTTCACACTCTTATGATGCACTCGTGTCGGCAGATGTAGTCCCACTACAATAGCGCCTCCGCTGCTGCTGACATTGCGACATGATTCAGCTGACTAACTCGCCATGCATACGTCGTGAGAAAGTTGACACAACCAACAGAACAAAATTCTCAACAAAACTCAACCCGGGGGCAGAATTGTGGTCAATGACTCATTTCACAGAGGCACTAGTTTTAGCAAAACTCAGTATGGGCCTAACAGAATACCTTTAGCAACATTATTATTTTAAAGAGGTTAAAAGCCATCAACGGTGAACCACCACACAGCTGCTTCATACAACGTGAATGTGGACACCGGCGTGCCACGCTCTCCTCCCGTGGGGTATTCCTCGTCCTGTCGACGCGCCTGTATTGAAATTACTCGCGAGCTGACCACCCACGGCTAGGCCCGTTGACAACAACCGCCTTTTCCGCTGGGTGGATTGAGGGAGCAGGGATCTATTGCAGTGGTCCAGGGCGTGGTTAACACTAGACTCTACATTGACGTCACGAAACAACCAACAACAAGGGGTCTGTGGTTAACTAAAGCATTAACTGTCGTACCGTCTGAAGACATAGGCAAATACATTTCATATAGACATTCTTTGTCCCAAAGGGCACTGTATTCCCTAGACAGTGACCCATGTTTGACCAAGGCCCCTACGGTATCCAGTTAACTATATAGAGAGATAGCGATTTGGGCCTTGACTAACCATTGCATTTTTTGGTAAACAGTTTCCAAGCAAAAAAATAATGAGAACATCTTTAAAAACCCTGTAAAATCGCTGCATGAAAAATTGGACGCATTTGGGTGACCTAAATAATGGTGGACTGCTGGCCAGCAGATCAAAATCAATACCTTACACTGTAGATTAAAAAGGCAAATTCAATCAATAGTGTGTCTTTCCGTCTTTTCAGCATTTCATGCTACCGGATGCACCACATCACCAACCAAAACAGTCCTATCACTATCTGCCACACACCAGCACCAACCAGACCAGTCCTCTCTCTGCCACACACCAGCACCAACCAGACCAGTCCTCTCTCTGCCACACACCAACACCAACCAGACTAGTCCTATCCCTATATCTGCCACACACCAGCACCAACCAGACCAGTCCTCTCTCTGCCACACACCAGCACCAACCAGACCAGTCCTCTCTCTCTGCCACACACCAGCACCAACCAGACCAGTCCTCTCTCTGCCACACACCAGCACCAACCAGACTAGTCCTCTCTCTGCCACACACCAGCACCAACCAGACTAGTCCTCTCTCTGCCACACACCAGCACCAACCAGACTAGTCCTCTCTCTGCCACACACCAACACCAACCAGACTAGTCCTCTCTCTTTGCCACACACCAACACCAACCAGACTAGTCCTATCCCTATATCTGCCACACACCAGCACCAACCAGACTAGTCCTCTCTCTTTGCCACACACCAGCATCTCCCTACTTCCACATTGCTCATCATTACATAATGCAATGACTGAATCACACTTTATCCTCATCATAAAATGTGTCTTCAGATAATGTGAATGTTTTCTCATTCAATTTCCCTTTGAAAATAATTACATACACAAATACCCACTAAAAGGGCGCTTTTGAGAATGTAAGACGGAGAATTGGTGGGACAAATAAACGTGTGCTTACAACCGAGGTCAGTAATCTCAATGAATACAAACAAAACAAAACCGGAGAACATTAAATAAAAGATATAAGGAAAGTCTTACCCTGCTCTTTGATTTGACGAATCTGCTTCACAGTTTCTTTCAAAATTGCACATTTGTCAGGCTTGACATTGAAGTTGTCAATGTCGTTGATGTTCGCAAAGATCAACTCGGCCAGTTCCTCAATGTATTTGTTCTCGTGCTCTCGGTTGCGCTTTTCCGTGCACCGCTTGGGGCTTTGGGAGACAGAGACACACGGAAAGCAATGAGGCCAAGGCGGTAAGCCAAGAACACCCTTTCAGGAAAAGCGCGTACGCAGCAAAAGTGTGCCCTGCAATTCATCAAATCTTTAACTGCCACAATAGCATATACCGGTAGTTAAGAATTAAGAATAACAGACAGCTGAAGCAACATTGTGTATCCAGTGTACTAACTGACAACATTTAACATGGCCCACATCCATGATCCCAAATGGCACCCTAAAGACTGTCAATAAACAGTAGATCATCCTTTGACCAGTGTTGTAAGTTGGTCCTTTTGTCACTAGGAAATGGGGTGCCATTTAGAAAACATGTCCAATCTACAGTCGGTTTGCAATGAGGTGTGTCTTTGAATCCGAGAAGGATCTACATGCAATTTGCATTGAGGAATGTAGGTGTTATGTAGGTGTTATGTAGGTGTTATGTAGGCGTCTTACCTGGGCTCTAGTAGGTCTGGGCCACATTCTTTACGCTTCAGGGACTCTCCCCTGACAGCAGGGTCGGGGGTGTTGTCCGCCGCACTACTCATCTTCAGCAAAGATCACAAACTACAGGGAGAAATTAAATTGTTTAGCACTGATCATCTTGTGCAAAGACCATAAACCACAGAGAAAAGACAGTGATCATCTTCAGCAATAATCACAATGTGCCAGTAGAGCACACTAAGTACATACACTAAACTACAGAGGGAGAGCTCTCAAGACCGCTAACGGTTGACACCAATTAGGGTCTTCAGACATTACAAAATGAGGGTGGCCTTTTACAAAAGACTATTTTTTCTCTGGTGTTTGTCATAAAAAAATGCCTATTAAGCCCTTTAAGCTACATAGAAATAACCTTTAAGTATCATGTCTAACAAAACACCTTTTAGTGAAAACAATACATATTAAAACCAGTAGAATATTCTTCTGTGGAAGGATATTCCATTTTCATTCAACACCTTTTATTCATACCCAAGCACCGGCAAGTGTATAGCTCCAAACAAAACAGCGTTTACGCAAAGCGAGAGATCCTCAAGCTGGCAAAAAAAGAGCACATATGTATTGTGATGTGGATGAGCACTGAACTGAGATAAAGCCAGCCGACACAAGGTGTTGAACTGACAAGCAGAGAACGTGAACAGATGAGGAAAAACAGCGTGTTAATCACGACTCTCGCAGATATAGCGCGTCATCTCGCCGTCGCAGTACATTGTGTGAGAAGCTTTATTGCGGGAGGTGATGACGTTTACCTCAGTCAGGCAATGCGTGGCTATGTTACAATAGGGGACTAACCCGTCAAGTCGAATACAGACAGAAAGATGAGGACTGAGAGCACGTGGCAGCCCAATAGGGCCTCTTAAGAAAGGTGTGCACATAGCGAGTCGGAGTGGACACTTCACCCCGTTTGCACTCCAAATGGCACCCTATCCTCTTCACAAAGAGGGCACGATTGCTGACACAACCCCTAACTTGTTGAAAAAGACCATTCACCCCTTTTGTGCTCTGCTTGTGTTGAGGGATACTAGCTTTACATAAACAGACAACTGAACAGTAACACGGTAAGTCAAGAATGGGATGAAACACAGTGGAGACTAAGTTAATCAGAATGGACAGACTCCTGGCCTCGTTACAAATGGCCCCGCTCTCACCACAGAAACTGCCGTAAGATACGTCATGCATCACCGATTTGTAAAACCGTTCCCATATGATGACTAATGATAATACACCTAGCAAATTGGATCTGCCCGGACTGCCTAACAACAACGATGAATCATCATCATCAGTTTCCAAACATCTGAAGAATTACACAAATTCCTAGATAATTCCTAGATGGGGATAAGCAAATGTCCAACCACGGTTCATGCTGCCTGATTGGCTAGCTTTTCTTTTATGTAACTTCTCTTTGACGTTTTAAACCCCCAGCTAGCCTAGCGTTGAGCTATGCTGCCGGAGGTGTAGCGGAATAGAGTGTTACCAAGCTGGGCCGGCGCATCACCTGACCATTACATAACACACAGCCTGGACCCTGCCACCACACATGGGGAGGAGAGGAGAAAAGGGAGGAGGAGAAAAAGGAGAGAGTCGGCCGGGGCAAATCTCCCTGCTCATCTGAGCGGAATCACATCCCTGCTGGAGACTACACTAGGCCTATTAGAGCAGGAGGGGAAGAAATGGGCGGAGTCTCAGTGGTCACGGTCTCACCAAATGCATATATGAATTAATCACATGTTCAGTTGAATGTATAGGAGCAAGGACAAGAGAAACAGAGAAATATGCGTGGCACAAACAAACAATACAGATGTCAGTAGTATAATGTGGATCACCATATACATGTTAAATGCATGCAGGGACACATGCTAGAATGCTAAATGTAGAAGACAAGAAAAATACATGCAATTTAAAGCATTGACAGAGTGCATACATGTGAACCCAGAACAAGTGTGTCCTAAAAAAACAACACAGAAGACATCCGTGTCCAATGTATGCATCTAACCTACAGGTTACAGTGGACTATTAAGGGAATAGGGTGCATTTAGGTCACAATAGTTTCAGTGCTAACGTACTAGCAGCACAACCCCACATACATGGGCAAACATGAGACGCAGTGAACTGAGGCAGCATCCCAAAGGGCACCTTGTTAGTGCACCACATAAGGAATAGGGTGTGATTTGGGACCCACACTGGCCAACACCAAGGGTCACCGTGACCCTGTGATTTGGAACGGCAAGCTTTACGAGCAAACACACTCTAGAACTATAGACATGGACAGAACCCAGTGATGATATTGTCATCTCTTTACAAGGTAGGACTGACCAGGTCTGTGATTTAAAGATGGAACTCATTTTCCACACGTCATCCAACTCTGAATAAGGCTTAAATTCAAAAATGGCTGAAGTAATTTAAAATGACCCGGGGGAAAAACCTTTAGCCAATAATGTCACTGTTTGTAGACAATGAAGCTTTCAAAAGATAGAACCTGCATTAAAGAGTCTGCGTCACCATCTCCAAATAGCCGTTGCTCGTTTTTACGTCAAAGGTGACACACATTGCCATATTTGTTAGTCCTCCAATTTCCATGACACTCGCTGACTCTGGAGTAGTAAATAGATTAAAAAAGTCATATTTTTTACATAGCGGTCCGCTGAAGTCCAAAATATATATATTCTCTCTCCACACACAAAGACGCGCACAAACAAAATTCACTGAAAAGCTGTTAGTGTTTTGATTGGTAAGTTAATCCAGTTAGGAAGCAGTGATCAATCCAATGGTTAATTCTTTAATGGCTCAGTTGACCTCTGAACTGTTGTCTTGTCTCGCCCAAAATTGTTTTCAAATGGGTTTACTTTGTGAGGCACTTTGCTCCTCTAATTTCATTTGTATCGGCTTGGAGGAGAAGATGCTGGTGTGTCCGCTATTGTGGTAGGTTACATTACTGTTAATTCATCAAGAAAGTGTGTCAGCCTCTGACTCTGGATGGAAAAATCGGGTCCAGCATGTTTTTTCATGAGCAGTGAGGTCAAGCCTTTTCTCCCCCGGGCCTTACAATTAACCCACATCGGATCAACACCATGATGTCATAGCCATCCTCCAATGGGACTTGTCTTCTTCCTCACCCCTCGTCTGTACTGGGTTATAGAAACCAACCGGAGAATTAAGTCTGACCGGCGCGACCGAATCTAAGAATAATACAAATCAAAACGTTTCTGATCAACCCATTTTCCTTGCAGAGTTCAGAATAGCCTTGCTGGTGTGTGTATGCAAAAACCGAATTGACCTGGACGTTAGTCAGACATTTCTCAATGACGTTTCCGGAGAGTGCCCCTAACAATAAGGCTTAACACACATGTGGTCAAAAGCGAATCAGATCAGACCTACAGTGGATGGAGCAACTTCTAAAGTGTGCACGTGGATTAGGAGCCGTGACGTAGTTATGCCCTATAGACACACGTGTGTGTACAGTCTGTTGTTATATCTGCCCTACAGACACACGTGTGTGTGTGTACAGTCTGTTGTTATATCTGCCCTACAGACACACGTGTGTGTGTACAGTCTGTTGTTATATCTGCCCTACAGACACACGTGTGTGTGTGTACAGTCTGTTGTTATATCTGCCCTACAGACACACGCGTGTGTGTGTGTACAGTCTGTTGTTATATCTGCCCTACAGACACACGCGTGTGTGTGTGTACAGTCTGTTGTTATATCTGCCCTACAGACACACGCGTGTGTGTGTGTACAGTCTGTTGTTATATCTGCCCTACAGACACACGTGTGTGTGTGTGTACAGTCTGTTGTTATATCTGCCCTACAGACACACGTGTGTGTGTGTACAGTCTGTTGTTATATCTGCCCTACAGACACACGTGTGTGTGTGTACAGTCTGTTGTTATATCTGCCCTATAGACACACGTGTGTGTGTGTACAGTCTTTCCACGCCTGCCTTTGGCTCATTTCCTGCCGGGGTGACAAAGACATACGAACCAGAATAACTGCCGAAACAAAGCTCAACATCATCCCTGTTGGGTTGTCCAAAACAATGGACATTTTATGACATATCCAATAACTCTCAGACGACGACACTTCGGTAGTCTCAACGAGATCCTAAGAACATAAAAATACTCCCCTACCACCAAATTGCCACGAAAAAATGTATAAAGTTGTGAATGAAATAAATAACAAAACCCCATTCAAAATATTAACCTTTTTCTAATGCGTAAATTTTTTTTAATACAGACACATGTTCTTTTTAACCTATGTGACCCAGAAGTCAGCCAATCAATGAGAGCTGGAGCCAGCCATTATCAGCCAGATCCCTTAGGTCAAATTGAATCAGGGCTCCATCCTGCCGACGGCTCTTGGTTCTCTTAGTCTCCTTGGGTAAATGACACCCCATCCCCTAATGTAGTGCTCTACATATCAACTCTATAGGCCCATAGTGAAGTCATTTCTAGATTAGGCTTGTACCAACTAAAGCACATTTTAGTTGACCGATAGTTCTTTCAAACAAATACCATCCAAAATTATTTAAAAAAATCATAAAATCACTAGATGCACCAAGCTTGTCTGAGGCTTCATAAATATTATGAGGTAGTGGTAGTAGTGTGAGGAAGAAACATAAAACGACCAAAACAATCACATATTCTGCCATTGAGCTGCCGCCGTTGCTGTACACGTCACACGTATATAACCATGATGAGCTCAAATGTAGCATGTGATTTGGCTGTGAGGCGGACTGAGTATCAGAGGAAATGCCAGATGACTTCACGAGACTCCATAAACACACCCCTTACATCTGCCACAGGTGTAGAGACTCCAATCTACCACAAAGTAAGAGCAAAATATGAAAAAAAACACCCCAGAGACAATGTTCACTCCCTAGCTCCCCAAGTTCCCCATTTGATTATCCTTCTCATTTTATTTATTGACCGTTGTAAAAATATGAAATCTATCATTTTGATTTCAAAGCCAAAAAAATAAGTTCTTCCTGTTTTGTTTTCATACAGCAGTACAGCTCGTTTGATCACAATGGTTAATGAGGACAAGTACTGGCAACAGATTTAAAAGAGGATACTCAAAGGTACTTAAACGTTCAAAAAAATGGATGGAGAACTGCCACATTTGACAAAAAGGTACCAAAGCCCCATCTAAAGAATCCCCTGGTTGCATGGCAGAGCTAAAACTTGGGTGAAAGCACAGCGTGTATTTCCCGAAACGGTGCAAAGTATCCATCGTAAAACTGTGAGATTGTCACAGCCACCGAAATGCTACGTCATAGGTAATGGCAGTGTCCCCTTGGCCAAGATCTGTTAAAAACATTCCTCAAATCCAAAGGGCTGGGTGGCAGTTTTATTTTACCACAGCCCAAGAGTGCTGATGGGTACTACTCAGCATTGATGGTGAGGGTAAAAGTCCAAGGGGAGTGAGGTTTAGGAGTTGTTCCTGGACTGTGGCAGTGTGATAATTACTCAGACTTGACTAGTCTTACTTACGGTAGTACCGGAGCGAGAGTCATGACAGGAAGTAATATCTCCTGTATTTAGTCGCACATTTCCAGAGAAGCCGGTTTGGTTAGTAAATCTGAGAGGCAGGTGTACCTTGAAGGTAAGGGTGGTGAATCAGTTACTGGTAGCTCTGCTTCTGGGGAAATTCCTTTCTTCTATTCCAATGCCTGTGGCAAAGAAGGCTGAACCGCCCCAAGGCACAAAACTGGCACCTGAATCCAGAATGGACAAAAACCACAGAGTATGCCTACCGGCCTGTATTGGCGATTAGAGGAGGCCCCTGGTCGCCGCAGGAATAAGGTGAGCTATGGACCTAAGCTTACCAGTAACGGCAGGTGTTTCTGACAACACAAACCGAAAACAACATCTTGTATACAAGAAGGGTTGTTAGAG
Source organism: Dallia pectoralis (assembly GCA_029465975.1). NCBI lineage: Eukaryota > Metazoa > Chordata > Actinopteri > Esociformes > Umbridae > Dallia > Dallia pectoralis. Next base: position 16,497,848 of record CM055732.1, read on the forward strand.
TAAACATTATATGCTACAGAATCTTGACCAGAGACAGTATAAGCATGGGTAAGTGCATTGTCTAGTCTAACAGTTCTCATACCAGATCGGACAACTATGTTCAGCTTCAATATCACCTCAGAGACACCTCTAAGTTTTCTCAGACTCACAGGCTAGATTAAATGAGTGGAGTCTATTAGGGGAGTGACCATGGTCTGTTAAAGCACAGACTTTTCTAGGAGTCCAAGTAATTTGTGTTTAGTATCCAACTATTTACATAGCCTCCCCTCTGTCCAACTTGACAAAGGGGCAAGCCAGCTAGGTGAACTGGTCATGGAATGACGAAATAGTGTTCCAACAATTAAAAACAGCACTTTGAATAGCTGATCTTGAGGGCACCAGACCGATATCTCACCCACAATATGTAAGTAGTATGGAAAGACGCAATGAACCTGAAGAACATACATTTGTATCAGATTGCCAAATTGTACATAATATCTGAGTAGATATAGTCTAATCTGCTTGTCAGGCTAAACTGGGGAAACTGGGGATTCTCACTTTGAGTCTAGACGGATAGATTTTGAGAGACCCACAAATAGGCCCACTTACACCTGTCTCTGATAAAAGTATACCATTGTGACAGAAAAAAACGAAATAAAGCTAATGCAACAGAGAGCCTAAGAAGCAGGCCCTCAACCCTGATTCGAGAGGCTGGGCTGAGGGGGACAGTTCGGGCCATATCCTAGATGGCAAAATAACATATTCACCCAGGTAACTGGTGCACTCACATACCTAGACAATGCAGTGGAAAAATCTTAAAACAAATATTATTGAATAACAATACATACATTTGATACATTTTGTTTGCTGTTGTCTGTAAAATAAAAAATAGACACCATATCAATTATTTCATGGTTCATTTCTGTTTTGGGAAATTTGTAAAAAATGAATAAAGACATGATGCTTACATAACAATAAAGTGACATTTGGGTAACCATTTCAGTCACATTAAACATTGGTTTAATCGGAAATAATTTTTTTGAATCCTAAAACAATATAGAATATCTGAAAGACTGGATGTTTCTAAAAAGAAAAAAAAGTGTAGAACCGAGCAAATGTCATCTGCTCAACCTAGTGGCAACCACAGTTAATCAGGACAGGCATTTCTGACAGCCTTTTATTGTGTTTTCTTCATTTTTCAAAGAGCTTATGACACGTGTGTGCTGGAATGTGCAGCAAACGGCTTGGTGTGTACTGCGAAGTGGAGTAAAGGTCTAAGCATGCACATCGTCATGGCCCACTTCTGCCTCGCTTCTTCTGTCCTCAACTCATCGCCCAAATTACCATTTCAATTAAGCAACCAGTCAAACACAGTAATTTGCTTAAAACTATAATTTGGTCTAATTCAGAGATCTATTTCTGTACACTGACTGAGCACATCAAATTGGTTTAATTTCTTTTTTTATATAAAGATTAGCGCGAGCTTGACGGGCCAATGGAAGGAAACGTGGAAATAACAGACAGAGCTGCTCATTACAGCCTGGGTGGGCTTGGCAACGGCTGTCACAAATGATACACTACGTTCTACACAAGCAAATTGGTCTGTGGTCGAAGTAGTGCACTACTTACAGAATAGGTGCCATTTGCAAAAGCAGAACGCAATCAATGTTTGAATGCATTTGTGATGGAGCCGGATCAATACCACTGAACGCACGTCCAGCCTGTGACTCATTTGCCAACATGCCGACAAGAATCATGTCACACAGAGACTTGACAGTGGACAGAAGGCCAACTAAATGAATTGCTGCTTTGCAGCAGTGCTGTGAACACCAGGTTCACACTGGCTTTGAAACAACCCGATGAAGTAAACGAGCAGCGACGTCATCATAAATCCACATAGCCGTTTGGACGGCCTGGTTCCGGATCGGTGTGCACCGGTTGAGTGCTACACAGTCGTACTCTGCAAGCCAAACATGTGACAGGGAGTTGGCATGATGGCGCAAGAATGAGTGCCGCTCAGGCAACACGACACAGGCTCAGAACAAACGGGCAGCAAGACCCAGCAGTAGCATTGCCTGGCAGAGCGGAGTCACATGGAAGATGTGTTGACTGTCAGGGGCACCTCTTTATCCCTTATGCTATGCTGTGCCAGGCAAAAAGGCATGGTGTTAAAGTGCCAAGTTCACCTTTCTCAGCCCGCCTCAGAAGGGATGCTCCATGACAAATGACCCACCTACTGTACAGAGAAAAATAGAGGCCAAACATTCCCTAAAGAGAAGTAAGGCACTTAATAGGGAATAGGATGCCATTTGAGACACACGCCCACCCCCTCCAATATCCTGATAGAATCCAGAAGCCTCAATTCCCCACTGTCACAATTCAAACTGTCCACAGTTATTCAGCCATTGCATTCTTGGTAAAACACGTCCTTTTTTAGGACAACTGAACCCCAGACCCCTGACCGGACTTGTGGACTTTGCGGGTTGTTTACAAGGGTCTGGCCCTGCTCCACCCAGGTAACATCAGTAGTGGTCAGGCTGCTGACAATACATACTGTAAAGCAAATGGAATGTACTGTGGACATCCAAATAACACACTTTGTGGTATGCTGTGTTTCTAGCACAGACGAAAGCTCAGGCAGGCAAGTGTCTATAAACAAACGGCAACATGTATCAAATTTACATAAACAAATGCTATCTTCCGTTGCTATTATTTTCACACCACTCCTGAGTTACTCACCCCATTGACCTATCGTGGGTCTGTACGTCCGAAGTCGTACCCATGTTAAATTTATTGTCCAATTCACCACAAGAACAGGAGCCGTACAGCCGAATAGCGGTGAGTTCTAGGGCAGGCCAACGGTCACGGCACCCTACGACAATGTAGACAGTAGCACATGCTGGAGCAGGAACGTGCGCAAACAGCAGATTACCTCCTGTGTCATCTGCTCCTAATGACAGCTGATAAACTGAAGCCCAAATCCCCTCCGAGCCGCTGGCTCTGATGAGCTCCAGGCCACGCCCCCTCCCGACAGAAAATCCAGCACAGCCAGAGAGAGCCACTCGAAAATTCCAATAGCTTCTGACACCCGGCCCCCGAAAAGTGGTTTCCTTTTTCACCAAGATAATGGCCTGCTCTTGTCACATGACAACGCAGAGGCAATAATGGGTTGGCCAAAGAGACATAGAGGCACAGTGTGTGTGTGTGTGTGTGTGTGTGTGTGCGTTAGAGAGCGTCTGTGTCTTAAACTGCAGGCAGCTGGCTTTCGTTTCCCAGGCCCGTCAACCTGCAGAGGTCTCTCCTTCTCTATAGTTTCACTTTGCAGATCATTACATAACAACCGCCACATTTCACTTCACTGCCGTTTTATCTAATACAGAACCGGTTAGGTTCTCTTTGTCATAGAGCGGTGACTGCCAGTACTACGGTAGGCCAGTCACTTCCAGAAAACTGTTGTTAGATACAACTAATATTCTCAACAGTTGAGTACAGCACTCTGTCAGGGGGTCCGTGCATCGAGGTGCCTCACCTTACACAAAAAGGACAATTGCCCTGAAGCGCGAAAATATGTATTTTTTTTATCGTCTTTAGGGTGGTTTTAGAGACAGGGAGAGAAATAAAGAGCAATAGAGAGAGAGAGAGAGAGAGAGACAGACAGACAGAAAGCTACAATGAAGTTCTACACCACCGGTGACAGTGCAACTTGATGACCTCAATGTGAGCAGCATGACATGAAACTGAGTCAACAACCGAAAGCACTGCAGTGAGAGAGCAAATGACAAACGAAAAGCCAATATCTTGTTGACTGGCCAACTAAAAACATCTGTCAGAGCTTCTTGGCTGTGCTTGTAAGGTGTGCTTAAGAAGCGAGGTAGGTCAGATCGGTACTGTATGACGAGCACCGGCTCATTCAGTTGCAGTCTACAACAGACTGAAACAGGTTTTAGTCTCAAACAGGAGAGCACTTAAAAATGCACCTGCTCCCGGACGCGATAGGAAGGAGTGGGGTAGACAGCTGACCCAAAGACCAGGCCCTTCCCATCACACTACCCCGGTTTGGAGGTTTGAGTAAGGCCTAACCTAGCACTCACCGCACCCACAAATTGCTCCATTGCATCTGAGCATTTAGGATATTCATAATATTAAATAAATAAAACAAATAAAAAGTATTCCATGACTGCCTTACCGGTTTATTGATAAAAATAATGCTGGCGCAAATATGTAAAATAACATGTTATCGTCTACCCACTAGGACACATTATTGAAAGCAAATGTCTATAGCACAATTCATACATAGATGCAATTCAATGGGGAAAAGAAAAGAAAAAGAAAATACTTGCATTTTATATTCAGAGCAACCTGTTTACTTGCTTCTTGGCCCATTGTATTAGTTTCGCTCAATGTGTAATCATGTAAATTTCACACATTACATCTCATTATGTAACTGTGTAAATTTCATAATACAGTTTTTAATTAATGCCATGTATTAAAATAAAAACAAATAGAAACAGCAAATAGCCAATTCTGTGGAATATAAAATAAGAACTAAATAAAATAAACTCTTAACAGGGTGGTAACATTTAAGCACCAAGTCATATGCTTCTGGGAAGAGAAATGTTTTAACCTGGCTTTAAAAACAGATACATTTAGGGCACGTCTAAGGTCTTCTGGTAGTTTATTCCAGTTGCATGCAGCATAACTGCTGAATGCAGTTTCACCATGTTTAGTTTTCACTCTGGGCTCTAATAGCTGTCCTGAGTTCAATGATCCAAGATCCCTGCGTGGTTTATAATCTTCAAACATATCAGAAATGTATTCAGGGCATGTGCCGTTCAGTGATTTAGAGACTAAAAGCATCACTTTGAAATCTATTCTGTAACTGACTGGAAGCCAGTGCAAAGATTTAAGAACCAGAGTGATGTGCTTAGTTTTCTAAGTCTTGGTTAACATTCTAGCGGCAGCATTCTGAATGAGCTGCAGCTGTTTTACAGTTTTTGGAGAGTCCAGTTAAGAGCCCATTACAGTAGTCAACCCTACTGGGGATAAAAGAATGGATTAGCTTCGCTTGGTCTTTTTGGGACACCAGGCCCTTGATTCTGGGGATATTTTAAAGATGCTAGAATGCTGTTATGGTGACCGCTTTGATATGACTGGTGAATGTGGGTCATAACACCAACATCACGCACTTGGTCCCTGGTTTTAAGGGCCAGAGAATCCAGTTCTTTCCTAATATTAGTTTATACAGCGACAAAGTGAGTCTATTGAGCTGCAGTCATATGGTTAAAGAGCCATAGATATTTATCATCTGCATAGGAAAGGTAGTTAAGGTTGTTGTTCTGTAGAATTTGGCCCAGAGGTAACCAATACAGAGATTGAAAAGAAGTGGTCCGAGAACTGTTCCCTGGGGAATCCCACATGTCATACTCACCTTATTAGATTCATGATTGCAGATGGTGACAAACAAAGACCTGAAACAATTAAGGACTGTCCCTGAAAGTAAAAACAGTGCAAGGGAAGAGAATGAACTGCTTTTAAGGTGAGTTTAAATAGAAGCTTCCCAGGGTGAAAAGATCACACAAAATACACAATCCTTTACATTAATTTAAAGTAGCAATAAAGGGTGCTTACTTTTTTTACCCAGTGGTAACTACTTTTTATTTTATTCAATGTTGTCCAGTGGCAACTACTGAACTCATAGCAAAATATTTCCTGGAATTGCACAGGAAAGTATTTTACTTCCTTTTGGTAAAGAGCCTGCGAAGTATTTCTACTTCTCAAGCAATGGAATCAATGGCTGATTGTGTCCCGAATCAACATGTCTGTTAAAAGACACATTAGGCCTACTATTAAACACTGATAGTGTCCCGAATCCAAACATGTCGGTTAAAAGACACATAACCCATAGACGTATCCTTTACAAACGTTATCCCTTATGACAAGAAAAGTTTGAGTTGGAAGGAGATAAGGCGATGCATTGACATATTACATTGTGAAGGATATGCTGCCAGTCTTAAGTAGAAAAAGACCGGCTTTAAAAAGGTGCAGTTGACCATAAATATCAGCTGTAAATATCAAAAGCCCTACCGCAAAGCCTAGCTCATTAACATTATCTCAGCTCGATCCAGTCAAAAAAACATCCTAGAACACTGAAGACATGATAAGCAACATTAAGTTCACCAGGCTGGTTGTGTTCTCACACTCACAGACAAACAATTACAGTTGCCAGCTTGAGATGCAGCTCTGCTTCTCAAAAAGTGGAATGTCTCCAACTAAATGCTAACATATTTTAAAGATTCAGAAAAACTTATTTAAAAAATATATTAATCTGTTGAAAATCCTTTCATTCACTGCACTTCATTTCTAAAATGGCAAACCCATTGTTCACAAATCCTCTATACTTTTACCTCATAGTGATGGTTTTACTTTAAATATTTTGGCATATAATCCCCCCCTAAAAAGTGCTTCACTGTCCCCAAATATTTTAAGGCTTTGCATCCAAGATATAAAATAATACAATTTAAAATGTCTCATCTTTGAATGTTCCTCAAATTCAGACTTGTCCACTCATGATAATTGTATTATATTTGCTATACTGAAGATGCCTGTCCTTACAGACAGGCTCGCTTTCCAACCTTTTTGTGAGAATTCACTGCCCTCAAATAATCCTTTTCCACAATTAAGTTACACTACATTCTAGAAGATTAATATTTTATGGTTGGAAAACTATTGTGCAAAGTTAATCTCATTATAAACACTTGGTTTTATACATTTCCATGGTGTTAGTATAAACATATATTCCATCATTTTAGGTAGAATAATAAAATATTTATTGCATTTAAAATGTTTTAATGATTATGATATCAGAGTTTAAATCCTCTACAGGTCGTTACCATTATGCCAGCTGGATTTCAAATCCCAGAGTGCTACGCTAATTTAGGCTTTAAATGTGCACCCTGCTGGGATTATAAAATGATTATAGGATTATGCACCTAAAAAGGAGTTTAGGTACCAAGGATTGTCCTTTATCTGTCACTATACAATTATATTGTACTCTATCAAATTGAAGATCACTACAGTTGTCTTTTCAGTAGTTTTTATGAAATTTACATTTATTTGCACCGCTTTTAGATGTAAGCTATAACTTCAATATTCACGATTCAGGAATGAACAGTGAGAGCCAACATCTCTAACAATATAATAAAATGACACTTGGACAAAAGTAATTTTGCTCTATCAACACTGGTCCTCTGGAAAATTGACCAACTTTTTAGTCTTCTATTACCGGTACTTTAGTGCTTAAGTGGCAGTACTTAGTATCTCCTCACCTCAATTACACCGGGGGCATTTACCAAACATATGCACTTCTGCTTTCTCCACACATACTCAGTTCAACAAGTGCATGGTCATATACACCTTTCAAGCAGCAACATTACATTTTTAGATTTATTCTATAAACATTTTAGCCTTCAGGGTTAGACTGAAGAATGAATTACATAGGGTAAGCCGTCCTTGATTCTAGTACCTAAAGTTACTAAAATTAGTACAGATACACATAGACAGCGCTTTCAGAAAGTATGCAAACCACTTCATCCACATTTTATTGATTTTAAGAATAATTTATAATAACAAACACTCTACACTCAGTAATCCATAAGGAAAATAAATGTACAGGTGTTAAAAAGAAAATCTCATGTGCATATGAATTCAGCCCACTTACAATGTCATGACAAATTGAGATCAGACTCATCTTGTGTCTCTTAATTATCCCTATATTGTTTTTAGAACTTTAAGTCCACTATAGCCTATGGAATTCATTGTGTACACTCCGTTCTATGGGTCAATGACATGTGCATTTTTTAAAATCTTTTCAAACTCAACTATGTAAATCCACGTTATGTTATTAATCTTTGCCATACGTCTTTTATTGTGTCCTAAAATAAGTAATGTCATTTTAAGGACAAAGAATATCAAAGATATTATGCAATCATCTGAAGACCAGGCTTTAGAAATTTCTTCAATCTCAATAAAACACTTATGATGGCAATGTTTTTTACTAAACTGCTACATGGACAAATCATTTTATGCATAGTTTCAAGTTTTTAAATAATTACAATTTCCAGGAATTTAATTCCTCAATCGTTTTGTCTGACATCATGGCAAATCATGAGAGACCGTCTTTTATAGAAGAACATTCTCTTATTAATTACTTTAAGCAGTTTACATTTCCACCATGTTACATGTCCGATGTCGACAAAATATTTTCATTTTGTGCAACTGCGTAAAAAGCTTTTAAACATATAGTTCTAAAGCCCTTTTTTGAGTATTTGAAATGCATATTTTAGGTCAAAGTAAAGTTCTCATGGGTACACTAGCAGTTGCATAAGCAATAAGCAAAAGTGAATGAATGAATGATTGACAATTTCTTGTCATTCTGAATGACAAGAAATTCTAGTAGCACCACATGGTTAATCAAAATGTATTTATAAATATATTTTAAGTAACGACATTCATTTTGTAGAATAAGGATGCTATATTTTCAATTGTGCAGTTTTATATAAAACGTCTACTGCCAATACTGATTTCTTGGGCTAAAAACGCATGCAATCGCAAGACCTATGCATTTATGGACCATAAGTAAGTACGCTGCTAGTTCAATGAGGTTACCACATTAAGCTTCTCTGACAGTGTGAGACACCAAATGCAAGACATATACACCCCCTGACCATTTTATTAAGTTCACCTACTCTCACATAGTCTGGTCAGTTCTCAACTGAAGAAAATATGTAAAAAATAAAGTAGCCTAAGCATATGGTAAAATGTGCCAACTGTAAAAACTGTAGCTTTGGGTTCTACCCAAAGAATATGCTAGCCAGATTAATCCCTGTCTTAAAGAAGTTACTGCCTATGCACATGTATAATTCATCAGATTCTAGCAAGTCATCTGCTTACTTACTATGATTAAAATTATTTTGAATTGCAACGTTATTAAACTTGAAACATTATTATTCATTAAACAAACACATTTCTGTCACAACTCTAATCAACAAAAGAAAGAAAAAACAAGTAAAAATGTATTTTCGATTCTAATTCGACAATGCACATTGCAAGCAAAATGCACTGATAAAAATATACATTGCCATTGCATAGGCCTATTAACGACCCAAAAACAAATTGATCGTCTGATCTGATCGACTGAATATATCAACTGTTGCAATGTTAGGAAAACCAAGACGAGTTTTAATATAAGCCATTTCTAGTAAATAATAATTGCAGCCGTGTGAGAGATGGAACATCACAATGCACAGGAGCATGTAATTGTCAATGCTTTGCAGTTGCATTTTGTGCAAAGTGAATGTTGACAACATGGTGTTAGTTCTAAAGCCGAACACAACTGCACTGCTCTGGGTGCATTTCATTTATTATGAAAGTGTTATAATTAATCATCAACTAAAATGTCAATGGTGACAGCCCTAACTTCAGGTAGCCAAAATATAAATGCCACTTTTTGTAACACTGCAAAATACATCCCTAAATGTATAAAAAGCATTAAGGATACAGTGGTGGATGCTAGGTAAACCATTGGACAGTGGTAACCAATCACGTTGGCATTATTTGGTATTGCGTGTAGATGGCAAAAATGGATCAATCAAAAAATCATGCCTACAACTAGGGGTGGGCGATATGGGAAAAATATCATGTCACGATTTTTTCAGGAAAAATCACGATTCACGATTTTATCACGATTCTTTTTCATGTTGCTTTTTAAGACTATTTTGCAAATTACTGAGCCGCAATACAAGCAAATTATAACTCCATTTAAAAAATATAGCCCAACAAGGTAACAAAACATAAAAGGGAAAAAAATTTTAAAGTAGCATATTTTAATCACGTGTATATTTAATGGAAGTGCAATTGTGCAAAGAAGCACCCATTCTCATCCGCAGCTTCACCATCCATTCACTGTGTAACCTGCCATCCATCTACAGCATCAGATGATCTACTGTGTTATCATCCTGAATTAAATGAATTGTGAATTATGCAGTAAAACTTTTTAGTAAAATAGTATGTAGCCTATTTATTGTCTTATGTAACCATACAATACAAAATTAAAACCATGATTTTAAAATGCACAGGCTATGATATTTAAATTTCTAAAGATCGAATAAATGAAAATCCATCAAACTGTATGTCCTATTTTGATGTAATAAATGCTAAAACATTTTAGATCATAAGCGACGCGCAATCAAATGATTTGCGCATGATTGGCCGTATATATTGCAACACAGACTCTTGAAATACAAACATTAGGCTACAGTGTATAATCCGATCATTTACATTTGTAAAATGTATTAGACTATAGTAATTACAGTCCAGTAACTAAGGCACTGTAGGCAATGAATCACGTATTTTACAGTTTGTATATAGGTCACGGTCGGGTATATTCTGCTGTTACCCGGTAGATACATTAATCAATTTCGTTTTAAATTTTCGTTCTGTTTATTTAGTAAAACATATATTTCTTTATAAACGTAGGCCTACCTCTTTTTTTTAGTTCATTCAAATTCAACCAAGCCAATCAATCTATTATCTATGTATATCTCGCAGCTTTTATCTGCCTGAGAAGGACACGCATACTAACCGGTTGCACTGCGCTCAGTGTTTATTTGAGTTGTTATGAGTGCACATGAGACAGCAGTGCTTAATCCGTTACATATATCCAGTTTCATATAGATCGGACCAAAACGCGTCCATTTTCATGTAGACTAGACCAAAACGCGTCCAGTTTTAAACAGACCAGACCAAAACGGATCCAGTTTCATATAGACCAGACCAAAACGAGTCCAATATAGATCAGACTAAAACGAGATCAGACCAAAACGCGTCCAGTTTCTGAAAACGGGACAAGGTAAAATGCACGTATTTAGGAAAAGTCATGGAAGGACGAGGCTGTAGCTTTTCAACATTATATATTTATTTTAATTACTAACTGCAACGCCCGCGGGCATGGGCTGTTGGCGCTTCTAGTGTTAACACGCTGACATATAGCGCGCCGCGCATTGCATGTTGTTACGTGGCTGAAAAAACGCCATAGATCTGCATCTAATAGAATGTGCACTGGAGCGCGATTCTACGATATTTCCGAAAAAGTGAATCGTGGAGACATTTTAGTAGTCCACGATTAAATATCGTCATATCGCACACCCCTACCTACAACACAAAGAATGTGGAGAAGTAAAGGTCTGAAAACCTGCCTGAGGCACTATATTAGGACTTATTTTGAGTATTGATAAACAGGTTGTCAGATTTTTTTATTTAGTAGTAGTTCATATTACATAAAGTGAAATGGTCAATATGTGTGCAATAAATTAGCCAAAGTGTGCAGTGGTCAAATTGCACAGAACAATCAGTGATGTTGGGAGTGTAAGTTCTCCAAGTTGTGTGTTTTGAGGTGGAACAACCCTTACTAAATAAAAATGCTGGTGCTGGGCCTTTGAGACTCGGCTCTGTGACTAGAGCACCAAGCATGATTCATCATCAGCTCAACAGACGCAGGCCTCTGATCGTACGAGACGCAGCGGACGCGAGCAGGTGCTGTGACACATTCAGCATCCCCACAGAAACAATCTGGAATTAATTGAAAAAGCAGGAGTTGAGCTTCAGTTAACCGATGAGGTGAGTTTGAGGTGAGGGCATATGCAGACAAATACACAAAGCTTTCCTCAACATGTATTTCATTGTGCCATGCAAGGCGCACACGCTCAAACAATTTCATGATGCCTTTCTAATTGCCCATCAATCTATACCTACTGATAACAGCTTAGCTTACAAAAAAATCAAGCCTGATATTATCATTGCTGTTGCTTGCACACTTGTCACGGACACAAAAGCTCCTGCTTTAAACAAGGACAGGTCAAATCACCCTGGTCAGTCTGAAGGATTAGCATATTATGCTGTGTGTTTGAGAGCCGCAGTGCTTTCCTGCTGGTGTAACATGATCCTCGCAGGAAAACAGCTAGGCAGAGGGGTGACAGAGAGCTGGGACGTGTCAGGAAGGTCTGCCCAGCACGTCCGCTTTCAGGTGATAGACAATAATCAATTTAAAAGACAATAATCAATTTGAAAGGAACCATTCAGAACAGAACATTGTGGGATGCATAGGCCAATCTGATTCCCAGACACTTCCGCCCAAGTCGACCAACTGTCTGGTGGAACACCACATCAAACTCAGCATTTGGTTAGCAAATAGGAAGACCTAGAAAAACCTCTGGTGGATTGTCATTGGTTTAATACAACTAATCAACCAATGATTTCTCACAACCCCTTTACCAAGTACATACTTGCAAGGTAACTCCCAATAACAATTGATTCTAACTAGCTCGTTAAATAGTACATAGATACACGTTGGATAGAACTATATTACTTAAAACTTTGAGTAAAGTTACTACCTGGTTGGCAGTCAGAGTAAATTAACTTAGCCAATTCAGGGCGACGAGAGAAGAAAAAAAAATGTTTAGCTCTTGTTTAAAACTTGAATGAAATGTGCCTGTAAGCAGTGTGCCCGTCTCTCATTAGGCTCATCGTCACATGTTCTGTGTTTAACTTCCATATTCCTCACAGCTGATCCTAGGTCAGGAGTTCACCATTCTTTCCCTTTGGAATGAGCCAATGACAGGGCAGCTCAAAGAGCAACACTGGCTAACCCAGCTCAATTGATTGGGTCCAGTCATATGATCTCAACGCACACACACAAAATGGCACCTCGCTCAGAATTTCTCTCCTGGTTGAAAGCTTGAAGACATTGAGCCTCACAGCCCATGAGCAGGCAGTCTCTGATCTTTGGCCAAGTGCTTACAAGTCATTACTCAATTGAGTCGACACACAATGCCAGCCATTCGTTTTCATTTGTCTGACGTAGACTTTGACCCACACCCCCGCCTGCGCAAATCAGACATCAGATCAGATATTTCTGAGAAAATCCTAGCCTGCCAATCGGTACATCTGATCCTGGATCTGTTGACCCCTCCCCCCACTCCCATCCCTTCTGTAGGGTTTTCTAGGCATCTGAGGTTTCTAGTTTCAAGTCTGCTGATGAAGAAACTCCACAGTAAACAGAAGCACAAGCAATTGTAATTGTCCTTAGAATAATTGTGTATGCACGCATGCACACACACGCGTGCAGCAAAACCTACTTCCACGCTATTATTAATTAGTGTTACCAAGCAACCAGATGGTAACAGAGTGAACTGGATGTACGGAACTGTACGCTGCTGAAGCATGTGCAGTGTAAACAGACTAAAAGCTTTTATTTCAAAATTAAACCAGAAAGCAACCATCCAGCCATAGCAACCTAAAGTAATTACGGTATTGCAACAAGTGCATATTGCCTTCTGTTCTGACGTCAGGAATGATTACAGTGATTTCAGTGAATGGCACAATATAGAACTGTAAAAGGTAGATCTCGACAAAATCCATAGCAAATGTGACACAAATGGGACGTTGGATGGGGAAGATCATATCTATACCACTGAAATATCTAGATTATTCCAGGCAAAATCATGCAATCCCTGGCAACAGAACATTCAGATCATTCACAGGCACGCACATGTGCATGAGTGTGTGAAGCCCTCATTAGAGCAACGTGGGATTCCCCAAAACATACTTAAACCACCCTGCAAAGCAAGCCGACCCAGCGGTTGGTGTCAAGCCTGCCGGGCTGCTGGTCGCATAGGGTGTAGCACAGGGGCCACTTTATCACCAGGGCCACTGTCACAGAGCTGCAGAATTATGGCCACAGCTCAAACCAAATTAGCACTTGTTATGCAACCCTGGACTTGGCTCCCGGACCAGTTCATTATGCAGCATTCTCAGTCACTCGCTCTAGTTTGCTGTGGAGCCTAGGAACAGTTTAGCCTGGTAGGTTATAAGCTGGCTTGGAGTACCTATTAGTGCTGTGTGTGTGTGTGTGTGTGTGTGTGTGTGTGTAAGCATGTGAAGATTCCTTGTTACTAACAATGGCAAACATGCATTCCGAGAAAAAATGTCATGTGACTATGTCTGTCAACTAGTCTTTCCATTGACCTTCATTGTATGAACAGTTGTAGATTGCATAAAGAGCTTTGCTGGGTACTTCCAAAGTAAAATAATGTTTCCATCCACAAAAGAGAGAGAGCCTTCCCATTGTCATGTGACCACAACATGGAACAGTCAAAGCATCTGAAGTAATGAATCAGTAGTGCAAGTAACAGAATTTCCATCAAGTCTCATTACAATGGACATAAAATGCCATTTTCCATGCAATTACGAAGCAAATTCATGGAGTTTCAATGACCATTGGAGCTAATTAGAAAAAAGGGGAGAGGCATGCACGGCTATCCAATTTTATGCATTACAGAAAAACAAGCCCAAAAGGAACAGAGAATTGGCAAGTTCGGGCGGGAGCATGGAATTGGCAAGTTCAGGCTAACCCTATAAAATACTGCTAGAGAAGAACTACCAAGCTCCCGCCCGCTTTCCTGTTATTGGTCCAGGCACTATTTTATCGCTCACATGGTTGGCTGATTCCAAACCGATGAGGATCACTCTTCGGGACAGCTGCCAAACTAATGTTGGGATCCAGTTCTGCACTGTTGCAGTCGTAAAGCAATGCAAATCAATGGCATCACTTCCAAATCACTCACTGTGCCGTCATGCACTGCATGTTTGAAGCACATGCCAATTATTCAGCATAAAAGCACAAAAAGGGTTATAATATTATTTAAAAAATAAGCTTCAATTATAAACTAATTGGCATGTTGGAAAATAATATAAATGTGCCTATTCAAAGCAGTGCCCCATTTATGCATTTAATTATGAGAATAGGGGGGGAGACAGAACGAGGGTAGCTGCAGTGTGATGAAATACTATTCAAAGTTCACCACTGTGTATAACAGCAGCAGATAACAAATTGTATTCAACGGACTAACAAAGGCAACTAGTCAACCATTCAAAATGCTCTACAAATAGCTTTTTAGTCCAATCTGTAGTACTCTTAATAGCACTTTGATTTACGGGAGAATTTACCTATGAATAACATGCCATATGGTAAGCTTCTTGCAGGCCAAATTTATTGTTGCCCCTATATTCGATTTTGAAGCCACTTGACGGAACTCAAACTAGAATTAAATCGGGTGATTCATCACGATTCACTGAGTAAACAGAGATGCATAGCATTATTTAGATACTTGTACCAACGTTCTGGAAAACAATCACTCATACATCGGCAACACTTAAATTTGGAGATTCCATTGTCACTACAGAAAATAAAGCGGGTTTTGTTATGGAACAGTATCTCAAGTAAGAAGACTTGTATCGCATTCGCCATAATTATGACGTCAGCGCAAAAGGTTGACGAACAGTTCAGGAAGTCCAACTCATATTCCGAGCGTGTCGACGTTCCAATGTTGCAGCGTTCTGATCGCAAACGTTTCCAATAGAGACAGTGTCACGTCTTTCAATAGACAGAATAGCAATCGAAGACGTGAGCCTTAATTGAAGAGGATTTCCTACTTCGACTTGTAAGCCACAGAGACGTTTGGTCCTTCAACCACAACTATTCTTTTGGTTTCAATAAGCTCGTTTGCATGATGCAGTTAAAACCTCAAACTCCTTGCAATGTTTACCATCATGTCCGCTATGGGCATGGCGCTGTTCAATATGCGATCTTCACATTAATCTGCAAATAGAAAATCTCCAACTTTTCTATGTGAAACTGAAACCCATTAACCAAACTCAAAATCCCAAACAAAATTCGATTTACAATACTTAGTACACATTTAAAGTTTAACTTAATTAAAAAGGTCGCTGTAAAACAAAACTGTAATGAAGGACTCATCACCGAACCATCTATCGAAATACTGTAGCTATCTCGCTTCAGATAAGCGACACCGCCGTCGCTCGCCGATGCATACTGACATTTGTGTTGTACGGCATTAATTCCAACTAACTGCATAAAACATACTTATTCACAACCAAATACGCTCATTGTAAGTCACTCTAAATAAACTTACCGTAACTTGAAGTCCCATCAATATGAACTGCTATGTCAGGACCCTCGGATTCTGGAATCGGTAGTGTAATAGCACTGCCGCCATGTTCCTCTGCGATGACTGGGTGCTTGTTTATCTTACCAGTAGTCCTCCCCCACACGCGCAGGGCACCAGCACTCAATACCACAATAGACTTCGCTGCTCACAGGAGAGACGGCCAGAATGATGACACTGCAGCCAGCCGTAAAGCAACTGAGAAGCCAAACTGATATGAATGCACTGGCAGATTAAAGTGTATTAACCGCAATTAGAGTTTTTACCGATGCATTTTAAACTTCATTAGGGTTACCCTGCTGTGCTTTCTTCATTTGAAGTGTTAGTAAAACGTTTTACTTGCTTAATTTTGTTAATAAATAATATAATATAAGAGTATTTTAAATAGAAACCACTCAACGTCCTTAATTTTTTTATTAACAAAAAATCCGGTTATTTTCTATGAAGACCGCATAATTTACATACGTACCAAATTCATAATGTTGTTGTTATTATAGTGGCCAGAGAGACACTCATTGGCCACACCTGCTGGCGATAAAGGAAATAATTAATTTCCATGTGCATATATATAACATTTTGTAGCAGCAGTGTTACTATTGGACATGTGTTGACATATATTCAAAAAACATGTCTACCTTGTTTCTGTCTCAGTATTAAACGTCTTATATCTGTTGTATAATGTTTCTGTCTTTAGTTATTCACCTGTCCAGAGTGCATATTGAAATGAGCTAGCTGAATTTGGTCCATTTATTTCTCATATATTTTAAGGTTGTTGTTGTGCATGATCCCTTCCAAATGATCATAACACAAAATTGAGTGGTATAAAGTGATATTTTATATTAACTTTATCAACCTACATTGTTTAGAAGTAATTTTGTTTGAGAGGTCAAGTTGCATAGTTTTTAAAAGACTACTAAAGTACAGTAATGGATCAGTTCAGTAATGGATCAGTGTTGTATATATAAGAGGGACAACCCTAACATTTGGTAATATCCCAATGTTTTCTGTTGTGAATGGTTGTATGCTTTTGGCTTAAATACAAAATCAATGCCTTTACGGTCTGGCATCCTTCTCTGCTTATTATTGTCTGGTTCATTGGGTTAATTTACTCAGACTCCTTGATGTATACTGCCACCTAGTGAGGCCTTCTAGTAAAGTTGAAGACAAAACATTTATTGCCAAGCTATGTTGTTATACTTTTTATTTTATTTATACATTTTATTTTTCCCTACACTTTGATCTTGGTTGAAAATGATCACTTTTCACAGCATTTGTATATACACGTATTTGAACTGAAAACCGATTAATCAACATCCCGAAATGGCATTTTAAAACAATATGTTAACAATTAAAGAGGAAACCGCTTGTATAGTACCACCTGCCTATAGTGTGCCATATATGTTCATCATCCATCTTCTAGTACAAACATGAAAACATTTCAGGGATTCCAAAATTGCAGTCACATTCTTGAAAATACTCAGGCCAAACTCAATCGCATTATGTTGTGAATTGGACAGATTCAAATTCTCAGGAAAGCTGATCACAAGTTACTCTTCCATTTGGGGTACTGATGGGAATCGCCAATGGCTGAAAGAAAAAAAAAGAAACAATTAATAATAAGTGTAAACATCATGAAAATGGTATCACATTATTAAAATGCTGTAACAATGTAATGTAATATAATTAAACACTAAGTGGTATGTGGTGTATGAGCAATATACCACAGCTAACTTTTGTTCTTAAGCCCAATGCAACATGGGATGCCTGGATACAGCCCTTAGATACTCCCATTGTCATATTGGCCATACAACACAAACCCCAGAGGTGCCAGTGATATTAAAAACCAGGAACCAAACTAATTGTAACACAAACAGTATTTTCTTTAATTGTTTTGGGATAGTCTGATTATAATACAATTCTCAGTTAATCAGTTTTTTCAGGGTTAAAACTATCTGGTTTATAAGGCAAAATGTAAAACATACCAACAGTTATTTTACCCTCTTTCTCTAGTTTCTTCAAGTGATGAACAAGGTTTACATCTGCTGCGCTATGAAGATGTTCCGGTGTGTCCTTTTGGGGGGAAGGTCAAGCAAAATTTGTTATAGTGTATAGAACAATGTATACAGCATGTATTCAGAGTTTTGGCTAGATTATATTCTACAGCGAAAGCATTATCAGGCATATCAATACTTCACAGACACCCAAAGAGTAGCGTGTGACTACAAGATATAAAACACCTTATAAACGATTTTGACCAGTTCCATTGATGATAATGTTTTCCCTCCAGCTGCCTTGAGGACACTGAGGATCTGTTGCTCTCTGAGGTTTCTGTGGCTGATGTAATGCTGGATCTTTGAACTGGCATCTGGGACAACAGGACCATGACCTGCAATTTTGCCAGGAAACAAAACACGTAGAAGCGCTAGTTTTTGCAGCATTGGATTAAAAAGGAATTCCATACATTATTTAAAGATCAATAAAGAAATTTAAACTGAAAGCATTCTGTGGAATATAATTTTCAATTCTAGACATCATGTGGGAATTGTGATCAATGAGATAAGTGTGTCTTTGACAGAAGTGGTCCAGACAGGCACACATGTAAATCACAAGACACATAAAACCGTTGTAACATAACCCAAATTTGGAGCTTAGATACAATAACAAAGATATTACCGGTATTTACAACACCAGAGAGATTTCGATACCCATTTTGGTTAAACAAGTCTAATTCATCAAGTGTATTTATTTGATAATTACAATTAACGCATCATTTATACATATTTACATGAAAATTCTGCCTTCAATTCAATTTTTTCTCATGTCTCTGATCTAACAGGATTCATAATGAATTCATAAAAAACCTTGATATATATCTAAATAGAACTTTTGGGCAAGAGACAAATCTCCATTGACGAACATGGCAAAAAAGATACATTTACATATTCCATTGTCCGCTCATTCGTGAATGCTCTACTGTTCTGAAATTTACCTTATATGGTCAACGAAGGAAAGCAGAGTTGGAAGAAAGTAAGAAAAAAAATTGTTGAATGCATTATTAAGCTATTTATTTGTCACTAACACACAAAAAGTATACATATCTAGAAGTATGCTGTAAGTGTGCCATGGTATGAACCTACGCACTACATACTTTTTCTTTGCAATGATTTGACATCATTTTGTGAAGTGTGCAACTATTCTTTGGCACAAACGCTACTAACTAAAGTGTGAAAATGGAGACTTATATCTTTTATATTTAGAACCAAATTGGAATCCAAGAATCAATTCCTTTGGCATTCTTAAAACAATGACAAAAACCTGGGTATATTAGGTCAGCCTCTGAGTCCAGCAGGATTTGGAGAGATTTCATGTAATCATATAGGTCTTCAAAAACAGCCGTTCCCTCCCCCAGAATACAGTCTCCTGAGAAGATGGCCTTCTCCTCCTCCAGCATGAGAGCCATGTGGTCATCTGTGTGTCCAGGGGTGAACAGGACTCTGAACAGACAAATATACAAAATGACACGAAGACACACAAAGTATGAGAGACAGCGATTGCTACACATACACAGACATAACATTGGTAAAAACCCGTGGTCGAGTGGTTACACTAACGGCTCCATTCACATACAGTCATTTATGAGTTAACCCTGAACCCGTGAGCAAAGAAAACAAGTTATATTGTGTGACACTCATCTTAGATTTCTACATTAAGAAACATGGGATATATGTTAGGAGATATGTTGGGGTATTTGTAATGGTACGGGCAGCCATCTCATAGTAGTCCTTGCGTCCAATGATTGATCTGCATAGTCGTATAATGACAAAGAAATATATAACTTTTATGACAACATTTATAAGCAAGGATGGAAGCAGTTCTAATGGCAAAGTGTGGCACTATCCCTTATTAGGTCCTTGATAATAATACTTTGTAATGTACACCCCCTGTATCTGTCCAGAGGACATTTCTCCATTGAAGTATTGCACTAATAACTCAATGACATTTCTTCTTAGGGCATTGGATAAGTCGGTAGGGCTGTAGTTTTTTTCTTTTTATTGTAATTGCATTAATGGGTTTAAACATTTATTTTTATGAGCAATATAAAATTGGTGTACCTTTATCAATGCATGCGGTTGGAATTGAGCTCAAATGTCCAAAAGAAACAGGAAAGTGGTTTGGACCAATAGATTTGTTTTAATATAGGCATAATTAAGTGTGTACACCTTGTCACTCTGAGACTAGCGTTACCCAATCGACTCACTTTAGTGTGGCTCCCTCCGTCTTTATGACATCTCCATGCTTCAGGTATGTGATCGTCTTACATTCTCCTATTCTTTCATCAGTTGGAGAAGAGCGAGGGATCTTGCTGACTTGTAAATCAGAACCTGCATGGAAAAATTTAAAGACACTAGGCTTCTGAACCTGTCATCATCTGGCTGACTGAATGGTTGCACCCCAAATAGCAAGCCTATTTCACAGTGCAATAATTTTTGAGGGTCTTTGGCAAAAAAAATGTGTAGACTAAGTTGGAAATATGGTGAAAATGGGAAAACAGCAACTGACAGCAATATTGTCGCATCAATGTGTCACTCTCTTCTACCTCCAGTTATATCCCTGCAGATGTCTGTCACTCCGCCTATATGGTCGTGATGCCAGTGGGTGACAATTATCTCCTGGATGTCAGTGTTGAACTGGCTCAAGGCTTGTTTGAGACTTTTGATGTACTCAGGGATGGCAGGCTCTCCAGTGTCAATCAACACGCGTCTAAAAATATGGTATTTATTTCAGTCAGCGCCGTTTCATTAGTTTTCATATAATACAACTCTCAATTTTAAAATTATATTTAAATATCTTTTCTATAATTACACCTGCGCCAATGTCAGATAAGTGCAAGCGCCGCCAACAACTCACAAAATGAAATACCTTTTTCCGGTTCCAACTAAATATGTATTAGTTCCTTGTAGTGTCATAGGACTAGGGTTACATCCCAGGATTCGCACAACTCTGAAAGACAACTGCTCGATACGAGGAATTATGGCACTCATCGTGTGACGGTGAATATAAATGTGAAATCAATCGCAATAGTGTTTACATCATTAGGAACGTGAAAAAATAGAATGTACTTTCCACTCTCAAAACATTCAGGGTTATTTCCGGTATGACGTGTAGCCTCGTTTTCAAAATAAAACCAGGGGTTGTACCGTTGTATGAGGGTAGTAACTGACGTGGGTCAACAGATGGAGCCATTATCATCCTCAGAGATTACATGACTGCATGCTATTCTAAAGACTGTTCGATGAGTCTTCGTAATATATGAACAGCCTTGGCTTAATAGAATGAGAAAAAAATGACAATACAAACACTCGAAGGACAATTTTATCTCTAAATCAACCTTTTTGTATTGTAAGCTTTTGGTTTATCCAGCTCATACAGGTAGAATTACATTGCTGTCAAATCAGTCTACATAATGGGAAATACACTACCATTCAAAAGTTTGGGGTCGCTTAGAAATATCCTTGTTTTCAAAAAGAAAAGCATTTTTTGTCCATTAAAAGAACATTGACCTGTTTATAAATACAGTGTAGACATTTTCTATGTTGTAAATGACAATCGTAGCTGGTACATAGGCCAATTATCAGCAACCACCAGTCCTGTATTCCAAAGGCACTTTGTGTTTGCTAATCCAGGTTTATCATTTTATCTAATTGATCATTAATTGATCATTAAAAAACCTTTTGCAATCATATTATCACAGTTGACTAAAGAAGCAATAAAACCATCCTTCTTTAGACAAGTAGAGTATCTGGAACATCAGCAATTGTGGGTTTGTATTGTCAAAAGACAAAAACAAAAAACACATTTTCTAAAACTCATCAGTCTATTATTCTTGCTCAGAGAAATGAAGGATATTCCATGCGAGAAACTGCCAATAAGCTAAAGATTTATAGTTTACAATGTATTGTAGTCCCTTCACTGAACAGCCCAAACTGTCTCTAACCAGAATAGAAAGTGGAGTGGGAGGCCCCAGTGCATATCTGAGCAAGAGGAGAAATACATTAGTATCTAGTTGGAGAAACAGATACCTCACAGGTCCACTGGCAGCTTCATTAAATAGTACCTGCTAACCATCATCGTCAACAGTGAGAAGGCAACTGGGATGCTGGCCTTCTAGGCAGAGATGTAAAGAAAAAAAAACATATGTCAGACTTGCCAATAAAAAGAAACGATTGAAATGAGCAAACAGTACAGACACTATGAGTATGAAGTGTTCAGATCACAAAGAAAAACATTTGTTAAATGCAGACTAGAAGAAAATATGGTGGAGGAGTGCTGGACACCATCTGTCAAGCATGATGGTGCCAATGTGTTGATCAGGGGTGCTTTAGTGGTGGTAAGTAGTACATTTGTACAAGGTATAGGGGATTTTGAAGAACGGTGGTTATCACTTATTTTCAATGCAATGCCATATCCAGTGACCAGCTCTTGACTGCATTTCTTCCTAGAACAGGACAATGACCAAAAGCACAGCTACAGACTATGCTAGAACTATTTAGGGAAGAAGCAGTCATCTGATATTTCGTCTGTAACGGAGTGGCCAGCCCAGTCACCGGATCTCAACCCTGAGCTATTGTGGGAGCAGCTTGGCCGTATGGAACATAAGAAGTCCCCATCAAACCAATCCAACTTATTGGAGGTGCTTCAGAAAGCATGGAGGGAAATCTCCTCAGATTACCTCAACAAAAAGAGTCTTGCCAGAGGCCTGCAAGGCTGTAATTACTGCAAATGTAGAATTCTTGAAAGAAGCAACTATTATTTTTATTTAAAAAAAAACATTTCTAACCTTGTCAATTACTATAGTTCCTATTCATTTCACTATATTTCCTAATACTACTAATTTCACGTGTGTTTTCATGGAACAAAAGGACATTTCTAAGTCACCCTATAAACCTGTAGCCTATGTGATATATTAAAACATTGGCTTTGCAGTAACATGCACTATTAGCCATATTGTTGGTAGGGCTATGCTATGCACACCATAAGAAACATACAGATATTTTATTGATTTTATTCATTCTATTACCCCGCTTATTGTAATAGTACAGTCATATCAACAAGAGATCGATACATTCAAATGAACACATAAAACTGAGATAAAGATGCAGCAATACATTGTACTTAGGACCAACAATCCACCCCACTGACTGCTGTGTTTGATATTTGTCTCTCATAAATTCTGACCTATAAAACTGTCTGCTTGCTCTATATAATATTTACAAGAGTGTTGAGAGGTAGAAAGGAGACCTTTCCTAAATGAAATGGATCCTGCCATCTGGGCATCTGGGCCCCTTTCTTCTCTTCTCCATGTAATTACATAACATAATGGCTATGCAATCTGCCTGTAATCTCACATTATCATCACTTCACTTTCCTCTGCACCTCGCTGACTCTCTCTCTCTTTCCCTCCCTCGCGCTCTGTCTGTCTGTCTATTGCTCTCTCTCTCTCCAAAGCCACTAATTCAATATAAATGTAAATTGCTGAGCTAAAGAAAGAAGAGACATTTAGAAATCTCATTTTTATTATTTACATGGCTAATCCGAATACATTGTTCCGTTTGATTTTTTAGAAAACGAATGAGTTGTAGAAGGTAAGTTAAAATGAGAGTGAAATGACAACGATTGAAGACTATATTGGATAAAACATTTTGTTACAGAGATCCTAGTGGTCTTGTTCTAGGTCTTCCGAAAACTGTATTTGTTAATACGTTTTGTTATACACATCCCAGTGGTCTTGTTCTAGGCCTTCAGAAGACTCTATGGGTTAATACGTTTTGTTATACACATCCCAGTGGTCTTGTTCTAGGCCTTCAGAAGACTGTATTGGTTAATACGTTTTGTTACACACATCCCAGTGGTCTTGTTCTAGGCCTTCAGAAGACTGTATTGGTTAATACGTTTTGTTACACACATGCCAGTGGTCTTGTTCTAGGCCTTCAGAAGACTCTATGGGTTAATACGTTTTGTTATACACATCCCAGTGGTCTTGTTCTAGGCCTTCAGAAGACTGTATTGGTTAATACGTTTTGTTACACACATGCCAGTGGTCTTGTTCTAGGCCTTCAGATGACTGTATTGGTTAATACGTTTTGTTACACACATCCCAGTGGTCTTGTTCTAGGCCTTCAGAAGACTGTATTGGTTAATACGTTTTGTTACACACATCCCAGTGGTCTTGTTCTAGGCCTTCAGAAGACTGTATTGGTTAATACTTTTTGTTACACACATCCCAGTGGTCTTGTTCTAGGCCTTCAAAAGGCTGTGGTATTCAAACATGAGCCTGATTATCTTTATAGAAATATAACACTCATTTTATCATAATTTATTATTCAAAACGCAAAAAAATGTGGTGTAATTACATTACCCATTTAGAAACTTAATTTACCAATGGATGAAATGAAGGGAGAAAAAAACTGAGACAGGAAAGGAGAAGCACACATAGAGGGATGGAGAGAAAGAGATAAAGAGAAGAGGAAAGAGACCAACTCGTTGGGCCGAGACACCGGCTGTTAATAATATATGACCAAGCAGGTGTGGCAGGATGAGAGTGTTAAATATGGATTATAGATTACGTCCATTTTAGGATAGATGCCTGATGTGTAATCCTTTAGTACCTCGCTGCAATCTACATCCATTAATCTTTTATGGGACAGTCAGGAGGATGCTGAGTCACAATTATCAATATCCCAGTTTCAGTGTGTCGTTATGAAAGTATTATACGAACACCAACAGCCTCCAGTTTGAAATTTATATTATATTCTTTCTGTACTCCTATTGGCTGTATACTAGATACTGTTCAGAATTTTTGTATTCAAGTCATATGCCACCAACATCACCCTTTTAGTCTTAAACCCTTTCTAAGAAGGAAAGCTTCAGTGTAGCACGGCTGTTCAGGTCAAAGCGATAACATTTTATTTTTGTCTGCATCATCTCTGCTTGAAATATATCAACATTGTCTGTCCCCTGACAACTCACTTTACTTAGTGAAGGGTGCTTGACTTGCAATCGTTCCCCGTCTCGCTGTAACAACGATTTTGTACCGTGGTCTACAGTTGAATCCCAAATGGCACCCTACCACCTATTACAGGGAGCTACTTGGGTAAGGCAAAGGTAGGCATTTGGGATTCAGACAATTAATTGTTCTAAAAATAAATGCAGCCAGAGGTCATATTGGTATACTGAACATATTCTGAAACAAAACCATGACGCTATTGAACTGTCCAATCCTTTATCTCCCCTGTCTTGGCCACAGCACCGTATCAATACGCCAGCAAAATTGAAGGTGATGTGTATAACAAGGCAGTCTGTTGAGGTGCAGGCTGACAGACTTAGAATTCGTCACTAATGGCACAGAGCCGTATTGAAAGTAGTCCACTATATAGGAAATAGGGTTCCATTTTGAATTGCATCTAGACACAGTTAGCCTAGCTGATCTTACTTTGCCACATTAGCATTCTCCATGTTTCCAAGTCTGCCTGCTCCTAGCTCTCCACAAGAGTGGGCTGGCTAGATATGCTTAATGAGTTTCATCAGCAGGAATATATTAAATCCTGTCAGACGGAAAAGCAATGAGGGCTTTATAAAAACATATTCAAATGTATTGGTTTTCCACACTGAATAGAACTTGTACTTGAGAGAGCAAGACAGCTGCCGTTTGGCACTGCTGTTGAATATCCAGACTTCATAATTTTCAACTGTCCATGTCGTCTCTTCGCTTGCTGCTCTTTAATTACCATATTCTTTGATTACTGCTTGACTTGTAGTGAACACAACACACGGCCGTTTATAGATTGCAGTCGTTTTTGAGTGTTTGTACATCATTGTAATATTCAGTTACGTACGTTCTGACAGACTGACAAGGTCTAAAAACTTCTGCCTCATGCTCTAATTTAATAGAGGCTGCAATATTTTTAAGATTCATCATTTTGTATTCTGTTAAATGTTGCTGTAAAGGAGACATACTTGTTTTTATTTAACAGCAGGTGAGGTACAAACTACAGAGTTGTGTCCGTTTGATATATGTTAAAATAACACAATACGGTGTGTGGCACTTACAAACGAACCTGGTGGCAAACGTCAAAGATTGTTACTCAGCTGCTTGTGTCTGTGTAGGACTAAATTACAGCTGTTCAGTTTGCCAATACGCTGATTCATGGCAGGCCGGTGTCATAGTCTGCTCTGGACTCGAGCCAAATAGGGAGAAACCGTTAGACAGCCACAGGAAGGTGCTGACTAATCTGAGCAGTCATGGAGAGAAATAATTGCGGGAATGGGAGGAAAAAGAGGAAGAAAAGGAAACGGCACATCCAGGGGCTATTTTTTGGATTAAACTTTTAGGGGGGCTGAGCCCCTAATGAGAATATTTCTCCAGAATAAGAAAAAAACATAAGCTCTTTGAACCTGCAATTGTTTCTGCTCTGAGACTGTCACCAACAGACAAGTTCGCAATCTAACGTAGAGCACTAACAATGATTTCATAAAATAATAATAATCCAAACACATTATGTTTTTGTTAATCATTTTTAGGGGCACTGAGAATAAATGTAGGCGTGCTCAGCACCCCTAACGAGTCTAAAATCACCACTGCCAAATTGTAACAGTGTGTAATAGACGTCGCAAGCAAGCTAACTGTAATGTTAACAGTGTCTTTTAAATTCGACACCAGTTATGTGGCAATAATATTAAAAAAAAATGCATTTAATGTAGTTAATGTCAAACATTTGTTAATTTATGACTATAGAATTTGGTCATAATGAAAGTTTACTCTGCATCTCTCTGTTCAAACTTACCACAAATTCACACTGTTGCATATGAATCCTTTCAGACCCTTTTTATGTCTGCTCGCTCTGAAAGTTATCTTGGCAGTCTTCAGCCAGAGGTAGCAAACATAAACCAAGTTATTAGGTAGGCCCATGGATGTATTAAAGGTAGGCCTAACAAGAGTCAGGTGCGCTTGCAGCAGCTTTCATCAGGTCCTAGTGCCTGGAGGTTAACATGCAGCGGAACCGTTGACGAAAAAAAGAAATCACAGACAAAATATAATAATAGACAAAAAATATACTGATTGACATGTCGATTTTTTTAGGGGGGGCCGATAAATATTTTAGGGAGACTTAATGGGTCTAACGACGTCCCTGGGAAAATCAAAAAATGCAACCAGGGCGTCCATCTCTAAAATGTGAATAAAATGGTGAGCAGGCTGATGAGATGAGGAATGCATACAGTCAGCAACTCGTCATAGTCGGAGGCGTGGTCTGGCTGGGGGAAAACACCGCGACCATCGTGTGTATTTCAATGACAAAAATGACGTATTGGGAGTCATTGACGCCTGCCGACCGGCAACGTAAGATTACCAAATTAACTGCAATAGGTTATGATTGCACTTATTTAAAAACTGGGTCAATGACCCAACCAAATGGTCGAAGGTCTCGTTTCCAGACATATTTTGTTATCTGGTTGAATCACCATGTTAGACATCGTGGTAGCTGTAGCGGTAGCATTAGCCTATAACTCAATCAACTTTCCTATGTTGCATTATACAATAACTCCATAAAACATTGTCACCAATTGTACGTATGTTTCACTCCAAACTATTAATCCTTTTGTAAAACGGTGATCAGTAGTATGAAGTTGCGAGGGATTGTGCTGACAGTTATTCCTAACTCTCCCTAACTAATAACTGTATCGTAATTACAGTTATCCCTAACTCTCCCTAACTAATAACTGTATCGTAATTACAGTTATTCCTAACTCTCCCTAACTAATAACTGTATCGTAATTACAGTTATTCCTAACTCTCCCTAACTAATAACTGTATCGTAATTACAGTTATTCCTAACTCTCCCTAACTAATAACTGTATCGTAATTACAGTTATTCCTAACTCTCCCTAACTAATAACTGTATCGTAATTACAGTTATTCCTAACTCTCCCTAACTAATAACTGTATCGTAATTACAGTTATTCCTAACTCTCCCTAACTAATTACTGTATCGTAATTACAGTTATTCCTAACTCTCCCTAACTAATAACTGTATCGTAATTACAGTTATTCCTAACTCTCCCTAACTAATAACTGTATCGTAATTACAGTTATTCCTAACTCTAACTGTATCGTAATTACAGTTATTCCTAACTCTCCCTAACTAATAACTGTATCGTAATTACAGTTATTCCTAACTCTCCCTAACTAATAACTGTATCGTAATTACAGTTATTCCTAACTCTCCCTAACTAATAACTGTATCGTAATTACAGTTATTCCTAACTCTCCCTAACTAATAACTGTATCGTAAAGTAGCGTTTTATATTTAGATAAGGGTAATTATATAGGCTATGCACTTTCTGAAACAACCATACACAGTTTTGATAACGTTAATAATGAACACAATGTTAACATAGCCACGTAATCCGACTGCACACATACACATGTTTAGTATTGGGATTCCATACCTTCCCCTGATCATCCTCACGCCTTATTGCTTGTAGACATTTTGTCCACCTTTTCGGTTCTGTGTGTTTATTAGGAAGGATGTAGAACTTCAATTCATAATTTGTTTGTTTATTGGCGGTTCAGAAAACGACACAGCAACTCTTCGGCATGATTGTCACTTGTATTTCAATTAGCGCCAAGGCAATGTTTTCCCCCAAGGGCAAAATTCACATCACGTGACGGGGGGTTCCCGGGGGTGTTCCCAGACCAACATGTATGTATAACATGAGTCCCCTTGAATCCCCAAAGCTGTAGGCAAACTGTACGCAAAATACTGTGTTTGGAAGGATCAATGGCAGCGCTTCGCATATAAATCTAACCGAACTGACACCAAAATACTGAAAAAGGATGATATATCCGACGCTAGGGTAGGTAAATGCCAACCCAATGGTAACCCAATATTTGTTGCTTTTCGTTTGCTTAGAGATGGGTCGTTTGCGAATACAAATTAAAAAAATGTAAGTAAATACAATTAACTAACTTAAAGAACAAAACAAGTAACAATATATAATATAATATAGGCCGAGATGCTCAAACGCACATATTTGTCCTGACGGTCTACTAAGGCCTACTACTAAGGCAGTCCTAGGCAGTTCTTCCTGTCAATCAGACACGCGGTGTCAACCAATGAACCAATGAACCAAAGATGCGTGAGGGAAGGCGGAGCCAACTCACTCACAGCCATGCACTTAACAGCCCTAGAGAGACATGAAGGACAGCTGGGAAAACTACAGCTGGGAAATGAGTCGGAAGCACAGTATAATTTGGATGCATTTAAATAATGTAGACAATGTTAGAGCACCTCCCCGGGAATCATCACCTTAACGTGGTGGAGAGGTTTGTGTGCCCCTATGAACCTGAGGGCTGGGTTGTCTGGAGCTTCATGCTCCTGGTAGGGTTTCCCAAGGCAAAGTGGTCTCAGGCGAGGGGCCAGACTAAGAATGGTTCACCAAGACCCCATGAAAGATCGAGGAAAAAGGAGCGAGACCCTGCCTGGAGGAAGCCCAGGGCCCTCGTCTGGAGCCAGGCCCAGACGGCGGGCTCGAAAGCGAGCGTCTGGTGGCCGGGTTTGCCACGGAGCCCGGCCGGGCACAGCCCGAACGAGATACGTGGCATCTCTCTCCTCTCCATCCTGTGGGCCCACCACTCACAGGAGCAACCGCAGGGGTCGGGTGCGCTGTCATATGGGTGGCAGTGAAGGTGGGGGGTCTCGACGGATCAGACCCGGGCGGCAGAAGCTTGCTTTGGGGACGTGGAACGTCACCTCACTGGGGGGGAAGGAGCCAGAACTTGTGCGTGAGGTGGAGCGATACCAGTTGGATCTGGTGGGACTTACCTCTACGCACAACCGTGGCTCTGGAACCTTACTCCTGGATAGGGGTTGGACTCTGTTCTTCTCTGGAGTTGCCCAGGGTGAGAGGCGGCGGGCTGGTGTGGGGATACTCACGAGCCCACGTCTGAGCACGGTGGTGTTGGAGTTTACCCCGGTGGATGAGAGGTTTGCCTCCCTACGCCTAAGGGTGGTGGGGGGGAAAACTCTGACTGTTGTTTGTGCTTATGCACCAAACAGCAGTTCAGAGTATTCAGCCTTCTTGGAGACCCTGAAGGGAGTCCTATATAGGGCTCCAGTAGGGGACTCCATCATTCTGCTGGGTGACTTCAACGCACATGTGGGCAACGATGGAGACACCTGGAGAGGCGTGATTGGGAGGAACGGCCTCCCTGATCTAAACCCGAGCGGTCGTTTGTTATTGGACTTCTGTGCTAGTCATGGATTGTCTATAACAAACACCATGTTCGAACATAAGGAGGCGCATAAGTGTACATGGTACCAGAGCACCCTAGGCCGAAGGTCAATGATCGATTTTGTAATCGTATCGGCTGATCTAAGGCAGCATGTTTTGGACACTCGGGTGAAGAGAGGGGCAGAGCTGTCAACTGATCACCATCTGGTAGTGAGTTGGATCAGAGGGTGGGGAAAGACTTTGGACAAACCAGGTAAGCCCAAACGGGTAGTGCGGGTGAACTGGGAACGTCTGGAGGAGGCCCCTGTCCGAAAGATCTTTAACTCACACCTCCGGCGGAGCTTTTCAGGCATCCCTGTGGAGGTTGGGGGCATTGAACCTGAGTGGGCAATGTTCAAAGCTTCTATTGCTGAAGCTGCGGCGGTGAGCTGTGGTCTCAAGGTCCTAGGTGCCTCAAGGGGTGGTAACCCTAGAACACCGTGGTGGACCACGGTGGTCAGGGAAGCTGTCCGACTGAAGAAGGAGGCCTTCAGGGATATGCTAGCCCTGGGGACTCCGGAGGCAGTTGCAGGGTACCGACAGGCCCGAAGGGCTGCAGCCGCTGCCGTGTCAGAGGCAAAGCAGCGGGTGTGGGAGAAGTTTGGAGAAGCTATGGAGAAGGACTTTCGGTCGGCACCAAAATGCTTCTGGAAAACCGTTCGGCACCTCAGAAGGGGAAAACGGGAACCATCCAAGCTGTGTACAGTAAGGATGGGACACTGTTGACCTCAACTGATGATGTGATCGGGCGCTGGAAAGAGCATTTTGAGGAGCTCCTGAATCCGACCTACACGCCCTCTAGTACAGAGGCAGAGCTGGAGGCTGATGGAGGGTCATCGTCAGTTTCCCTGGGGGAAGTCGCTGAGGTAGTCAAACAACTCCACAGTGGCAAAGCCCCAGGGACTGATGAGATTCGTCCAGAAATGCTAAAAGCTTTGGGTGGGGAAGGGCTGTCTTGGTTGACACGCCTCTTCAACATTGCATGGAAGTCTGGGACAGTGCCAGAGGAGTGGCAGACCGGGGTGGTGGTTCCCTCTTTAAAAGGGGGACCAGAGAGTGTGTGCCAATTACAGAGGTATCACACTCCTCAGCCTCCCTGGTAAAGTGTACTCCAAAGTGCTGGAAAGGAGGGTTCGGCCAATAGTCGAACCTCAGATTGAAGAGGAACAATGCGGTTTTCGTCCTGGCCGGGGAACCACGGACCAGCTCTTTACTCTCGCAAGGATCCTGGAGGGGGCCTGGGAGTATGCCCATCCAGTCTACATGTGTTTTGTGGATCTGGAGAAGGCGTATGACCGGGTACCCCGGGATCTTTTGTGGGAGGTGCTGCGGGAGTATGGGGTGAGGGGTCTCTTCTCAGGGCCATCCAATCTCTGTACGCTCAAAGCATGAGCTGTGTCCGTGTCCTCGGCAGTAAGTCGGATTCGTTCCAGGTGGGGGTTGGCCTCCGCCAGGGCTGCGCTTTGTCACCAATCCTGTTTGTAATATTCATGGACAGGATATCAAGGCGTAGTCATGGGGGGAGGGGTTCCCGTTCGGTGGGCTGATGGTCACATCACTGCTTTTTGCGGATGATGTGGTCCTGATGGCCTCATCGGTCGGTGACCTTCAGCACTCACTGGATCGGTTCGCAGCCGAGTGTGAAGCGGCTGGGATGAGGGTTAGCACCTCTAAATCTGAGGCCATGACTCTCAGCAGGAAACCGGTGGAGTGCCTACTCCGGGTAGGGAATGAGTCCTTACTCCAAGTGAAGGAGTTCAAGTACCTCGGGGTCTTGTTCGCGAGTGAGGGAACAATGGAGCGGGAGATTGGTCGGAGGATCGGAGCAGCGGGGGCGGTGTTGCATTCGCTTCACCGCACCGTTGTGACGAAAAGAGAGCTGAGCCGAAAGGCAAAGCTCTCGATCTACCGGTCAATCTTTGTTCCTACCCTCACCTATGGTCATGAAAGCTGGGTCATGACCGAAAGAACTAGATCGCGGGTACAAGCGGCCGAAATGGGTTTTCTCAGAAAGGTGGCTGGCCTCTCCCTTAGGGATAGGGTGAGAAGCTCAGTCATCCGAGAGGAACTCGGAGTAGAGCCGCTGCTCCTTTGCATAGAAAGGAGCCAGTTGAGGTGGTTCGGGCATCTTGTACGAATGCCACCTGGGCGCCTCCCTAGAGAGGTGTTCCAGGCACGTCCAGCTGGGAGGAGACCTCGGGGAAGACCCAGGACTAGGTGGAGAGATTATATCTCCACACTGGCCTGGGAACGCCTCGGGATTCCCCAGTCAGAGCTGGCTAATGTTGCCCGGGAAAGGGAAGTTTGGGGTCCCCTGCTAGAGCTGCTACCCCCGCGACCCGACCCCGGATAAGCGGTTGAAGATGAGATGATGAGATGATGTTAGAGCACAGTGTTGAATTTGCCAAAACAAAATATAAAGCCGGTTCTACACACAACCTTCCCCGGCATATGTGAACTGTGCACCCAGCGGCAACAGTGCTCGTATATGCCGGGGTAGGTTCTGAAAGTAGCCGGCTTGTGGCTTGCTGCCACACGTGGCGATGGATCCACTAAGTCAAGTAGTTCGACTCCATGACCCACATTAAAACTTCTATGAACATGTTGATGCCAAATCAATGTCTGGTAACAAACTGAGATTAGGAGCACTCCCTTTAAGATAGTGCACCTAATCTCAGCTCGTTACCTGTATAAAAGACACCTGGGAGCTAGAAATCTTGCTGATAGACAGAGGATCAATTACTTATTTCAATTAGTAAAATGCTAATCAATGTATAACTTATTTGAAATGTATTTTTCTAGATTTATTTTGTTGTTATTCTGTCTCCCACTGTTCAATTTAAACCTACCATTAAAATGATAGGCTGATCATGTTTTAGTCAGTGGGAAAATGTACAAAATCAGCATGGGATCAAATACTTCCTTCATTTGCTGTATGTAATGGATAATTATAGGATATCTGAATAGTCCAAAGTAGCAATCTCTGGATGTGTGAAGAAATTTGGAAAAAAGAGCAATGTGCCGATATTGAGAATATGTATATGTAAATCGTGCAAAAAAGCAGTATCTAGATGTGTAAACAGTTGTATATACAGTTGTGCAAAAGAAGAGCAATGTCAAGATAAAGTCTGCAGAGTCTAAATTCAATGTACACAATTTCAAGCAGACGTATTCATTGAATCATTATATTTGAATTGCTTGAACACCATCATAGTGAAGCTATCGCAAACTGTTTGAATTGAAAAAATAGACGTTTTCAAAGAGACGTTTTGGTGAGCTGAGCCAACGTGCCAGCTCACTGAAAAAAGCAGGAATTCCCATCACTATTGCCCAAGCCATCCGCTGATGTTTTATTTTTCTCCCCAAAAGCACATTCAGACAAGTTTATTTCGATTCAAAATAAACCTGCGAAGGAAAGTGCCCTGGGAAAATGAATTTCCAATTAAGATTTGTATTACAAGTTGATAAATAGAGAGTATTTAAGGGCCTCGGAAGTGTGATCGTGCTTATTTCATGGATGTCAAGTGCAAGATCTTACCATTTTCATTTAATCTTCAATGATTAATTCTGTCTCCTTTAAAACTACACATCAGTGTCCTAAATGTTACCAAATAATGTCCATGTATTATTAATGGAACCTTACCCAAACAGTTATGCTATATAGGGATTAGGGTGTATATTGGGATTAATTCTATGCATGGGAATGAGTCAGTGCCTTTATTTTGAAGAGCACATTAAGAAGCCACCTGTCAAGGGACTGCAGTTTTCTGATTTTGATCCAAATGAGCCGCGTGTCACCCTGTCATTACACTGGCCTCGCTAGCTCTTTAATGGGGTCCCTACCCACGCACTTTCTCATCTAGAATTGTTTCAGTTATGCTCTCTGAATGTTAATTTTAAAGAGCTGAATATTCTTCCCTACTTTACTAATTTCCCAAAAGCAAGGGGGTGACACCTGATGAGGTTCCACGTCACTTTCAAAGGAACACATCTTTTTTCATCTCTTCATTAAGAGTGAGCTGTTTTAACTGTGTGGAGAGAGAAGCGGATATCTTGAATTCGTACATACATTTTAAAACTTTTATATGAATCATATGCATGTTGGACGCTAAAGAATGGCGCCTTCTCAGTATCTGATTCTTAACATATTGTCAAATCGACACGGCCTTCTATGTATCGAGTTGAGAGCAATTAATTGTACTCAAACAACTACACTTCAATTTCGATACAAAACATCTGAGATGAAAGCATCTGTGATAGATTGGCTGGCAGAGAATAGAGATACAGAATGAGCATTGTCGCCTTCTGAAAGAACAGGTTAAAAGCCTAAAGCTAAAGCCTCCCCTTTCATTCTAGATTAAGCCAAAGAATGAATCTGTAGGTAATGCCGACCTCTGGCCAGAGAATAGAAAGCTGTTTTTTCTGTCCGATGCAAAGCCATATTGGATTCAGTCAAAGAAGCTTAAGTTAAAAGTAAGCTTTCTCCCCATATACCATATGATGTCACTTTATGATAGACTGGTTGTGGCTTTATAAAATCCTGCAGGAAAAAGTTTGCGGAGACCAGAATGTTATTTCTGACGCTCTTATGGGACTACAGTTGAAATTTGTTCTATCCCGAAGACATCCCGCACATCTAGGTTAATTCCCACCAGAGTTCTCAAGAAGAACCTCTAGGATTTGGAGATAGTCCTGAGAGACATGATGGTTTGAAAATTCTGGTAGGAATTCCAGTAGGATAAATGCAAGACCTTTTAGTAATGTAGTAATGTTATACTAACCTGAGGATATACAAATGTCAACGATTTTCGCTAATAGTAAAAAAAGAGTATATATATGTTGCTTTTTTATATCTCTAATAAAATTTTAAATTGTTAGTTTGAAACTTGGACAGTCAAGCACTTCGCAAGTCTATGATACTTTATCAACTGTCTTCAGATTAGCCCTTTGGGTACCGATATATGTCTCTAGTAAAAAAAAGTTGGAGGTAGCTTTGTGAGTCCATTACATTTTTACTAGGCCAATGAAATGTAGTCTTGATGGGGAAACGATTCCGTTACATAGAAACCCTTACTGCCAATATATATCCAATTTGTATGCCACTGATTGACAGAGTGGTATTTACATGATTAATATAATATGTCTATATTTCCTATAATAATAAACAACCATTACTTCATATTCATAATGAAAAATAACAAAACCTATTATAATAAAGAGAGCGTCATACATTTACACACAGAGTAATACAAATAGCTCAAAGACCACATTGTTATCTCTGTATTCACTGTGTGTGTGTGTGTGTGTGTGTGTGTGTCATGAATTGACCGGCGTAATGTAGCCGAAAGAACCAACAAAAACCATAAGGGAGCAACAAGACAGGACCCACAGTCAAACCCAATGGGTTAGTCCATCAGGACGGGTCCAGCCCTTACAAGGCCCTTATGGTTTTTGGTGGTTCTTTCGGCTATCTGGGGAGCTAGCCTTTTAGTGGGGGATACTGTCACGAATGGTGTGGGGGCGTGGCTACACAGACCTTTCGGTGATTCACTTCCTTGTTTATGTTTTGTCACTCAGCTGTTTCTTATTGTAATCTACTGGGCTATAAAAGGGGAGCTAACAAGTCACTCCTTGTTCAGCATTGTTACATGTCACGGTAAGATAGAGAGGTGTGGGTTGTTATTTGACTATTGTGGTTTCTGGGATGTTTTGTATGTAAGTCGCTATATGCGCACATTTCCTTTTCAGTTAACCAGTTAGTCTTTTTTGCCGTTTGTGGTTTGTTTTGAGTTGTGTTGTGCCTCAATAAACCTGTTTGAAACGGATTATCGGGCTCTGCAAATGGCTTGCTACACCACACTACGCCGGTCAATCAATGACAGAATGCTGAACCACCAAGATAGCCAGCGGAGCCGGGCGGTGAGTGGATTCCTCGGGGGAGCAAGCTATAGCGCCCCGAAGGATGAAACTCACCGTCGCCCCACGGAGCAGTGGGACTGGCTTAAGCCGGAGACGCCCGAAGAGGAGTATAGGCGTCTCCGTGCTTACTTCGGGTATGAGCCACCAATGCGGCTATCAGGGCAATTTACCGCGGAGAGAACACCCACGGTCCTGGTGCTGCAGGAACAGCCACCCACTGCCCCGGGGCTGTAGACAGGGGGAGGAAAACCCCTGGAGCTACAGCCACAACCCCCGCCGTGGGAAGACCCTTTTCTGCGTCAGGGACAGAAAACCCCCCGGAGGGGTTAGATGAACAGCCGTCGGCGGTTATTAGGACGTGGTGGAGGACATGGCTGGAGTTGCAGGAGACAGAACCTGAGATGGTCGCCACCACGCCTGCGCCTGAGATGGTCGCCACCAAGCCGCCACCCGAGAGGGCCTCAGCGACGCCGCCGCCCGGGAAGACTGCAGCTACGCCTATGCCCGATATGGCCACAGCTACGCTGACCCCCGGGAGGACCGCAGCTACGCCCACGCCCGAGATGGCCTCAACCACGCCAGCGCCCAAGATGGCTGCCGCCGTCACGCCAGCGCCCAAGATGGCTGCCGCCGTCACGCCAGCGCCCACGATGGCTGTTGCCGTCACGCCAGCGCCCAAGATGGCTGCCGCCGTCACGCCAGCGCCCCAGATTGCTGCCGCCGTCACGCCAGCGCCCAAGATGGCTGCCGCCGTCACGCCAGCGCCCAAGATGGCTGCCGCCGTCACGCCAGCGCCCAAGATGGCTGCCGCCGTCACGCCAGCGCCCAAGATGGCTGCCGCCGTCACGCCAGCGCCCAAGATGGCTGCCGCCGTCACGCCAGCGCCCAAGATGGCTGCCGCCGTCACGCCAGCGCCCACAATGGCTGTTGCCGTCACGCCAGCGCCCAAGATGGCTGCCGCCGTCACGCCAGCGCCCACAATGGCTGTTGCCGTCACGCCAGCGCCCAAGATGGCTGCCGCCGTCACGCCAGCGCCCAAGATGGCTGCCGCCGTCACGCCAGCGCCCAAGACGGCTGCCGCCGTCACGCCAGCGCCCAAGATGGCTGCCGCCGTCACGCCAGCGCCCACGATGGCTGTCGCATCGCCGCCCACAATGGCTGCCGCATCGCCGCCCACAATGGCTGCCGCATCGCCGCCCACAATGGCTGCCGCATCGCCGCCCACAATGGCTGCCGCATCGCCGCCCACAATGGCTGCCTCGCCGCCCACAATGGCTGCCGCATCGCCGCCCACAATGGCTGCCGCATCGCCGCCCACAATGGCTGCCGCATCGCCGCCCACAATGGCTGCCGCATCGCCGCCCACGAAGGCCGCGCCACGACGACGCTCACGATGGCCGCCGCCACGACGACGCTCACGATGGCCGCCGCCACGACTACGCTCACGATGGCCGCCGCCACGACTACGCTCACGATGGCCGCCGCCACGACTACGCTCACGATGGCCGCCGCCACGACGACGCTCACGATGGCCGCCGCCACGACGACGCCACGATGGCCGCCGCCACGACGACGCTCACGATGGCCGCCGCCACGACGACGCTCACGATGGCCGCCGCCACGACGACGCTCACGATGGCCGCCGCCACGACGACGCTCACGATGGCCGCCGCCACGACGACGCTCACGATGGCCGCCGCCACGACGACGCTCACGATGGCCGCCGCCACGACTACGCTCACGATGGCCGCCGCCACGACTACGCTCACGATGGCCGCCGCCACGACTACGCTCACGATGGCCACCGCCACGACTACACTCACGATGGCCGCCGCCACGACTACGCTCACGATGGCCACCGCCACAACGCCCAAAATGGCCGCCGCCACGACGGTGCTCACGATGGCCGCCGCCACGACGGCGCTCACGATGGCCGCCGCCACGACTACGCTCACGATGGCCAGCTGTTTTGTCATCTAGTGAGCTATAAAAGGGGAGCTAACAAGTCACTCCTTGTTCAGCAGTGTTACATGTCACGGTAAGATAGAGAGGTGTGGGTTGTTATTTGACTATTGTGGTTTCTGGGATGTTTTGTATGTAAGTCGCTATATGCGGACATTTCCTTTTCAGTTAACCAGTTAGTCTTTTTCGCCGTTCGTGGTTTGTTTTGAGTTGTGTTGTGCCTCAATAAACCTGTTTGAAACGGATTATCGGGCTCTGCAAATGGCTTGCTACACCACACTACGCCGGTCAATCCATGACTGACTGTGTGTGTGTGTGTGTGTGTGTGTGTGTGTGTGTGTGTGTGTGTGTGTGTGTGTGTGTGTGTGTGTGTGTGTGTGTGTGTGTGTGTGTGTGTGTGTGTGTGTGTGTGCGTGTGTGCGTGCGTACCCAGGCCACATACACAGAAAGGTCATGGCTCAGCAGTGTGTCCACACTGCTGAGAGAAGAGAGGAAACAACATTTTCCCTCTCAGTTCTTCCCCTCTCTCCATTGGTTAAATTTGATCAGACATGCAGACTCTTGATAGGCTGAGTGTGAGGGAGCAGTTGTTGCTGTTGCTAGGATTCTGTTGCTAGGATCACCGCTGTCGCTAGGCTCTGTAAGAAACATGTAATGAATTATGGATGGTTGATTTTCTCATAGAGGCCTCATCTGAAATGCAGATGAGCTCAATTCTCCATCCCCCATCGTCCCTCTTTCTCCCTCCCTCCATACATTTTCCCTCCCTCATTTTCTCTCTCTTTTCTCTCTCCTCTCCCTGCTCTCTCCATTCACACACTTAATTCTGGGTTCATTAAAGGAATCGGGAGTTTGGATATCGGGAGCCAGCCATTGTGAAAAGCCAATTGCTGCTGCCGGGACTCAGGAATATTGATATCAATTCACATGCAAACATAGGTCAGGGGTCAATATCTGTTATTTTGTCTCTGGGAGGGAGGCATGGATGTTGGCTTGGGAACAATCACCTCTGACCCTTCCCGAACCCCCCCAGACACACACACTCACACACCTTCCCTGCTAGATTACAGATTACCTTCAGAGTGCCACAATACTGGCAGCCGAGAAACACAATGCCAGAAGCATAATCTCCCCAAGAGGCCAGTGAGTGCAATGTGAAGAATGAACGACCCATGAAAAGATACCATCCGATTATCAATGAGCCAGTAGCTGTTTCTACCTAATCAAAACCAATGGCTACATGTGACAATACGTTCTCTGAAGTAAATAGTGCTTTAAAAAGCCTATACATGTATTGTGAAACAGTTATAATATGACATTACACTGTTTTGTCGAGGCAGAGGCTTAAACCAGTGGACAGACTGAGGTCACACACTATAACACTGTTAAAGTTAGTGCACTCTGTGGGGCATGAAATACCCAGTTCCGGATCATTCTATACATTGCGCACAATCCTCACTGTTTCTAAAAAACACACGTGGAGCACTGTTTGAAACACATGCCACCTTTCACCTTTCAAAGTCAATCACTCTGAGTAGCAGTATCACTGCCAGATACATTGGGATTCTTATATTTGTGGCTTAAATGTATCGGTTAAACTACTTTACGAAACCAAAACAACTCGACCCCAGCTACAACTTCTCTACGCTTTCCGAGGAAGGATGAAAAGCTTGCGTAAACGGAAGACAGTGTTTCTGACATTTCAACTCTTTCTAATGGGTGGTAACCAGGTGTCGCCACTCCATGTAGTGTCGCTGTACTAGTCTATCACAACTATATTTTCCCTCCAAATATCTCTTTACACGGTTTGTCAAAGATCCCCGTATCATTTGTAATCATGCAAAGCAGTCTTTTAACGTCATGCTGAAGGAAAGCAATTTCTGTATGCAAATAGTTAAATTCCCACTACCACCCCCCAACTGGGACAATTGGGGGGGTGCTGATAAACGGCCTAATGATGAGTGACAGCATGTAATATTGGGGTCACCACACGTATGGCACAGAGGAAAATGATCAACTAAATGCCAGAAGTGTCCAGGAAGGACGCATGAGGGTCTGAGATGAAACAGAGTGAAATACCAGAGTCACAGCGACGCCGATTAATAATCAAATTGGATTGGATGTAATGAGAAAAGATTTTCACAGTGATTGAAGTGAGGCCGAGTCGTTTTTCCTCTCCCCGTTCCACACACAACGGTGGTTTCATCCAAATTGCCTCCTGTAAGAACCGTTTGCAATGGTTCTAGATCTGGATTCTACATCGCCTTTGCCGTCCGCCATTCCTAAGATTTCACAATGACAACTCAAATGTGGTTGCTCCGTATGGAAGCTCATGTTAAAATCTTAAGAAAACTGGTTGACTTTTAA
This sequence comes from Dallia pectoralis, assembly GCA_029465975.1. NCBI lineage: Eukaryota > Metazoa > Chordata > Actinopteri > Esociformes > Umbridae > Dallia > Dallia pectoralis. Next base: position 16,538,482 of record CM055732.1, read on the forward strand.
CAAGGACCTGTTACAAGTATTCACAAATAGGCATGACTAAAAGGCGGAGCCAAGGTCACCAGTTGTTTTTGGAATGAACAATGCGGCGCCACCACATGTAGTTAGCTGTCAAATGACAAATCTTGGCGTGTTTTTGTAAACATGTTGACTTTTTACTGCTGATCGCCTGAATATTTCAGTGAGATTGTTGAAAAGACTTTCATTTTTAACTTATAAGAGATGCCTTAGGAAAAATTATGTTTGTTAGTTAACTGCATAACTGTAGTATATTTAAAAATACTACAACAGAAGGTTATACCAAAAGGATTGTGGCATGTTCAGGTGTTTTTTCAGTCTTTCTTTCTTACATTAATCCTTACTCTCAAACTGGCAACGGAGGGCGTGCATTGAATCGGTGTGGTGATTGATCGAGTTGCTTTCTTCATTCAAACAATCCTTTGCTGCAGTCTTCTTGTAGGTTTTCTTTTATGGCCACGTCCAGGAATGTTGCCTGAAGTGGCATGGGCCTTAAACATCTTTAAAACAAAACATACAGGAGAAAATCAAGGTCTCTGTAGATAGAGTTGTAGCCTCGAGATTTTACTTGCGTAGCTATGACTTAGGGTCCTCACATAATTAGCTGGTTTCCACCAGGCTTATTGCTGTACACAGTGGCACAATGCCATAATGAGTCCTCTTCACCATTCATATTGCTGTACACAGTGGCACAATGCCATAATGAGTCCTCTTCACCATTCATATTGCTGTACACAGTGGCACAATGCCATAATGAGTCCTCTTCACCATTCATATTGCTGTACACAGTGGCACAATGCCATAATGAGTCCTCTTCACCATTCATATTGCTGTACACAGTGGCACAATGCCATAATGAGTCCTCTTCACCATTCATATTGCTGTACACAGTGGCACAATGCCATAATGAGTCCTCTTCACCATTCATATTGCTGTACACAGTGGCACAATGCCATAATGAGTCCTCTTCACCATTCATATTGCTGTACACAGTGGCACAATGCCATAATGAGTCCTCTTCACCATTCATATTGCTGTACACAGTGGCACAATGCCATAATGAGTCCTCTTCACCATTCAAACGTGTTGAATGAGTCCATTTCAAATATTCAAATTTTCAATTCCAAAGTTTAAAAAAAATCACCTGCGTAAAACAATTTTTAGAAAGTGGCAATAATATGTTAGGATTTGTTTGTGGAATATACATGTATTACATTTTAGCATATTATTTCGATATTTTGTTCATCTGCAAAAAGTAAACATTGGGATACTTTTCACTTTTTAAATGTTAACAGTTTTCTATAAATAGTTTAGTAGTTGAACTGAAAGATGCAAATTTGCCAAAAGGTTTGGCCATATCTGTATCTGTGCATTACATTTTTATTTGCTCATAAAACATAACAACACAACACAATAATTGAAGCTCTGTGAGGTCATCTGGACAGGGAAGAATTTAACCTCATAAAGAACTTTTTGTTACTTTTCATGTATTGGATTTTATATAGAGGAGTTTTTCAAATACTAGTATTTGATACACTGGCGATTTTGCAGGTTTACCCATTTACAAAGCATGTTGGAGTCTGTAATCTTTATCATAGGTTGTCTTCAACTCTGTGTGACGGAATCTAAAACAAAAATCCAGAAAATTACATTGTATGATTTAAAAAAAATGTTTTTGCAGTTTATTGCATGACAAGTATTTGATCACCTACCAACCAGTAAGAAATCCGTCTCTCACAGACCTGTTAGTCTTTCTTTAGGAAGCCCACCTGTTCTCCACTCTTTACCTGTATTAACTGCACCTGTTTGAACTCGTTACCTGTATAAAAGACACCTGTCCACACACTCAATCAAACAGACTCCAACCTCTCCACAATGGGCAAGACCAGAGAGCTGTGTAAGGACATCAGGGATAAAATTATAGACCTGCAAAAAGCTGGGATTGGCTACAGGACAATAGGCAAGCAGCTGGGATGGGCTACAGGACAATAGGCAAGCAGCTGGGATTGGCTACGGGAAAATAGGCAAGCAGCTTGGTGAGGCCACAACTAATATTAGGAAATGGAAGAAGTTCAAGATGACGGTCAATCTCCCTCGGTCTGGGGCTCCATGCAAGATCTCACCTTGTGGGGCATCAATGGTCATGAGGAAGGTGAAGGATCAGCCCAGAACAAGACGGCAGGACCTGATCAATGACCTGAAGAGAGCTGGGACCACAGTCTCAAAGAAAACCATTAGTAACACACTACGCCATTATGGATTAAAATCCTGCAGCACACACAAGGTCCCCCTGCTCAAGACAGCGCATGTCCAGGCCCGTCTGAAGTTTGCCAATGACCATCTGGATGATCCAGAGTGGGAATGGGAGAAGGTCATGTGGTCTGATGAGACGAAAATAGAGCTTTTCGGTCTAAACTCCACTCGCCGTGTTTGGAGGATGAAGAAGGATGAGTACAACCCCAAGAACACCATCCCAACCGTGAAGCATGGAGGTGGAAACATCATCCTTTGGGGTTGATTTTCTGCAGAGGGGACAGGCCAACTGCACCGTATTGAGGGGAGGATGGATGGGGCCATGTATCGCGAGATCTTGGCCAACAACCTCCTTCCCTCAGTAAGAGCATTGAAGATGGGTCTTCCAACATAACAAGGACCCAAAACATACAGCCAGGGCAACTAAGGAGTGGCTCCGTAAGAAGCATCTCAAGGTCCTGGAGTGGACTAGCCAATCTCCAGACCTGAACCCAATAGAGCATCTTTGGAGGGAGCTGTAAGTCTGTGTTGCCGAGCAACAGCCCCGAACCCTGAAGGATCTGGAGAAGGTCTGTATGGAGGAGTGGGCCAGACTCCCTGCTGCAGCGTGGGCAAACCGGGTCAAGAACTACAGGAAACGTATGATGTCTGTAATTGCAAACAAAGGTTTCTGCACCAAATATTAAGTTCGGCTTTTCTGATGTATCAAATACTTATGTCATGCAATATATTTTTTTAAACCATACAATGTCATCTTTTAGATTTTTGTTTTAGATTCCATCATTCAGTTGAAAAGTACATTTGATAAAAATTACTCCTACATAACCTTTAAGTGGGAAAACCGGCAATATCGCTAGTGTATAAATGACTTGTTTTCCCCACTGTAAATACACATTTACTGCTCAGATGATTCGTTAGAGATAACTGGATGTTATGCAAGAAACTACCAGTTGATGTGGGGCTAGCCAGCGGCTTAATGCCAGGGGTAAAAACGCAACCCTTCCCTCCACACTGAGCAGGGTCGTTTTTTGCAAACCAGCTGCAAGAGTTTGATAGCGCTCAGAGCGCGTTCTGTCAATACCCCGCTGCCGGTTTACAAACAAAGTTGTTGGCAGTGCTCAGAGTTCAAAGTGGAAATGGCTCGTATGCGAAAGTCCAGAGTTGAAGTTCTGTCAACTCTGTGCTTTGTATGTCCCAAGGTGCAGTCAGTACAAGTGCTTGGCAAATTAATGGCTCTTATTTGTACTGAAACTTTTAATTGACCCCGCATCAACATAAGATGCCCAATGGGATGCGTCGGTAGGCTGTTAGGCATCATGGGAAACATGGAAGTAATGAGAGGCAAGATGCTTGCTGTGTTGTCCTACCTGGTCGGTTAGCTGGCGCTAGAACGGCCACTGAAATTGGTGGCAATGGACTTTGTAACGTTTAACCGCTGGGTTTCTTCTCCATAACAGGGCATAGTATTCTTGAGTCTCAAACTTAACTCAGTCTGGAATTGCGTGTTCATTTCCATGTGAAACCGACATCAAACACTCTGTTGCTACTAGTATGCATTTCTGAGACCGTGAACGTGGGTCCTTCAAAAGGTACCAATTGTATAGCCCTAACAGCAACATTTCAAGCTAACTATGGAGTGACATTTTATCGTCTGTGGGTTGGGTGAGATTAGAGCTCGATTATGATCATTCTGATAAGCAGGGCCTGTCATTTTCTGCACCCAAGGGATACATAACTGCAATTTCAGCAAGTCAACAGAAAATTGATGGGGCTGCCACAGAAGCAAATTCTGCCCATAGTGGAATCTGTGAGGGCCCCTGCGCGGACATTTTTTGAACCAATATACTTCGTCGGTATGCGGTCAAAAGAATAGGTGCTAGTGCAACCGATTACTGAATTTAGCTTGAAGTGTTCTGGAGTAGGTTTCTGCTAGCGATGCAGCTTTGGTTGCATGATGGGACACCACGTTTCAATTAATGAATTTTACCAATCCTAATCATGCTTATTCTAGGCCGGCAACAGAGGTGAATAATGACTTATTGGGCCTTCAGGAACAACTCAAGTTAAAAGTTATTTAACCCAAATATCAATCTAGGACGAACTGTCCCTTTTACCCTAGCCTTAACCCCTGTACTTTGATACCTAACCTTAACCCTTAACCTGTAATTTGTAGCATATACTTTAATTGTGTTCGTTTGTAACATATGATATGTTTTATTAGCATTCATCACATTTAATGGAACGTTACATAAGATTATTCTAAGCTGTATGATATTTTACATATTCAGCTGAGTTGGAATACCAGTGCTTCTCATCAATGATGTTTTAATTGAATTCGTAAACCGCCAATACATTTTGTGATACACATGGGCTTCTATTGATCAATGTTATTTGTGTTCAATCCATGGCATGATTACATGCCCATTCATTGAAGCCTCACAAACAAAATGACAACAATCAACCAAATATCAAAGATACCTTTTCGGTAGCGCTGAAGGTATGTCCTTTCACATGAGCAGCATTTCATCTCTGGTTTCTAATTTTGTGATTAAGGAGCGTGACGAGTCAAAATAGAATGTCTTCTGACACACGTCGGATGCGGTTGTGGTTTCTGCCACGCTGCCTGTTCAACTAAAAAGTGTAGACTGGAATTCTTACCACAAGGAACTCAAGACTAGAATCATCACCTGTTGAAAGGACTGCACTACGACCATTTACCTGTATTGAGCATACAGGCGCCAAGCCTTAAGAGGAACGACAAGCAAGACAATTATATTCAATTACTAACCCATAAACCGTGAAGGATCTAATTGCAATGTGCAATAGTAGGCGTTGCTGCATTATAGGGGGTTCCTCTACCCCCATTTGCCTTTCAAATGAGGAATTTTTGAATTCTTTCCCACAGAGGCTTCCACGATGGGGTAAGTCAGCAAGCGTTTTGTCTATGTTAGCTGTGTTGTTGTGGTGAGAATGAATCAGGTGCGTGTGGTTTCTATTTTTTATTCTTATACCTCGATAGGTAAAGCAGGAGAAGAAAGCTGTCACAGCAAATAAAGCACTAAAAGTGATGTATTAACATATTTCGGAATAGAATAAAAATAGATAGATAAAAAAATCTGAGACGCAATTTGATGTTATTGCCCAAACCTGCACCGGGCAGGCCAATTGCACCGCAAAGTTGCATCACTTTTTCAAAAGTTTTTTGAACTAATGAGTCCTTCAATATTGCCTTCTAATTTCTCTCAATAGAAAAGTAATACAAAAGTAATCACATTACGTAAATTATAAAACAATTCTGGACAAGTAACTTTTATCTGTAAATGATTGCACTAAAACCGTAACCTGTCCAACCCTGTCTGCACCATCGAAGAACAACAACAAGCCAAACCGTATCAAGTCAAGGGCCCAGCCATGATATCACCTGGAAGAGCTGAGTTTAGGAGCTCACCCGCTGATTGAATCGTTTCCTCCTACAGGAATATAGACATTACATTTACCCAGACACTTTTCTTACACATCTGCAATGCTAGCTTTTCAAGGTTTATTGATTTACATGTCTTTTTTTCCTTTATGTTGTTTGTGTGTTATGTGTGTGTGTGTGTGCGTGCACATTAGTGTGGTCAAAGACTGAGTCAGTCAGTGTTCCATCCTGTTTCTGTGTGGTTGGTAGGATGTGTTGACAGCATAATCTATAATCTGAAATACCATGAAGCTGCCAAGCAACGTGAATCACCAGGCCAGACTCGAGATCAGAATGGCACCTGACAAAGAGGTGAAATCGGCAGGGGAAGAGTAGTACACCAATTTCAATGTCAGACTGATGTGACTTGCATTGACCAAGGCTTTGTTAGCTTTCTGCTTATACAATTCACTTATATAGGGCTGTTACTTACCAGTCTAACAAAAGTGGTGCAAGGTTTTCATAGGAACATATATTTTGAATGGATATAATTGCCAGGGTTTTTAGCCTTGTGTGATCTTAGACAATGCAACAAAAATAAATCTGTACAAAATGTGGGTATACAAGGTTGCGCTTCAACACACCATTGATAATGGGACTTTATTTACAAGAGTAAATCTTCAATATCACTAGAACAAAAATATTTTCTGTTGGCTTTGACTGAATATATCAACGAATCAGATCAGCCATCAGTCAAAACTAATACGTTAAATGATAAAAGGTTTCTGCAGTGTTACATTAAAGGACACAAACATAAATAAACATGACATTGTTTCAGTCTGAGGGTTTTCCAAATGGCACCCGATTTCCTTTAGACATATTCCATAGCACTGAACATGTCATATGAAGAAAATATGTCTTGAAAAGCCATGCATTCTCTAGTGTCTGCTGTACAACCCGGTCATTTCATTTGATACTCTGAAAATATTGGATGTAAAAAACAGAATTACCTAGACACATAAAAAGGTGAAAAATAACTATGAGTAAACGTCAAAATCTGGGTATGAGTAAATTGTTTGACTTCAGGCTTAAACAAATATTGTGGGCTTGAAAGGAATAAATTCTATTCAGAACTTGCAGGGGTATAATTGACAGGTACTCCTGTAGTGCATCAAAACCACATCTCAAATGCCACCCTATTCCCTTGTGCACTAGATTTCACCAGAGCCCTGGTCAAAAATACTGTCTTTAAGGGATAGTGTGTCATTTGGAACGTACTATGGACTGCTAGTTAAACACAGTAACATCCAGTGGCAGCAAGTTCAAACATAAAGCTGTTCGTGCTTAAATCATCAACGCTACATGTCCTTCTAAATACAAAGAACTCCGTTACTAAGTGATGAAACTGTAAATTCACAAACGTTCACAAATTCATAGCAACCTACTTTGGGCAGGCATTAGCACAAGTTTTAGTTTACCGACTGACAAACAAAAGTTTGCCAGCAATCGCTTTCACACATTTTGCTAATATTTGTCCAGGTTTTGACAATCTGAGGAAACATATTGCTTTGTTTCATTATCACTTACTATAATTGTCATCCATATTATTATTGTCGATATTCACTTGACCTAATTGAGCAGTTTTCTTTTTGATGCACATAACATGGTATGGTAGAGTACACTGCAATATACACAGCAAAAATGCCCCAGTATGAGATGACCAAGATAATAATTGGCTGAGGATCCAGCTTTTCTCTCTTTTTTCCTATAAAGGCAGTCCTACACTAAAGTATGGAGGCATATAGTGGACAAAATTCAAATGAAATCTCAAATATCATGTTCATGTTCGTCATTTAGTCCTTAAAAATGTGTTAAGAGCATGATAACGCAAATGTGGCGCTGTTTATCTCTTTTTTCACATTTGCATTAACATTTGCAAATTATATTTGGGATTGCATTGTCATATTGCCCAGTAAAAAGGGGGGCATCCTTTGAAATATAAAAATGCATTTTAATTTAGTCCACTATAGGCTTTCATACTAAAGAACCAGGTGTCTTGGCGCTGGCGCCGTCCCCTTTCTGCACACGTGTTTATCGTTATATGTAGGCGCTGCTTTCCGCCCACCCGATCTCTCCTCTTATCTTATCATACATAGGACCCTGCGATACATGCAATGCTGCTTTTTAGCCCCACCTTCTCCCTTCATATTCCTCGTTAATTTGCTCATCCGATTTGATTGACAGGACAGTGTAGCTTACGTTTCTTGTATTTTTGAACAGAAGAAATACCCTCATATATTTAAACAAGCATTCCAAAAATATATCTTAATGTTTTGCATGATCATTTACAATCTTTACAATCTTCTTTATCTATTGTGCCTAAATATATTGCAATTGCAATAGCTGTCTATATAGTCAATGCATTTGGCCCAAAAAAGTAACCATCCATTTTTAATACTCTTTTGTTCTGACCCCATTAGAATTCAATCCACAACTCTTGCATTGAACCACCATGCTTTGCTAACCAAGCTACATGCATTTGTGATAATGTAATCTTTATTTTATTAGGCTGCCTTATCCGGCCCTGAGTAGCTATTAACCAGACATTGACATTGGGCAAGTTCAATTAGGAATGTCATTACGTCCGGCTCATGTTAGGAAAGATTATTTTTTTAAATGACAGTTTAGAATTCCTGCATTTGATGCCTCCAAAGTTGCCAGTTTGTGCTGTGTCTATGATTGCAATGACAGACTGTTACAAGTTACAACAGACGACAGTGTAGTAAAAACACATCGCTGTGAGAAGTGTCCTTGAACATCAGGAGCAGTAAAGCAGCTGCAAATGAAAACCTGCATACAGAGTCCTGCACATGGCCAGAGCCTTCCGGTATCAGGAAAGATCAAAGAAATGCTCGATCCTCAGCCACTCCCAACACAAATTACACAACCACATACGCACAATATTCTAAAAACAATATTCCTTTGACTAATATATTTAAAATAATAGAGAAGATGACGTCATTATGGTAAAATACTATTGATGCACTAAATTGTCTGTTCGGAATTAGAAGTTCCATAGATTATCACAATATTATTTAGTTACTCTGTTAATACACGGTCAAGATCTGATCACGCTCTCGGGCACAACATTCACAAATACGGAGAGACGGAGAAAAGGGGAGAACTGGAGTGGTGGAGAGGAGAGAGATCCCCGGGGAGGAGGTTTGTGGCTGAGGCTTGGTACTCTCCTCACTGTGGAAGAGCTTTGAGTATGGCGTTCACCTCCTCCGCAACAGCTGTCAATGCGAACTCAAACTGCTCCTGAGAGTGGAGAGAAAGGGGGACAGGGAGGGGACAGAGGCGGGGGTGACAGAGGTACGGGAGAAGGGGAGATTGGAATGAATTCCTGTTTATTACAACAGACCTGTTTTTACGGTTTCTGATTATCTTGTAACATTTTTACTAACAAACACAGGTTAAAATGATCTTAGATGTACCATTCACCGTTTAGTAGGAATGCATGCCGGGTCATTGTTACATGGCCAATATACTTGGTGTAAAAGCTGTTCCTAGACATGGTGCAAATCGGAAGAGAGATTCAATAAGCAACCACTAGGTGGAGTGAGACTGTCTCGTTAACTGACGAGTATGTCTTAACTGACATACTTTGTATCGAGAGATTTAATATTGATGTCCTACTAAAACAACTGAAACCATTAGATATTTCTGCAGCAGAAATGTAGTGCAAAAACATAAGTTGCGCTTTCGTCACCAATAATACCAAAAGACCAAAGACTAGATCAATAGAATTGCTGCCAATCAAAACCTGCACTATAAATAATGCTTCTAAAATAGTTGATACGTTATTCTGACCGGAAAATATATTTCTCATTTGCTGTCTTGTTGAGTCCAGTTGTTTACATTAGAGAGCTCTCAGTCTCTTCCCTCAAAGCACCATACAACCACTAAAAATACAGAACTGAAGGCAATCCCTGTGAAACTAATTATCAGAGCTGCCCGACGGACCGTTCTTAAAGCTAGGAATTCAGATTCAACTACATATTGTCCTTCAGTTCTTTCCATGACATAAAGTTGTTTTTTAATGCAGACTAGGGGACCGCCTGTCAAAACGACTTCTGCCGTGACTGCATTCCATTGTAAAGCATTACATAAGCCCTGCACCAAATCCAGTTGTGAAAAAAACATATTTTTGTGCACAAACTTACAACGACGTCACAACGACTGCCTCTATAAAAAAATCCCCTGTCCCACTATTTCCAGAAATTGAAGAAATTTAAAAGCTCCCAGTAGAGGGGAAGACAGTACCTTGGTCTGGACCATGGCCGGTCGCTGGTCCCTCAAGTGCTCCAGCGTGGCGGCAATATCAATCTCCTTAGCACCTGCGAATACACGATGGCGACAGCAAATTGGAGCGAGTTCAAAGCCAGGAGATAATCTAGGCAGTGTCTGTCAATCTCCTCCTCATTCCGTTCCCTCTGGTACCATGGCGCGTGCAGCGATTGAAAATGATTACATTTCTCACATCTCTGCACAGACGCCACAAACAAGACTCAGATTGACAGGGCGGGGAAGAAGGCCGTGTTTCAAAGGTATATGTAAAACTACAAAATTGAAAACAAGGGAATCAGGAGGTAGACAGGAATTTAGCATAAAAACACAAAAAAGCAAAATAAGTGTTTGTTTTTGATAGCAGCTTTTTCCTCCCGTGGTGTTTCAAGAGCTTCCGGAAGGTTGTCCTAGTCTCACATTGAGGCGTGTCTTTCTGTCAGCCAATATGTCCGTCTGTTTTTTCATATGTCTGTCGTTCTGTCTGTGTGCTTCGCTATCTTTCTTCCTTGCTGACTGTCTGCCTTCCTGGTCTGTTTACGTACTTGGCAAACTACAGTCCAGGTGAATACCTGGATCTTGGTCCAAGCCTCTCTTCCACATCCACCACAGCACCACTGCTCCGTTGGCCTGGCAACAAGCCCAGCCCTCAGACCCGGTGCCCAGTTGGCACGGCGCCACGCTCCCCTGCCGACCAAACATGGCAGGGATCACAAAGAAGATGGCTATCTGGGTCTTGAACTAATTGGGGCCGGACTACATGAGGCTTGTGCACCGTTGAAAGCCTACCGTGAAACCTCACAGAGAAGGAAAACAAGAAAAATAAAATCGAAAACGATGCGGCTTTCAAACGGAGACAAACACAACCAAATTACATTCATGATTAGAGGTGAGGAAAATAGATAGAAAGAAAATGGATTTGATTGGTTTTACTACCTCAACCACACATTCCTCAGAAAATCCTTCCGGTGTATCAAAAGAGCAAACTATGTTTTGACACAACGAGAACTGAATGCACAAGAATAGCTCATTTGAGCCGTTCTTGCTTACAACATGGCAGTTTTTGGTCGACAACCACAATTGACTTAAGCCTATTCCTCCGCTCACACAGTCCTATGAGCACCACCCTGATAAGTTCTTTGTAGCCCAGAACTTTACAACCGAGCAATTGTGCTGGTTCTAATAAACCTGACTGTGGAAGAACAGCATAAACGGCTCATTTGAGATTCCCTTCAAGGAGGGGAGCCCTGAGAAGAAACAAGAGAAAGTCCTTAAGGGGGCCATGAAAGAGACAGGAACGATGACTAGCAGCTGGACCCCGGGCTGAAAGCACTCCTGCACTTGTACTGCCGATTCTTAAGCTAGAGAGAACATGACAGCGGAGAAAGAAAAAAAATCAAAAAGAAGAGGCTTTGGGAGTAAAAAAAACGGCGTAATTCTCAAGCTTCAGAATTTACAATTCATTCCCGGGGAGAAAGGCAGAGGGTAAAAAAAGAAAGATTTTGTTTGCAAGGGCCTAAAGGCCCTTTGATCAGGCTGAGGGAACCTGGGTCTCCTGCTTCTCAGGAACCAGACAAAGAGAAGTGTAGACCTAACTGCCCAAGCCCCGATTCCTCCCCGGCTTGGAGGGAAAAAAAGTCTTTGGACAGCCTCACAGTGTGACAGCCTGGGAAAAGCCCCCTCGCAGCAGGCCTAAGATGCCTGCTTTGGCCTTTGATATTTCATGAAGGCCAGGACCACGCCACCGGTCAAGAGATTTAGCGATCGCTAATAATGCGCAAATGTAAAAACGAACCGACGGGCACAAGCACGCAGGCGTTTGCCGCTGACAAATCGCATAACATCAGCTTCAAAAGGTTTACAATTTGCCTTCGCTATACTGCAGGAATGGATACTACAAAACTGCCTAGACATGTGTCAAATAAACAATTGATTGGGAATGTGATTTACTCTCTGCATCTCAGTTGGTCATTGTCATGGTCGTTGTATTGTGTGAACGGGGGTTCACTCGAGTGCGTGTCTAGAACCGGAGATGAAGCACGAAGGCTTTGATGTCGCCATGACGGTTCCTGCACAGCACCGGCCTAAAGGGGTGCGGGAGGCTCAGCCCCTCTTACCTTTAGCCATCTTGTTGAGAACCATGTCAATCAGAATATATGTTCCACTTCTCCCAGCGCCATCGCTGCAACAGAGATAGAAAAAACAAGAGAGAGATGACAAGACGGAGAGAGAGACCAGAGTCATTAACTATGTATCATCGTTTCAGTCAACACAACATCTCTCATAGCCTTATAAATGAAAACAATTTGTTCTTTTTAAATGCTCATATTGTCTGTGTAACATCTCTTCTGATTCAAAAATGTTTCCCTTCCACGTATTAAGAACCCAGATGGCAACATAGAAGTGGGTTTAATATTCTGTGCATATTAAACTCCTAATTCTATTTCGGCTGGACAATGATTTTGTTTCAGAGCTTAAATTTATTAACAGCAATAATGGCAGGACTGCATTATTTTCTTCTTTATTATTGCTGGCAAAAACATCGACAATTATATAAACAGGCAGTGTTAACTGCGATACTTTGTGTCACTGTGTTAAGAGTCTTTTACATTTTGAAATCACCTTCGTTGACTAGTGTTAGCTAGCGGTCAAAATAGCGTGCATCTGCATCGTACGCAGTCAGACGTCACCATGACAACTGGGCATGCAAGGCGATGACAAAGACAACACCGGCCCTGCATGCAGGAAGTGCAACCCAAACGGCACCCGGTTCCCTTTATAGTGCACTACTTTAGACCAGCTAGTCTGCTAGGGGGGCATTTGTATCAAAGACACTACGTAGAAGTGGAAATGGCGCAATCTATGTTGTTTGATCTAAGGTCTCTGGCGTTCTGTATGTATTTACACTAGCGAAGCAGAACAAAGGTCATTATCTGCTGATCAGAGATAAGGAAGGGGACAAACAGCCTCTGGCTCAGAGCTGAACCTAAAAAATTGGGATGATTTGGAAGCCATGTGGAAAACGAATTGGATTTTGTCTTAACTTCTTTCTTAAATCCAATGGCGCAATGACATGGGTTGATTTTGCATTGAATTCTGTCAGTGTGACCCAATAAGCATGACCCAATGTGCATCAACAGTAAATGGTGTGGTGTATGAGTCGCGATACTCTTAACGTTACAGCTAATGGTTATATAAAAACAATTACGTAGGTCGTAAAACTTAAACCATCCAATCAGCTGTCAGGGTTATCAGGGTTAACACATTTTCAGTAAATCTGGATAAGAGAATATATTAAATATCAAAGAAAAATTATGCAGTTTTTTGCAGTACTGAACAGTGAGACTTGATTGAGGGACACTAATGGCAGATTGTAAGGCCCACTTAAGACACATGGAATAATGTAGCTCAATCACTTTATTCTTCTACTGAGGCAGAATGCTGATTATACTTGCCTGCAGTGGACAATTATAGGACAAGACCGTCCCCGGTAGCACTTGTTAACCTTTCTGCAACAGAACAGAAGAATATAAAGCATCATAAGCATGACGTTAAATTCCATCGACATGATATGTCAAATAAGGACATACTAAGTTATCATAACTGATTGGTTTTAATTGTGGCTTAATAAAAGACAAGTAAAAAGCAAACGGGATGACATACAGGAAAAGTTGGATCTACATTGAAATTGGGGGAAGGTCGGGGAACATTTTAAAACAGCCAATGGTGTCGCTTCCTCCGCAGAAGCCCCTCCCCCGTAGATATGCTCAGTTACCCCACAGCAGTACAACGTTAAAATATCATACAAATCATCCAGGGAGTTTGAGGAAGGAAAAAGCAATACCATGACAATATATTCACAAAAACAAAGAAATAGCAATTGGAATTGTGATACACTGGAATGTGGTAAATAAGTGTGGTTGCTTCTGGGTAAAACGCCAGTCTGAGACCTGTTGTTATGGGTTGGGGTTATGTCCAACCAGATCATCTCACCATGGAGCTCAATGACAAACATTTTCATTGGGGGAAGCGGATCGAGTGTTAACAGTATATATAATAAACATCAATAATGTCACTGAAACTTATACAACAAATACCTAATCACCTTCCTCCTGTATGTGTCCTACAGTACTTCATCAGGACTACAGAAATTCATTAAGACTTCCATCATGTTCTAACTACATTCTTAATTAGCTACTATCTCAATTGACAATCTATTCGATGCACTGGATTTCAAGAAACTGCAGTCCATCAAATGATCCAAAGGAAATGGACGAAGGCGCAAACAGAAAAAAATGAGAATTTTGCGATTGCAGTGTTGCAAGTTTGTATACCACAGATCCCACCATGAGTTGCCATAGGAACTAGAGCAGATCACCAGAGGGGAGTGGTTGGTTGAGAGAGAGACGGGAAATCAAAGGAGGGAGGCCATCCTCACAGTAGTTAAGGTTATCAGTCGGAGGAAGTCAAGCAACTCATGAGCAAGCAAAAGGCGAGATGTCATTGGGGAGAGACGGGAAGGCTGGGGGAGGGGCTAGGGGGAATGGAGGGGGGGGGGGTTAGGATGGGGTTCCGCAAGGCCACCGGTTGCAGAGTCACAGTTTCCAATGATCACTTTTGTGACTATGCAACTGGGCTCATATTACTAGCTGCAACATCACAAAAATGACACTGGCAACTGCTAATTAGCTGGCAAAATAAACAAAAGGAAAAAAAAACTGGAAGGTAGGGTTGCTATGGAACTGAAAAGTGAAAGAGTGCACTGCTCCATTACATGTCAGTTGTGTTAATTGAACACATGCCGGCAAACAGAGAGGAATTAGCTCATCCTCGAAACCTTGAGTGTGATAATTGCTGTCAAAACCACAGACCAAGATTCAGACTGAAGTATTACGAGAACAGCATGTAATAAGAAATTTAGCAAGAGTAGCTTTTTTCGTTTTCTTCTTCATCTTACAAATTTCCCCCGCATTACGTCATGCCATGACACAAATAAAACATTTCTGCACAGACCCCAGATGTTTGACCAACCCTGCACTCATATAATAACTCCCGGGTTTAGAACACTACTTAGATCTGCTCTCTTATATTAAATCATATCTTCTCTAGTCCTACATAGCCGGTAATAAGGAATATTACTAAATGAGTCCTCTACAGTATATCTGAATAAAGTGACAAGAATAAAAGTACTGGTAAGTGACATACATTAAATAAAATACATGAAGGGAAGCCGATGTTAAATACCTGACAATAGCTTACTGATATCTTAACAACCTCACAGTCATTAAGGTGGCAAGATATTGGTAACATTCCCAAAATTCCCAAGCTTACACCAGACAGGGGATAATCAAATGTCTTGCTTATCCCAACCCAATTAAAGAATGTTCAATTTGGAATATCTGGAAAGCATGTGTAATTAGAAAAATGTTCTTCCATCTCAGAGAGATGAGGACGGCTGTGACTTTCCCACCTGCGGAAGTCCAGGAGTGTCCGACTGGACTCGGGACCGTTCTGGTTCAGCCAGGTAAGGAAGTGGAACTGTGTGACGGTACGCGTCTCGTTGGTCTGCATGTTCTTTAGGTAGAAACTACGAACCAGGAAGTCGTCACACCAGATGTGTTCTGAAACCAGGTTCACCTTTAAAGTACAAAGGAATGTAAAAAAGATACACAAATTGAATGAATGCTCTTCCTTGAATACACAATAAAACATTACATTACAAGCACACTTCAGTTTAAACAATTCTACAACTCTCAACTCTCAAATTTTTGGACGTCTTATTACCAGTTAGAAAGAAACCAATACAAATGGCTACCAAACCAATTATGCTGATTTGTTGTTCATGCAATTTGTTTTTCTGACAACCACAATAGACAAGAGAATAAAGGGTAGAGAATGTCATCAGGCAGCTTTTGAACACTCATTCCTCAAATTAGACTTCCTGGACAGCCGGGCTTCATACCTCGTAGATGTGGTAGAGGTTGGACCCCTCGTCCGGCCAGTAGTGGTAGCACTGTTTGACTCCGCTCTCTGTGAGGGGCGTCAGCATGACAATGACCACGCAGCCATTCTCCCAAACCATCTGCACACAAAAGACAGAAGACGGCCATTTTGTCACACAGCAATGCCGGGTAATTGCCTCGTGACATGCACAAACGGACGCCGCCGGCCACACAATTGCACCGTCCTATTCAGACGCTCCCACACAAACACGCACACCCACACTTTGAAACCCCTTTTTGCGAGGCCATTTACCAGAGTTGGCGGGGAAAGAAGACAAAACATAACAAACGAGAAGGTTTGAGCATTGAAATATAATGGTTGAAAATCATCCATTTGTGTCAAAATTACGGTACCATACTTTCAAAAGACCATTTAGAAAAGTAATGTTGGCTGTCACTGCGAACACCGCAAAAAACTGTCAGATTTTGTCAAAACTTTAACAACAGCGCAACGACAGAATTGCGAGGAAACAGCACGTTAGCGTAGCGGTTCACATGTATCAGACTGTGGATCTTTCCACAAGTCAGCGTTTTACTTAGATCCATCCCTTAACGAATAAACATCTTTGCGCTTAACGGCGTTATTAATGTTATTGTTGAGACAGTCCCTCTCCCCGCAGAACGAACAGTGTCAGTGAGGGAGTTTTTCCTGCTGACATTTAGCCAGTCTCGATAGTGTCTGCTGGGAAGTGAGTAGGCATCAGGGAGCCATTGGAAGGAGAGAGATCCCTCAGTCAGGTTAATGGAGCCCATGAAAAACATTATTGGTTCACTCATCAGATGACCGTGAGGCTACAACATCTACGCCTGGCGATTTCACAGCCATCGAGAGACTCCGCTTCTGTTTAGCACGGCAAACTGCCACGCCACAGAAAGTTTGAATACAGTTTCCTGTAAAGTTGACGTGACGCGTTAAAAAGCGCAGACCAAATCCTGATTATGAATGGGTTTCATGTCTTGAACTGTAGTAGTCTCGGAAAGATGTTTGTGAAACGGTTTGGGAATCTGGATCAAGCTGTGTGTGAAGTGAATGTATAGGTATACTCAGGTAGCAATTGAAAGAAAACAGTTCCGGTTTGATGGGAAAATTATCTAACTAAAAATGAGGACACTGGAGTTCACCTGACTTAGAATCAATTGAAAGCCTGTTTCATAGCCAACATAACAAAGTAATGAAAATATGGTCTTATGGTATTGTGCTTTTACAAGAGGATTCAGACAAAGAAATCATACATTACGTGTGAATGAGTCAGGAGTGTGTTTGAATGTGCGGTCTGTGAGGACGTTTCTATTACGACGGAAAATAATGGCCTCATTTTGATCAGAACTTCCCAGTCCGGGATGCCAATCTATCTTGCAACTGTGATTTTAAACCCTGTATCCCCTATGAACATGAGGTTGTAAAGTAGTCATTTGGACTCGTTGGCTTGAATTTACAGAACAACCACTTCCCTGTATAAATGGATCTTCAAAAAACGTATACTTTAGAAAAATGTCCACTTCATTTACAGCATCGCCCTACCTCTGTCAGACAAGATTCATCCTGGCACGTTTGAGTTGCAAGTTCATAAGAAATTAAAGCCACACCCAAACACTACCAGAGCTACAGCAAACCCTGTCTAGACTATCAGTTCTGATTAAGATAAGAGTGGCTAAACAGGATTCTAGTGACTGGCTAGAATGGAACCGGCAGGTAATTTAGCTCTGTAACAATGAACTGCCTAAATGATTAAGGAAGAGGGAAGGGGGAGGCAGAGGAGAGCAGGTGGGAGAAGAGAGAGTGGAGAAAGGAGAGACAGGAGACAAGAGAGGAGAGAGGAGAGAGAGCAGGTGGCAGAAGAGAGAGTGGAGAAAGGAGAGACAGGAGACAAGAGAGGAGAGAGAGCAGGTGGGAGAAGAGAGAGAGAGAGTGGAGTAAGGAAAGACAGGAGACCAGAGAGGAGAGAGAAAGACAAATGAAGCTGAAAGGACAGCGAGAAAATAAGAGGGTTAAAGAGTCAGGGAAGAGAGGAGGTGAGAGTAGGGAAGGAAATGAGGTGAGAGTAGGAAAGGAGAAAGGGTGCAGGAGTGGTCTTCGGAGGGGAGGAGAAAGAGAAAGGGTGCAGGAGTGGTTTGTGAAGGGAGGGAAAAGCTGCATGTTGTGTGGAGACTGAAAGGACAAGTGAATGGACAGGAGAAATAAGATTAGGAGGGGGTGATATACCCTCCACACCCCTCTCAGAGTGTGTCTCGGACCCAACAGAGATTATGGGGGGGGGGGGTTCAGACCCATACTCTAGCTGTTCTCATGCTGAGACAGGCATCTCTTTCACTCAGTAGCACAATTCGAGTAGCACACTTGTGACAAAGAACGAACACTCAACAGCACTTTATTATTGTCACAGTGGACTACTTTTTAAGGGGCGGGAGTATTGGGTGTAGAGATCAGGGCGAACCCTGGTACACACCCGAGAGCAAATCTATTCTAAGAATGTCCCCAATATAATAGAAGTAGAAACTAATAATCCCCCCCTATTGACTGCATGGAAGATTTGAATCTAATTTACGACGGCCTCTCTCTCGCTCTCGTAAAGATTAGCTGAAGTCATTCACGGGACGTGCTACAAACAGGGGCTACAGCTAGATTAATGGCGTCTATAAGATTCACTTGCTAATATCAGGTCCCTGGTTATTTAAGACCAATGACAGTGTTTATTTCTGGTGAGTGAGGACATTACCTGCCAGAAGTCTGCCACCGTGGAGGGTAGAGGGCCTTGGGTAGCGATGTAGGCCGGGTTTCGTGGGTCGTGGTCCATCTGAGGACAAAGACAGGGAAGGGTTGTGTTATGACTTAAAAATTTATTAAATACCAGGAGAACAACTTCACCATAGTGTGTGCTTTGAAAAAGAACCACATTCTCAAACCATTCTCAAAAAATCCGGAAAAAAGATCAAATCCCCATTCCAACCAAATCATCATAAACACAGATTCCAACGACAGCGCCCAGAGATCGGAAGTTGATTATACGAGGTGATAAAGCTCCACTGTAGCGGAACGCTGAGTTAACGGAAGAACTCGGGACGTTCTGAACACTACGGCCATCACCTCGTAAATAATGTTTGCACACAGGGAAGCATTCAGGGTCTCCATAGGGCCAATGCAATGCACAAAACCAATCAGGAGCGGATAATCATTGTTTGTGGTTGAAGTCCGTCTTGTGAATCCAGAAAGTTGTCTGCTGTGTCTCTTTCTTCTGTGGTGCTTAAAACAACAAGGCTGCCGAACTCTCGCAAACTTGAAGTGAAATTCAATTAACATGCAGGCCTGGGCCAGAAACGTGTGGCGAATGCAAGAAAAGGTGAGTGACAGTTATACCAATTACCATGCAAATTCTATGGAAATGTAATAATTGGATAGGCCAATTTAGCTGGAAGCAATTATGGAAGAGTACAGATAATTCCGGGGCTTGTGCATACAAAATGTTCTTTAATAGGCATCTGTTCCTTTATGAACTAAAATAATAAAATGTTTTAAATGAACCTGAGTTTACACAGAAGATTACACTTTGGAATGTATTAACTGGGAGAAGAAAGGAACTCTGCTAGCTAAGAGTTTGTGCTTCAATTAAAAGAAAAATAAATGGTACTGCAAAGAGCATTTGTTAAAGACGGGCGGTGGTATACAGAAGTGTCTCTGAATGGCAAAGAGCTTTTATGTTGCTTTACATTGTCAACAGTGACTAAGCTAAGGCGGAGATAACAATGTTAGCTGCGATCTCCAATGCAAGAAATACAATCAAAACAAAAGGTCTTGTGTCAGACACAGCATCGACAGTGAGTCTGTACTGCAACAGAGACTGAGTCTGGCCTTGGTCTACATAAGGGCTACACCATTATGTGAACTTCCTCCTAATCCTCCAAAGAATAAGAAGACTGATAAAAAGCTTGAAAGAAAGTACGGTCAGTTTTCCTTTGCCATGCTTTTCTCTCATTCTGTCTTTCTGTGGCTATCTTGCTCATGGCCTGTGGTCCTCTCTCTCTCAATCCCTGTCGTCCTCTCTCTCTCATGGCCTGTCGTCCTCTCTCTCTCATGGCCTGTGGTCCTCTCTCTCTCATGGCCTGTCGTCCTCTCTCTCTCATGGCCTGTCGTCCTCTCTCTCTCATGGCCTGTCGTCCTCTCTCTCTCATGGCCTGTCGTCCTCTCTCTCTCATGGCCTGTCGTCCTCTCTCTCTCATGGCCTGTCGTCCTCTCTCTCTCATGGCCTGTCGTCCTCTCTCTCTCATGGCCTGTCGTCCTCTTTCTCAATCCCTGTCGTCCTCTCTCTCTCTCATGGCCTTTTGTCCTCTGTCTCTCATGGCCTTTTGTCCTCTCTCCCTCTCTCTCCAATTTCTCTGATACACAATGTTTCCTGAAAAGTGCCAGCCCGGAACTTAGAGCTGGTGCTAATGCCGTTCCTGAAGGTGTCTGTTCAACCCAATCTTCTTCTTCTCTCACAACGAAGGAAAAAAATGACAGAGAAGAGATTGGAAAAGACAAACGGAGTGAGGGAGGGGAGAGAAAGCCAGAGAGGAAAAAGAGTGGAAGTGAGGGAAAGGAAAAGGTGAGAGACATGAAGAGGAATAAGATAGAAAGGGAGGGAGAAAGACATGAAGTGGAAGAAATAGAGCGAGATAGAAACAGACTGACAGAGACAACATTATTTACCAGTAGATGACTTCCTGGGGACCTAATGAGGAGCAAGCTGCAACGTGACAGACGCAATCTTGTCCGTTTTTCCCAACCAGGGCCTGTGTGATCTAATTATCGGCCTTTTTCAATACTGGCTGATGGCTGCCGCTGGTTATTCCAGAGAGCTTCTCTGCGTCTGTCTGACCGTCACCCTCGCACCGCGGGGGACACAGACATGTCTTGCTTTTCAGGGGCAGGAATAAAGGTGACAGCGTACACTGTACTTCGAAGGAAACCAGAAAGTCGGGATGTGGTGGTGGCGTCTACCGAACAAAGCCGTACGGAAAATGGGTCAGAAGGGCTGAGTTTGAGACCTGAGAATTCAGTGAAGATTGAGAGGGAATAACAAGGTCATCGTCCTCCAGCTGCAATTCACAAGATGCACAGTGATTCTCTTGTATTACTTTCGAGACCAAGAACAGGTTTAGGCGTGGGTGAGCTGTGTTGTGGAAGACTGCCAGAAGCAGATGTATTTCGGTAAAGAAAACAGTCATACCCATAAAATCGTGTCATTGATCGATGTGCCTTTACCGAAAAAGTTTTTCTGTTGAGAATCCATTCCTGGCACTTTGGGGCCTAAACGCACACTATTCCATAGGGCACTACATTTGACCACTGCCCTGTGGGTCCTAGTGAACTGCAAGTTGGGATGAATTAGAGATTAAAAAGTTTATCTGTTTCAATGGGATGCTTCTCTACCTTTAGAGGAATATTTCTCACACTATACGTCTTTCATTTCTCTCCTTTCCTTGTTTGTTTAGTGGACATATGCAGTTGAGAAAAAAACACTTTACTCTGAACTTTTTTCAAGTGTGAAAAGCTTATTCTTTGGACTTGGTATTTACACAGGAAAATATAGAAGCTAGAAAATAGATTTGGCCTTCAAACTCATGTTGTTGCATTTAGAAAAACACAACAGTAGAAGCACTAGAAATACATATGGAACATCAAAACAAAACAACCGCGTAGCTTGGGCCAAACAGTGAACAGTCATCCTAACTTTACATTTGCATAATTACAATTACAATTATAGTCATATCTCCACTCTTCACAGATTGACTATGCTTTTAAAAATGGGGAAATGAACAAAGCAAACCTTCTCCGTGTGAATATTCACACACAGAACTTGCAAAACAATCATTAATATTCAATGCGAGTCCCAGAATATAAGCAATGTAAGGCGTCGCACTAAAGCTTAAGCAACCGTTGCATAAGATTCGATATCGAAAAATCACAGCTTCGCTTTTGTTCATTCTGAACTCCCAAGGGACTGTCAGCGGGGCGCGTAACAGCACAGGTTTAGTATGCAGAAAAAGTACTTACTATTGGGCTAGCATTGATGTAATCTGAATTTCCCTGGCTGTTTTCAACCTTCAAGGTTATTCTTGAGTGATCATCTGAAAAATAAATGGAGAATTTCATTAACACAATCACTGCAGTAAGTAGTCACAAAACGTGACCTTCAACCTTTCACTCCACCTTAAATGAGACCTCCTCTGATCTTTGTGCTGTATTGTATGAGGTTGTACCAGAAGGATGCCACTGACATTACAGCTGACAACATTTTAAAACTCATATGACCGTCACCTTTTATATAAGCATTCATCGAAATGCATTAGAAAGGTTAAAAAGCCAATGCCAAGTCAGCTTAGAATGAACCGAGTGATCAGGGACTCATGAATGATTTACAGATGTCATATCTTAATTTGAGACCAAAATCCTTGCAGACCAAGATCCTGGCAGTAACTGAAGTGTGAATTCTAGGACGCAGCAATGGTGATCAAATGAACACACAGTATCTGTACTGCTTCAAGGAGAAGTTGATATTACATTTAGTGACCTTTCCACTCAGTTTCTTCCATTAAACAATAGACTGCACCAGTCCTTAAAAAACCCCTCAAAGAACCTACAGGCCACCACAGCGTTGGTTCGGTTCTTCTTGGCGTTTCCAGACCCCAGACCCACACTCGAAGAGTTGGGCTCAGCCTGGTACTTGCACAGAGCCTCCCACTCCTTCTCCAGACGGTTCTTATTGTTCAGATGGTCCTCCATGTAGGACTGCAGAGGAAAAAGAACATGGCTGTTCAAAACCACGCCCTCACACGATAGTCACCTGACCGGAATGACCAATGAAGATGCAAGGAGAATGGATACACACCAAAAGCAAGGGTGAGAGGGTGGGGTTTGATACCTACATGACATCTACCTCTAATAATGGGTTGCGCTGATGTTTGTTGGCATTTGGTTACAAGATGTTAGCGTGATGTGTGTATATTGTAGGCCAACCTCCTCTGATTTAACCTTGAGTTCTTTATCTGATTAACGTTTTGTTATTTAGTTGATGCAGTTATCCAAAGCAACTTCCATGGCTTCTCTCTCCGCTTTGGGATTTTATTAAGCGACCTTTCTGTGTCTGATCAGATGCTTAAGGCTACTTGCCGCACCGGCAAATATAGTTGGTGTTTTTTATGAGGTTATGGCTAATCCGGGGAACAGGAATAGTTCCCTCTAAATGACAAGCTATTTGACTAAATTCATTACCTTCTACGCTGTACTGATGATTAACTCAGGAGCGCCAGCGTTGATGAACTGCCGGTAACGAGATTGTCAGAGTTAAATGTGAAACCTAGCATGTTTGAGCAGTCCGGGGTCAAATGGCTTGACGAGACATTTCCCCTGTCTGCAGACAGTGGGCCAATTGCTGTTGGACATCGGCTGGTTCAGACCCAAAACTAGATCAATCATCGGGAACATTTAAGTCCAACGGTTTCTTGAAACAGACTCCCGGTCTTTGCCTAAAAGAACACCCTAATGCCAATTGAGTGCACCACTTTAGACCAATTGGTGAACTACCAAGGTTTAGAGTGCTATTTGGAACGTAGCCCTAACGTAATTCTAATAATAACATATGGTTGTAAATGGGAAAGACAGCAGATTTCCAGGGCTCAGGCAGGCATAATGCACTTGCTCCTAACAGGGTCTAGGAGGTAGTTATTGAAACAGAATACGTCCTGGTCCAATATATCCACACCATCTCAAATGGCGGACTGTTCCATCTATAGTTCACTACTATTGACCGAATCCTTATTTAGTGCCCTAGGGGGATGCCAAATGGGTTGCCATTTGGGATTCCGCCCATGCCTGGTTCCTCCTGTAACAAAAGAGCAGGGCTGGGAAATTGTAGCGTACAGGGGTGTTTAGTGCAACGTTCGCCACACACGTACACACATTCCATATAACAATGCTACTTTAATCTCTGCCCACACTGCCCCAGTACACCCCAGCCCCCATATATTATATTGACATGTATTTTCAGCATTATTATGTGCTAATGAACAAGTCGGCAGCCTTGGCAATATGAGGGCTGGGTATCCCGGACCCACTCTTGATTTAGCCCCTCATGGAATAAATCGGCTGCTCCCGGCCGTGGTCTCCGAGAGACACACTCTCCCCGGCGCTAATGCGGGAGTAATGGGGGTTTGTACTGTGTGAAGGGATTATTCCAATCCAATCAGGAGGTGCTGAGATCACCATGCATCAGGCAAACACTGCCTAATCCCCTTACTGCTGGGCTTATGGCTGCCAAAGGTGCTCAATAAAATCACAAGCAAATAAAGCTTGACTAGGGGGGCGCCGGGGTGAGGGTGGCGCTGGTGACGTCGCGACTGGAAAGGGAAATGAAAAATGATAGGAGCCGTCTGGCAACGGACTCGTACCAATGTGACGTTCCATATGTAGTGCACTAATTCCAATGGGCACTGTTTGAAAAGTAGGCACTACGCGGAAGCTCGATCAAAATGCCTGGATGTGCGGCACAGTGGACCATATGGGGATTTGACACACTTATGGATACATTATCGATCCCAGTGAAGCTGCAATGTATGGCTGCAGCTTCCACATGAAGGAATCTGACTAGCTATTAGCATCGCTGGTTAACATCGCTGTAACAATAAGGCTAATTGTTTTGTTGGATTGGGCTGAGCAATTAGACCCGATTAGAGGACCGCTTTCGACCACAGCCTACCAAACGGAGCGCATCGGAACATAATTGGCTGCCATTGGGCATGCTGTTTCAGACGAGCTGCTATCATGGACAATTTAGACATTCGGAACGAGTTATCCTGTATGATTACAGCTATTTCTTCATTAAAGGGCGCACTGCTCTTGCATCAATGTGGCGTCACTGAAAATCAGCATGCCAACACCGAAAATCGCACGCACATGCAAAAACACACACACTCTCTAACCAAATTCCCAGTCGGCAGCTTGGCAAACCCTTAATCTCTGCAGACTCTACACAGAATAATCTTTAACACTTACTGGGCAAGCAACAAAAGACAAAATAATGTGCTTTATATAGTGTTTTAATCCGCTTAAGACACAGCCAAGTATCTGTACGGAGTCAGGTTCTGAATCACATGACACGAGAATAATAGAGTAATACTTTAACAATAATAGAGTAATACTTTAACAATAATAGAGTAATACGTTAACAATAATAGAGTAATACGTTAACATAGACAAGATACTGAAAGCCATCTCAAATTAAAATCCGGATACGTATCACAATGACGTGGGATTTGCGGCTTAACGGAAGGCAATTAATTTGGGGCAAAAATAAACCTAGTAAGCATTCATACTTTGTTCCGCCCTCCTTCTGATGTGAGTGGGAGGAGAGAAGGAAAGAGGACAGTTAGATGAGGGCGAAATGAGGGTAAAAAATCACAGGAAAATGTGAGAAGACAAGGGAAGAAGAAAGAAGCGCTCCTTCCGGGTCTACTCAATCCTTAGGTAAGGAAGCAAAGCATTCTGGGTGCGGCTTGGGAGGGCGGGTCATTAACATCTATTCCTAGTTCATTCCCAACGACTTTGCCATGTTGCAAATGAACTTGGTCGAGGATCACAGAGCTTCCTTTATTTTACCTTCCGTTCCCTCCTTCTCTCCCACTTACATATGTTACTTTGCTGCATTACTCACTGGCAGTTTGTCAAAGCAAGACAGACAGGCAGACTGAGGACCTACTGGTGTGCTTGTGTGTGTGTGTGCGCCTCCATGTGTGTGTGTGTGTCTCATTTACTCCCGGTGTGAATCTCAGGGGCAATTAAAAGCTTCATGTCCGATGAACACATCGCAGGGCCTTTCTATGGCATATTGTAAGGAACACAGTATAATGCACACAATCAGAGCAGCAGGAAAGAGCTATCGAAAAAACACCTATACATTACATTTACAATGGTAGACAGAGTTATTCAGAATCAATGAACATCTGTGGGAAAAGAAGACAGGTGGAAGAAGCCTGTTCATAGAAATGTGGGTGTAATGAGATGGAGACAGATAAACAGACAGGCAGACAAACAGACAGATAGACAGAGAGAGATATACAGACAGATTGACATAGAAATATAAAGGGTGAAGCAGAGACAGATATAAAACGAGATACACAGTGAAAGACACAAAAAGAGACAGTGAATTGAAAAGGCAGAACCACAAAGAAAGAGATGACGATGAAAGTAGTACTAGAGAGAAATGATAGACAGCCGAGCAGACTAGCAAGCTGACAGACCGACACTAGCTGCAAATAAACTGACAGAAAGACAGACTGACACACACAGTCACCTGAATCAGACAGACAGCCGGTCACTAAAGCCTGCCACACAAACAGTCAGTCACACCTGGTGGCAGCCAGACAGAAAAACAGTTTCAAGGATGTTTACCAGGATCATGTGTCCGGTAGAGATGTCCATGTTGGAGTGGGCAGGTTCCTCAGACCAGGAGGACGTGGAGCTTCGTGCGGACGGGCTGACCATGGGCCCGCCATCGCTGAACTGGGACGACACGCTGTTGATTCGTGACGACACACTGTGCATGGGCTCTGGACGCTCCGTTGGAGGCTTGACCGCCATGCGCTGACGACACAGCTCCTAAGGACAGGAAGAGGGACACAGGCAAAATATGAGCCACGAACACAGGCAGAGACACAGGCAGAATATGAGCAGCAAACACAGGCAAATACACAGGCCGAATGTGAGGACGATAACGAACAAACACACAGCCTTCTGGTTCTTATAAAATAAATGTTTCTCCAAGATCAAGGTATCTTAAGACCAACATATAGACAAATGATGGATTTGGCTAAAATAACATTGCTGTAATGCTATATATAAACAATTTGACTGGGGCAATATCGTATTCGCAAACGTGCAGGTTACTTTACAGAATCACACTCAGCAGCTAACGTGAAGTCGTCGGCTTAGCAAAACCGATAAAAAAAACACAAAGCAATTGCAGTATTTTGCTGTAGTAGTATTACTGATACATTAGTATAGCAATATGTAAGGAATACAAGAAAAACGTGTTTTTACATTGTGTCCAAGACCAGAAGTTCTAATGATGACTTATCTCATCTGAGGAAGGACTGAGAAGAAGTGATCGAATGCAGCTGGTGCCATGCTAATGTGAGAGGACATCGAGCTACACGTGCTTCAGTCATTAGGGGAGTCGCCATTATGATTAGGTCTCGCAGTGATTGACAACCCGAGTCATTTCACCATCCCTTCATTACAGTCGATATCCATCTCTCCATTCATCCTCGTTCTACTAGTGACACTGATCCATTGGCTGTCGGCTTAGCCGTGATCATGGCAATTACTGCAGACCCTTCTCTTTTAAATAGCATCCACACCCTCTGTACCGTTGACTAGAAAAATACTGGAATCTATGAACATGCTTAGATTCTCGTAGCCACTCAATTCCAGAAAACCTTGGGTTTATCGCAGTCTGTCAGTCCGCATATTTTCAAGTGTTCATTCCGTCACCTATTTTTGTCTTTCTTCATTTCAGTTTTTAACAATATTCAGAATACAACCCTAATTTAGTTGGACGCTGCTTTTGATTCTGCATATCATTTTTATTCAACTTCTAGTTCTATATTGTGCACAATCCTTGTTCAACTACAGTAAACTTGTGTCCAAAGCTATAATAGGCAGATAATAACAAAAAATATTAAAAGGCTGTCTAAATGCTACACTGCTGTGCTGCCCTGTCCGTCTGTCTGTCTTCCAGCCTGGATATCAGGCCACCGCCCTGCCCACCCGTCTATCTGTCACAGCAGTCATCAGGAAGGACCTGTCTCTCCTCACACACCCCCCGCAGCCCCACCCTACCGAGGCCTCCTACGTTCTCATTAAAACAGCTCTATGGAGTGAACTTAGCGGGTACCGCAATCAGTGGTACAAAAAAAGGCCTCATATGAAAATGGCCTCCCAAGAGACGTTCAATTAGCAGCCTGGAAAAAGCTCTGAAGAAACAGTACAGGAACAGTACAGGAGGAAAAGGGAAAGTCGGGTTTCAATGAAATAATACACATAGTTTTAATACCATACAAATAAATAGGGCCGTATTTTAAAAAGCTATTCCCAGTAAACTGCTCTCAGTTCTGAATGGCAGCTTATTCCAGTTTTTTTGCACAAACATTTTGACCTTGGTCTGAAGGGGAATATATATGTGCCTTTAAGGGTTCAGTATGGAACACGGTATGTCTATCTTATTTTGGTGTACATGGAGGAACACTGCCAACACAGCCGCTGCATGGTCTCATCTGTTCCAGTTAGCAGTAAACAGACAAAACAGTTTTCAGGCGTTTTATTATTCATGCCCACCTCGAATGTTTGGGAACAAGTTACGGAGACTCACTCTTGTATTTCTCCCACTCTGGAGTTCTACACCAATCGTTTTTCTGTTGAAGTGTCCTTCTGAACAAATTAATAGGCTGTAAATCCAGGCTGATCACAGTGCCGTAATACAACGCGATTGGTTCACGATGACACAGAAAGCAAAAAGTACAGCACAAAGAGACCAGAGGTGTGAGTATTGTTTCATTTCTGACAGAAAACAGCTCGGGTGATGCAACTATTTTATTTCCCGAAAAGCACCTGATTTCCAATAGGGCTTGGGTCTAAAGAAGTGCACTAAAATGTGGTGCTACTGGAGAGGGGAGGCAGTTTGGGCCAACCTCCAAAAGTAGTCGTCGGCTGAGCCCCACGTGGTACCCATACGTAGTTTACCACTGGGCTCTGTAGTAGCATATTGTAGGGAACAGTGATGCCTTTGGGGACAGTGGCCAGCTGTAATAAAGCACTACTAGCGTGGGTGGTCAGGATACCTCGGCAAAGGACCCCTGTGTTTGCACACCCTCCAACCAATGTAGGGCTTGTTCTCAGCGCTCAGCCCAAAACAAACAAACAAACAAAAGCCCTCTGACTCGATTGGCTGAATGGAGAGAAACCGAGAAACAAGAGAGAGAGAAAAGAGACAGAGAATGAAGTACATATCTGAAGAAGCACGACACTTCCCTTTAAAATGTTTCCGGTTTTTAATTTGAACTTTGATTATTACTATCGATATCATCATCTCTTTAGATGTCAAAACGCCAATAAACCCATTTAAATTGAATTAAGACAAAGAGGGAACAAGAGAGAGAGAGAGAGAGAGAGATAAGGGAGTAAATTAAAAGTGAAAGATAGATGAGAAAGAGACAGCCTTTTCTTCACTCATTGGTATTTGTTTATATACGTTTGTCTCAATTCGCCTCTATTGTGAAAAAGTCACTTTTCTTTTAATCATTAGCAATTTCTCCTCAATATGAACACATGTTTTAAAAAGATGGCAGGTTTTGCTCTCACTATGATGAGCAATGTGCTTATTTATTCAGCCAATTATACAGCCAACAGTTTTTTTTTTAATATTTAACGTTTGTTAATGTCATCATTAATAAATCCACAGGGGGTAGACAAAATAACCTAAACTAATCAGAACTACAAATGTAGCTGCCATGGTCACATTAGGTTGTCTGCCAATTAGCAATGCAAATGTGTTAACTTTAAAGTGATCGGAAAGATAGCACTTTCGTCATCAAACTGCGAGTGCATCTGTCACAAAACTGCAAAATGATTCAATGTGTCAAGGTGAACAGTGTCTAAAAATCTCTGTCGCCATACGCTGAACATGGAAAAACCGTAATGGCAAAGAAGAACTGTGGTTGCATGCACAACCTGACTGATGGCTAAAGACCCACATGTAACAGGATAGTGGCTCAATTTCCCCGAAGTACAGCCTCAAAATAATCAGAAGGGAATCAGCACCTCTGTGGACAAGTTGCAACAAAATCGACATCTTGAGATTTACAAAACAAAAATTGTCAGGGCTGTTTTGTATATCCTGAAGGTTTTTATGTTTGGAGAAAGTTAAATAATGTCTACGGCTTACAATGGTCTCTGCCAACTGTTAAACACGTGGGGGATTGGTAATGCTATGGGCAGCCACCTTGTGGGAGTCATTGGGTCTGCATGAATTTACCACAAAGGAATATGAGGCTATTATTACAGGACTAAGTACAGCCTTTGGTGCAAACATTGTTCCATCATGTTGTTCCGGTTTTCCAAGGACGATAAAAATAAGAGACATTTTATGAACACCTGGAAGACGTCAAAATCCTTCCATGGCCTTCATTGGACCATTTTTGGAAGCAGTCGAGCGCAGAGTGCATATTATATTTCCATCCTTCAAAGAAACAAAAGCTTTTCTACTTCTGAGTTTCTGTTTGTGTTTATCACGTTCTGTGATAAAGATAGCTGAGCGAACATTTGTGCAAGGAGAGCAGTGTATATGGGGGTATGGGCTATAGGTGTGTGTGGCTTCAAAAGACATACCCCCAGTCAGGGTCTAGGTAATTAGCATGCAGCAAGGCGTGTGTGTAGTACAGCCGTAAGGCTGCCCTCTGCAACCCTTCTGCTTTAATTGTCCCAGAACACGTGCATGCATTCAGTTCAGTCAGGGAATCCCTTCAACTATTCAGTTGCGGCCAAAAGTACTAGACTGAAATAATGCACAATTTCTTCCTCTTTCTTCCTTTCTTCCTTTATAGGGTGGGGGTCCCCATATCTATTTTTTTGGGTTTGCAGTTGATTCTGATTCCAGTTTTCAGCCACCGACGACTGGAAGAAATTACTCATTCTACAAAGAAATTGTAAAAAAGCCCAGACAATACTAATATGTTTTAGAACAACATTTACATAATTTTCTTTTGCTAAGGTTATTTCCATTTCCTTTAGAATTGGCCTCACGAGTGGTGAGTATCAGGTGAAAAATCACATATTTTAATTGCTGAAAATAAAGAAAAACCGAAGATTATAGCCCAGCATAGACTCTCTAATGGTTACAAGTCCCTCTCCAGAGACCTTTCTTTCTGTTTGTGTTGCCTGTACTATATGTTATCAATAGGTTTAAGGCCTATACCACTGTAGCTAGCCTCCCAGAACATGGCCACAAGAGAAAAGTTGATGGAAGATTGCAGCAAAGGATTGTTAAAACTGTGGAGAAAGCATCTTAATCAACTGCCACATAGATTGAAGCTGACCTTCAGACACAAGATATGATAGTTTCAACTCAACACCATTCATTATTAACTCATCGAAAGAGGTAAGAGATCCGCTACATCGAGAAAGTCATAAGCCAGTGAAATCTGTCGAAACACACCTAAACATGCCACAATCCTTCTGGGACAATCTCCAGCAGACAGATCAAACTAAATTAAGGCACACCGCCTCAATTTAAAAAAAAAGAAAATAAGGCCTGCCTGACAGTCAAATATAGAGGAGGTTTAGTGATGTTTTGCTTTTGCTTTGCAATCTCTGGCACTGTGCCATGAACATGTCCAAAAAATACCAAAGGATTTTAGAACGCGAATGCTGAACCTTGTGTCAGAAAGCTGGGTTTTTCTCAAAGGTCATGTGTTTTCCAGTAGGACATTGACTCAAAGCCACACTTCAAAATGAATCCCGAACAGTTCACAACAAAACACTAGACTGTTCTAAAGTGGCCAGCAGTTCAGGTCTTAAACATATTGAAACCCTGTGGAGACATCTAAAAACAGCAGTAGGCACCCTTAAAATCTGGGAGAACTAAAATGGTTTGCAGGGAAGAGTGGGCCAAACGACCAGTACTGAGGTGAGGGAAAGGTCATCTAATTCTATAGGAAGAACTTGATTGCAGTTATTTCAGGGCTGGAGTGTCAAACTGATTTCCACCACAGGCCACATCAGCATTATGGTTTTTATTTATTTAACCAGGTATGCCGATTGAGAACAAAATCTCATTTGCAACTGCGACCCTGGCCAAGATAAAGCAAAACTGTGCAAGACAACACGCAATTACACAGTAAATGCACGGTACAAAAGTACAAATAGCAGTGGGATTCCACCAGGTAATACAGAATCAAGTAGAGTCAATATAAAGTTAATGTAAGATGGGGTATAAGTAGGTCATATGAGCAGCATTAATATGATAATAACAACAAAGCAAATACAAAATAGAGTCTATATACAGAATGTAAAAGTTAAAGTGTATCTAACAGCATTAGTGTGCACAAATTGTATCCCAGGGATGGTGGGTGTCACTAGTGGTGAGGTTTTGTTTCTACACGGTACTATGTTGGGTGGTGCACAGCCCTTGTTTACGTTCTGTCACAGCTGTTCTGCGTTAATTCATTCGTGGGGCTATAAAGGTTTGTTTGGTAGTTATCCACTTATTACGCTTATTTCGTGTTTGTATAAGTCGAAATATGCACATTTTTGGTTTCATTTCAACAGTATAGTCTTTTCTTGTGTTTAATAAAACTGTTGATGACGGATAACCTGGCTCTGCATCTGGCTTGCAAACTACACTACACTCCTAGTTCATGACAGTGGGAGGAAGAGCATTTGAGCATGCCTGAGCAAATTGAATAATTCAACGGATGTAAACAGGGATGACAGCAGTATATGTGAAAATGATCCACCGTGCAAATTGGGAATGGCAAAAGTTATAGGGGTGTGCATGAAAACCAGACGTACAGTGATCGAGAACAAAAGTTCTGACAGAAGTAGTTAAAAGGCAACAGGTGCGGTTAGGGTTTCGAGTTTTAGTTTATTGTAATTAATTACAGTCGTTGGCAGCTCAAGGCTGAAAGGATTGCCGGCCGAAAGAGGTGCAGACATTTGGGGTGACTAAGGCAATGCACCTGCTTGAGCGTAGAATGCGGGTGGGTATTGCCAGTGATTAGAGTGCTTAGGTACAGCGGGACTTTGCCTAGCAAAGACTTACCAATGAGTTAATCGCAGAGTGTTTAACGACGGCCAGTTGACTAATGCGTAAAGGTTGCAGTGGTGGGTGTTGTATGGTTGCCGGTTGTAACAGTAAGACTGTATAAATGTAACTACTCCATAACATAACATATTGTTAAATAACTGTAAATACATTTCTGGATTTCAATATTGTTAATTCAAGTGTACAAACACTATACATGCCTTTATATAAAAGTTAAAATATATGTAAGCACATTGCTCTGTGTTATTATGACATAAATCCTTTTCATTCATCAGGTTTACTCAATTGAACTTGTCACAAAAAATCGACACGCATTGTGGGAGTTAGTTTATGGTCACCGAAATGCTTTAATGCAGCATATACTTACTAATTATCCTTGAAGCACTCGCGGGCCACATAAAATGATGTGGCGGGCCAGATCCAGCGCACAGGCCATGAGTTTGACACATGTGGTCTATGGTGTCAATTTTGTCAATGCCATTTCTGTTTATTCTCTGATTTAACAGGACATACCAAATGCTGAATCAATAACAAAGGTCCTGTAATACTAACAGTGAATTTAAGAATTGGAAACAATTTATTATTTGTGTATATGTATATTTCTGTATATTTTTATTTATTTTTACAGAGAAAATGTTATGAGCTATGATGTAATTTTTGTTGTTTTTGTGTGTTCCATCAAATGTTATGACAGCTTTTCAAAATTTGATCTGCAAAGGTTTTTGGGAGGTCAACAAAAAGCACTTGTGCAAAAGAAATTGTGCAAAAGCCAGAGTTGAAAATCAGGGTACTTCCCCTTTAAAGGCCCTAGACCAGTATTTTTTCCTAGAAACAACAATAAATTGAGAGAAGATCCTTTGTAATATCAAAGCTCTAATGAGAATGTCTGTGGCTCTGCTCATTATAAAATCAATACTCACTGGACCATTCTCGTTGAAACAGATCAGGGAGAAAGGTCACTGGTGTACATTTTATTCTAAACTCTTTAGCCTTAAAAAGGCTTTTAATATTGAATTAATTTTGGATTCCATAAATTGAATTTCACACCTGGACTCAGGCTGCAGTATAATTACAGCAGTTAGAGGGAAATTAAAATGACTACCTGCACAGACAGACAAACGCGACATACCAAAACCCCAACACTCAGAAGAGAACGTGGAAAAAACTGCATACTACTTTACAAACACCACAGTAAGAAAAAGACAGCCACGCACACCATAAAACCACTCTACAATCCAAATGATTATATGATTATCACAACAACAATCCTACAATGACATTCGGAGCTGCTATTAAATCAACAACAGTCCCTTGCCTGTATGTCGCATTACGTTCTCTTGATGAGAAGACAACATTCACAGTGAGCTACTTTGAAACGGCTGTCCTCTTACCTGATAGGTGGAGGTAGCATCGCTGCCCGTGTCCGTCCCCAAGTTGGAAAGCTTCTCCTTGAGCTTGTGATGGGATCGATGTCTGAGGCAGTAGACCACGGTGGAGGCCAGGAGGACGGCCACGATACACAGAATGGACACCACCGTCAGGATCAGGAACTTGGTGGACTCGGCCGTGCTGTACTTGGTGGGGATCTGGTCTATCTGGCTTTTCTGTAGGAGAGAGACGTGAAAAGATGGGGAGTGGGTGGGGGCGGTGGAAGAGAGGAAGGCAGAGGGAGGGTAGCGATAAAGGGGGAGGAGAGTGAGGGGGAAAGGGGGTGGTGAGAGAAGATACACACTCGTTTACTGTTCTTATTGATTTCACTCGTAATCCTAAAGAATAGCATATACTGGCGACCTACAATTGTATATAGTTGTATATAATTATGCAGAGCACGCCAAACATGACTAAAAGTTGATTATTGAGTGATCTACCCCCATCTACTAATGATGTGTGTCACTACCACATCATTAGAAATACTATCCAGAAATACTAGCCCTGCTTCATCATAGCCAGTTAGGAGTAGCTACAACCTTTGAAACTGAAAGGCAGGATGCGACATGGCACGCCTCAATTCACGCTGTACGTCGTCAGGGACACATCCCACGAAAACATCCATGTGGCAATTAAAAAATGCAATTCCGAAATAAGGCGAGAGAAAAATGACTGAACTTCGAAAGCATGTGATCACAATGCTACACGGAGTACAATTCAGAGGTCAGTGATCTAGGCACAACAGCTCACAGCTCCATTTTACCTAAAAGCCATTAATTATATGGCGCAGTAGTTTCTCTGATAGGGGTTTATAGGAAGGTTGTACACTACAGGGTTCCATTTGGTTTGGGACACAGACCGATCCAGGGTGAATGAACAACAGCCAGGGTAATACACTCTCATTATAGACCATCAATGATGTTGGCAACAATAGTGCAGGGGGGAGAATATAGAGACGGGAGGTGCAAATTGCAAACCCAACGACCAGCCCTACAATTTCCCCTTCTTATAAAACTATCAAAAGAAATCAATAGAGGCTTGGCTGCTTGGTCTGACTCCGTGCTGCTTGCTAGAAGGAGGGAATAATCATTGGAAAACTGTTTTTTTTGTTAGTCTTTGCAGTGTTCCGAAAAAATCTACTGTCTACCACCCCTACACACAAATCATAATAGATGCTTGGTAAGACTATTCATTATCTGGTTCTGATAGTTATAGTCATATTATGTTACATGCTCGGCACGCTAACTTCTTTTACCGTCTTACAAATCCAGGCAGCGTTAAAAGTGAAAGCTCAACTCTGTGAAAGAAAAGCCAAATTTGTCCATTAAAATAATATAAAATTGATCATAAATACAGCAGAGACATTGTTACTGTTGTAAATGGCAGACTTTTAATGATATATCTACATAGGCGTACAGAAGCCCATTATCAGCAACCATTAGTCCAGTGTTCAAATGGCACGTTGTGTTTGCTAATCCTAGGTTACCATTCTAATTGATCATTAGAAAACTCTTTTGCAATAATGATAGCACAGCTGAAAATAAAAAATAGCCTTTAAACTAGTTGAGTATCTGGAGCATCAGCAATTGAGGGTTCGATTAGAGGCTCAAAATAGCCAGAAAAAAAGTTTTGTCTGAAACTAGTCAGCCTATTCTTGTTCTTAGACATAAAAGAAATTCCATGGGACAAAATCCCAATAATCAAAGAATCTATTACAACGATGTGTACAAGTGCCTTCATAGAACAGTGCAAATTGTCTCTAGAATAGAATGTGGAGTGGGACGCCCCAGTGCACAACTGAGCAAGTTTGAGAAACAGACGCCTCACAAGTCCTCAACAAATAGTACCTGCAAAACACAATACTCAACTTCAACAAGAGGACTCCGGCTGGCCTACTAGGTAGAGTGGAAAGAAAAAAACATAGCTCAGTCTGGCCAACAAAAAAAAAATATTTGTACAGGATAAAGGAGATAGTGCTTGATTCAAGCCAATTTCCTCCTACAACAGGAACATGACCCAAATCACAGCACCAACTATGCAAGAACTATTTAGGGAAGAAGCAGTCAGCTGGTATTCTGTCTATAATGGAGTGGCCAGCACAGTCACAGGAACCCTATTGAGCTGCTTTACCATTTAGTAAGCAAGAAATGCGTATAATGCCAATCCAACTTGTGGGAGGTGTTTTAGGAAGCATAGGGTGAAATCCCTTCAGATTATCTCAACAAATTCACATCTAGAATGCCTAAGGTCTGCAAGGCTGTAATTGCTATAAATGTAGAATTCTATGACAAAAACAAAGTTTGAAAGACACAACTATAATTTCAATTAAATATCATTATTTCTAATCTTGTCAATGACAACATTTCCTATTAATTTAGCTATTTTTCCTATTCAAACTAATTGAATGTATTTTTTATATATAACAATAACAATTCTAAGTGATCCAAAACTTTGAAATGGTAACATATATTTATGTATGTGTATAAATAATATTATCTTGTTTATATTGCATATCTCCAAAAGTAATCTCTACAGGTAATTTAAACTCTAACCAGACATTGCACATTTGGAGATTTGCATAACCAATGTACATTACAGCAACCTTTTGTTTACTCCACCTATGTTCTTGACCAAAGGTCTTACCCTGTCGCCTCTGTTCTTCATCTTCTGAATAAAAAATGTAAGTAAAACCAAAAAAAAGCCTTATGGAAGTTCGACCCAGCATACATCCCACCTGTAAGGGGCATTGACTACATCCCAGATCAAAGTGCAGGGAATTGGGAACAGAGGCTCATTTTGAACGTGACCAGCAGTGAGATGGGCCCTGCTTGGTACTGCCTCACAGACGTATAAACCCCTGGGATGTGGAGGGGAACAACGGGAATACAAAGCTACACACGGATTGTTCCGAAACGCCTTTGTTTTGAGGCGAAGTAACCCGCCACTACATTGAGGGGTGTAGATTCTGTTCTAACTGATTTAATTCATAGCTGGCTGTATTCAGCACCTTAAAAAGAATGCTAGCAGAACGTCTAAGAGAGACAACGGTTGCCCAGCGCTTTGTGGAGTCCAATTTTCCTGGGAGCATTAAGCCCTACGATAAAGAATGGTTGCATGTTAATGCGATAATGTATAAAGTAATCAGTGGGTTTCTGTTCTCTCTCTGTCTCACTGATGTGCAATGATGAAACACCGTTTGTTAGTCAGGGAGACAGAATCCCCCGTAAAAATATTATTTTAACAATAAGGTTCAATTCTAAAATCTTCGAACATTCTATATTCTACACCCTTTCCCAATTTCTCAAAAGAAAAGAATGCATGCTCTGATAAATCTTACAAGAAAATAAGATACGAAAAAAACGGAGCAAAAAGCTTTATTATAGACACCCTCGTGAATTATTCATTTTTGTCTGTCATGCCACACTTGCTTTGATTACGATGTGCTGCTAAATCTATTTTTCCATAGATCAAAACCCTTAATTTCTTCTTTTTTTATATATTTATTTTACATTACCATGTTTGCCAAATGACATCGATGGAATCATGCTTGAATAGTAATAGCCATACTTAGTCTCCAAATTCTGACACTCATCCCTCAAACACATGCAGTGGTTTCTAAGATGTGTTCCCTATCTTCCTAAAGCAGCCTACCTCTGCCTCTCTCTTCCTATTGATTCGGACAAATGTAGCTTGACTTCACCTGCTTAATCAACTTTGGGTGCGGCTGTCGGTGAAGAGGAGGCGTTGGTGAACTCTTATTGTCGTTATATTACAACTGTGAAAAATGAGGATCTGCGGTTCAGATTGCGGTGGTACAGAATAAATAATGCCATAATTGAAACGCAGAAAGCTTACTGGAGGTATAATCTCAGTAAATATATATTCAGGATCTGAAAGCCTTTTTTAGGGGAGTAGGGGGAAGAAATAACATCTAAACGCTAGATTGTGATTTTTTAATAAACACCATATAGACCCCATTGCAGTGTACTTAGTGGAAAGACCAGCCAGCGAGACAGTCAGAAATATTGGAGAGAAATACAGACAGATAGAATCTTGTTGCAGCTCCAGGGCCTCCTTCCCCACCAAAGACTTAGCCTTTTCAATCAAATTACACAACAACATGTTGATGCAGAGAGGACTGTGTAAAGGCTAAATCACGGTATACGTGTGTGAAAAGAAATACATGTTGTCACAAAAATAGCTTACCAAATAAAATAATAAACATTTCTGATTGTTTTTCTGAAATCGTCACATTTCCTTGAAAGTAAAAAAATATATAATTGGAAAGAGGGTCATTTTTGTTTAAAAAAATCTGGAATGTTTTAGAAATATATATTTTAAATACGCTACACTTTTCGGTTTCCAACTTATCACTTGACTATAGCTTAATTCTCTGCAATGCCTAAACAAAATAACCTAAAAAAATGATAAAAGCAGTTCCTTTGATGGCTAGAGGTCCATTGTCCATCTGTCCTGCAGCGATTGTACGTGCATATTTCTATTTCACATAGGCAGATGTGACCAGAGATCCCCCTTAGCATGCATTGCAGAAAGGCATTAGCATAGCCGTTAAGAATGGATGCTGCTGTCTCTGGGGTTCAAGCTTTTCATTTCTACACATAGATAAAAGAGTCGGCCCGCCCAAAATTACACTGATTACAAAATTACACTGAAAAAGAATGGTCAAAAGACATAACCCACCAAAAAGAGACAGGAAACATGAGGATCTCAGGACTGTTGTAATCACTAAAAACACACAGAAAACAGTGCCTTTAAATTCATTCAAATTGTATAATTTGCTATTGCTAAAATAAATGAGCAAGCCATCCAAGACAATTCTAACAATACATGGGGCTTACAGATATGGGGAGCTACATCAGCTCTGATTCAGTGTCAGAGCCGGAAAATTAGGTTACAAAAACTCCCAAATGAAATGAGCAATACGATTGCATATGCAGATTTGAGTAATTGGCTTTTTCTTGAACCTGCATTTAAACAGGTAGACAAATTGAGACGAAAGTTTACAGCCCCAAGCAAATCCCATCCAACCCGTATAGTAATTTGAAATAGAAGGCAGAGAAAGAGGGTTTAAGGATATTGGCTGGTTTGCCGAGGGCTTGCCTGTGAAGGATTAGTGAAGCTGCCTTGGAATAGACAAAAGGCTGATGGATTTCTGCAGCTCTGGGTTATTCGAAATCATTGAAAAAAGGTCAGACAGAAAGGGGAGCCTAACTATTGTTCCCAGCCAGCTACTTGTAAGGAAACAATGATATGCCCCGAACCTCAAATAATACAATGCCTCAAAAAGTTCACCCCTTTAAGAAACCTTTTAGCGAATAGGCGTAGACACACACACACACACACACGCACACAAACACACACACACAAACGCACACAGACACACGCACACAAACGCACACAGACACACACACACACACACACACACACACACACACACACACACACACACACACACACACACACACACACACACACACACACACACACACACACACACACACACACACACACACACACACACACACACACACACGCGCGCAAGAGAACAATTTGAGAGAGAACATTCTGTACGGAATTCAAACAAAGTGTACAATACAGAACATCCAATGTGTAGGCCAACTTGACTAGAAGTTTATTTTTCATATGAATCTCATTCTTGCAAACATGGCTATTCATATTATAGGGACACGAAGAAAGTGATGCATAATGTCCTTTCAAATGAATGATATGTGCACATGTCGATATAAATTATTTAATAAAGTGTTAAAAAAATTCGGGCATGACGATTGTTCTACAAATTGATAAGGTCTGTTCACTTTAGTAGTCTATATCAGAATGCCACAGATCGATGAATAGAATACACACAAATTAAACCAATGTATTTTCATTCATCGATAATTTTGCTTGAAAATTTGACTAAATATATGTAGACAACATAAATAGGAATCGGTATTTGTCAAACCGAGAACCGTACTCTTGCCCGGTACGATTTTATCTTAATTTATTTATACAATGTAGGTGAAGTCGAAATGCTTTTTTTCCGGATCAATACGTGTAAATGCAAAGCTACTGTTGAATGAAGTCCAGACTAGGCTATATGGCAGAAATAAAGGTTATAATCATAATTACAATTTAATTACATGGTCAACTTGTGAAAATACTATACAAAAGCGCGATGCGTAATGCGCAATTATCCATTTGCGGTGGCTATATAGCCGAAGCACGACTAAACAAAAATGTGTAAAGCACTTTAATTCATAGTGAAATTAAAACGTCTCTGATCAAAGCGCAGTTGATGAATAGAGACATCTGAAGCCAAGTGGTGTTGCAATAATGCACATATTTACCCAAATCCATGGTGTGACCCAGCAGATTCCTTGAGCATCAGCTATCCCACCGTAATGACACGAGAAACAGCGAAAGCAACGCCAATAACTCTTCTTACTCCGGTCTTAGAAAGTTACCAGTCTCTTCTCATCCACTCCGTTCTGCCCGGACATAAAGGCGCACTCCGGAGCGGTGGCTCGGCTCTCTACTCCTCACATGAGGCAAGAAAGCGGCGAAATAAAAGGAACCACGTATATTTCTCCTCATTACAATCTCCGTAGTGAGAGAGCACCAAACCCTACAAGAAGGCTGTTCGCGCGAAAAGGATAAGCGAATATGTGTGTCTGTGTGTGTGTGTGTGTGTGTGCGTGTGTGGGGTGATTTCTTCGCTTGGGAAGACTACAAAGTGAGAGGCTCAAACCCCTCCTTATATCCGGCGGCCCTCGAGTCGCTGTCTGTAGCACATGTCACATCCACTGGTTGCTATGGTGATGCCTCCACATGTTGCCGACAGTGAAAGCTGGAGGAGAGTTCAGAGCTGGCTGTTGAAAAGCCTGTCGCGAATGTGAATGGGCCCTGCACTTGCCTGCATGGCTGCCTATCATTTGTAAAATTGCCCAGGGTTTCTAATCTTATCCAACAGCCAAACTAAGTCTCTTTCTATTTCTTCTCTTTCCTTCTTGGATATGATTTTTTTTGCGGGAAAAGGATGCACTGTGTAACTGGTTCTATTTGGATTCTGTTCAATACAACCTGACAGACATTATTTCTGCTGTCTTATCCTGTCCTGCTGATACACACAACTCTCTATCTGTTTTGCAGGTGTCAGGGTAGTAACACGCAATTAAAAATTCTCAAAAGACTATGTTTGCAGCGAGACAAGAACAGACATGGGCAGAGGGGCAACACCCGCCCTACCAAAAACAATAAAAAATGCTGCTAATTACTTATTAGCGCCAGTAAGGGAAGATCCTTTGGAGGGCAACAGCTGCAGCAAACACGAAGAAAGGAAGGCTAGGGGGGTTTAGATCGCAGTAAGAGAGAGTAAGGGTAACATAATGTGTCCAAAAAGCATCCTTCTGACCTATGTAGTACAATCCTTGCGACCGGGCTTAGAAAATTAGCATTTTCGGATTGGTACTGTATAACAGTACCAATCACTAGAGGAGATCCGGTCTAAGGCAGATGACAAGTCTTGGTGGGACTCTTCGGTTTATCTTTCCATTCAGGCAGCTCCTCTCCTCCCGCGCTGGTCCATTGTTCTTGTGTGTGACAGCTAGAGGTGGCAGGTTCAGAATCAAGACAAAACAGGACCCTTTTCACCCCACACCGGGCTGCACTTGGACCAGCAGAAAGGACACGGCTTACAGCTCCAATATCTAATTTCCCTTAGCAGCATGCAACCACTCTCCATTAACATAGGCTGGACAGCTCAGTGTTTTCTTCCTCTAAGCGTCTTAAAAAGCAGGCTAGCACAAGAAAAGCATATGTAATGGATAAAAATGCCATTTGGGGTATCTCTAAACCACACTGTAGCCTAGAGGGTTGTTTATCTATAAGCAATAAACAATACAACATATTTTATGAATTTTGGGAGAATTTTTCCCCGGATCATCAGGAACGTATGGAAAAATATAAGTTTTATAAAAGTGCATTGCGGATTCATACCAATGCTACAGCAGTACATAATGTGGACAACTTTACAGCACAGCATGAGTTATGAATCTAAAACTGTCTAGAAGACTCAGTCCCTATGACTGCTCAAGTCCAATCAGACTCATTTCTACCGGTTGTGTGTCACCATCAATAAAAATGATATTTTCCTCCCAATCGAAATATATATTTTAGTTGACATGAGGTTTTTGTCAAGATGTTTGCCAAAAAAAATGTCCACCTTTTTTAGACACTACGTACCACGACTGTGGTATTCTGTCAAAATAATGCAAAATAAAAGCCTGGATTGGGTTTAAATGGCCAATTCTCCTACATGGCTCACAGCATTTGACCAACACCCATGGCTAACTTTCTTAAAACCCTCAACATAAGCTACACTACATTATCATCCATGAATTCTGTCTGGGCTCCCCGGACACTCTTTGAAGTTGTTAAACCTTCTGTGACAGGGCATTTCAGATGGGCAGAGTAGCAACACTATGGCTTGGTTATCGGCATGTAGAAATAAAATATTTTCTCAGACCGGGCACTGCTCAATCTGTACCTGTACCGACTTCCCAAAAAACACTCTGTTTACCCGGGTAGTACGCTACTCCGCCAGGAGACAGACATTGCTTGAGAAGCGAGTGGACAAAAAACTTCTGTGTGTGTGTGTGTGTGAGAGTGCGTGAGAAGCTGCGTGCTGCAGAGTCAAGCTGGGTCTAATCTTAAAGACGTCTCCAGGATTTCCACACAAATAGAGCATTTCTTGCTGTGTGCTTGATTTCAAGACCTGGGTCACATCGCAACAATAACCGAACAGTGTGATGGTTCCTCTAAAAATGTCTAATAAAGAGCTTGATGAAACTAACATGACGGGGGCTATGGATCAGTCTCCATTCGTCACCAAGTCACAGAGACAACCGGCCCAATATTTCCAAAAATGTGTTGGTGATGCATCGTGCCACAGAGATTCTTTGACAACTGGGAAGCAGTGGTGTTAATGACGATCCACCAAAACGTATCCCATATCTCAATAAGCCTGAGGGGAGCAATTGACTGAGCTTAATTTATAATAACCTTGAAATAAGTGACTGCAGAAGGTCAAAACTTTCAATTCTAACAGTTATTTAAAAAAAACATTAACATTTGACATTGTCCAACTTGAACTGTATCTTGTCATTTCTTGCATAGTGATAATTGTACTACTCAGTTCTTCTTGATAGAGAAATCTGACTGATTAGGTAGCTACATCTATAGTTATACTACCCTGGTGCTGTTAGCACACTGTTAGCAGTAGTACTAGTAATAGCTATAGCAGTAGTAGTAGTCATAGCAATAGTATTAGCCATACCAGTAGTAGTAACCATAGTAGTAGTAGTAGTAGTAGCTGTAGTAGTAGCCATAGCAGTAGTAGCTGTAGCCACAGCAGTTGTAGTAGCCATGGCCAGTAGTAGTAGTAGCCATAGCAGTATTAGTAGCTATAGCAACATCCGATTTACTGTGATATATACTGTTACTGTCCGTATTACTATACTATTATAGTCATTAATATTTACTTAATTTATTTAAATTAAAAAACAAACGATAATGCAAAAACTAAAGTCTATCATAGTAACCATCACCTACAGACAAGGCAGCAGGGGCCGTAGATGGAAAAGTATTTAAATAAAATGAACCAAATACCTGGAGGCGTTCCTCATTTAACTAATTTAGTGTTGAAATAACTGCATCATTTTACTGAGGAATGAAAACCAATGTTATTAGGCTGCTTAGCTAACTTAAGTCTACACAGGACACTGTAACATTTCAGTTAACTGAAGTGCCTCACTAAACTAACTATTTAGCTAGATGTTTACTGTCAAGTGAGATTATTAAAACAGGACATATTAATTTTTCAATTTCTTACCTGATCATCTGTTTTTCACTTTCAGCTTGCCTGTCTCTCTCTCTGTCTTTTTGTGCTGGCTGCATTGTGACCAGATACCAAATATAGATGTATTTTTTATTTATTACAATGATAATTGTATTACTATATTTTATTTGCTTTAATGGTATCATGGTGTTAGCTAGCTAATAAAGAAGGATCTAACAATGTAACTCATTCTAAACTAACTTTACATTTTTATGTAGTTACTTATTGTCTGAAAAATACTTTGTATGTCCAAAAGCCTGTCCAGCTTTCTGTTCTTATTAGGTACCTGTACCTCCATT
This sequence comes from Dallia pectoralis, assembly GCA_029465975.1. Lineage (NCBI taxonomy): Eukaryota > Metazoa > Chordata > Actinopteri > Esociformes > Umbridae > Dallia > Dallia pectoralis. The sequence goes on from CM055732.1 coordinate 16,582,992, forward strand.
TGTTCATTTACACTGACTGACAAAAACCCTGTCAGATTACCATCTCACAAAACGATGTGGGCTAAATACGTTAGGAGGTCAGATTCTGAGCTTTCAATCAGACAGTTGTGTGTGCTTGTTATTCGCTGCAGTTAGCTGAATCATTTAAGCTTGTAAGGTTATTCACTTTTGATTAGGCCAACTCAACTGTCCTACATGCCATTTAGTAGTAGTAGTAGTAGTAAGATGGCAAGTAACTTAGCAGTAAGAAAACAGACAGTTATACCTAAACATACTATCATTTTAGAAAAGTAGCCGTATAAAAATAACATGTTAGTTAACTTCAGTTAGACTGCTTGGCATCCCATTACTATCACAGTTGTCAATTACTTCACACCTTTCCAATCTCCGAAATATCAGGCTTCTGCTGGGAGTTTTTTGTGAAAGTTGCGGTTGCCATAGATGGAGCTAACCAAGTGTACAATTAGGAGGGGGGGGGGTTGCACACATACGTTTTCCTTAACAAATATATATACATTGAAAATAGACAGTAAAAAACAAGCAGCAGATCCGTTGACTAGGCACAAAAAAGGACACATATTTTTTGGTATTTGGGGACACACGACCCCCCAAAGAATGCATGGTTACGCCCATGTATAAAATATCCTGGAAATCTTTTTTGGGAGCGAACGAGAAATAGATCACTTGTCATTTCTTATGGTCTAAACCGAGAGAGTTAGTGACAGACGGGGAGAGTGACAGAACGCGCGTCCTGACTGTGCTAACTAACCTATCAGTTTTCTCGGTAGGCAGGCATTAGTCGAACTGTCCCTCTCCAGTTTATCCATCAGTTCCGCTCAGTTTTGTGTCTGCAGTGCATTGGCAGAGTATCCAAGTAATTAAAAGAAGGACACAAGCACCCCAGACTACAAAAAGTGTACCCCTGCATAATAGGCGTAAAAAACAACAACATAAAGCTAGCTGCATTGTTTGCAGCAGAGATGTCTTAATTGTCCATGGTGGGTTAAATTACTGTAAAAGACATGTTGAGTTAAGTTTAATAAATGTCATTTGTCCATTAGCATATCTAACATTATTTTAACTAGCTGCTATAAGGAGCTACTGTATTGATGTCTAGGCGATAAGGCAAAACTCCCTTTAGACGTAGATGTGTAAAGTATTTATTTCATAAAAAATGACTCCATGAGTTGAATAATACAGTAATATTGTATTGTATAATATATTACACAACAGTGTGAGTACACTTTAAGGATACACTTAATGCTTATATTTCTGTTAGGGACCGCTACATATTATGGAGGCTAAGCGCATGGAAGGCTGCTCAAGTATTTTACAGTTCTTTCGAGCAGAAACCCAAAGTCTGACATTAATAAATTGTGTTCTGTCATAATAAAACATTGTGTGTGTGTGCGCGCGTGTGTGTGCGTGCATTAACTGGTGAAACCACCTCCCTGAAATGACTTTGCAGGTTGAGATGTCTCCATAGCTGTAGTCGTAGTTGTAATATCAGCAGCAGAAATACTAGTTGCAGCAGTAGCAGTAGCAGTAATAAAGGTTGCAGAAATAATATTAGTAGTATTAATATTGACAGTAGCAAAAGTACATAAAATCTCAATAAGACATCATAACGAGAAATGGCTAGCAAAGGGGAAAATAGAGGGAAAAGCTATAATTAGGAGGTAATTTATTTTTATCACAATCCACTCAGACTGGCTCAAACAAAAATAACTCATTTCTTTTGTAAGCTTTGGGGCATTCACCCTGTCTCAGACTGATTTGTGATAAAGGTGATTGTTTTGATGCCCAAGAAAAAATGAAAACGTCTCCCAGACACAGAGCTCCTCAAATTGCCGTTGATTTTTTGACCAGGTGGTTAGTATACACCAAGGTTGAATTGGCCAGAAAAAAAAGAGATTGAGAACATTGAGATGTAACCTTAGCAAAACAACAGTCTCAAAGTCAACAGTGAAGAGGCGACTCAGTGATGCTGGCCTTCTAGGCAGAGTTCTTCCTGTCCAGTGTCTGTGTTCTTTCGCCCATCTATATTTTCTCTTTTATTGGCCAGTCTGAGCGATTACTTTTTATTTGCAACTGTGCCTTGAAGTCCAGCACCCCAGAGTTGCCTTATCACTGCTGACAATGAGACTGGTGTTTTGTGGGTACTATTAAATACAGTTGCCAGTTGAGGACCTGTGAGGTGTATCTTTCTCAAACATGACACTAATGTATTTGGCCTCTTGCTCTGGTGGGCCCTGGGGCCTTCTAATCCTGTTTCTATTCTGTTTAGAGCAAGCTTGTGACATTCTGTGAAACTGTGAAGTTATTACACATCAACGTACAAGAACATCAGTTTCTTAGATGTTTCTTGCATGGAATTACCTTCATTTCTCAGATGAAGAATAGCCAGACTGAAGTTTCATAAGAAAGCTTTTTGTTTCATGCCATTATGAACCTGTAATCAAACCCACAAACGCTGAAGCTCCAGATACTGAACCAGTCTAAAGGCTTGTTGATTTTTTTCTCTAATCAGCACACGTTTTCAGCGGTACTAACGTAATCGCAAAAAGGTTTGCTAATGATTAATGAGCCTTTTAAAATAAAAACTTGAATTGGCAAACAAGCCATTGGAACACAGGACTGATAGTTGCTGATAATGGGCCACTGTGTGCATATGTACATATTCCAATAAATATCTGATGTTTCTAGCTACAATAGTCATTTAAAACATTACCAATGTCTACACCGTCATTCTGATAAATGTCATGTTATTTTAATGAAAAACTGCCCCCAAACTTTTAAACGGTAGTGTATGTACGTTTGAGAGTATGGTATGCATTGAATGTGAGGATGACGTGTAGCATTATCCACATACATTCATGCACAGCAGATTTTCTCACTATTCTCTCACAAACACACACAATGAAAGTCCAAGGCTAAGTTCCCAAACATCTGTGTAGGAGCCTACTGATGTTCTACATCTGGTGTACCTTCAGTATGAGCTTGTAAAGTGGGGCCCAGTTCATGGCCAGACACTCGCCCGCTCTGCCTGTCATCCACCTTCTTATCCTCACAGTGAATCGTCATCACAACCACGTTGCTACGACTGTGTTTTATTCAAGGTCTGATATGTGTGTTTTGTCTGTCGGTGGTCGTGTGTGCGCACACTCCGTGCTGAACAGTTCTGTGCGTGGTTCGGTCATGTACGAACATGATAAAAATGAAAAGTGTGCTGTGCGAATAGACGGTTCCTCTTCAAAGTGTCTTTTGATTGAACAAACCGAGTATCAGCCGAGATAAATGGAGAAACCTTGAAACAGAGCGAGTTGTGTGTTCAGTGCACATACGCTATATTCAATTTCTCTTGGAATGTGCGTGTGCTTCACCGGGATCATGCTAGGCTAGCTCTGGGTGCGTTATATAACTGTCACTGGACATTTGTTAAATACTCTGGAAAAACATAGTTGCTCTATTCCATGCAGATGAGGATATTTGGAATACCAGGCAGAATGTGACAGCTCTCAAATGATGCAGAAAAACAAGAGATAGACAAAGACTGACTATATAACTGTCATGAATTCATAACCTGACCCACAAAGCATTGTTAATGGGGAGATGGTGCTGTCTCACTTGTCACACTAGATAAACTATTTACCGCTGTTGACATGGAGATCACCGGAAACAAAAATGGCATGCACAAAGCCACAGGGAAACGCGGCGGGCCACATATTTGTTTGTCACACTTTCAGTCACTGTTTGTCAAAGTCATTTCTTTTGCTCTTTTCTTTTCCAACCGTGCAAGTCAGGAGGGGCAAGGTCACATTTTTCACCACGGGAGGGAAGGGAAGGAAAATGGAAAAATAAAAAAAATAAAAGCGTGCATAATTATTCGTCATTAGCTTGCACCCCCTTATACACAACCTCAATCCGCCGCTGGGCCAGTCCCATGATGTTGTCATGGCAATGACATAAAGCCCCCCCCCCCCCATGAACACCGACCCCTCCCAACCTGTCCTCAAACACCAATGTAAGCTGCATTCAATTGAAAATGTCTTTCGGGCATGAACGGTGGTTGCACACGGGGCAAAAAGTGTGTTACACTTGGCCTATATGGGGCTGGTATTCCATCACTGGTAGCTTGTGTCTCTAAATGTGTTGGGGAGAGCAGAGCAGAGAGAGAGTCAGGCCTTCTCTTTCCAACTCCCCTCTGGTCAGCCAGCCATGCTGAGTTGTCCCTTGATATATTCAGTGACTTAAGGCAATGGCTCTGATTTCACAGTTTAATTAGTGTTAATCTGAGGAAGTGTGGCCAATGGTACACACAAACACACACACGCACACAGCTGGGGACACACACACACACGCACACAGCTGGGGGAATGTCAGGACAAGTGCTTGGGATTAGATTTTGTTTCTGAGTTCGCTAATGTTTTTACACAGAGTCCGTACCCTTAAGCAAACCTGTGAATCTGTGATGAGGTGCATTTACACGATTAATATTCCAACGAATCTGGCTACTTCTGATGTTTTTCACAACAATGTTGCTTTCTTGCAGAGTTCTGCAATGCGTAATGGAAATATCACAAAAAACCAACTGAAGTGAAAAAAATCGTATTACAAAAGTTACAAAGTAGAAAAAGTGTTGTAGATTTTGACATTAGTAATTCGCTCCCAGGTGTTGGCAAATGAAGGAAGAGGGGTGTAGGGAAACTCCTGAACCCATTTTAATTTAAGAAACATTCTAATTAAATGTCTCCTTATGCATGTATAATTGATATGCAGTGGCTTGTGACAGCTCCTTCCAACAAGTATCCATCCATTACATTTGCGCTTGTGCTCATTTCATGGTGACTGCTTGGTCTATTTTTTGGTTTATGTGTTTTAAAATTGAATTAATTGCCACAAGTTTCAAATGCCTTTATCGGAACTGAATTTTCTCCACAACTCCACGAGAACTTTCTGCCCCACGGTGATATCATATTGAGATGCCCTTAGAAAAGCAGCAGAAATAACTCTAATCAACAGTCACATCTTTTCAAATGGATCCAAATGATAAAACTGATCATATCTGTCCATAGTAAAATGGGATGCCCTGGGACAGAATACATTGACTGTGCAGTGGTGAGGACAGAACTGTTGCCGTCAGAATGATGACATCTTTTAAGTCAATTTATGTTGATAAAAAAGCTACCAAGGTCAATATGAGGTGCTCTCTTTGTCCATCAATCTTTTTTTCCTTCAGCCTCAGCCTCCCTCTTGCTCTCCCCCAAAGCACTGTACATTTACACCGTTCTCAAAGCACCAAACATACATGTTTTTCTATTTGTCTTGCCTGCAGCTGAGGAGAATGGTTTTGATAATAATGATATTTTCTGTGGCTGTTGATTAAAATAGCTAGCAAGCACAGCAAGCACCAATTGCAACTCCTACCAGCGACATTGACGTCCTACTGTGTCGGCTCATGTAGGGAATATAGCTGACACCACAAATTTTGCTAATGGGAAAATTAACTCTGGCTAATTGTTTGGCATACACTGCATGCTTTCATTAAAACAATTCAATTTGCAGACAGGAGGAAGTCAAACAACACCGGAATGACTAAAGTAATGTCTGAAATGTACCGTATTTTTCGCACTCTGAGGCGAACTTAAAAGCCTTTAATTAAAAAAAAAAATGACAGTGCGCCTTATAATCTGAAGCGCCCTTATATATGGATTAATTCTGGTTTTGCTTACTGACCTATAAGCGATTTTGTGTGTTACAAGGCGCTCACGGCGCTAAGTCAAACTGTTTTAGTACAACATTGGAAACTACAAAGGCGCACCGCTTGCAGCATTACAGTACCGTAGCCAGGAGCATCGCGGAGTGATACATACTGTAGCCAGGAGCGTCGCGGAGTGATACATAATGTAGCCAGGAGCGTCGCGGAGTAATACACACTGTAGCCAGGAGCGTCGCGGAGTGATACATACTGTAGCCAGGAGCGTCGCGAAGTGATACATAATGTAGCCAGGAGAATCGCGGAGTGATACATACTGTAGCCAGGAGCGTCGCGGAGTGATACATAATGTAGCCAGGAGCGTCGCGGAGTAATACATAATGTAGCCAGGAGCGTCGCGGAGGGATACATACTGTAGCCAGGAGCGTCGCGGAGTGATACATAATGTAGCCAGGAGCGTCGCGGAGTGATACATACTGTAGCCAGGAGCGTCGCAGAGTGATACATAATGTAGCCAGGAGCGTCGCAGAGTGATACATAGGGGGCTTCACCATAACAGCAACCACACTGACTCGGATAATTACGAGAGGGATTCGGGCATGTTGGATGCGGTATGCGCCCAACTGTTAAACTCGGACACTGAAGATGAAGAATTTAAATGATTTGTGGACGAGGAATAAACTGAAAAAGTGAGTGTATTGTGTTGTATTTTACGTGTTATAACTGAACAATTTTGAGAGTTTTTGTGAATACGCTAACGTTTGATTTAGCTGTATCAGACTGTGTTTCTTACGTGTTACAACTGAACAAGGTTGGTAGTTATTGTGAATACGCTCATTAACGTTTGAATAATATTGAGAGTTATTGTGAACGCGTTTAATAAAGTTTGACTGACTGACTTATCTGTTTTTTTCCGCTTAATGCGCCTTATAGTCCGGTGCGCTTTATATATGAAAAAATATCTAAAATAGACCATTCATTGACAATGCGCCTTATAATCCAGTGCGTCCTATAGTGCAAAAAATATGGTAGACACACAACAACAACATCCGTATCACTAAACAAATGTGACCTCAATTAATTAATTTCAATTACACTAATGAGCCAAAACATTATGTTCTGCATGTCGACAAAACAGCCTCGACCCGGCGAGCCATGGACTCTACAAGACCCCTGTGGTATCTAGCACCAAAATATTGGCAGCAGATTGTTTCTGTCCTTTAAGTTGAGAGCTGCTGTGGATCACACTTGTTGGTCTAGCACTTCCACATATGCTCAAAGAGATTGAGATCTAGGGAATTTGGAGGCCAGGGCAACACCTTGAACTCTTAATCATGTTCCTTGAACCGAAGCCAAACCAAGTTGTGCAGCGTGGCAGGGCGCATTATCCTGGTGAAGAAGGCCACTGCCATCAGGAAATTGCCATGAAGTGCCATGAAGTGCCATGAAGGGGTGAACCTGGTCTGCAACAATGTTTAAGTTGGTGGCACGTGTCAATTTGATGGCCACATGAATGCCCGGATCCAGGGTGCCCTAGCAGAACATTACCCAGAGCAGAACATCCTCCAGTGGCTAGTCGTCTTTCCACAGTGCATCCAGGTTCCATTACTTTTCCAGGTAAACAGTGCACACACCTTCCACTGTCAATAGGTACTCACCAGTGCTGACCTGGAGCAGCACACAAACCTTGCCATTTCCGGGATTCTCTGACCCTGTCGTCTGGCCAAAACAATGTGGCCCTCGTCAAAGTTACTAAGGTCTTAAAATGGGCCCATTTGTCCTGATTCCTGCACGTTGACTAGAAGAACTAATTGTTTGCTTACCATCTTATATACCCAGACCTTGACATGTGCCCTCGTTAGGATGTGATCAATGTTATACGCTTTTCCCGTGATCGGCAATAATGTTCGGCACACCAGTGTATTTGACAAGACAATACGTGCTAGAAAGCACCCTGATGATGATTTTAATAAAACAAAGCGGGGAGGCTTTACAAACATGAAATCTATCACATATTTATTAAGAGCCTCTGGCTGTCTCAATCTCATTCCTACCTCCCAACCAGTACCTCTCATTTCCTGTGGCTCGTATATTTCCTGTGGCCTGAATAACGTGACACAAATAACATAAGAGATGGATGAACAGATGGAATTGGGGGGTGCTAGTGAAGTGGGGTGGGGGGGTCTGTGAAGTGGGGTGCAGGGGGAGCGGGATGCATGGACGCATGTAGGGATTTGCATCAAACCGCCACAATTAATCGATGAAGCAGACTGCCGTACGTATCTCATTCAGGTCCTCTCGATGTCAGAGGACTATGCTGTACTGACTGTCAGTTGGGATCACTTGACTCTTCTTCCGTCTCAGTACCCCGAGCACGTTCTCTCCTGACATGAGAACAGTCCCGAACTGCAGTTGTCTCATCTGTTAACCTGGACCTTGTTAAGATCCAAAATGGCACCGTGTTCCGCACGTGGCTCAGCTTGAAGACGATGACGCTTATAATGTTATGGCTGTGGGTTCGATTCCAACAGGGGCCAGTATGAGAGTATGCACTATGCGCTACTGCTATTTGCCCTGGTTAGGAGCGTCATTTTGTCCCTTTCCAAATCTGCACATTTCCGGCAGCTGGAACACCCGAGGGATTCGCTAGACTGCGGTGACAATCGGTAACCTCTCAAACCTAGACTGCAGTAGCTCTCTTGGCACTAGAGCACCCATCAGACTGCCATGCCACCGAGGAGGACCCTACACCACTTTGGACCGACACAGGGAATATTGTAACAGTGTAGCTTTGCTATGCTGGGATAACATGGCTCTGCATGACAAAGACATAGTTTGTTTGTTCATGGTGCCATTGACTGTTAATAACAGATATTAATGTATTCCCATTATCAGACAGTAATTGCTGGATGTCCTGTAATTTCCCTCTGGTCTCCAGTCCCTGAGGATTGACAGCTTGTTTGCTGAGGCGGTTCGCAATACAGACAAGATTCGCCCTAAACGGCATCCTAATCTTTTTACAGTGAACGACCCTGTTCAGAAGTAGTGCCCTACGTAGTGAATCGATTGCCGTTTGGGATGTGAGCCCTCCTCCACAGTTTAGATTGTCTTCCTGTCTCCCATCCTTTTAACTGAACGAGAACGCAGCTTTACCTGGATAGATGCAATCCTTTTGTGGTTTTATTTAAATGTCAATGCAATTTTGATTGGTAGACAACATTGCCAGATTACCATTGCTTCCACGTGTCATTGTGCACATTTTCATTGTCTTGAAAGAGTTTGTATCATCAGGTTGAATGTGAAATGTTACCCTCTCACAAGATTGAAAGGATCATTTGGTTTTGAATGCGATCACATTATATTCGACGTCCGTTGTTTTTCTTGAATGCGAACAAAACAAAGGGAGTGGAGCCAGTGGGGTTGGGTGGAGCAGGGAGAAGGTGGAGACAGTGGGGTTAGGTGGGACAGGGAGAAGGTGGAGCCAGTGGGGTTGGGTGGGACAGGGAGAAGGTGGGGCCACTGGGGTTGGGTGGGACAGGGAGAAGGTGGGGCCACTGGGGTTGGGTGGAGCAGGGGGAAGGTGGAGACAGTGGGGTTAGGTGGGACAGGGAGAAGGTGGAGCCAGTGGGGTTGGGTGGGACAGGGAGAAGGTGGGGCCACTGGGGTTGGGTGGGACAGGGAGAAGGTGGGGCCACTGGGGTTGGGTGGAGCAGGGGGAAGGTGGAGACAGTGGGGTTAGGTGGGACAGGGAGAAGGTGGGGCCACTGGGGTTGGGTGGGACAGGGAGAAGGTGGAGCCAGTGGGGTTGGGTGGGACAGGGAGAAGGTGGAGCCAGTGGGGTTGGGTGGGACAGGGAGAAGGTGGGGACAGTGGGGTTGGGTGGAGCAGGGAGAGGGTGGGGACAGTGGGGTTGGGTGGAGAAGGGAGAAGGTGGGGACAGTGGGGTTGGGTGGAGAAGGGAGAAGGTGGGGACAGTGGGGTTGGGTGGAGCCAGTGAAAATAGTGTGATCTATGTCTGCTTGTTGAGAATGCAGTGTATGTACAGGTACATAAACAGGGAGATGTGAGAATACAGTGTATGTACAGGTACATAAACAGGCAGAAGTGAGAATGCAGTGTATGCACAGGTACATAAACAGGCAGAAGTGAGAATGCAGTGTATGCACAGGTACATAAACAGGCAGCAGTGAGAATGCAGTGTATGCACAGGTACATAAACAGGCAGAAGTGAGAATGCAGTGTATGTACAGGTACATAAACAGGGAGATGTGAGAATACAGTGTATGCACAGGTACATAAACAGGCAGAAGTGAGAATGCAGTGTATGCACAGGTACATAAACAGGCAGAAGTGAGAATGCAGTGTATGCACAGGTACATAAACAGGCAGCAGTGAGAATGCATTGTATGTACAGGTACATAAACAGGCAGAAGTTAGAATGCAGTGTACATAAAAGCACACATGAGCCCCCATTACTGAGCTGTAAGTATAAATGACCAGTCATAAGAAGGCATAACTATGTAATTGTGTCACATAAGGTAATACAGAACTGTGGCCACGATGTACGCATGTGAATGTCCTGTCATTGTACGCCTGCAAAGTAAAGCCCTTAAAAACACATCTCCTTTTAGCATTTTGCAATCACTTCCTGCCATCTCGTTTTCTCCCTGTCACTCTGTAAAGGCTTTCATTTTGCCGGATGTTTTTCCTGTGGTATGAGTCTGATGAGATCCCATCCAGTGTCACATAATGACACATGATTCTTGCACAGGGCCGGGATGGAAGAATTCAGGATCACAAACTGTTTCTTCATCATAGACTGGAAAATCCCCGGGAACCACCTGCTCTAAAGGTCAGGACTGGACTCCCACGGCTCGTTCTCCCCTTCCCTTACTCCCCCTATTTACACCCCCCTTCCTCCCTCCCGGTAATAAAACAGTGAATTGCGATTGTTCTCTTCTGTGCCGTTTAGTGGACATAAAATATGACTTAATATGATTGGTGCCCAACTCCCTGCCATCAAAGACATCCAGCACAAGCACTGTTTCCGAGGAGCGCGTGGCATTATCACAGACCCCTCACACCCAAGGCATAACATATAAACTCTTTGCCCCACATGCATCAGGCAAGCGGTACAGATCTCTATATACCCGCACCAGCAGGCTTAGGAACAGTTTATTCCCAGTTGCTGTTAACCTGCTAAACTCTGAAACCCTTTGGTAACGTTACATTGCACACTGCTACCTTATTTATTTTATCAGCCATTTGCACAATGCACAGGGCCGGACTTTACATCGGACTCCATCTCATTTCCCTCATATATTGGCACATTGACACATTGCCTTGTATATCATTTTTCCACTGATGTTTTTGCACTTCTGGTTAGATGCAAACTGCATTTCGTTGTACTGTACTTGTACCCATCAATGACAATACAGTTGAATCTAATATTGTACCGAGTACATTAACAGGAATAATAGAAATATTACCTGAAACGAGTAGGGAACCATCAGCAGAGTCCATTCTGACATCAAATGACTTCAGGTCATTTTAAATGAGATAACGGTTCAGTTCTTTGCATTACCATTCTGATGACAAGGCAAAGAGGGGAAGAAAAATGGAGACACCCTATCTAGTGAACACCCCATCTAGTAAACACCACACATTTATACATTTTGGTAAATTAGGAGCCACTTTCATCCAGAGCGACCTACAAGAGCAATTTGAGACCAAGTGCTTTGCTCAAGGGCACACCGGCAGATTCAATCGCTAGTTGTCTTAGGTTTTTGAACCAGTAAGCTCTTGGCTACTTGCCCAAAACGCTCGAACACTAACACACATGCCGCCTCATCTGAGCGCCCGCCTGGCCAACAGGCCTACATCACATTTACACATTAAGTGTTCCAAATGTACCTTTGACAGGAACCCACACTAGATGGAGAAGAGGCTTTCATTTTGGATGCAGCTAGTGCTGTGTCTTGGGTGAACAAAGGAAGTGCTAGTACTTCAATAACCTCTTGATTACATTGTTGCATCGATACATTTGAATATCTAAGAGCACTAGCTGAAGACATCTTTCTCACCGTCGCTCTGATGTCCCCATATATTCCCTTTCTAATGACAAAGCTGGGAAAATGTCTTTATGCCAGTGAATGGATGAACATACTTTCTCTTAACCCTTTGAAAAGCGTCTTAATATTTCAATCCGGCATTGACTCTGTTTTATCGATAAAGAATCTAGGCATCAGCAAGATTGAAAATCGATGTGCAACAGACTTAAAAAGCTTTATCGTTAAATAACCATTATTCATTTCAAATGCAATCAATGATTGTCCATTTCTCACATACAAACAATTAGAACAAGTCACACAAAAAATCCCTAAACCTTTTTGTATTTACATAGCAGAGGGCTTTAATCCTTGAACAACAATATGCAGTATGCGGTATCGTAAACAAAAACATATTCCTTACTTAGTACTTCTACATTGATCCCTGGTCAAACTTTGGTTTTCTATCTATTTCACTCACTTTATGTGTATCTCGGTCTCTCTCCCCCAGTTCGTCTCACTGTTTCTCTCTCTCCTGGAGTCCGTCTTTCTGTCTCTCTCTCTCCAGTCTGTCTCTCTATCTCTCTCTCCAGGCTCTATGTCTATCTCTCCAGAATATCTCTATGTCTCTCTCCCCAGTCTCTTTCTGTCTCCCTCTCTCCAGGCTTTCTCTGTTTCTCTTTCCAGTCTATCTTTCCCAGTCTATCTCTCTATCTCCATCTCTTTAGTCTATCTCTCTATCTCTCTATATCCCTCTCTCCAGTCTGTCTCTCTGTCCAGTCTGTCTCTCTGTCTCTCTCTCTCCAGTCTGTCTCTCTGTCCAGTCTGTCTCTCTGTCTCTCTCTCCCCAGTCTGTCTCTCTGTCTCTCTCTCTCCAGTCTGTCTCTCTGTCTCTCTCTCTCTCCAGTCTGTCTCTCTGTCTCTCTCTCTTCAGTCTGTCTCTCTGTCTCTCTCTCCAGTCTATCTTTCTGTCTCTCTTCATGTCTCTCACCAGGGGTGTTGAGCTCATCGCGGCCATTTTGATTGACAGTGTGAATGTGACTCAGTCAAGGAGACACACATGCTTCTGAATCAATCAAGAGACAGGAGAGACGCTCCACAGTGTATTTAATTGAGAGGTGCCAGAGAATGTTAATGTCCGTGACTCAAGCCCAGGGGAACCAACTAGACAACCAGCCAGCCAGAGAAACGTAACTTTGCTAAAGAAAATGGCTACTTGTCCTTTCTTTTGCTTTGTGAATAACACAAAATACAGTTCATGTCCTCAATGCCCGCCATTTTAAACAAAATCCTCAACAAGTCTTGTAGCTTATTAAAGAAAAAAAACAAAGCACTGTAATCTAAGACCATGACTGCATCCCAAATGGCATCCTATTCCCTATGCAGTGCACCCTCAACCATGAATGTGTAGTGTACGGTATAGGGAACAGGTTGCCATTTGAGAAACGGCCCATACAAAGAGGGTCACTTACATCAGTGACTCCAGCCTCCAGGATGATCACCTTGGCCTCCTTCTCCACCGCATCCTTTTGGTGAACTGTGAAAGGGAGAGGGAGAGCTGTCAATCACTCACCATAATGTGTGAAGGACATGGCAAGATGAGCAGCTGTCACTCCGGAGAGGCGGTCTACGTTGCAATGCTGGTGCCCTAAGTGGCAACTAGGGAGTCTAGATAGGAGACGTCCACAAACCACATTATGACTGTGAAGGTATCATATGTTATTTTGATGTTGTGATATTTTTATTTTGCTAATAATTAGCTGAATATTAACGCCTGAAGAATTTGGTTCAAACAGGTTCACCTGTCGTAGAGTGAACTTGAAGTAAATTATATGTACAGTATTTCCATCGATTCTAACATATGTAAAATCATTTAGAGACAAATCTGCTAAAAAATATTAGTTTTTAACAATGTTGAACCCTTCCTTACAATTCTGTAACAACAAACAATGGTTTAATTGAAATTCATGAAGGACTCATATGAAAAAAATAACAAAATGCTACATGAAATGAACAAAAACATAATTGCATTCACTTTGTTCTCCATGTGAAAGCACCGGCATAGAAGTGGCTCTCTTTGTTGACGCATCGAGCAGATGAAGGATATGCAAATAACCAGGAGAGAGCTCGCCTTAATCACAAATTGCACCCTATTCACTACGGAGCACTCTAGATTTGATCAGGCCCCATAGGGATGCTTAAAACCTGTGCAGTGTGTAGGGAATAGGGTCTTCAGTTTGGACGTAACCCTGAACTCCACACTGTTCTATAAACCCATCCAGTAGTCCACCTAATTAGCGTTTTAATCTATCACAGTAATTCTTTGCTCTCAATTTCACAAATTTATGCAGTATAATTTATGCAGAGCCCCGTTTGAATAAGCTGCACGGCTTGTGATGGGGGATGTGACTGAGACTCTCCACCTCCTCGTCTAACTGAACTTGGCTCTGAAACCCGGTACGAGGGGTTTGGCCTTGTCCGCTGCAGTCGGAGCCATCGATGAAGATTACGACGTTACGCTGTGACCACCTAAAAGTCGCCCCACTGCCGCTCCCTGAATGTTACACCGGCGTCCAGCAAACACAGTGCCAACAGGACAAGTGTGTGAAGCCGACGATGATCCATTGAGTTTATGTCTAAAATAGAGTGCATTCGGAAAGTATTCAGAGACTTTCTCCACATTTTGTGTGACAGACTTTTCTGATAATCCATTTAGTTTTGCCATCAATCTGCACACAATACCCACAATGACAAACAAAGAAAACATTTTTCTAAGGAAAAAAATGAAATATTTCAGATGGGTAAGTATTCAGACCCTTTTTCACAGTCGTCTTGAGAACACCTCTACCAGATTTGTACACTGGGATTTGGGAAATTTCTCTTATTATTTCTTGTAAAAGCTCTGACAGATTGGATATGGATGCTGATGAACTGCAGTCTTCTGGTCTCCCTACAGATGTTTCATGGTGTTCAAGTGGCCGGGCCACTCAAGGTTATTCACAAACTTTTCCCAAAGCCACTTCTGCAATGTCTTGTTTGTTTCGGGTTGTCGTCGTAATAAAAATAAATCTTATCTCCAGTCCTGCATCTTCTGAAAAATGTTCTTCGAGAAACTCCGTACTTGCTCAGTTAATCTTTCCTTTCTGATCAGTCACACAGTCCCTGCCAATGAGAATCATTCCCACAGCGTGATGCTCTCACGACCAATTAACCAGGTGACTTTTTGTCAGACGTAGTGCTTGATCTTCAGGCCTAATAGGTAGATTGTAGAGTCATTTTGAGGTAGACTGTTAGTGCAGTCTACTTAGTCTACTTAGTGTAGACTAGTGGTAAATAAGATGTTATTAATTATAATACATTTTAATTCATTATATTTTTCAAGCAAAGTGCCTATATATGAATAACACACATTCCAATAAGAAACATAAAACAGAGGCAACCAACGTATGCGACCACACATCACAACATGAAGCCAACAAAGAAGTAAACAGATAAATATATAGTCATGTTGTCCACAGGAGGGGTCTGACGAGCCCGTGGCGACAGAGTGACTTCTCCTCCTGGTGCTTGGATGTGATGTTCACAGTGAGCGTGAGGTAATTATTGCCAGCCAGACAGTGTGTCATTAGACAAGACCATTGGCGTCCCAACAACAACAGAAGTGGAGCGTGGCTCCCCCATACAGCCTCTGTTTCCCTTTCCTTCCTCCTGTCGCTTCTCTTCTTCTCTGCTCCGCCTCTCCCGATATGAGAAGGTACGCAATGCTGTGCTGTTTCATGGTATTTAAAACTACAAACCAAAAATTGGGGAAGGGAGGAAGGTACGGCTGATTGCAATTTGGCTCACACCTGTCTGAATGGGTGACAAACTCAGTACCGATGGACACGCTCCTATGAATTCCATATCCTCGTCCTTCTACATTGGACTATTGGTTTAATGTTCTACATCATGTGTCAAATCCTGTTATGCAAGACAAATGCACATGAAAAACATATACTTATCTAAACAAGTAGGTACTCTTGTAAAAATCATCTCTCACACCAGCATATACGGCCTGCCTTTATGTTAACTCAATGATTCAGAGGGAAACCTTGAGGGGAACAAAGCAGCCGCGATTCATTCAAAAGACGCTCGATTTTTCACGACTGGCTGAAGGAAAAGAGCCTGGGTCTCAGTTCAGAGCCCGGAATGGATTTCGTCTCGCACCAACGTTGGTTTCGTGAGCACATTTAAAGGTTGGTCACGAGAAAGAAAACAAAAACAACCGGCAGCCTTCAGAGGCGATGACAAAGGAGGCCCAACCCCGTTGCTTCCTGGCGTACTACATGGATGGAATCACATTACCTGGTTATGAAGACAGTAATCCCGGAACATATTAAAACCTATCGCTGAGTGTTTTCTGCTGTAATGTTGTTTTAACCCAGATAACAATATCCCTGTGGCTCGAACAGAATATTACACGGCGGGAAGGGGGCGAGATTAAAAAAACTCAAACGTATAAGTAAGTGTTTTTCACCCACCCACCTCAACCATCCCTTTGTGTAAACACCCTGTTCTCAACATCCGGTTTAACCGTGACAGCTTGTTGCAAATGCAGATGTCACAACCAATCCCGGAGTCATTTATCAAATGGCTTTAATTAGATATTTTATTCGTGGGTCTCTAATTCGATTTCCAATATCAACATTTCAGCCTTCAATCTGTTTCAAAGGATGTTTTTCCTGCCATCTCTAACACCCTATCCTTATTGCCTCAGCTAATTTCAACCGCAACCTGAAGCAGCCAGCAATGAGAGATGACACAGAGCGCGTCAGAAAGACAATGCCATATGTAATCACATTAAAAGACAGGGGGCGAACCGCTCCCCCAGACCCCCCCCAGGCCACCTGGGGCAAAGAGCCATTACGTTCTCCGTGGAGAACACAAAGCCGTACTCCATCAAGCACACGCTGCCTTAAATCCCAAACAGCGACCTGTTCACTAAGACGGCGCCACCGTGATTCAGCCTGATGCGGTGCACTTCTAAAACAGTACACTAGGGGCCGAACGTTTGGGCCGCGGCCTCTGTCCGCCAGCTGAGTAATGGTAAACAGGCCAAGCTCCATCTCTATCTATAACATCTATCATCTGTCCACCATTGTACAGTACATCTGGTTCCAGAACCCCAGCCACAGGTGACAGGTCCTGATGGAAGATGCTGTACGGGCAGCAGAACAAAGTTGTATGTGAGATGTCTATACGCCACCAGTTGTCATACGAGTCTGGTTTACACCTGGGAGCAATTTATGTGTATATTTTTTACCCACTGTGGTTCACTGTTTTGCTTTTTAGCATTTCCGTCGTTGCGTACTCTGCTCGATCTCAATAGGCCAATTGGGCATGATTGAGATTTTCAATACGCAGCAGCTTATGCAAGATTGGAGCAATTTTGTTTTGTTGTCGTTTGTGTTTTCTTTTCAGTATTACAGTGACACCTCATGCGATGTTTCTCGAATGGGAATGTTGACAAGCCAGTAATTTCTCTGAGCTTACTCAAGATCTGAGCAATTTTGTTAGTTGTTTTTTCCTTGCATTTTATTTATACAATGACAATTTACATAATGTTGCCACATCACTCAGGCAGTTATTTTATGTTGCATTTGAAATGTTGATTCTAATGTACGGTACAAAACATCAGATTAAACTCTTGTGGGCCCTGGCCCAGTCAAAATTAGCCCAAACCGTAGAGAATCGGTTCGATTAAGGACATAGCATGACACAAACATCCATCTCACGAAATAATTAACAAAACGCCCACAACCAAGAATGAATTACCCTGGATAAATGTAGTAAGGTTCCGGCATTGATACACAGAAACCTAACAGCTTTTAACCACTTGAGTCCACTTGTCAGTCCGTTTGGAGGCTAGTTAACATTGATTGCTAGTTACGTATTGTATCAGAACTTAGCGTTTTCACTGGGACATTTCTGTTGTTCTCAGAGAGCCAGGGCAAAATTATTGTTAAAATGACCATAGACAAGAGATTACACATTGGCCATATTCATAAAAACAACATGTTATCAAGAGAGCAATGGATGAGTTGGCAATCAGTTCAGTAAAACATGTCGAGATGTTAGGTGCAGTGATAAACAGTGCTCTGCACTAGACCACATTAAATCTACAACACATGAGCAAATTATGTTTGAATCAAAACCGAAACTCAGGGAGGGACCAGAGGAATCCAAGTTAACACCAGAACCAACTGATTTCAATTGAATAACTTAATTGTCATTATTTCAGACTGGCCACATAATATGAACTCGACATCAGCCATTTTTGCTATCGTTTCAGTATCCGAGACCAAGACCCTGAATAAGTGGTCGTGACACCAGACTTGGGCACTGCAATCTGGTTGATGAATGCTATGGGAGCACTCTCCGCGACTCCAAATGCATACTCTGGTATTCTGTCTGAACTGGCGTCGGGTTTATATAACATTGACGGACTACGAACAAAGTGTTAGTGCCCGGCATGTCCTAGGTGAAGCACAACATCATTTATAATAACAAAGCATTCAGAAATGTCACTGAACAAAAATTCACACAATGTCCTAGCGTGAAAGAGCAGCTCTATTGAAGTGGTAGTCCACAGAGAGTGCATATCGGCTCATCTCAATTCTGCCCACTTCTGTCACATTTACTGTGATTTATACACTGGGAGGTGTGAGGAGGAGCGTGTAGGTTTGATGAGTGGAGATTATGGTAATTTACGAGCAGGAGAAAAGCAGCGACAAATGTAACTAACAGTAAAAGCTCATCCGAATCACCAGCAGCTTTTCAGGAAGGAACATAATGAAAAATAGTCATGCTGCCTTTTCTTTTTTTACTCTCCTTTAAAGGTACTCTCGTTTAAAAACGAATACCACGCACACCAGATAAATCACATCTATTTGAATGATTAATGAAAATGTTAGACATTGAATAATAAATATATCATAGCGGCAACATTCCCAATATTCGCCAAAGACAGTAGGTTGACAATTGTAGACGATGCACCACAGGAAGCCCAATTAAGCCAAAGAACTGGATCTAAAATGGTACACTGTTCCTTACATGTAAACTACGCATTGACTAAATCCCTATGGGCTCAGGTTTAAAAGTAGTGCCCAGCATAGAAAATAGAGTGTTTGGTTTATCAAGCGCATTTATCCTGGACACCCAACTACCAGAACAATCATTCAGAAACCATTAACACACTACATGAAACAAAACCAGCCTTAACCCAGTTGGAAGGTGGAGACAGAAGGTTTACCACGTATCCCAAACGGTCCCCTATTCTCTTTATAGTGATGTGGACTACTTTAACTAAAGTCCACAGAGAATTGGGTGCCATTTAGGAACCGGAATTGGCTTTTATTCAGTAGAAACTAATTCAAAGCGGCAGCAGTATCTTTCTGACTGAGACGTGAAAAAAGAGAGACCCACTTATTGTTCAAGACAGGAAAATTCACACAGACTGGCAACACTTAACGCCTCCTCCTACTCTCTCGGTCCCTCTCCTCCTCTCTGTCACCCTGACTCTCTCTCTCCGTCGCCCTCCCTCTCAGCACCTCAGACAGATGACCTTTAAGTCTGACTCATCTCTCATCTCTCTCTCCAGCATCTCTCCACCAGCAGTCAGCAGCCGCCAGCCAGATCTAAATCGGTCAAATATGATTGCTGCATGATCACTCAAGCATTGTAAAGACCCGTCTGACAGCCTGACGTGAGTCAATAGTCCAATAAAGACCGCAGTTAATGATAAGTGCAGTCGGTTCAAACTGCCAAATGGTTCATTCTCAGCACGGGGTCCCGTGTGCTCTGCCAATGGAGGTAATCCACACAGATGAGAAACTGACAAAACATTGCATACTATTGTACAGTGCTTGCATGTGTCTAGAGCTTATCTTTATCGGTGTGTGTTGTCTATCTGGCTACCAATGTGTGTTTGTGCGAGTGTGTGTCGGTGTGTGTTGCTGGCTTGTGTGCAACAGAGCAGAGAAACCCTTGCAGCACAGTTCCACAATGGTGACCACCTCGAGTGGAGATTCACACTTAGGGGAGTCTTTCCACTGAAATCACACTTACAAGAAATGTCTCCGATTACTGCTGAAGACAAGGGTTAGCACTCTGGGAAAAACCTTGAGTTTCAATCGTCCCCAAGCCCTGGGAACATTTCTCAGATTGTCCGGATTTTGTTCATATTGCTTGTATTAGGACAATTATGTTCTGTTCTTCAAAGAGTGGATATTGGCTGCTGCTTATTACAAACTATCCATTATTTTCATTCAATTCTTTTTTAACAATATGTTCTGTATGAGCCTGAAAATGTCCAGTCCCTTTGGTGTAAAACGATCAATAGTTGGAACGCGTGTTTCAAACAACACTGCAGGAATTAATTCTACGGTAAGCTCAAGGGTCTGACATGGATTGACAAGATTGGCATGTCCTGTCCAACCGTGTCATTTACTGTTGTTACTATCATTTAATAAGAAGTTATTCACTTTATTGAATGAACCCCGAATGATTTAAAGGGTCAGAGCAGGGATCGAACACCCGACCTCCAGTGGGTAAAGGTGTCTAAGCCATGAACCTCACATCTGGACAAAGAGCTCGGCAAAAACGTGGTGATAATACCCAGCTTTCAACACAGTCGCACGTTATTCTGAGAGCTCAGTACGCTACAGTCAAACAAAAAAATACTGTTAAGACAACATGTCAACTTGAGATTTAAAACATTCAGTTTATAGGACACCAGTAGACTAGGCTAGGAGAACAACAGCTGAGCAAGACACTCTAGTAAGCCAGCCCAGGAACACACAACTGGTGACAGGGGCTGATGGGTAAATCTGTGATTTACAGAGGCTCAGTGGTAGAGTGTATGCTTTGTATGTATGATGTCCTGGGTTCAATACCCAGTTTCTCTCCAGGTCGCCGTTGCAAATGAGAATTTGTTCTCAATCGGCCTACCTGGTAAATAAAAAAAATATATAGAATACCTAAAGTCACAGTATTACGCCACATGAAGCGGCTGAAATACATTTTAAAGGGTGATATATGAATGCCTCCAGGAGGTAGGGGATGCTGGACATTGGCCAGTTGCTGCCTGTATGGGCTGTTTGATCGCGCCGCCTCATTCTCGCCTAAGGAACAGAGCCGACAGAGTCCAGACTGGAAATAAAAAGGAGCCTTCAGGCAAACCTGACCGACTCCGACTCCCGCATGGCTTTTCCTGCTCTTCAGATGCAAGCTGACAAGAAAAGATGGCACCAGGCGGTTTGTTGAGTCACTGGCAGTACACAGCGCTGGCAGGCAATGCCCACTCAGTGTAAACTAGCCATTCCACTGTGGGATGCTATCAAAGCGCAAGAGGCAGGGCTGTGTACCCACCTAGAGCGCATAACCAGGGCCAAGCTCCACCTGAAGGTGGAGAGAAACCAGTTTAGCACACTGAGAATCCTAGTAGGTACATACTGTCACAGAGGGAAGACGCTTCTGTTTCCTGACAGCCCAACGGGCACATATGTTTCAAGCTGTGCACACGAGAGCCTGTCTGCATCTCTCCATCGCCATTTTATTTCTCTATCTGTTTTTCCACAATTTTATCACATCTAATTTGTTCATCGATGTTCTGATTCATTGTAGCAACTGCCAGTGGACCACAGGACAGTCGATGTTGACATGTGCGGTCAGAAGGAAGAACTCTCCTTATTCCTCAATTAAGTTCACAGATTCTCAAGCTACCACAACAAGGTGCCGGGGTGTGGTGAGGCAAGGCAGCAACAGCTAAACCCCCAGAACCGAAGTAACCCCCAGAACCGAACAGTCCTCCGCAGAACCCCACCGCTCATTGGCAAGCAGAACTTTAAATGCTGATCTCCAAATGACGCAGCTATATGTAAGAAAGCAACATTACCGGGTAACCAAGCAACAAGCTCCTCTACCGTTTTTGGTATACTACAGCTGTTATGCCACAGCTACTCTGTATTCTGTTGCGCTTAAGAACACCAGTCATGGTATATTGGCAATATACCAAATCCCATTTGGGCTATATTGGGAAAATATAGAGCAGAGAATCTGATTGTCCTGTTTCAAGAAAAACTTTTAAAAAGTGTCATTTAAAATCCACAGTTAGAGTGATCAAGACTAGGACAAATGTTATTTCACTCCTATCTCTTCAATAATAAGCAAGCACTATATGTTTTATTATCAAAAAAATGATCTACCAAATGGCGTTCGATTCCCTAATGTACTACTATTGACCACAGGTTCTGTTCAAAGGAGTGATCTAGGCAGGAAATAGGGTGCCATTTGTAAATGGGGATTGGAATTATGATTTCGGGGGGGAATTGGAAGTGAAACAGCTGATCTATAACCCAAGGTGACCTCATCAACGGAATGTTTCGGTTGTCATGCCAAATCCGATGGGAGTGTCACTCAATCCCAGGGAGCCAACAGGAGACCCTGACACAGCAGACACTAGTAGAAACAGACATTACTGACAGCTCATGATCCGTGACCCTGCAGACAGAAAAATTGGTGATCTCATATTCCATCTGGAAATCTACCCGGAGAGCGGTAACTAAACTGCAGCCGTATGAGCCACACAGCGCCCTATTCCCTTATAAGTGCACTACGTTTGACTTGGGCCATTGGGGCTGTGGTCAAAATGTGTGCACTACAAAGGCAATAGCAAATGCGAAAGATGACCCGTAGCTGATCCGTAAATCAACATTCGGCTACATTCATAAGCTAAGGTTGCAAAGGTTACATACTCTGTTGGATCCTTCCAGGCAAGGGAAGCTTTGAGTTTATTTATCACATATGTGGGCAGTCTTGTCAATGCCATCTGAACTCTAGAACATCTATGTGGTTATATATCAGTGTGAACAACCCTAAATAGTGACAGTTACTGCGCCATAACATTGCCATTAAAACCTTGTTATCTAACTTTACTGCTCAATAACTCTCATACAAGCAGCCGAAATGGTCAGAAAGGTGGCTGGCCTCTCCCTTAGGGATAGGGTGAGAAGCTCAGTCATCCGAGAGGAACTCGGAGTAGAGCCGCTGCTCCTTTGCATAGAAAGGAGCCAGTTGAGGTGGTTCGGGCATCTTGTACGAATGCCACCTGGGCGCCTCCCTAGAGAGGTGTTCCAGGCACGTCCAGCTGGGAGGAGACCTCGGGGAAGACCCAGGACTAGGTGGAGAGATTATATCTCCACACTGGCCTGGGAACGCCTCGGGATTCCCCAGTCAGAGCTGGCTAATGTTGCCCGGGAAAGGGAAGTTTGGGGTCCCCTGCTAGAGCTGCTACCCCCGCGACCCGACCCCGGATAAGCGGTTGAAGATGAGATGAGATGAGGAGATTATGACTGACAACTAATGAAAACCCCAAAATCAGTATCTCAGAAAATTATAATATTTTGAAAAGGTTCAATATTGAAGACACCTGGTGCCACACTCTATTCAGCTAATTAACTCAAAACACCTGCAAATGCCTTTAAATGGTCTCTCAGTCTAGTACTGTAGGCTACACAATCATGGGGAAGACTGCTGACTTGACAGCTGTCCAAAAGACGACCATTGACACATTGCACAAGGAGGCCAAGACACAAAAGTAAATTGCTAAAGAGGTTGGCTCTTCACAGAGCTCTCTGTCCAAGCACATTAATAGAGAGGCGAAGGGAAGGAATAGATGTGGTCGAAAAAAGTGTACAAGCAATAGGGATAACCGCACCCTAGAGAGGATTGTGAAACAAAACCCATTCACAAATGTGGGGGAGATTCACAAAGACTGGACTGTAGCTGGAGTCAGTGCTTCAAGAACCCCCAAGCACAGACGTATACAAGACATGGGTTTCAGCTGTCGCATTCCTTGTGTCAAGTCACTCTTGAACAAGACACAGCGTCATAAGCGTCTCGCCTGGGCTAAAGACAAACAGGACTGGACTGCTGCTGAGTGGTCCAAAGTTATGTTCTCTGATGAAAGTACATTTTGCATTTCCTTTGGACATCAAGGTCCCAGAGTCTGGAGGAAGAGAGAAGAGGCACAGAATCGACGTTGCTTGAAGTCCAGATTAATGTTTCCACAGTCAGTGATGGTTTGGGGTGCCATGTCATCTGCTGGTGTTGGTCCACTGTGTTTTCTGAGGTCCAAGGTCAACGCAGCCGTCTACCAGGACGTTTTAGAGCACGTCATGCTTCCTGCTGCTGACCAACTTTATGAAGATGCAGATTTTATTTTCCAACAGGACTTGGCACCTGCACAGAGTGCCAAAGCTACCAGTACCTGGTTTAAGGACCATGGTATCCCTGTTCTTAATTGGCCAGCAAACTCGCCTGACCTTAACCCTTTAGAAAATCTATGGGGTATTGTGAAGAGGAAGATGCGATACGCCAGACCCAACAATGCAGAAGAGCTAAAGGCCACTATCAGAGCAACCTGGGCTCTCATAACACCTGAACAGTGCCACAGACTGATCGACTCCATGCCACGCCGCATTGCTGCAGTAATTCAGGCAAAAGGAGCCCCAACTAAGTATTTAGTGCTGTACATGCTCATACTTTTCATGTTCATACTTTTCATTTGGCCAACCTTTCTAAAACTCCTTTTTATTTATTGGTCTTAAGTAATATTCAAATTTTCAGAGATACTGAATTTGGGATTTTCATTAGTTGCCAGTTTTAATCATCACAATTAAATGAAATAAACATTTGAAATATATCAGTCTGTGTGTAATGAATGAATATAAAATCCAAGTTTCACTTTTTGAATGGAATTACTGAAATAAATCAACTTTTTGATGATACTCTAATATGACCAGCACCTCTATATATACACACATACAGAACTGTTCAAAAGTGGTCACTAAAAATGTGCTTGTTTAAAAAAAAAAAATATTCTTGACCTTTAAAATGGCATTCAATTGATCAGAAATACAGTGTAGACATTTTTTATGTGGAAATGACACAGTTGTACCTGAGAATGGCGGATTTTAGCGGAATTACTAAATAGGCATACAGAAGAAGCCCATTATTAGCAACCATCACTCCTGTGTTCTAATGGCACATGTGTTTGCTAATCCAAGCTAAAAAATGTAAAAGGCTAATTGATAATTAGAAACCCTTTTGCGATTATGTTTGAACCACAGAAAACTGTCGTGGTGATTAAGGAAGCTTTAGATTACAGCCTCAAAATGGCCAGAAAAGGCCTTTTGTCTATTCTTGATCTGGGAAATGAATGCTATCACATTGAAATAGAAGATCATGTAAGAGATTGAAACTGAAGATCTCATACAACGATGTGCACTAATTCCTTGACTGAACAGCGCAAACTGGCTCTAACATGGGCTGAAATATGTGCCACCAGAAACTGAATTTGAATCATTTATATTTGAAATTGAATTCATTCGTTTGAAACTGAATTGGTTCGTTTGCAATCAAATTTAAACGTAACTGAAAATTCCACTCTTTCATTTCTTCACATTCAGTTCTCACAATTCAAATTCAGATCTCCAAATTCAGATTCAAAATACTGTGACCGACATCTGGGTAGTTTAAGGATGAAGGAAGAGCAATTGAGCACAGATACACAGGACTCCTCTTCCGACAATTATGGATATATAAGAGTGGAATTTTCAGTGATGTTTAAATTTGATTGCAATTCAGTTTCAAACGAATAAATTCAATTTCAAATTATGTGATACAAATTCAGTTTTTCAATGCATGTATTCAAGTTTAGCAATTCAAATTCAAATATAAATGATTCAAATTCAGTTTCTGGTGGCACATATTTCAGCCCATACTCTAACCAAAATAAAAAGAGGATTGGGAAGCCCCGGTGCACAACTGAGCAAGAGGACGAATACATTAGTGTCATGTTTGAGAAACAGACGACTCACAGGTTCTCAACTGGCAGCTTATTTAAACAGTACCTGCAAAAGTTTCAACGTCAACAGTGAAGAGGCAACTCCGAGATTCTGGACTTCTAGGCCATGTTGCCCTGAAAAAGCCATATTTCAGACTGGCCAGTAAAAAAAAGATTAAGATGGGCAATAAATAAACACACATTGGTCAGATGAAGAACTCTGCCAAGAAGGCCAGCTTCCTGAATTCGCATCCTTACTTTTGACGTTGACTGGTGTTTTGCGGGTACTATTTAATGAAGCTGCCAGTTGAGGACCTGTGAGGTGTCTGGTTTTCTTGGCAATTTCTCGCATGGAATAGCCTTCATTTCTCAAAACACGAATGTACTGACAAGTTTCAGTTCTTCGGAAACTCGCCTATGTAGACATTCAATTGAGAATCATTGGTGTTCTGGTATAATTTACAACATTAACAATGTCTACACTGTATTACTGATACATTGTATGTTCATTTTGATTTAAAATCATGCTGCAGCTGTACATGTACATTGGGACCAGTATAGCAAACATGTTTGAAGCAAACATTTATGCAGTACATGTCTATTGTACATTTAGCAACATTGAACATTGAAAAAAATATCTTAAATTCTCTCAGAGGAAAGGAGCTTATCAGCCATTGTAACTTCTTGTATATTTCTAATGACAAAGACAACATATAGATTCAGTAGGTGAAGGGCTGTGCGTGTGTGTGTGTAGGTGTGTTTGTAGCAGCTGTGTGAGACCCTGGCACTTAACTTGTGAACATATCAGCCTTGGCAGAGCTATTATGCATGAGTTGGTGTGCTGCCAGCCACCAGCATAGCCACCATTGGCGTGTGGTTGTTCGTTTGCGCGTGTGAGTGTGTGTACAAGCGGCGGGTTGAAATTGGAAGAGGGCGGCGGCTGTAGCAAAAAGACGGATGGCACACTGCTGCCAAACAGTGACACACTGCTGCCTAGAATCCAACTGCCCGCGCACGCGTCACAAAGAATGTGCCAATGCAGAGCCAAAGCCACTCCAGCGCTGTATCAAACAAGAGCCTTAAAGGGAAATGTAGGAGTGACGCCTTCCAAATTCACCCGTACAGAATGGCAGCTTTAACGTAAACGATGTGGATGTTAACCTCTCTTGGACTTAAATTAGAGGAGAGACGACATGCATCGTTGGTATTTTGTGTTGATGTGTCTTAGGTGCTGAATCTTTTGGGCAGATAACGTCCAACTCTGACACACTACAACCGCACAACAGTCACAATAGTGGAGGTCCCTCTATAGTTCATTAGACCAGAATGGAGGCCAGGAGGCATAGTGTTTAAAAACCTGTATACTTTTCTTAATTTCTTTTTGAGGCTTTGCTTACATTCTGCTTATGTAGGTTTCCTCCCAATGCAAATTATCTCATCCATCATGCCAATGCAAATTCAGTTGACATATATTTTACTAACCCCCCAGTGTTGTCATTTAAGGCATAGAGCCCCTATTGATGTAACGTCGTTCCAAAAAAACACATGAGTCAGGCAGAAATTGATTACATTGTAGAGAGCCATGGCAGGCATACAAAAAATGCTACACATATTTCGGCCAGGTTTACCCATTATTAGCCAAATTGACCCGAATTGTTCCAGGTGTTGCTTTCTCCATCTAAATATCTTGGCAGCCCGACAAGACGGCCCAGCAGAACCTGATTGCATGTTAGTAGTTTGATCAAATCATAGAGCTGGTTCAGTATACTTTTTGCCTTCTTGTGTTATTGCATAGCGACTAACAAGGAAAGCACAGCTTTCGCTATTGCAGCTACAATCTGGGGAAAAGGCTACTTAATATTGTGCCACGTTTTGCACTGCCTTTGGATTCACTGCTGTTGGGTTTGTCTTAACAGTTGGCACTGTTTACAATAGTTTACGTGTGACATCAAAGTGTTACTCATATTAACAAGAATTCAGTACACGCCTTGAGCATCAGCATAAATATGAGGCAGAAAACTCGGTCAAGTTCATGTCCTTTATGTAATGTATAAACCATGCTTAATTGCTCTACAAGAACCGCAAGAAACACACAAACAATATTTGGCGTAAAATACAATTACTGTCAATTATGTGGCTTTGCTATTGTGAATATGGATGAATAATACGTATTGTGTTGTGCTTTCATTTATGGTTTGACCCCAGGATTAGTAGGCTAATAATTAGCGATCCTAATAAAATACCAATACAATTACAAATATAGCCACCCTGAAACCCAACAAGAAAGCAATGCAGAGGCAGAAGCTGTAGCTGGGAAAGTCTCTATTCTGGAGAAACCTAGAGAAGTCATGCTCAGATTCACTTCAGTTATTATAGTTATTGACATGGCTTTTTTCTATTTACAGCCTATTCCACAGACCTTTAAAAAGAAATCTGTTTTCAACTCCAAATAAAGACATGATCAATAGTGCTGCTAGAATTTACAGCATTGAGTGGTAAAGCCAATGATATTGTTGCAGATTGAACCTTCTTGAGTTCAGATGCATCCAAGATTATCCTTGAGATTTCATTGAAGTTTCCTTGTGGCAAGAGTAGTTGTCTGGGTTAATTGTTTATCGAGTTATCGTTATCAATATTATAAACAAATGGCAAACGAATTGAAGTAATCGTTCTTAAAATTAATTATTTATTAGTTATTTATCCTGAAATATGTCACCCACAACTCAAGAACATCTGTTTTTATTCTGCTAATGTAGTAGTGTGCACAGTCTGTAGTGTGTATTAAGGTCTACAGTTTATGTGGTTTAAATTCTCAACTTAAATTTGAATATTTTTTCTACAATTTTCTACACTACACTTTTAGGTGAAATAAAGTAATCTGATAAAAAATACATAATAAAAAAACTAAGCCAAAGTCAAAATTCAGAATAGTTCAATCTCCAGCCTCCTGAGTTTGCTTAAGGACAATTGGGCTGTACTTAGAATAGTTCTCTATCAATTTCAGACAACTTGATTTGTCAATATTTCACCAATTTTCTTTACAAATCTAGTAAATCTATAAAAATCCTTGCCTTGTTGTCCATTGATACAACAGCAGTTTTGAAGCACAGCAATGTTTTGGTCATGTCTTAAATGTTATATTCGATTTAGGGCAGGTCTCAGGTCTGGATCACTCAAAAAACTTACTTTTCTATTTCAGAGTCACTCAAGCTTTTTCTGTGAGCTTTGGGTCATTTTCAAGCTGGAAGATAAACTTTAAGCTTTCTTGCAGATACATTACTTTTCCCTCAATTACTTTTCCTAACATTACAGCATTTATTTTCTCATTTAAGGGCTCCAGTCCCTTATAATTAAAAAGTGGGTGATGCTCTGTGTTGGGTTTGCACCAAATGTAATGCTTGGCATAGAGGCCAAAAAGCTACATTTTAGTTTAGTTTAGTCAGAAATTAAACCTTTTTGCCACATGGCTACATAATCTAAGTGTTTTTTGTCATAGGTAATAATGGATTCAAGGTGCTCTTGCCATCCTGCCATACAGGTACAGATGGAAGGTGGTGCTTTAAACATTACTTTTGTTTAGAGTGGTGGCTAAGCAGGATCTTAGCAGGGTCTGGGTGGTGCCAAACACCTTCCACTGCTTAATAATTGTCTTAAACGTGGAACAATGTATATTCAAGGCCTTTGAAACCATGCTGTACGCAACCCCTGCAATGTATTTAAACAACTTTGTTCCTTAGGTCTTTTAAAAAGCTTGTTTGTTCAAATGGTTGACTGATTGCTAGACAATTTACTACCTTGCAGAGGGAACTTACGGAAATGGCTTAATTTATCCGGAAATCATGTGAATTACTATAGTTTAACACAGGTGGATGCCAGTTCACTTGGTGTGTGATTTTAAAGGTTGATTGGATACATCTGAGCTAAATTAGAATATCTTTAGGGGGGGGGGGACGTATTCAATTATATTATTTCAGTTTTGTTTCACAATAATTATAATAACACGGAAAGTTCCTTTGAAAGTGTGCAATAAGTGGCAAAGTATCCAAATCCAAGAACACAATAAAATGTGAAAAAATTTGTACCTGATTATTACTAGGGATAGGTATTGAGGCCTAGTTCTATTAAGGAACCGGTTCCATATTTTTTTTTAAATCTACAAGGTCTGAGTCTATCGATATTGCTATAGATGCCAATATGTTGTGTCGTGTCATGTAACGTTATGTCTCGAGAGACAACAGTAATTTAATTTGAATCAAATCACTTGTGCACAAACATACATTGATTGTCTAATAGAGATATTGAATTCAATTGAATTGCCAGCCAAACACAATTGCCAGCCAAAATAAACAAAGTATTGAATTGACTCATGCCCTCAAATCTTTTCCGTTGCTTTGTGCTAAGCAGTCAAAGGCTTGGCTATATTTTATTAAAGCCAAAGATAAGGAGGAAGCAGAATGTCATTCATATTAAAATTTCTTACACAGGGGGAAACACAACACCAATAATAAGCACCCCAAATTTGTGCATCAGTAAAAAGAAGAATGCAGACACCTTTGACTGTCCTTGAGTGGAAACGCTGCATACTCCAGCTGCCAAATACTAACGTTAATGACAGCTAGCTTGTTTCACTTAAATAAAGTAAATAAACTCATTTGGAAACCATGCCTGCTTTAACTGCTCTCGTTTTCCGAAATCCAAATTGACGAACGAGGAACCTCTGACTTTTTGAAATTTATAATAACAGCAAACGGATAACGACCCGTTTTGTTGTTGTTGTGTAAAGCATAATATTTATTATTATTTATAGATATTATTTATTTTCTTTGTTGTTGCTGATATATTATTTTATATATTACTTTTGTCATAGTTCATAGTACGTCATGTTGAAATCAGATATCAAACAGTTACAGACTTTATAAAAGCAATAACGGTTTAGTTAAGAATTTATTTGTGTCTCGTTTTTTCACCAAATAATGTGAAAGTATCGATAGCGCTATCAATAAAGACTCGTATCGTTAAGCAAAATCAAAAATGGTACCACTATCAATAAAAATGCACGATCCCCATGCCTAATTATGCTTTTGCCACTACAATGTTGTTAAAAATACAAGAAAAATTACTATAAGACATAACATTTGAGTTAGTTAAAAATGGGGAGTCTGTTGTATTGTTGTTAAAATTAGGCATCCTAGAGGTGACAAGTCAACAAGGCAACTGTCCTCTGTAAAAGTGACTGTGTATGGGTAAAATAAATTGTACCCTATTACAAAGTGTACTACGTGGGGAGCGACAGGAACCACAGGGCTCAGGTTAAAGGTATTTACCTATATAGGGAATAGGCTGCCATTTGGAACATATCCTATTACATATGGGAAAAGGGTGTTATCATATCACTTTGGGTTGTAATTGATCTTGTCAAGATATTGATGAGGAAATAAAAACACTTCCCACAATAAGATTTAGAAGTGTTGTATTAGCAACCTGAAGTGTAAATAGCCCTCATATTGCCAATTACTGTTAACAAGAGAAAAGTCCCCACAGGAGAAAGCCCAAAATGACAGTAACAACTCCAAAAGACAATAAAAGGCAAATTATATTAATGTCCTCTGTTTGCCCATCCGATAATTCAAATAAACAACAATAAATAATTTGTCCATGTTTTGCTGTGGACACATTCAGTCCAATGAATCTGAACAAACTACGGTCATCAGTTTATCAAGGTCAGGAAATGACCTGTAAATTCCTATGGTGTGTTTGCTTCACAAATACATTTTATCCCATTCTCCCGCACATCGAGGTTCAATTTAATTTATTTGCAGCATTATTGAATCACCTCAGAGTTTAAACAGCATTGTTTTCCGTCCACGATGATCAGTAACACTGCCACAGTTCAACATTGTACATCAGCCAACAGGACAATATTGCTTTCCTCTCAACTGGCTCCCTAATTAGAAAGATAAGCCACTCAAAGCCTTTTTTTAGTACACAGTGGTCTTGTCTTCTAGCAGTTTTATAGTCATTTTCAGGTGTTTTCCTGTCCTGGAGCTAGTCATTACAGCCAGTAAGGGGCGCCAGTATTAATTTAGTAACGGTTCGATTATTCCACGGTTCGCTAGAATGTCCACTACCTTTGACCAGAGACCTATTGTCCTTGTTCTAAATATGGCACTATATAAAGAATCGGGTGCGATTTGTCACATTACTTATTCTGACAGACTCCACATCTGGCATCACTCAGGGCAATTTGAGCTCTCGATCCAGGGCGCAAAAATGAGCTCAAGACTCATCTTTCATAACCTCATAACCCATGCATAATTTATCCCTCCCTTCCTATCTTTCATAATGGGAAGACAAGAAAAAAACAGACAAATCGTTCTTGCCCCGTTAAGGCCTCCCTTGAAAAATACTTGATCCATTAATGCAGAATAAGCATTGTCCATAAAGTTCAGGTAGGTAAAGACAGCTGGCACATTGAATCACACCGAATTTTCGAATTGAGGCTGTTTTAATGTTCTTCAACATAAATCACTAAGACCCATGTGAGTCCATTGAGTCAATGGCACTAGGATGTGATACTCACTATGATTGGAACAGTACACTGTAGATGCTACCATAGTACCATTAGATAAACATATAATCATCAGAAACATTATACTACATACATACAAATTGTAAAAATGAACTGTACATTCACTATATGTTCTCGTATTACACCATTCAATGGCAAATCCAGTAAAACCTTCTAGCTGGTCATTAAGTTTCAGCAAATGCCTGGGATGCAAATTGAAATGACAAAGAAGGGGATCTATTCTAATCTGGCGCTTTAATCCCACTCGGAATTTGGAAGGCGGAATAAAAGCAGTACATTAATTATAGACAAAAGGAGGAAGCAGGGAAGCAAAGCTTTGAAGATACTACATCCCAAAAAGTCACCCTGCAGCTTTGAAGTTCCCGGGTTACCTTTGTCTCCATGGTAGAACACATGAAAAACACTCCAGAACAGACAGCAGCTCCTGCAGCCGCCTTTCAAGGGACATTTCACGTTGGCTTCAACCATCAAAGAACATCCAAAACCTCGCTGGCTCACGTCATAACGTAACCTTGTGGAAATAGTTACCTCAACCTTTCTGTGGTGAACAGCCACGGTAACTCAACACTCTCACTCTGTCAGGTCACAGTGACATTAACGCTGTAGAACATACAGCCTACCTGTATAAATTAAATAACAATAGTATATTAATAAAACAGTCAGTGCCTACGTGCTGAGTTAGTCATTCAATACTGACATATATTTATTTGAGAAATGGAACATGAAAGGAGGGTGTTACCCCTGAACAAAATACACTGGTGTTGTCTTTAATGTTTATATACTACATTGGGCAACGACATTTTGAACGAATCATTCCAGGACGTTCTTGACTGCTTTTAAAACAGTGATCTGACTATTTGTAGCGGGCAGTCAGACAGACAGGCAGACAGGCAGACAGTCAGGCAGGCAGGCAGGCAGGCAGGCAGGCAGACAGTCAGACAGGCAGACAGGCAGACAGACAGACAGACAGACAGACAGACAGACAGTCAGACAGTCAGGCAGGCAGGCAGGCAGGCAGGCAGGCAGCGTAATCCTAGTGAGTCACTTCTCTCCTGTCTCGGTTCAGAAGAGTGAAAGAGCTTCAGAGGGAACAGAGCGCCACTTGAAAGCGGCTGTAATCAAGGTTCGCACGATAAAGTGGGCCAATCAATTCGGCTGTCTGCTTTTGTTCTCATCAGGGATCTTAGGGTCCACTAACAGAGGCGGTCTGCTGCCTACTCAGGCCCCCCAAAGGTGACTGAACAACAGGGGCATTTCATCAGCCGCTAATAACGTTCTTCACTGCAGCGAGAAAGAGATGGTGAGAAGGAGAGACTGTCTGAGAGAAACAGAGAACGAGAAACAGAGAGAGACAGTCTGAGAGAGAAAAACATAGAAATGGAGAAACAGAGAGAGCACCAGCCTGGGGTGTCTGAGTGCACGTCAACATAGCACACCCCAAAAAGAAACTATTGCGGTCAGGGTCACAAGAGACCAGTCGGAGGGTGTTTCGAATCCCAGAGGCAGTTTGAACAGCGACTGCGATCGAACGGGTGAATTTTACATTTCATGGTACAGTCTCCATACGTGACCAAGGCTTGCACCCCCACTCTATTGCACATCCCGCGCTGACAGGCATCGTATGCACGGAAAAAACACACCCCTTCGACAACGGAAGCGTTCCATCCCTCTCCCATCCACCCAGTTGCTATGTGCCACAAAATGATGCAATATCACTGCAAGCGTGTAGCCAGACAGCAGAGCGGGCAGGGAGAGAGCTCCAGTCAGTCAAAGCCATCTGTAAGAGTGTCCCAACTGTCACCCTGTTCCGTATGTAGTGCACTTTTGACAGGGTCCCTATGAAGGGTAGATGGAGCCATCTGGAGGAGTGCTGCTGATGGCATGGAACCTCAGTAGGAGCCGGAGCTTCAGGAGCAGAGCCAAGGCAGAACCGTCTCCAACGGCACCCTGTTGCCTTCATAGCCTGCTGCTTCTAAGCGGAACCTGGTCCGATAGAAGTGCACTACATAGGGGAATAGGGAGCCACTGGGGATGTATCCTGGATAGAGCTACCAGCTGTAAGTGTGGGACCCTGTGAAACCTGCCCAGATAGGACTGGCAGTGGACCATGACGCCTGGCTGTCGTCGAACCAACCCAGCCTCCACAACAACACCTGCGATCCACCCCCCTCCACAGAAGGGCTCACAGATGTTCCCAAAACTCTGGAGGACGACACTGCACAGCACCCTCTGAAGTCGGACCAAAAATAACCACAGGTGACTGAACGGCGACGAACACAAACAATCGGGACACGCTTTGAAGAGCCTAATCAGAACTTGCTGAACCGCAGCTGAACTCTACAACCGAAAACTCCAGATAAGGCGCCAAACTGTGTCATAACAAATTACGGCAATAAATAACGGGAACACACTTTTTCCCCTCCTTTTATTTGACCCGCAATTAGATTTTGGAGCAAACATCTGCCCACAGGTCGCTATTAGTTCCTATCGTGAGAAGGTCCTGAATTGATTATCTTTCAGCATGACATGACCTGGTCAACGGAAAAACTAAATTAAGTTAACTTCAATAGATCCTGGTGGCTCTTGTAGGGTTTAAAAGGAACCATAAGGACTCTTGGGAGACTTTCCAATCCAATCACACAGAAAATCGATGGGAACAATTAAAGCAGGTCGATCCAACCAAAGATGCCTGATGACAAATAGTTATCGTATCCCAAATGGTCAATTAGGCTCTGGTCAAAAGTAGTGCACTACACAGGGAATAGAGCGCTGTTTGCGATGCACCCTCTTCTGTAACTGGCTGCGATGATGTGAAAGAGCACTAAAGACCGGACTGCTAGGGGGGAGTAAAGGGGGGAGTGTTTTGGCTACAGTACGTGGTGTGTGCGTCCTCATGTTCTTTCACCTGGACCTCTCAGCCTTGACAATGCCCCCCCCCCCCTCTCGGAGTCGTTACGACGCTTCCAACCACTCTGACACGTCAAAAGCATTAATAGACGCAAACGTGGGCATTTCAGGCTAAGTAGACTCTTTTCAAACAAGCTACATATGGCCAAATTAGACAAACATGTAAGAAAGCGTTAAGGTGAAGTGTACAAAGAAGGCAGTTATTTTCCCCCGCAGGCATGTCACTTTGCTCAGATACAGAAAAAGTTTCAAGCTGTGGCTGATGAACATGTACAGGCATGACTGCTGCGATAAAATGAAATAAATGTCAACATCATGCACTTTTACAGAATCACTCACATGATAATATGGTAATATTGGTATGCATGACAATCTTATCCCCTTTAAAGAAGCATTCCAACACATATAAAAATAAGTTGGTGTCCTAAGAGCTAACCGTTAAGAGAATGAGTCAGCCGGAAGTTGGTTGCGCGCTTTTTCTAAATCAGAACGATACTTTGTAGGTAAATCACATTAGTATTTTTTCTTCCTACAGAGGCAGATAATTAGATTTGACATTTTGACAAGTGTTTAGATGGATAAGGTCAGAGCCGTCAACGTTATGATCTATGCTAAACCGCTCAACCGCAAAAAAGAGAGGAAAAAAAGATAAGAAATCCAATCCAGCAGTCTTTGTAACGATCAAAAGTGGTATAATTTCAACTCCTGAGTGCCATGTGTTTTAACCAGTGATGAGAAAGTACCCCTGGTTCATAGTAATTGAGATTAAAGGGTTGATTTAAGGCAAGGGCCTATCAACAAACGGTTGATTAAGAGTAAACGGGGTCAAGTCAAACAACCGGGAAAAAACTGCCCAATTACAATGCCTAAGACGATCTGGTTCAATAGTTGTTTGCCTAACCGAAGAACTGACAGATGAAAAACTGTCTCAAAATTAACAGTGTCCCTAATGTATGAAAATAGACATTTTACCAAATAGCATAAAAACTATTTGGCAAAATGACTTTGCAAGGGGAAATGCCTTTATAAGTTCTTGAACATTTTGTGACCTTTGTGTGACAGTATTAGTTCCATGTCAAAACACAAATCAAAGCTCTAATATGACACTCAGCCAGCTGGGAGGAACTAGCTATTATCAGGAAAGACAATGCTTTTTCTTCCCTTCATAAAATACATAAGGGTGGCAGTTCAATGGTAAATAAAACACACAGTAAATGTACATTAAACATACATTTGACTTAATAGCATAAAGGAGGATACACACATTAAATCACATTATACACAGTATGCATTGCATTCTGAACCGTTGGGTATTTGTGTTCATTAACCGTACACAGTACAGCAATTGGTTCTCATGTAAATACCCCACAGGATACATTTAAATGGCATACCTCACCGCCCAAATGAACTGGTCTCGCTTTGTTTTTTTGAGGCTGACACGAGCAGGGTTTCAGATAAACAGCCTTGGCGTTGTGTCGGTGCAACTTTCTGCTTTCTAGTTTCAGCGGTCCTCAGCTGGTGTCCCTCTGCTTAATGTGCTAATTGCCCGGCCCTCCTGCCTGACCCTGACCTCCGGTCCATTGAGGGACTCGGTTCTCACGACCGGGACGCACCACTGCATGTGGCCTTTGGGCCCGACGCACCGTGGCTGAGCCGTGTGCATGAATAGGCCTGACAATGAGGGCCGTCACCCCTCTGCCATGCCATCTTGACCCCCATCCCCCTGTCGACAATGGCCCCTCGGCCGGCCCAGGGTCCCTGACAATCCTGGGGGCTCTTTACTCAGCAGTCACGGACTACACGGGACTGGCGTTCAAATGGCAACCTAATACCTATATAGTGCACTAGTTTTGTCAAAGCCCCACAGGCCTCCGGACAAGGGCTGCAAACTATGCAGGGTGGCATTTGGGAGTCCTCTCGCTACCGCCGTGCTTAAAATCGGTCCAGTGTTCACAAGGAGGACAAGAATGGAGAGGCTGACGTACCGCTGACTTCTTAGTCGAGCCGGTCTAAATGTCACCTCCCAAATTTCACCTCATGCCCGATGTAGTGCACTTGTTTTGACCTCTAGGTCTCTGGTCAAAGAATGAAGTGACATTTTAGGCACCCAACTTTTTTTGTTTTAACTCATGTTATTGTAAGGACATGTAAATGAACTCTTCAGCCTATGTTAAGCTGCCGTCTCTCAAAAAACTGTTCAAAGCCAGGTCACTAAGGCGGGCAGCAAAGATCCCTCCCATCTGGGAAATGGACAATTCAGAACTATCCCCTCTCGCAGACGGCTGAGGTCTACCAAGACCAAAACCTCTCGCTACAAAAAGCATTAAGACTAAGGAATATGCCCCTAGCACAAATCTGCCATTTGCCCCACCCCACAGGTCATTGATTACCCAGCCTGGACATTATCCGCACTGATAAAAAAAATACCTAAATGGACATATGTGAACTATAAGTACACATTGCTCTTCTTTTGCACAACTGTATATACTACTAGATATTGCTTTTGTTGCACAATATAGATATATTCCCCATACATTTATCCATTACATATGCCAGCTATGCATGGTCTCTCTCGTCGGACTGTTTGTGTTTTGTGTTTTGCCCTGTTTGCACTGTTTGTATAAGTTTTTAAATGTGTGTTTTAGATGTTGCAGCTATGGGTCAGAACAAATTCCTTGTAGGTGTAAACAGACTTGGCGAAATAAAGCTAATTCTGATTCTGGTTATACCAAAATCGGTTATAGTGCCACTGAAATGAAACTACTTCAATAGGATTCAAATCTAATCGATTGAATTATAAGTGTATGGTTTAAGACCGGTGTGCATATTTCTTTGAGCTGTCCAGGAAAATAAATGATGAAACAATGATAAAATGGTTTTAAAATGGCATCGTTACACTTAACGTCTCTGTGAAAACCACATCAGCTGGGCCTGTTGAGATAATGCCTGTCGATATTCCTGTTGAATATGACATATGATCCCAGCAGCACGCCCACACTGCTGCACTTATGGTAAGAGACAGTCATATTTCATTTCAAGTGAAGTTCCGTCAACTGTTTGCATTCATTTCAATTCAGGCTCGTCTAAGACCTCTTAAAACAACTGGCAAACGAGAACGCTATTGCAAACGCTATTGCATGTTGGACCTGTTAGACAACCGCATCAGTGAGGTTTTCAACTATCAAAAACATCAACAACAGATAAATGGAAAAAAACTTCAGACAGAGCCAATTTCCCTCTTTGTGTGTGTGTGTGCGCACCTGCATGCGTGTGTACGCAGGTTAAGGCAAGTTGGCTATCTTGGCACAGAAACATGATGAAGCTCTGGCTGCATTGTATTCCATAGAATTAGTTCTCTTCATATTGCTGATCTCTTTTTTAGTCTTTATATTGTTTGTCTTAATATGGATATTTTAGTCATATTGACATTCTTTTTATGGTGTACATACTGTTTTCACAACACTTTTATCTCCGTACTCATGTATTTTTTTAAGACTGTAGGGCAGGCCTGGTCAACCCGAGGCTCCCGAGCAGAATGCGGCTCTTTGTCAGGTTTCATGCGGCTCTAACGTTCATATCGATGT
This sequence comes from Dallia pectoralis, assembly GCA_029465975.1. NCBI lineage: Eukaryota > Metazoa > Chordata > Actinopteri > Esociformes > Umbridae > Dallia > Dallia pectoralis. The sequence continues at coordinate 16,621,720 of CM055732.1, forward strand.
TTGTGTTTTTTTAATGTCCGTGTTCGCTTCGCTTGAATTCAATAAAGGAATTTTTGTCAAACACGCATGTGTCAAAACTAGGGGTGTAGTGCATTCAAAAGCCATTTGCCACGCCAGTCTATATGTTTGTGGTGTTTATTTTAAATAACATTTAAACCCAACACGTGACAACAAAAAGAAATAAAACGATGGCACTGTAATTAAATCAAATCGCGACTTATAACAAATAGCTGCTACTCGCCCCTCCAATTGGGATATCCCTGTTTGTAGCAGTGGTTAGTGCGCACTGCTGCGGAGCTGGAGGGCGCTGGTTTGACCAGATGCCACAATATATCTTTTGAAATAGTTTTTAAGCTTTTATTTTCTGAAATTTATTTTTGCCCATGTGTATGATGTGGCTCTTTGCGGAAACGCAGTAAAAATGTCTCTTAGTCTCTGACTGGTTGGCCACCCTTGCTGTAGGAAGAAACATTTTCTCTATGTATGTTTCTATTTTCTTAACTCAGCAAACCATTTATGGCTAAAATATAGACATTCTTGTATTAGGAGTTGTTTGCCAATGCATATCTATTTTATTATAGTTGGGTGTATTGATGTTTATTTAACGATATAGAGGATTACGGTGTAATTGTAGAAAGGACGGTTTTCTAATAACACATATAACAATCCCTTTGACCATTCTTTCTTCTAACCTCACAACTCTAGTCTTTATAGAGAGCTTTCAATATGAACAAATCACTAGTGTTATTTCGCTGCGTGAACAACAATATGTTTTTTTGCTTTTTAAAGCTAATAAGCCTTGGGAACTTGAAAAAGCTAGTGTCCATTTCACCTCTAACATGCTCCACTAAAGCAGAAGAGATTGCTTTTTTCTGATAAGTATTTATACATATTGAATTAAACTGTCAGAGCAGCTCCGACCTACCTGCTACGTTGGCCACATCAGCGGTGCTAACGTTCTGGGCGTTCGGTTGTACTCTGAAGGTCACAGCTGGGCCGATCACTCTGTAAACACACACACACACACACACACACAGTAAGATGAGGCACTCCGAACACAAGCAGGAATCCATATTGTTTTTTGATTTTATTTTGGGGGAGGGGTGCATTGTTTTTCTGCCCTCTCGCCTTTAGAAAAACAGGCAGGTCATTAAAGCAGAGCTGCATACACAGAGCTTGAATGGAATTTCACCTTTGGCTACCCCCGTAGGCTTTAAGAATCCCCATAGCCACAGGAGTTGTTCCTGCAGGATAAGCTCTTGAATCTCAATGTGCCTCTGAGATGTTTTACACACAACAGTTGATGATAAGGAGTTATTAGTCTACAACGAGGTACACATATTTAATACCCATCCTTTCACTGACACTACAGGGACAACTGCTGAGACACAAAGCTAATTTTGCCTGTAATGAAAATGCTGTACTGATGAAATGTACATATGTTGTTTCCCTTCCATACATTTTTCAAGAATAAATCTAGGTCTGGAAAAAAAGACATGGATTTAAGCCATGTACATATAATGTTAGATGAAAACAGATAAAGATGTTAACGACATGGGTGACAAAAAGAAGGTTATAGAAGATCTGTCGAATATAAAACACATTTTTGGCAACCTATTGAACGGTGAATGTCATAGAATCAAAATGTCTCCAGCCAGAGTGTGGAAGAAAAATCTTTGCCAGCTTTTCAAATGTTATTACATTCATGTCCGCAAAGCTTAGGATGTATAGGTAGGTTTGTCACACATATAAAAGAGAGATCAACTTGCTGTATCGGTCTATCAGCGCTTTGAAAGGAACATCCCTCACTGGCTTTAGAATACATGAAGTCCCCTGACCTGAGCAATCGCTGCCCGTTAAAGATTTTTCTGAATTCAATACTACAGGGAAAGTTATTAATAAAAGGACCATGCGGTTGTCAAACTGAAGCTGATGCCTTTCTTCACCGGAGAAACACTCCAGATCTCCTTGCTCAACACTCCTTTCACATCAGTTAGAGGAGATATATGATGATTTATTTAGACTGGCCTGTTGCTGCTTCAAGTTTCCCTCTGAAAATGTAAAACTGACATAGTTCCTCAACTGCCATAATCAAAGAATCTACTATCTGTGTGATATTCCACTCTCTCCATTACAAACAGCCATCTCTCCACCTAGTGGCTATGTGTGGAAATGACACTCGGAGTCAGACATTACGTCACCCTCGCTTCTGATTGAGCTTAGTAGTGGCTGCACGATGGCAAGAGCAAACTAATGCCAGAGGATTCTCAAGTATGAGCCACCCACATTGAAACACATGCACACACGCACGCGCGCACGCACGCACACACCAAACACCAAACCAAGCGCTGTTGCTTTTCAACCGCCGCGCGTAGCCTTCCTGACAGGATCAATTCGCGACGTTAAGAGACGGTTCTGACAGCGACGTCTCCAGGTCTCAACCGTCGGATCAATCATATGAAATAACGCAAAAATATAGAATTGATTAACCTGGCCTCACGTCTTCCATGCTGTGTTGTAGGACTAACATTAACTTAAGTCTTTGTGAGTTTATAGTTGTATCCTTATACCTTGAATGAACACGTATTAACCTTGATTCAGAGCGCAACATGACCAAGTTATACCCACACAAACGAATCAACACGAAGGACGGTAGAAGCCGTGCTCGCTGTGGTGAATAGAGCGCCAGTATTCCTAGTGTTCAGTCACGTGGTTACTTTGACATCCTGGCGGGTAAAACATAGCGACTAGCACTGCCAATTCAATGGAGCTCGTGCACAAGCTGGTACAATTATCTACTTTGCAAGACCATAATTGTTGAATAAAACACGTATGCTAACAAACTGCAAATCTAAAAAAGTACAGACAGCTATCTATGGATGGGTCAATAAGTCGTTTGTGAGGTGAAGGACAATAAATGATTCATTGTCAAAGTGAAGGTAGATGCTAATTCATCTGAATTACTGTTGGTTCAATGGATGGTCAATGTAGCTTATTGGAGCCAGTATAACACAAAGTCTTGTGACATAAATGTACTGGAAATATCTATGTTTTCCCCGATGTCAGGTAAATCACACCAAATAACCTAACTTCATATGATAATCTGGACTAACCTGGAGTTGGTTTGTTTTGGTACAGACAAAAATAGACCATGTCATTCATTACAATTATTAGCCTACTTGTAGATAATATAATGATAGATATTGAAATATTTACACGTGAAAACTATGAATTCTGACTGCATGGAGAGGAAAGGGTGGGGTCAATCCCATTTAGTCGCAAATGATTTAATGAGTTCAAACTCGACTTTGAAATCTCTTCAGTGCTTTAGAAATTGCTTAGCTTTAAAAAAAAATACTGACACAAAAAAGAATCAATGCCACTGAACTTGGTTTCGGGTGGTGTGGTGGTCTGTGAGCTCCTAGGTGGTGTGGTGGTATACGAGCTCCTAGATGAGGGGGTGGTCTATGAACTCCTAGGTGGTGTGGTGGTATATGAGCTCCTAGATGAGGGGGTGGTCTATGAACTCCTAGATGAGGTGGTGGTCTATGAGCTCATAGATGAGGTGGTGGTCTATGAACTCCTAGGTGGTGTGGTGGTATACAAGCTCCTAGATGAGGGGGTGGTCTATGAACTCCAATATGAGGTGGTGGTCTATGAGCTCCTAGGTGGTGTGGTACACAAGCTCCTAGATGAGGTGGTGGTCTATGAGCTTCTAGGTGGTGTGGGGGTACATGAGCTCCTAAATGAGGTGGTGGTCTACGAGCTCCTAGATGAGGTGGTGGTCTATGAGCTCCTAGATGAGGTGGTGGTATATGAGCTACTAGATGAGGTGGTGGTCTATGAACTCCAATATGAGGTGGTGGTCTATGAGCTCCTAGGTGGTGTGGTGGTACACAAGCTCCTAAATGAGGTGGTGGTCTATGAGCTTCTAGATGAGGTGGTGGTCTATGAGCTCCTAGATGAGGTGGTGGTCTATGAGCTCCTAGATGAGGTGGTGGTCCATGAGCTCCTAGATGAGGTGGCGGTCTATGAGCTCCTAGATGAGGTGGTGGTCTATGAGCTCCAAGGTGGGGTGGTGGTCTATGAGCTCCTAGATGAGGTGGTGGTCTATGAGCTCCTAGATGAGGTGGTGGTCTTTGAGCTCTTAGGTAACAACTTGTCCTGGCTGCTCCCCCTGCTGGGGAACACAGAGCTCTGTCAAAGCCCCCCTCCCCATCCACTCCCCCACAATCAAGGCCCTTTCAGCCTCAGAACGATGACAAAGACAAAAGGTACATTAGCCCAGCCCTGTAGGGCCCGGCCCCTGGAATAAAAGCCCTGAATACAGAGCAGAGTTTACAACCCAAGCGCAATGAGGTGCTTCAGAAACAACGGGGGGATGGGGGCTGAGGGACATTCAGAACCTTACAAACATAGTCCCATGAAATGCGTGGTAATTATAAAAAGAAACAAAAGTGGGGCGTACCAAGCGATGAAAGACCCCCTTTCTCCTCCTTGTCACCACTGTATTATATTGTATGCATACCGCTAGGTTATTGACTACGACAGTGTGTGTTCAGTAGATGGATGAAGGCATTACAATAGCCTCAGTGTGAGGTCTGACCATACATAATGCATACATGAGGCCGGCACAGCAGTCTGGGGGGTACAGGGAATGACGGTTGGGCAAATGAAACTGTGGCAGGTTACGGCACCACATCACTGTAACTGGGCATTTGACGTCATGTCATCTTTTCATCACAGACTTGAGTGCGTGTGTTTGCGTGTGAGTGTGTGTGTGTGTACAATGTGTGAAGATTAGTGTGCAGTACGTCAATCGGCTCTTGTTTCCCTGTAGATGTCTTTAAAACCCTTGTTGTATGCAAAGTGTGTGTGTGTGACTTTCCTCCTGTAATTGAGAGCACAATAAATCCAGAACGAAATAGAAAAGTTAACCTGTCGGGAAGCTTGGATATCCACTTGAGGAAAGGCTGTTTTTGGTTTAGGGGTCTTCATGGGTAAAAGTAAAAATAAGAAAAGAAAGACATTTTTGAATAACAATATATTTTTAGGGTCAGCAAGGATGTTAAAAACTAAAAATGTGTTTGTGGACTCAGATACCCGTGTTGAAAAAAACTATTTGGGAGAAAAGGGAGAAAGGTTCATGGAGAGTTCAGTCTGGTAAATAAATGACTACAGCTTGGATTCTACACTGTGCTTTCTGTCAATCATGTGTGTGAGCAAGTTACACATATTTCCCCCTTCAGCCAGAATAAGAATAAGGCAATGTCCTTGGGTATCTTCTAACTCAGCAGGGACATTTGTCTTCAGCTTCCAACCAAGTTTGTGAGTTTCAATTATGACAGTGTTTTTATTCTCTTTCTTTTATTTTTGCAATAAAAAATGAAAGAGTCTGCAGCCCTTCAGGTAACATTTGCCACAACATGTTGCCAACATCGCTTAAAACATAAAGTATGTTTTTTTACTATTTATACACAAACTCAAATTTCTGTTAATATTATTCAATGGAATTATACCCATTTATTTGAAACAAAACTGCTAATTAGACACCTTTTTTTGATTTTGTCGTTAACAGCATAAGATTCCATGGAGTAATCAAATATTATCACTTATATTACAAGTTAATCTTATTCCCAGACACTTCCGCCTAAATGCACTAGTGTCTGGTGGAACGATCCATCAAACATGGACTTTATTAGTCAATAACAAAGTTGTTAGAAAGTCCTGACGCAAAAGCAGATGGCTTAATCGGCTTGGATATTGGATACCAACAAATCATCTCCCACAGCAGCTTCCACAATACGTCTTCTACACCAGAGCACCAATTGAGACGCTGTAACTTTGTTAATGGACAGCTGAGGTGTCTTTATGCCGACTCAAGACTGAACACCCTGTTACAACCAAACTTTGATTAAATTATGTTCCTGCAGTAGTTGTCGACACAATTGAAAAAAACATACTTTTCTCTGTAGGTGTTGAACGTTATTGTAGGTTATTAGCCGTTCCTTGTGAGATAATGGCTGGCTCAGGTAAGACCAGATGTAACGTACTTGCTTGTTTACATTATCAAATGTCAGAAATACTGTTCTGTTTGAAGAGACACGCCCTGCAGCAGTTTGATACGCAAAAATCAACCGATGACAAATACATTACTCTGTAAGATCCCTACCAGAAAAGTAATTACAATAAATAGTAACTCCCAGTAAGGCCATTCAATGGTTGGAAAAGGCAGGCTTATATGTGTCGCTCATAACAGTTAGGAGATGAAGTTGATCTTGAAGCATGCGGTGGAAATTAATTACACAAATAAGAGAGACGTGTGTTCACTGTTCGCCCTGTAAAAACACACGTTTTATCATGAATGAAATATACGTACGAGAGTTCTAGGAAGTCAGAAATCTGCAGCTTGGCCCGCCGAGCCAGAATCTCCATCAAGTGGACTCCCTTGTCAGTTGGCAATTGGCTGTGGAGGACAAACAGAACCCATCAGTACGTTCCTGCTGAAGGTTGGTCCCGGCTGTTCGCTCTGACTCGTTGCATCTTAGGAGAGTTATACCCAGGAGAGGATCGGGGAAGTCATACGGGGCGTAGGTTGGCGAGGACACGACGAGTCAGAGAGACACGAGGATACAAACTGGGCGGGGCTGAGGTGAATCACCTGTGTGCTCCACTCGCGCCCCAAATGGCCGCCCCCTATTCCCTATCTAGTGCACTTTTTTCAGCCAGAGCCCGGTCAAAAGCGGTGACCTACGGAGAACAGGGCATGGTTTAAGTGTAAGTAAGTGTACCATCGGTCCAAACAGCGATGTGAAAATGGAACGGGGAGTGGAATGTCAAAGCTGGACAAGGGAGGCTCCAGCTAAATATATATGTCAATATATATGTCTCCTACATTTCAGTGTAAAACACTGAAACATTAGTTATTCACATAGATTATTGCAAGAATAGCGATCACAGCAACACTTATACAGTTGTTGTGCATCCGCCCAGGTAGATAGTCATTGATATTCATGGAAGCAGCACAGTTCCAGCATCCACAGCCCCCCTAAGGAGAGCAATAGTACTTCAGACGTCATTAGTATGGTGATAGAGCACCGGCTCAAATCCCCAGTGGCCACAAGAGGGCGTTGGGGTTTCAGACCCACAGAAGGACATGGGTTTTAGGCCCCGGTGAGCCTTGACACGAACACCCAAACACCTTTAATTAGAATGTACTTACAGTATGATAAGGCCTGCCTATCCATATGATAGGCACAAATGTCTGGATGACATCAAATGAGCTTTTGTTTCATTGATATTACTAGATAAATTAATTGACATTTACATCAATAGAAGGCTTTTTTTGAAACACTGAAAACTTAACCAGGTTCAAATCAGGTGCGGTGTCGCTTCCTAACAGGGTTAAACCACAGCATCCTACCTCACTACTGTTCTCCCTGTCTGTCTACCCATGTATTAGGAACTCCCTAAACAAAGTGAAAATACCCTTAAAAAAGTTAAACAGCATGAGCAAAATACATTTCTGAAAACATAGGAAATCACTTTGCCAAAAGTGCCATAAAAAGGGAGCTCAAATGAGGAATGAGAAATTACTTTAAATGAATGTTTGTTTCCAGAATTGCAATCCAATGAATTGCAGTGCACTAGCATGTAGGTTGGATATGTGGGCAAATCCTGTTCAGTAATGAGAATGTCTCTGCGCTTTGAGCAAAAACATTACAATTTTCCCCACTGTGACTAAATAAAGTATAGCAAAAATGTGAATAAACAGATCCAAACTGTGGAGTCAAATTGTTCCTACTGAACCTTTTATATGCAACTTTATGACAAAGACTTAATTCAATGCCAGGCAGTTTAACATTGATTTATTATCAGTGTTTGCCACATTCATTGGTTATGACAACCTACTTGTTTTCAGTGATGATGTAGCCGTATTCGTCAGCTGCCTTGTTCCTCGTGGCGGTTTTGACGTCCAGCTGCAGTTCTTGAACATTCAGTTTCTCCTTGTGAGGCTCCTGGTAAACCACCTTGGCAGCAGGGGGCTCCACTGCCTGGATCCAGCCCTCCACCGCAGCCACCTCTTCCACGTCTGTCGAGTGACTGGACTTCTTCTGCACCGCCACCTTGATTGGAAGAGATTTAATTGACTACTTAAAATCCTAATTCAATCGCACATTAAAATCGGAACAGACCCAAGGGTGTTTTGTGTGTTTCTGTCAAGGTCATCACCTCAGCCTGACTGGTTCTGCTGCGGACGTTCTCCAAACCTACACGGCTAGCACCCGCGCCGGCCTGACCTGGGGACTCTCTCTGGTCCGGGGACTCTCTCTGGTCTGGAGCCTCGTTGTTGTCCAGGTAGGCCAGTAATTTGCCGAATAACCCTGCGGCACCCTGGGCCTGAAATAAAACCAAGCTGTGTCACAAGATCTCGAAACACTATGCAGCGTCTGCTACAAAATAAGAAAGTAAGGCATTTCAACTAGTTTTGTGTTTACGTTATTTGGTTAAAAGACTAGTAAAAACCTTCTCCTGGGTTAGTAATATCCTACCGACCCACACTATAATATCAAAGTGTATAATGTCAGTTTTCTGCTTGACATTTAGATCATTTTGTACCACTTATCTCTGTGAGAATTCAAAATGGTGTACCTTCTCATTGGAGTCTGGTCGCCCTCCATCTTCCTCCACTTCACGCTCTGTCAGCAAATAACAGACAATGATTATGTTCACTAACGTGCAGAAAAGCCCACCGCATATCTCAAAAACAGCTGTGTGGCCCTAATCTCTGCTTCACAGTTGAACCTTCAGTACAGTTCTAAATACATTTTAAAGCAACAGTTGATCATTAATTTGCACCTCATTATGGCATTGAAAGGCAGGGATTAAACATGTGTTGAACAGAACTCTGTGCTATACAGATGGAGGGCTTCTCCAAATAAGCAGGTTTGTTAGCTTCCATAGTACCTTGGAACATTGCCTCTTCTACTGGAGCGCTTCCCTCTGTGACAGACGGAAGGACACTCTCCATCTTCTGTTCTCCGGGCCTATCTTCTTCAGGCAACTCATTCCTTTCCTCCTCCTCTTCCTCTCCCAGGTCTCTGAGTCCTGGTCTGGATCTGGTCTGGTCCTGATCCACAATCTGTGTTTACAATTACATTATGGTCATTTAAAATGGCACTTATCCACTGAAGCCTTATAATAGCTCCTGGTGAAGCCTGTGCTTTTCGAAAGATATGCGTACAGATGTTGGTTCCTAATTTGACCCGAATAGCGGGCACCATATTTGACTGGGTAAAATAGTAGTGTGAACACAAAACAGGAAATCCAGGTTGCTGTTGAAAATAGGAATTTGTTCTCAATCGGCCTACCTGGTTAAATAAAGGTTAAATAAAAAAATAATTTGATTTTGGACAGATTTCTTACCTAACAGAAAGGTACAAAGATTTTGTCTTACCTAAAAGTGAGGTTAAACGTTTGCTACAGTGTGTCTATCCTCCTAAAGCTGTGTACACAGGCCACAAGAGAAAGTCACCCGAAAGTTAGAAGATAGATATCAAATCCTTTGAGTTTCATCAGGTTTAGGCAATTTTTTATGGACTCGTGTATTTACTCTCTTTTGGGAGAATAGACAATGTTTTAGGCATTTCCCCCCATGAAATTAAGTCATATAGATACATTATTCAGTGGCTGACACGTTGCTTAAATTGTATCCGCCAGAAAAAAGCTGGGTTAACCTGAACCTTTTTCCAAGTAGTCAACCAAGTTCCAGGTAGAATTGCGTTGAGTGGAGTGAGAGTCCAACCCTATGACGTAGCATGTTCTGTTGAGTGGTGAGAGTCCAACCCTATGACGTAGCATGTTCTGTTGAGTGGTGAGAGTCCAATCCTATGACGTAGCATGTTCTGTTGAGTGGTGAGAGTCCAACCCTATGACGTAGCATGTTCTGTTGAGTGGTGAGAGTCCAACCCTGTGACGTAGCATGTTCTGTTGAGTGGTGAGAGTCCAACCCTATGACGTAGCATGTTCTGTTGAGTGGTGAGAGTCCAACCCTATGACGTAGCATGTTCTGTTGAGTGGTGAGAGTCTAACCCTGTGACGTAGCATGTTCTGTTGAGTGGTGAGAGTCTAACCCTGTGACGTAGCATGTTCTGTTGAGTGGTGAGAGTCTAACCCTGTGACGTAGCATGTTCTGTTGCTCTACGTAGGTGTGAGTGGCAGATCCACACACATCATATGGCAGATTGACCACAGTAATATCCCCCCGGGCAAAGAGAGGTGTGTGAATGTCAGACCAATCACAGCAGGTAAACTTATGCGTGACGAAAGACAGATATAAATGTGTGTAATCTGCCAAAATCCCCAGTCAAAACGCAACCCACTTTTAAAAGAAACACATTTATTCACGCCCAAATGGTGACAATGAAAACACTTTCAGTTGGAAATAGAAATGGCCAGTGAGGTATAACCACACAAACATTTCCATAAAACATTCCCGAAACTTTTAAAGAAAGAAGTTTAACATTTCAGTCCATAGAATTGTTTGATGTGTTAAAATGTATTAAATTGCAATCCTGGTAATATATTCATCTGTTACCGAATCGCCGAAAAAATCTTAGCATAAAGATTCTTTACCACACAAAGGAGATAACGTTTTATTGATTTCTTTGTACCTGTAGGGCGTCACCGATCAGCCTAGACAGCTGGTCCAGATCTTCAGGAGTCAGGCTTTCCATTTCCATGTTGTTGTGTCTGCCAACGTTCTTCAGAAACTTTTGGATGAACACCTCTGAGTAGGAGGGTGACAAGGGGACAAGAAACGAGTAGTGGGTTAAAAAAGTATATTTGATTATATCTATGATAGAAAAATATATTATATCTTATATAGTATACCAGCAGCCAAATATACTTCAGCAGCGCTATGAGTATTGATATTGATAATTGTAATCATATTTTTTAAGGGGCAAATACCGTCCACCGGACTGAGGGGGTCTCTGGGCCCAGGTGTTTTTTTGCCCCCAGCTCTCTGTAGCCATAGTAGCCGATCTACGTTTAGGTTTTGGGGTCGAGTGGTCTCTTTAAGTCCAATGCTGTCAGTGTTCTTGCTGTAGAAGGGGCGTAGGTGAGGAGAAAGCATGGCTGGACCATTGGAGGTCCCCCCGGTCTGAGAGGGTAGCTGCCCTGACAGGTACTGCCTGAGGGCAGTCATCAGGAGCTCGTCCCCCCCAGCAGATGGTCTGTTCTGGTAGGAAGGCTGAAAGGAGGTCAGCTGGGATTTGTCCCCTTGTCCCTGGGAATGATGTGGGTAGTAGTCAGAAGAGAGTTCAGATTGGTAACGGTTGCTCTGCAAGGAAATAAGAGCATAAGAGCATCAAAGAGCGTCATATAGCATATGCTAAACTGGATGCAATAAGCCCTGAATGTTGATTTGCTGAAAGCGGACACACCGTATATCACACCACTCTGTAATCATTACATTGGTAAAAGGCTTATAAAAGCAATTGCCGTTGTGAGTTGCCCGGTATAATCTGCTAAATGACTAAAACATTAACTGATCAAACGTGTTCGTCTTCCGTGTCACTTCGGTCCCCTGCTAATGACGCAGCATCATTTAAAAGGTAATTCAGAACTTCAAGGGGAAAAATACGATTGGACAAACAGTCCAACAACAGTTTCAAACAGCGTTCTGAAATCCATCCATCTCCCACACAGTCATCTCTGACTACGGGTGACCCTGACCGTTCTCCACCAACACATCCATGATGAATGGAGGGCCACTAAACAAAGAGGTACCCTCTCCTACCCCTCAAGGCCTGCCACTTTGCAGGGGTCGGGGCCCTCTCATTCACAAGGGCCATGTTGGTCACCCCCGCCCCCTTCTGCCCAGAACCAAAATGACATGCAGGCCATCAGGTGGCCGTTATTAATTAAGTAAATGAACTTGTGAACCCCAGCGGCCATTATCTACCTCATAATAATCGTGCAGGAAAAATCCCAGTGAATGCTCAACAGAAAGCCATTCAGCGGCCCTTCACAGAGGAGAAAATATAATGATACAGACTACTAAAGATGATCTCCGACTCCCGCTGTGTGTCTGTCCGGGTGTACAGATGAATGTGTGTGTGTGTTTATCCAGCTGCTCATCTCAGGCTGAAACTGGTAGGTCCGAAGGGGTGCAGAGTTCTGACGATGGCCAGGGGCCCTCACCTTGGCAGGGTTCTTGGGGCCAGCGGGAGACGAGGCTTGGGGAAGGAGGCCCAGATGCTGTAGGTAGTTATGAAGGTTTCTACTGAGCTCCAGACCCACAGGCTTGATGCTGGTGTCTCCTGGGTCCATAGCCTGGGTAGAGAGTCTGTTAGAGAGAGACGGGTGTGAGAAGCCTGTGTGACATCAAGAAATACTAAGAGACACGCAGTAAAACATAGACAGAAAACGAGAAAAATAACAAGAGAAAGCAATGGGAATTGCAGTTGAAATTTCAAAGAGCTGATTACATCTGCGGCGACTAATATCAAGAGAAACATTTCATAAATTAACATTGATGAAAAATAGCACAGCAGCACGATTATAACAAGCTCTCAAAGAGTCTATTGTCTTGCTGATTGCCTATTAATGTACATGGATGAATTTTAATGTTTTTCAAACCGATTTAGCAAATAGGTATATTAAATATAATAACGTTAACAGCTGACTTGCGGGTAAATTAGACATCCATATAGATTAAATACAGTTTAAGTGACTTGACTTAAGCTCCAAGTTACAGGAAAAAGAATATTTAGGGAAAGAAAAATATATATATTGAAATATATATATTTTTTCCATTTATACAAATATTCACATTTTAATATCAAGGTAAATTTCTTTAAAAGCAAGCCAAATTTCTTTAACATCAAGCTACATTTCTAAACGCAACACAATATTTTTTTAACGCATCCTCCATCTTCAAGGTTTATGTGTGTGTGTGTGTGTGTGTGTGTGTATTTGTGTATGCGCACAGGTACAACAGATGGTGACCTAGATTTGCTGTTGTAGTAGACATGGGGGTTGTGGTCCTGCAGGCGCCTATAGGGGATCTTCGTCAGCTTAGACAGCTCCTTGGATAGGACCTGCTGGGTGGCCTCGTCATCCCAGGTCAACCCTGCAACACAACACATAGTAGGAAGAGTCTGCCTCGATCCATCTCTTCTGTGTCTGGACCGTATGGCAGTTTAATGTACAATTACATCCCCGCACGACAAGGAGTGGATGTAGGTAAATCAAAAACTATAAACTGAACACCCAACCTAAACCAGTGAGGCTCCTGCAGATGTTCAGAAAATATCCAATAGATGCATTATTGTTATTTATACATATACACATTACCATTTGAAAGTTTGGAGTCACTCGGGAATGTTTAAAAAAAAAAACATAATATTGATCAGAAATACAGCGTAGACATTGTGAATGTTAATTTTATGTAATTGAAATGACTATTGCAATGGAATACCTTAATTCCGTCCCAAGGCCCATTATCTACAACCATCACTCCTCTGCTCCAATGACACGTTGTTAATCATTTTAAAAGACTAGTTGATAGAAAACCAATTTGGTATTATAATAGCCCAGATGAAAACCTTTGCGCTGATCAAATAATCAATGAAATATGTCAGTATCTGGAGCTTCAGCATTTCTGGGTTCCATTACAGTCTCATAATAGCGAAAAACAAATAATTTTCTCTCTAAAAGTCAGCATTAAATACTGTAAATACCAGAAATGTAGACGATTTTATGCAGGAAATTATCAAGAAATTGACAACTACGTGTACTACTCCCTTGACAAAACAGCGCTAACTGTCTCGTAACAGAATAGAAAGAGGAGTGGGAGGCCCCAGTGCACAACTGAGCAATAGGACATTTGTGTCTAGTTTGAGAAACAGACGCCTCACACGTTCCCAACTGGCAGGTTAATTTAATAGTACCAGTCTCAACGTCAACAGTGAAGACGTGACTCCGGGATGCTGGACTTCAAGGTAGAGTTCTTCCTCTGTCCAGCATCTGTGTACTTCTGGCAATCTCAATCTTTTCTTTTTTTTGGCCAGAGATCTGGCTTTTTCTTTGCAACTGTGTCTTGAAGGCCTGCATCTCAGCCTTCCTAAATTACACACTATTCCAGTCAAAGCTCACCACTTCCAACGGCCGTTACTCAGATCGTACACATCATCTTCGTTCTGTTGTACGTTTCACCATCCTTGTTCTCTAGACAGTTTCTCAGCACGTTCAAAAGGTGTCTAAGACGAAAAGGCTACATGATTAGACATGCACGCCGCCCCCTCTGCTACTTAATACTCACATTGATAACTACAGCGCGTTTTGGCAACAGAAATAACGGTTGGTGCCAACACCAGATGGCGGGATGGCGGAACCAAATGTGACCCGAAATATGGCAACGCACATCTGAACAATTCAACAGAGACATTCCACAGATGAGAGGCAGCACGCGTGAAAGATACAAGCGTCACTAGACCGTACAGCTAGCCGCATCTGCGAAGGGACCAGTGTCCAAGTTATTGGGTGGGGGAAATGCACATGACAGTTAACAGTTTGCACAGTGCATCTTGTTGCTAGCCAGCGTTTGGCTAAATAGGCATGTGGAAGGGCATGTGTTGAAATCAAACTGGTTGCATGCAAATTAGCTTTTCTGGCTACCACAGGGTAGCGTCAAGCAATGCAGATCTTTCTCGTGCTGGCCGTGTCCCGCCATGCTATAGAGCGAAGCACAGAATGTAGAGACCAGTGTCCTGGAATCGAGCCAGCCACAGTTTGAGGAGGGAGGAACGGCGGAATGTGACGAAACGTCCGTCATACAGTTGTACGCCGCTACCGCCTGCTAACAGCCACACACTCGACCGAGCGGGGCCGGCTCAGCAACAGAGGGAGGACCTAGAGCCAGCATTCATCGTCAAACACACATAAACTAGCTGTGCTCAATGATGGCTTTAACGAGAAGCATTATGTCCGTCTGTGTGAAGAGCTCTAGAAGTGTTTTCACAAGAGCAGACGCTATGTTGCTAAGGCAGCTTGATTAACTGTAACCCCGCCAAGTCATTCACACACAGCTTAGGTTTTCACAAGCTCGTAGACGAAACGTCCCTTAGCAATAAGACATAAAGAAGAGGCACGCTTGGTTAGGCAGCTGGGGTTAAAACAGAACCTAGAGGGGGAGGGGTCTGCGTTTGGGTATTAGACGTAAAAGCTTTCCCAAAATGCACAGTTTTTCTCACCAAAAATCACTGAATCCAAGAATCATAGGAGAATAATAAGTAGCCTACATCCATTCTAAGCAGTGCTAAAGATGAATTGTGGAGATTGAATAATGTCAGCAAGTAATTTTAAAATGGGGATCAAGCGTAAAAAGAAACATGTCACCAAAACGTATAGACAACTCCACATTATGTACGATGCAACTTTATTTGTTTTGTAAAAACATCAATATGATACAAATCGTTTCTGTAACATAAATAGCAATTTAGTATGCCAAAAGGCGAAGAGAAAATGTAAAATACAATTCTGTTTCATTTAAAGAACTGTTAATATCAAAACTCTGTCTATTCTAGCAAAACATCAAGTAACTATGGTATTTCCAAATCACCTGATATCAACTTGATAATGGGAATAAAGAATTTTAACAATTAACATGCTCACATGCATCCATAAGCTCCATAAGTAATAGATGTTTAGCTGGCAGTGGCAAACATTTGCTGAACTAAGTTGTGGCAAATGACAGATTCTCTTGGCCATGTGAATACTTATAGGGTAAAAGTAAAGTTAAGAAAAGTCAAGGCCAATTGGAATGCAATTTCCTATAGGCCTATGCGTTTGAACCCACAGCTTTGCACTGCACTGTTCAGGGTTTAAAATGCAAATTCCCCTCAGCGTTTTGTTCTTCAGAACTTTTGTTTCTGTTAACTGGTGTCCATTTGTAGTAAAATCTAGTATTGTTAAATGTAAAAAAAAAAAAATCAGCACACTGCATGAATTCAGACTTTTACTGTGTTGATCACTGGTCTCGTGTTTATGAATACATTTGGCTAAAGGTCTAACAAGTCATATAATTGATTATATGAACTAAATATGAAACAATAGTAATTATTTTATTAACAATAACGTATTAACAACGATGAAATAGTTCATAAAATGTGTATATGTTTTTTTTTACTTAAAACTGTGAAACTACGATTTCGTACCAAGTCTCTCCTTTTAAAATAATGTACCACAAAAACAAGTATACTGGTTTTGATCGCCATCTGGTGGTTATTTATGGTTGGTACAGCAGGGTTTCAATAGTTGTCTTGTCTGGGGTGTCTATGAAGGTAAAACAGCGACATGAGTTTTTTTCTTGTAATTGTTTTTTTTCTTTTGAAACTCGTTTTGTACTTAGGTTTTCTTTCTTGTAATTTTTTTTTTCTTTTGAAACTCGTTTTGTACAAAAGTTTTTCTTTCTTGTAATTCTTTTTTTTCTTTTGAAACTCGTTTTGTACAAAAGTTTTTCTTTCTTGTAATACGCGCAGAGTTTTGTCACTAAAATTCCACCAGCACTGTGACAAAAGTTTTTCTTTCTTGTAATTAATTTTTTTCTTTTGAAACTCGTTTTGTACAAACGTTTTTCTGTCCTGTAATATGTTTTGTACAAAAAACCAACGCGCAGAGTTTTGTCACTAATATTCCACCAGCACTGTGACAAAAGTTTTTCTTTCTTGTAAATCAGTCTGTGCCCAAACGTTTCACTGCGTTTCCAAACCGAAACCCCAAACGTATTCTGACCAATGAACGGATAGCTATCTTAGCGTGGCACTTTGAACTTCAACCAATCGTTACTCCTTACAAAGAGGAAAAAAGCCATGGCTCGGCATGGTCAGCATCTGTTACCTCAAGTAAAACTTATTTTCATGTCCATGCAGTATTAAATAAAATAATATTTAAATTACTACTGCATGGACATGAAAATACGATTATGTAAAAACTTACTTGAGGTAACAGATGCTGACCATGCCGAGCCATGGCTTTTCTTCTACCCTTTAAGGAGTAACGATTGGTTGAAGTTCAAAGGGCCACGCTAAGATAGCTATCCGTTCATTGGTCAGAATACGTTTGGGGTTTCTGTTTGGAAACGCAGTGAAACGTTTGGGCACAGACTGATTTACAAGAAAGAAAAACTTTTGTCACAGTGCTGGTGGAATATTAGTGACAAAACTATGCGCGTTGGTTTTTTGTACAAAACCTATTACAAGAAAGAAAAACGTTTGTACAAAACGAGTTTCAAAAGAAAAAAATTAATTACAAGAAAGAAAAACTTTTGTCACAGTGCTGGTGGAATATTAGTGACAAAACTCTGCGCGTTGGTTTTTTGTACGAAACCTGTTACAAGAAAGAAAAACTTTGGTACAAAACGAGTTTCAAAAGAAAAAAACGAATTACAAGAAAGAAAAACTTTTGTACAAAACGAGTTTCAAAAGAAAAAAAAACAATTACAAGAAAGAAAACCTAAGTACAAAACGAGTTTCAAAAGAAAAAAAAACAATTACAAGAAAAAAACGTATGTCGCTGTTTTACCTTCATAGGTGTCGCTTGTCATGCCATTTTAGCACAAACTGTGGAAATCTGTTGTCACTTGTCAGTATACACTATGGAACAAATATATTGTACAGTTTCTGAATATATTGGATAAGATTCACACAAAACCCACAGCATGACTCGGTTTATGTAAGAGAAGGGAGAATACATAATTCAATTTAACAGTATACTGGTGAAGACAGGAAGTCAAGAAGGAACTGATACTGATACGGGCGCTAGCCTGAATGAATGCAGCAGAGAGGCAAGGAGAGCTGCAATAGTACAGACCTCAATTTCTGGAGTTTTTTTTATTTATTTAACTTATTATTTATCCAGGGAGACACATTGCGACAGAGATCTCATTTGCAAGTGTGCCCCGGGAACATAAACTCACAAATACAACGACATTTATGGACAAATACAAACAACATAATTATCTCAGTCAGTTAAACCAAACACTATACAAATCTAACATGATTTTTTTTAATTGACCCATGGACACCAAGGCACCTAAACAAAACTGTAATTCAATACTATTCCATAGCTGAGATGCTTTAAAAGATAAGGATGTAGTACCCAACTCAGTAGTTACAAAAGGTGTCTTTAAAACTATCCAACTACGCCATCATCGCATACGAATACTAACAGCGGATACTAGCTGGCTTACCTCACCTGCATTCAACTCCTGCACCCAGACAGAACGTGGAGCGGACAGCGCGCGCATAAGGTACACCTCGAGACGGAAAGAGACCCGGGATAACAAAGAGCAAAAAGGCTTAAAAAGAGACAATTCCTATGCACGCATGCTTTATATCATAACTGAAGTTTATTTAAGAACAAGGTATTACATTGTAAATAATTGTGGAACTAGTTCTCAGTTCTAAAGTTTCTAAAAGATTTTTATTATTTTTACAAGAAACTGTCCTACGTGCTTATGTCATGACTCATGTTTATTTATGAAAAGGTTAAGAGTGAAATGTGTTGTAACTTTTTTATGCTAAAATCCTTTGAATGTACATAATAGGGCAATGCGTGATGCAAATATTACTCTGTAGTTAAATATAACTACAGCTTACAAGTGTAGATTCAGGCATTGTGCAATCAAAGGCTCCTACTCGACTTAAAGCAGCAACACAAACAAACAAAATGTCACTAATAGAGGCATCATGCAGGTCCAGCTAACGTGAAAGAAAGCTAACAGAGAAAGGCCAAGGGATGCATAGCCAAGACATCAAAAAATGTGAGAAAGCATTTAACAGGACCTATGACTCTTGGAAGATGGCAGCAAGGGAGACTAGAACAAAATTAAAAACCCTCTGTTCATCAGAATACCTTAACGAATTACAACAAGACATTCAAGCAAAGCAGGATGACGTAGGTCAGCAGTATAAACCCATCCTACGTAACAGTAATACCACGCCAGAGATTGTAAAGAAAATGGATGCCTGTGTTACGCTAACAAAGGACATTTGTGATCTCATAAATAATCGCCTAGAGACTATTAACCAAGATTATAATGATCAACTTGAGAAGGAATGGGTAAGAGAAACACTAAACAAAGATGAATACGGGTCTGTCTTTGGTCACACCAAAACGGAAACGGTAAGCTCAGCAGATTCATCAGGGTGGTTGAGCAACCAGTCCAGCTCACACAGTAACCACAGCAGTAGGATAGATGCACAAGCAGAGGTTGCAGCTAAGCTGGAACAATCAAAAACCATAAAAGAAATCCAAGCACAGCAAGCCCATCTTCATAAGTTGGAGGGTGATTGGAAACTCCAAGAGGCAAAAATGTTGACAGAAATCAAACAAAAGGAGGTAGAAATGCAGCAACAGGTGGAAGAAGAGAGAGCCAAATTGCAGCAGTTACAAGCAGCAAAAGATGTGGCCATAGCAATAGCTCGCATGAGAGTGTATGAAGATTTTGACGGTTTTGAAGACCATGATGAGGAGAGTAATGACAAAATGGAAATCAAACCTCAATTAAACCCTGATGCTGCATCATTCCAACCTCAAGATGCTCCTGAAGTGAAAATGACCCAGGAGTCTGTCAGTCTAGCCCAAGCAATCGCCAGCTCATTAAGCATAAACCGCTTGCCAGTCCCTGAACCAACCACGTTCAGTGGCAACCCTTTACAGTTTGTAGATTGGAAGATGTCATTCATGGCTCTTATTGACAGAAAACCCCTCCTAGCAAGTGAGAAGATGTTTTATTTAAAAATGTATCTTGCTGGAGAGGCGCGCAAAGGTGTAGAAGGTTTCTTTTATCGGGATTCAGAGAGTGCATACGTTGGAGCATGGAAAGTCTTACAGGACAGATATGGCCACCCGTTCATTATACAAAAGGCTTTCCGAGATCAGCTTATGAGATGGCCAAAAATCAACACCAACGACCCACTAGCACTGCGAGAGTTTGCTGACTTCCTCCAAGGCTGTGCTGAAGCTATCCCACACGTCAAAGGACTAGCTATTCTTAACGATTGTGAGGAAAACCACAAGTTGCTCAGAAAACTACCAGAATGGATCGTGCGCAAGTGGGGTGGAATTGTTGTAGAGGAACTTGACAAATCTGGAAACTATCCAGATCTTACATGCTTCACAAAGTTTCTGAGCAAAGAGGCACGGATAGCCTGTAACCCAATTGAGTCTCCATGGTCGATGGATTTCAAGGCCATAGATGAAAGATCAACAAAGAGAGCTAAAGCTCTCAATACAAATACACAAACAAAGTGTTTCACTCAGGAGAAACGAGAAACAAACCAAAATCACCTTGCTCCGTTTGTAAAAGTGAAGCTCATAACATCACCAAGTGTCCCACCTTCGCAGCCAAGAGCAGTAAAGACAAAAACACATTCATCGGTGAAAACCGGCTCTGTTTCGGATGTCTGAGAAAGGGTCACATGTCCAAAGATTGTAAGAGACAACATACGTGCAACGTATGCAGCCGTCGTCATCCAACCTGCTTACATGAAGACAGGAATCAAAGACCTGCCGAAACATCAACAAATAGCTCCGCTTCCACAGAAAACCAAGCAAGCGTGGAAACGCATAAAGTTGTATCCTATGTATCAACACACTGTGCTTCTGCTACCTCAAGTATTGTCCCAGTCCTTGTGTCTTCAATACAAGAGCCACACAGAGAAGTACTTACGTACGCAATATTAGACACACAAAGCGACTCAACGTTTGTCTTAGAAGATTTACTCGACAAACTGAATGTTGATACCAAACCAGTAAAACTGAAATTGAGTACTATGACAGCTATTGACACAATCATAGCGAGCAAGAACGTCCATGGTCTATAAGTTCGAGGACTGCACTCAAATGGAGCATCATAGGCACATCAAACCCTCACCTAGATAGACAAGGAAGTCAGAGCTTTGTACATCGGCTCACAGTAAAGGAACTGCTAATCCCTTCTGCGACAGAAGTTCTAAGAACCCTAGAATCTGACTTCACTGAGAGAGCTTATGGCTTCCTGGCTGAGAAGCAGTGCGAATTTGTTTTCAATGCCCCATCTGACAGTCACGCAGGTGGTGTCTGG
This sequence comes from Dallia pectoralis, assembly GCA_029465975.1. NCBI lineage: Eukaryota > Metazoa > Chordata > Actinopteri > Esociformes > Umbridae > Dallia > Dallia pectoralis. The sequence continues at coordinate 16,642,853 of CM055732.1, forward strand.
GAACGCCAGATTATAACCGTTAGAAATGTGTTGAATGCCACTTTTGCACAGTGCCCAGGTCGACTTGATGATGCCTCACTCAGAGTGCTGCTATATGCAGCTATATGTTACCAGTGGATGGAATCAATGATCCTCATGCACTGGAGCCTATAACACCGAATCACCTCATCATGATGAAAGCTAAAGTTGCACTTCCTCCTCCTGGAATATTTGTCAAGGAGGACATGTATGCGTCAAAGAGGTGGAGAAGGGTTCAGTATCTTATCGAACAATTCTGGGGGCGTTGGAAAAGGGAGTATCTACTGAACATATCCCTGAGACAGAAATGGCACTCACCTCAGCGCAACCTAAAAGTAAATGACATTGTAATTGTTAAAGACGACAATCTCCCGAGAAATCAGTGGCAACTTGGACGAGTGATTGAGACTGTTCAGAGTGGTGATGGCTTGGTTCGTCGAGTCAAAGTGCAAGTTGGGGAGAGGAAATCTCACAAAAAACAAGATCCTCCCGTCAAACCTTCAGTTATCGAGAGACCCATCAAAAGATTGGTGCTCCTCCTTGAAAATTGATTAGAAAAAGGGCAATTGACAAAACAGCACACATTGCCTTATTATGCATAATACTATAGTTAACCCCTTGATGGTTTTAATTACAGAATATTGAGTTCTTAAGGTCAAAAATCTAGCACAATTCATTTACTCCTTGTGTATTTGTTCATTCATTGTACTAGGATTTGGTGGGAGTGTAAAGGTCTGATATTTTGTAATGTAATGTTTTTTGTATGTTATTTTTTCTGCACAACATCATGTTTCGGTGTTGTCAGAACTTAGTAGTCTGTTCTCGCGTTGTCTTTAGAGAACCTGTATGTTTTACTTCTCGTGAGGTTTGGTTTTGTAATGTTCAACTTCCGGGTACTCTCGTGGTAATGCCGTGCACGCGCATTGACAAGCAGAAAGTGATGAGTGATTAGCGCCCTAGGAGAGCGGAATGAGGTAATGCAATACATTAGTAACATCTATCATTTATACAGAATGTTAATTATCTATGTATTGTGTGTGAAACTACACCGATGCCTTTTGTATTTCTTTTGTTTACCCTGTAGTTTTCACGGTGTTAAATGGATGTTACGGTGGTGCACGTAAGGAAATAAACCGACACCCGTTTGAAACTCGCTGCGTCTTTTTATGAAATCCGAGGGGCCGCTACAGCCATTTCTAGGGTTTACAAAGAATGGTGTGAAAAGGGAAAAACATCCAGTATGCGGCAGTCCTGTGGAAGAAAATGCCTTGTTGATGCTAGAGGTCAGAGGAGAATAGGCCAACTGATTCAAGCTGATAGAAGAGCAAGTTTGACTTGAATAACCACTCGTTACAACCGAGGTATGCAGCAAAGCATTTGTGAAGCCACAACACGCACAACCTTGAGGCGTATGGGCTACAACAGCAGAAAAAGAGGCTACAATTTGCACAAGATCAATTCAAATTGGTTTCTTGAACATGAAAATGAGTTCACTGTACTGAAATGGCCCTCACAGTCACCAGATCTCAACCCAATAGAGCATCTTTGGGATGTGGTGGGCTGGGAGCATCGTGCCCTGGATGTGCATCCCACAAATCTCCATCAACTGCAAGATGCTATCCTATCAATATGGGCCAACATTTCTAAAGAATGCTTTCAGCACCTTGTTGAATCAATGCCACGTAGAATTAAGGCAGTTCTGAAGGCGAAAGGGGGTCAAAAACAGTATTAGTATGGTGTTCCTAATAATCCTTTAGATGAGTGTATGTGTCAAAAATGATGTATACCGGAAGCCTGTGGAGTAAGGCTTCGTAAACGCTAATAGAGTAATGGAGGGATCTACGCACTTTTAAGCAGACAACTTTCTGGTATAAAATGCAGTGATGATTGTTATAACTATAATGTTATAACTGTCCTAAGTAATAAAACTCAGGGCACTATGATAGACAGAGTCAAGCAACTTCAGAGTAGAAGCAGATTTACTTGGTATATTGTACCACCATAGACCAGCAACAATATGTCTCCTGATCCCCAAGGAAAAGCAAGATTTTTTTCTGTAGAAGAAACCCACTTTGCACTAACACTTGTAGGTTTCTTAAATTAAAGGTCACTGTCAATCCAAATACCAAGGTATTTATATGAGGGGACCCGTTCAATTATAAACCCATCGATAGTCTGAAACTATATATCTGGTGAAATAATCTGACGGGATTTGAAGAAAGCATGTATTTGGATTTGCTAGTGTTAAGTACAAGCTTTGCATTCTTAGGTGCCATCTGCAAATTAATGCGGTCAGACTGTAGACTGGCCAAAACAGCATTGATTGTTGAACCACAAGAATGGTAACATCGACATAAAGGTGGAAAGTGGAATTATAACCAGATTGACCAATATCATTAATGTGAAAATAACCGGTCCTAGGATGGATCCCTGAGGTACACCTCTGTGTAAAGCAGAGCTAATTCCATCCAGCACAATAGATTGTGTTTGGTCGGTAAGATAATTATAAAACCAGGAATGTGCAACAGGACTAAGGCCTATTGATGACAATTTCTTCAGCAAGATACTATGGTCAACAGTGTCAAAGGCCTTAGACAAGTCAATGAATAGTGCAGCACAAGACAATTTAGCATCCAGAGCATTAACAATATCATTCACAACGACATTAATCTTGTCTTGTCTTGTAAAGCAGGGATTTTTTTAAATGTTGCCCCGCTAAAGCAAACTGAATTCAATGAGTCAACAAATAATCAGGTCCTTGTTAAGTTTAATAGGTTCCAAAATAAATGTGTTCTTGTTGGGGGTACTCAAAGGACCGGAGTTGGGAACCACTGTTTCCAGTAAAAGTATTTGTAAGGTAGAGAAGGCGGTTTAGAAAATTAATTGGACGGTGTTCAAAAATATCCTAGCATCGTAAGTGACTGAAGAGAGCACATGAATTATGCATTGCTGACATTTCCCCACCAGTGGGGTGTCTGAGCCCCTCAAGAGGATGACTCACAGAGGCTGCAACACAAAGTGAATGCGGCAAGAGTAAGTGGTGACATTGATGTGCACAGAAATTATAGTTGATGGCACTATGCTTAGCGTTCCGAGTGTCTATAAATTCCTAGGCATTTGTCTGTCGTGTTTACAAACATCCGTATGCTGGTTCTTCATGGCCACCTCTTTTATTATCGTCACTGGCACTTCTCCAAACCCTCCAAATAGGTCACTACGTCAGCATCCTTGGATGACTCATTGTTGCCGATGGCGATGACAGCGGAGGAGGCAGTGACGTTGGCGACTTTTACGTACCTCTATGGGAGAGTTTCTGCAGCAGGTTCCGGAAGTGCTGCACCACGGCTGGAGACACGTCGTAGGTAGAGACCTCCGTCACCGGATCCTCCGTAGAGTGACACCGCCCAAACATCCCATCTGAAAGAGAAGGAGAGAGTCATTGAGGACCACTAAACTGCTGATCCAATTCCCCACTAGGGAAACTTTAAACCATTAAAAAAATTAAATCTAGGACATGAATCCATTGCAATAAAATATATTTTACCCTGCAATCGTTGGGACTCACAAAGAAGCCAAATTTCTCTTTTAGTACAAGCCAATTCTGCTAAAGCTTCTCACTTTAGACAAGATGTTATCAGCGTAGTGATAAGCACTGACTCATCAATGGAAATGTTATCAGTGAAGGCTCTTCCTAAGCTCTATGCTGTGTCAAAAATGATCTCCACTCTGTGAAGCAAATACAGCAGGGTTCATATTTCACTTCACTACCGATTCTGGGTGCTGCCTTTGACTGTCTGAACAGTAGATAGTGGCTAACTAGTCCATAGTCCTTTGCCAACTAATCTAGTTGGGCCATTACACTTACACTGCCGACCATATCTATCCATATTCAAAACACAAAGCAGGGGAATGGTTACTGGGTTGGCCACTTTGGTTGTGATTAATGACCATTACCCATTAAAAACTCCAGCCTCTGCGGCCCAAGGGAAACAACTACATCCAAGGTCTCAGAGCGAATGACATAACTATTTTTGTCAATTTAAGCCCTTATCCCAAGCGTTCAAATTGCTCTTATCCAGAGTGTACACTTCCAACCTGGTCAACCGTGGGATTTAATCCCAAAACCTCTGGCCTTGCAAGCACCACGCGTTAGCATCTAAGCAACACGGGACCTCTATAGCCAATTGAGATGCTACTAGCTCCGACTGTGTCACCACCTAACCTCTCAAAGTTAGTTTTAACTCTAAACGCTGATAGGCTTAGAAACACTAAAGAACTAGACAAGACAGAAACAACTATAACAAACTAACAACAAACTAACAAACTAGGAAAAAGGGAACTTCAATAAGGAAAGTGATTTGGGAAACAGCTGACGGATAAGAAATAACAAAAAAAAGAGTTTGTGATGCAAATAAGGTGCCAGGACATGACACAGAATGACCCGTGTTCATAGTGGTCCTATTTTTTTAGATCATCAGTGTATATTACCCATATAACAACTCCCATTTGTGCCTTATTGGATTAGTAGAGCAACACGGCATTGCAAAATCAAATCCTCTTGCACATAGTTTTCACAACCATCATTAATATTGCCACGTGAGATCCATTTCGATTGGCTTACATACAAGTTGATAACATTCCATTATTGTAATGGAAAAAGGAAAAATAAGAACATTTTAAAATGTTCAGTCCTTTATCTAGCTAGATAGTGTTAGTGGGAGCTTTACTGAGGATTGATGAATGTTAAATAAACAATAAACCCTTTTTGGAGTATCGTGCCTGCATCCAGTCTGAATGCAAAACATAGCAATCAAAAGGCAAAGAGGGCGCAGGGAGTGAGTTAGGTGCCTGACTCGTTGTCAAGTCGGTCTCTACTGTCAGTAACAGCCATTCACTTACTGTCATCTGGTTCTATAAAAGGAGGCAGTCAGAAGAGTCAGTAAGAGCATCCCCAAGCATGAACTCAGGCTTGTCTTTGGTGCCTTTATTGTGTTGTCTTCTTGACATACTACAGTCTACATCACAGGAACATTTGAATTATGACTTGTAATTATAGCCATGCATATTCAAGTGTGGAACCGCATCTCTTGTGTGTCATCATCTGTACCTAGGTCTGTACGAGAGCACTAAAACCCCCTTTCTTTAACATGATTTATCGAGCGGATTAAAGCAAATTTGAATTTAAAGGGCTTTTTCACAGGAGTCGTTAACGTTATGATTGAGGAGATGCGGGCAAGAGGCGAGAATAGCTTTGTTACATTCTACATAATGTATTATCTTTGCTTGGCAATGTTGTCATTTGTCACATGCAACAGCAGTTCTGATTTGCTACTCCGGTCTGTACAGCTGAGGAATCTGTAAACAGCGCCCATATTCAAACAAGTGAATAAGATGCAACTAGAGCAAATAATTTCCATCTAGGTTTCGACCAAAAATAATAAACAAGGGAACACAGATACATGACGGATCCTGAAATAGAGTGCATAGAGTTCCAGAATATCAGATTTTTTAATCCGGATCACGTTCACAAAAAAGACGATTTGTCACAGGAAAATTTGAAATCCATCCTTAAACAAATCATATTGTACACTTTCTCTTGAATAACCCAGACCTGAGCTTCTTCTCCAGCATGTTGGACCAGAGTTGGCCCACTGTCAAAGCAAAGCATGATCAGTCAATCAATTATTATTCAGCTAATCAGTTGTCAAGTTAATCTGAAGGTATTGGAAATAAAAGCATTTCTCTGTCAAGGGGAGGTGTAGACAAACTAAGCAGCAGTCAGATGAAGCGTGGTGACCACAGATCCTGGATCAGTTGGATAATGTGAAATACTAACTCTATAAACAATAATATATTAGAAATATTATTAGAAATAATATTATAGGAAGAAAATGTCCTGAAACAATTAATATCTTTCTCATTCACATTTGCTACACTTTTGTTTGTTTGCCCAGAAGAGCTTTCTTTACATGTCTGATTTAAGATCCAACTGAATATGCAATAGTGTTTCCATTGGTGTTATTCGCAATCACAATGGATTGTATCATTCACCTTTGACTTTCTGTGTGTCAGACTTTTTGTGTGTACAGGGCTCTGTAGTTCACGTAATTATTCTGACCTACTAAACATTCCACATGCACTTTTGTAGACCTACATTTGTGCACAACCCTCATCACTAGCATATTTTTGGATCGGATATGTGCGACCTCGGATCCCTGACTGAATGGGTAGTGACTTTCCAAACAACGAACACATCTCGTGGGTGTGTCGGATAGGAATTACCCAGATGCAGTTCGGCACTGATATGCACGTAGGATCCGATAAAGACCTCTACCATACAGTTTAAATATATGGTTATCATTGTACCGTGAGATGCCACACATGGTATTAACTATATAAATGTGTGATGCTTATATTGACCATCTGGCATGGCGTTGTCCTGTGTTAGGCAGATCATGGGGGGAGATTGCCCTGCAGGTCATATGGATTGTTCTGTGTAGACACGCCTATATTCGTCATCAGGTGTACATTTGGCTAGCATCCACGATTTACAAATAAACCTGAATGGACTTCTCTCTCGATTCCACATGGGTTTTGCCTTAATCTAACAGCGGTAAACCCAAATTAGGCAGTAAAGTTATGGTGGCTTTCTACGACAATGGTTTTTAATCTTGAGAATGTTACATTATACCAAATACTACGTATAAACCCCTGGATAAGGACTTTGTTCACGGTGACTATTGCAAAATATCTTTGGCACATTCATTGTCTTTCAAACATATCCAAAACCCTGACCAATTCTCTTATATTTTAATTACATGTACGTTTTTCTCAGTTTGATATGTTTGTTTAAACAATTACACTCAAAATGCAAAAGTGCAAAATAAGTTATCTTGCTTGAGAGTTTACCTTTTCTTTTTTTAGCAGGATAACGATCCAATCAATAAGGCCCCCAAAAAAATATGCTCAAGAACAAGAGCAAAAAAGTGAATTTCCTACAGTGTCAGGGTCCACTTCTCAATCCCTGACACGAACTTAGGTGTAGTGCAGGGAGGAACTCGGCACAGAGCTGAATCTCCTTCGATGGGTATTTATTCAATCAACAAACAAACCAAACACCAAACAGTAAAACATACAACGGGTTGAAATGAAATAGCACTATAGAGTGACTAAATATAACAACACAACCACATTTAACAACACTAACGACCCAACCTTCATACACATACTGATCACTAAATGAAGCCTGGTGTGAGTAATAACGACATACCCAGTACATACCCCGTACCCCTGTACATACCCAGTACCCCAGTACATACCCAGTACCCCTGTACATACCCAGTACACACCCAGTACATACCCAGTACCCCAGTACATACCCAGTACCCCTGTACATACCCAGTACATACCCAGTACATACCCAGTACATACCCAGTACATACCCAGTACATACCCAGTACCCCAGTACATACCCAGTACCCCTGTACATACCCAGTACATACCCAGTACATACCCAGTACATACCCAGTACCCCAGTACATACCCAGTACCCCTGTACATACCCAGTACCCCAGTACATACCCAGTACCCCAGTACCTACCCAGTACCCCAGTACATACCCAGTACCCCTGTACATACCCAGTACCCCAGTACATACCCAGTACCCCAGTACATACCCAGTACCCCTGTACATACCCAGTACACACCCAGTACATACCCAGTACCCCAGTACATACCCAGTACCCCTGTACATACCCAGTACATACCCAGTACATACCCAGTACCCCAGTACATACCCCGTACCCCTGTACATACCCAGTACCCCAGTACATACCCAGTACCCCTGTACATACCCAGTACATACCCAGTACATACCCAGTACATACCCAGTACCCCAGTACATACCCAGTACCCCTGTACATACCCAGTACATACCCAGTACATACCCAGTACCCCAGTACATACCCAGTACCCCTGTACATACCCAGTACCCCAGTACATACCCAGTACCCCAGTACCTACCCAGTACCCCAGTACATACCCAGTACCCCTGTACATACCCAGTACCCCAGTACATACCCAGTACCCCAGTACATACCCAGTACCCCAGTACATACCCAGTACATACCCAGTACCCCAGTACCTACCCAGTACCCCAGTACATACCCAGTACCCCTGTACATACCCAGTACCCCAGTACATACCCAGTACCCCAAAAAACATGAAGCTGTTATTGCACCGTTAGTTTGCCCTACCAAACATTTGTATGACGAGATAAAAAATATGCAAGCAACATATTTCTTTAATTTATTTTTCATCCAAATATTTCCCAACATAAACCAATATCACCAAATAAAAATTGTACTTGAGTGTCAGTGTTTTAAAGTAAAATATGTGACAAACAAAAATGTACCGTTTATATTTTAATTGGTCAGGGGTCCTAATACTTTTGCACGTCACTGTAAATGTTTCAGACGAGAAAAAATATTGACAGCTGGGTGAAGACTTGGTTAGACACAGCTGCATAATGGACCAATTTAGTCTGTTTCTCTGTTTCGCCTGTTGCTATGGTGATGCGTGTTGAGCGTCTGTCCTCTGCTCATCTTTAGCTAATTAGACCGAAGCGAAAACAAAGTGGAGCATCCTCTCCTGTGTGGTGCTCCAGCATATTTCCAACAGACAGCAACACCTGAGGTCTATTTTCCTGCCCATCTCAAAGAGTCAGCAAGTATACTGAGACAGGGTTGGATACAAAGGCAACATCAGGCACTTCTAAGGAAATCTCATTGTGCTTGTACAAGCATCATTTTAATGGTTTTTACATAATCAAAAACAACCACGTGACCCCCGTTCAAAAGTTTGGGGTCACTTAAATACGTCCTTTTACGTGCGTGGCGAATATCATTAACTGGTGCTACATTTTGAAACATCTGCTCTTCACCGCGCCACAGAGGTAGGACAGAGAGTATTTTAGAAAGAGTATGCCTGTGTATGTTCCATGTATATGTGAAGTTGTGGTGACCAGATGACCCCACAAGGACATAGGAATAGGGAGTTTAGATGTTTGGCTCATGGATACATCTCAGGTTCAAACAAAGATTAAAAAGACAAATATGTGTGTGATTGTCAGAGCTCCCGCCGAAGGCAGTCTAGCGCCACCTGCGGACAGGCTTTGGCGTTCGTCCTCTCCAGTCTTATAAGTTGCCATCTTTTCCTCCTCCCCCCACTAATTGTCTGGTCTCGTCATCATAGACCTGGTGTTCATTCCCTCACTAGTAGAGTATTTAGGTCCCCTGTGTTTGGTCATGTCTTTGTGTGGTATTGTTGCTTGTTACGTGTTTTGTACGCTGTGAAGTGTTTGCTTATCGATGTGCTGTGTGACATCTTTTGATTAATTCAGTCCTGTGGACTTTATTGTACGGTGGCTGAGAAGGTTCAGACATTTTATGTATTCAACATTTTATGCAAAGGTACCTTCCCCGTTTTAGCGAACCAAGCATAAATAAATGACTTATCTTACACTGAGTTTTTGCGAAGACAGCAAAACTAGAGACAGACAGCTTCAACATAACTACTCTACAGTATGAATACATAGTTAAGAATTTGATATTCTGTTGCTTCAAATTATTACACGAAAGCTCCCTACATACCAGTGTTCTCTGCCTTGGGCAAAAAGAGAAATACTATTACGTTTTAAACATTCATGTTTTACAAGTTGTGTGTTTGTGAATTATTGTAATGAACCTCAGGAGACAAAACTGGAAAATACATTAATAATCTCTCTGCATTATTGTGTGATCTGTTAGTGACATTACCGTTTGGTTAATCATTAACATCGTTAATGTGTACATTAGTCACAAACATCACAGTTTAAATAATGTGTTCTCTGTCACAGACACTCCAGTTTTGAGAACACATGGACACTCAGATACAAACACTAGTGGCACAGGCCAAATATATGAACAGACCTATAAGTGTCAGCTTGTAACTTTTGAGCGAGCAGAACAGGAGATAAGCTCCGCGCTCAAAGATGACATCATCTCTCATTCTCATTCTCATTGGCTATAAGCCAGATGGACGACCCTCGCGGGGTTCACAGGGTATATAAACCCAGGTTTCACAGGGTGAAGTCCATTTTCTGAGATGAATCGCTATGCAGCTGAACTGGGGAGAAAGTCTTAAAAGGGGCCTATTCTCTGAGAATTGTTGTTTTGTGTTTGTTTTCCCAGACATGATACTTTGTAAGTGTATGGTACTCTATTGAATGTTTTATTTATTAAAGACTTTCTTTGACCACTATTTCTAATCTGGCTATTTGTTCATGGATCACAAGGGATTCCTTCTGGAAGAGAGAATCTTTACGTTTCCTAACAAAACAAAGTCCCAGTAATGCTGCAGAACAAACAATGCCTCACAACGAACACAGCAAACTAGTGACAACATATTTTAAATCATAGTGAGACAAATGAACAACAGGTGGTAGTACTCAGGTGATTGGGAACGAATACTGGCGGGCTGATGTGTGGTGACCTGACACTGATTTATTACAATGTTACTGCATTGCTTTAGAGCTTTTATTGTTCCATTATTATAATAGAAAAACTGAATCATAATGTTTTTCCTAATCTTCCTTCAGGTTTTCAAGTTCTCAGTTTGATTGTGAAAGCTATGGTTTTTTTTCAGGCATTACTGCTTAATTGATACAGGATGATACTCGTGAGCTTTTGCTGGAGACCAACCTTTGCCACAGGAAATAAATCTGAAAATACATTATTTACATAGACAGCGCTTAATAGGTAATAGGATAGCCTACAGCCAACCCCTTATTAACCAGATTAACAGTAATTAGTTTATTGTAATTAAATCGGGCTGGTCCCATCATGCTGTCTGCCAAATGTACCACACAGACTGGCTGAAAATCCAGGCAGATCTTACGCAAAAATGTCCTTATTATAGATTTCACCCTGTGAGAGTGGTATTTTGGGGTTACAGTGTGGGAATAGCATTATAAAAATTGGAAAATGTTTTTTATGATAGCAGTAGCTGTTTTAGAATGAGTCTGTTTATATAATTACAGTGATTTTTCTAAAACTTAAAAGATGCAAAAGTGAATAGTATAGGTTCAGCACATTCAACCAGCTCATACCCGTACAATAAAGATTTATTAATTTCACCAGACACTACCAACAAATTAGATATTTATAGATTTGTAAATAAATCACACCGTTACCGTGTCAATAACTGTAATAATAATAACGACCTCCCCCGGGAATCATCACCTTAACGTGGTGGAGAGGTTTGTGTGCCCCTATGAACCTGAGGGCTGGGTTGTCTGGAGCTTCATGCTCCTGGTAGGGTTTCCCAAGGCAAAGTGGTCTCAGGCGAGGGGCCAGACTAAGAATGGTTCACCAAGACCCCATGAAAAATCGAGGGAAAAGGATCGAGACCCTGCCTGGAGGAAGCCCAGGGCCCCCGTCTGGAGCCAGGCCCAGACGGCGGGCTCGAAAGCGAGCGTCTGGTGGCCGGGTTTGCCACGGAGCCCGGCCGGGCACAGCCCGAACGAGATACGTGGCATCTCTCTCCTCTCCATCCTGTGGGCCCACCACTCACAGGAACAACCGCAGGGGTCGGGTGCGCTGTCATATGGGTGACAGTGAAGGTGGGGGTCTCGACGGATCAGACCCGGGCGGCAGAAGCTTGCTTTGGGGACGTGGAACGTCACCTCACTGGGGGAAGGAGCCAGAACTTGTGCGTGAGGTGGAGCGATACCAGTTGGATCTGGTGGGACTTACCTCTACGCACAACCGTGGCTCTGGAACCTTACCCCTGGATAGGGGTTGGACTCTGTTCTTCTCTGGAGTTGCCCAGGGTGAGAGGCGGCGGGCTGGTGTGGGGATACTCACGAGCCCACGTCTGAGCACGGCGGTGTTGGAGTTTACCCCGGTGGATGAGAGGTTTGCCTCCCTACGCCTAAGGGTGGTGGGGGAAAACTCTGACTGTTGTTTGTGCTTATGCACCAAACAGCAGTTCGGAGTATTCAGCCTTCTTGGAGACCCTGAAGGGAGTCCTATATAGGGCTCCAGTAGGGGACTCCATCATTCTGCTGGGAGACTTCAACGCACATGTGGGCAACGATGGAGACACCTGGAGAGGCGTGATTGGGAGGAACGGCCTCCCTGATCTAAACCCGAGCGGTCGTTTGTTATTGGACTTCTGTGCTAGTCATGGATTGTCTATAACAAACACCATGTTCGAACATAAGGAGGCGCATAAGTGTACATGGTACCAGAGCACCCTAGGCCGAAGGTCAATGATCGATTTTGTGATCGTATCGGCTGATCTAAGGCCGCATGTTTTGACACTCGGGTGAAGAGAGGGGCAGAGCTGTCAACTGATCACCATCTGGTAGTGAGTTGGATCAGAGGGTGGGGAAAGACTTTGGACAGACCAGGTAAGCCCAAACGGGTGGTGCGGGTGAACTGGGAACGTCTGGAGGAGGCCCCTGTCCGAAAGATCTTCAACTCACACCTCCGGCGGAGCTTTTCAGGCATCCCTGTGGAGGTTGGGGGCATTGAACCTGAGTGGGCAATGTTCAAAGCTTCTATTGCTGAAGCTGCGGCGGTGAGCTGTGGTCTCAAGGTCCTAGGTGCCTCAAGGGGTGGTAACCCTAGAACACCGTGGTGGACCACGGTGGTCAGGGAAGCTGTCCGACTGAAGAAGGAGGCCTTCAGGGATATGCTAGCCCTGGGGACTCCGGAGGCAGTTGCAGGGTACCGACAGGCCCGAAGGGCTGCAGCCGCTGCCGTGTCAGAGGCAAAGCAGCGGGTGTGGGAGAAGTTTGGAGAAGCTATGGAGAAGGACTTTCGGTCGGCACCAAAATGCTTCTGGAAAACCGTTCGGCACCTCAGAAGGGGAAAACGGGAACCATCCAAGCTGTGTACAGTAAGGATGGGACACTGTTGACCTCAACTGATGATGTGATCGGGCGCTGGAAAGAGCATTTTGAGGAGCTCCTGAATCCGACCTACACGCCCTCTAGTACAGAGGCAGAGCTGGAGGCTGATGGAGGGTCATCGTCAGTTTCCCTGGGGAAGTCGCTGAGGTAGTCAAACAACTCCACAGTGGCAAAGCCCCAGGGACTGATGAGATTCGTCCAGAAATGCTAAAAGCTTTGGGTGGGGAAGGGCTGTCTTGGTTGACACGCCTCTTCAACATTGCATGGAAGTCTGGGACAGTGCCAGAGGAGTGGCAGACCGGGGTGGTGGTTCCCCTCTTTAAAAAGGGGGACCAGAGAGTGTGTGCCAATTACAGAGGTATCACACTCCTCAGCCTCCCTGGTAAAGTGTACTCCAAAGTGCTGGAAAGGAGGGTTCGGCCAATAGTCGAACCTCAGATTGAAGAGGAACAATGCGGTTTTCGTCCTGGCCGGGAACCACGGACCAGCTCTTTACTCTCGCAAGGATCCTGGAGGGGGCCTGGGAGTATGCCCATCCAGTCTACATGTGTTTTGTGGATCTGGAGAAGGCGTATGACCGGGTACCCCGGGATCTTTTGTGGGAGGTGCTGCGGGAGTATGGGGTGAGGGGGTCTCTTCTCAGGGCCATCCAATCTCTGTACGCTCAAAGCATGAGCTGTGTCCGTGTCCTCGGCAGTAAGTCGGATTCGTTCCCGGTGGGGGTTGGCCTCCGCCAGGGCTGCGCTTTGTCACCAATCCTGTTTGTAATATTCATGGACAGGATATCAAGGCGTAGGCATGGGGGAGGGGTTCCCGTTCGGTGGGCTGATGGTCACATCACTGCTTTTTGCGGATGATGTGGTCCTGATGGCCTCATCGGTCGGTGACCTTCAGCACTCACTGGATCGGTTCGCAGCCGAGTGTGAAGCGGCTGGGATGAGGGTTAGCACCTCTAAATCTGAGGCCATGACTCTCAGCAGGAAACCGGTGGAGTGCCTACTCCGGGTAGGGAATGAGTCCTTACTCCAAGTGAAGGAGTTCAAGTACCTCGGGGTCCTGTTCGCGAGTGAGGGAACAATGGAGCGGGAGTTTGGTCGGAGGATCGGAGCAGCGGGGGCGGTGTTGCATTCGCTTCACCGCACCGTTGTAGACGAAAAGAGAGCTGAGCCGAAAGGCAAAGCTCTCGATCTACGGTTGAAGATGAGAGATGAGAGATGAGAGAATAATAACGACCATGAAACATTACACGAGACCGACATTTCACTCCCACTGATTTTCATGGAACTATGACAGGAGGCATTCTGCAAAACCATTTTTATTTTCAAACAGTCGATGCTGACACAGTACAATTCTGACATTTGTTTCCACTGATTGGACCAATAACATTAGATTATTTTCAGAGCTAACCCTATTGTGAGGATCTGAGGTCTGTCCCTCCCTCGGTCTCTCTCTATGTGGGTGCTGGCACTTCCCCCTGCCAGCAGAGAGGAGCCTAATTAAGGACCATTGTATGCACCTGTGTCTGTTGCGCACCTGTGTTGGGTTGGGGCTCGTTAGTGGTGTGTATTTAAGTCTTGGGTTGTCTGTCTGTAGGTGTCGTGACATTGTTTGTTCCAGTTCTATGTTTCAGTGCCTGTCTGCCTGAACAGTGAATAAAAAACATATTATAAGATTCTCCGCGCTTGGGTCTGCCTCCGATCATCTGCCATAGGCAGATCGTTACACCTATCTGATTATTGTATCTGTAAAAGCAGCCACATAAGCAGCCGGGGACTAATATAGACGCATCATCACTTCGTCAATGTAACTTATCCATGCCTAAAGCCTAAAGCATAAGGTGCTGGGTTTCAAAAACAACCACAGACCAACTTGCCGAAGGACCAAATTCAGCCAAAGGTACCTAAGAAGCCATTAAGATGCAAAAACATGGTGTATAATTTATTTTTAAATGCTTAACCATATATTGGAAAGTAGTTAAATACCCTGATATTGGCATTAATACAAGGACTGCACACAAATTGTTATTATAGACACGATTCATAACTGCATTGTGTTACAGTAGGACACTGCACTTAAACTACAAAGGGATCGATCATTCAATACGGATATGCAATCTTATGGCGTCATTACAAACAGCATTAACAGCTACATTAAAATGGAACCAGGCTAAACAAACACGTGATGCAGTGACATTTTTTCAATTGTTTTTTTCAACAGTTTCCACAGCCAAATTTCCTCTCACCTGATGTGAGTTTAAAACCTTATAAGACCTTTAAGCGGCACCGGCAAACAATTTGCTAGTGAAAAGTATAGGCTAGTGAAAATCCCTGTTCACAGTTCAACTAAGGTATCACATGCAAAACCTGGGAGTGACCACTAGGGAGCAGTGACTAATACTAAGTCCAGAGGACATCCAAAATGGCACCTGGTTATCTCTATACTGCAGCTCAGTACTTTAGAGCAGAACACATTGAGTTTTAGTGCAGTCGTGTACCCAAATACAACCTTTATTGAATTGTTAGTAACTAGTAACTAAATAGGTCAGTTGTGCAGCAGTTGTGGAGGAAATTTGAAATGAGGAAGCTTGAATTGTATCAATACGCACTTCCCCTTACATATCTTTTACTCATATGTCTCACCATGCAATCCACAAAGCTATGAGGATATCATTTGGTGAAATTAATTCATAAACATCATAAACATCTCAGTGGGCACAGACTTCTTGTACTCTTATAGTCGAGTCCTCATCATTAATCACGTACGTTCTCCCTCAGAAATCAATGTGACGCCTACAATAATGACTGGTACTCTGTTTGCTGTAGGACTATACGTGTTCCTCACCACAGTCGGTGCTTATGACATCAAAAAACATGTGTGCTCTGCAGTGAACATATTTTTATCTGTATCCAGGAAATTCTTGGAGTAATAAACTGAGGTTTTCAAAAACAGATGTTCAGTGTAAATGAGATTTTTTTTTTGCATGAATAGAGCAGAGCAGAAAGCTCAAAATTACAGAGCCTCAGATTAGATTGTTATTAATCAATAATATACAATTTCCGTTTTAACTGTTTAATTCTTAAATAAGTCTGGTTTTGACACGGTTTTACACAATTACATACATAAAACTTTAATAAATAAAGATATGGTATTTCTGTTTGGTATTTGGGCAGAAAAACAGCAGAGAGCTGTGGGCTAGCAAACTAACCAGCAAAACAAAAGAAGATAAAAAAGTCTGTCTTCCATCAATACTCTTTAGCTCGTTTAGTATGTGCCTTATCCTTCCAACAGGCAAAAATCTCACCTGCTCCCTTTGGGCTCTCATGAAAAGTAGTATAAAGAACTATATAGCATATAAGGTGAAAATCAGTAAATCTGTAAGTCACTGTGGATGTGAAGCTAAATGACTAACAGTCTCTAGATGCTGCCTGTTAACAGAGTTCTCAGGGCTAGAGAGGCTCTGACAATTCCCCTGTGACAGACAATGGGCCAGCTAATGACAGCATCCCAGGATAATATGACAGCTGTCATTAGCACCGAATGGCTGACCATAGAATGACCAAAGTGCCAAGATCACTCACCATGTTAGCTTTCCCACAGCAAGATCCAAGGGTTAAACATAACCTCATCTTATCTCAACTGTTTTGACATTTATAGTAGTAGCATCAAGTTAAGGACCTGAGTTGAGAAATAAGCTGGATATGGAGTCTATTATAAACACTGACTATATCAGAGTTTGTATTATGGTAAATATTTTTACCATATAGAAAATTAAATATAGGAAGACACATTTAAATAGGATAAAACAGACACAAGACAGGCAGGGATAGCTTGATTATGGTCAAAAGATCTGATCTAGCAAGACAAAAGAGCATCTAAATCACTTTCGACCTGTTGTGTCGAGACTTGTATTGGTTCACCTTAAGTTCTGCCTCCCTCCAACTTTGGACCCACATCAGTTTGCCTATCACTCTTGCAGGTCTACTGAGGACGCCATCTTCACTACTCTCAATCAATCAATTAAATTTATTTATACAGCCCTTTTTACAACAAAGTTGTCACAAGGTGCTTTTACAATCACCCAGCCCGAATCCGCCAGAGCACACATCAACAAGTTGAACAAAAAACAAGTTGAACAAGTTCATACACGGCGGCTAGGAAAAACTCCCTGAAGGTCAGATTTAGGAAGAAACCTAGAGAGGAAACAGGCTCTGAGGGATCACCAGTCCTCCTCTGGCGGTGCTGGGCTAACTACTGTCCACTCTGCCCTAACCCACCTGACAAAACTAACACCTATGTGAGGATGCGTTTCATAGAATTTAGCTCAGCATTCAATACAGTCATCCACCTGGTTACCAAACTCCAAGACCTTGGGATCAGCCACTATCTATGCAACTGGACTATAGACTTCCAAACCAACATATCTCAGTCTGTTAGGCTAGACAACCTCACCTCTTCTACCCTGACCCTGATCACCGGTGTCCCACAGGGCTGTGTGCTTAGCCCACTCTTGTACTTCCTCATCACCCACGACTGCATACATAGCTACAATACCATCAACAAGTTTGCAGGTGATACCATCGTAATAGGTCTGATCAAGGACAATGAAGATATACATGCCCCAGTTCTCATTGATGAGACCACGATAGAGCATGTGGCCATAGCGCCTACACTTTTAATGAAGCCAAAGAAGGCCCGCTGCTCAGTCGAGATAATTCTAAATGACTGAGCCACAGTTTGGTACAACGGTTGCTCTGTGGCCGACCGGTCTGTGCAGCGGGTGGTGAAAACCGACCAGTGAATCATTGGTGCCCAGCTCTTCGTTCCATTAAAGACATCCAGCAAAAGCACTGTTTGAGGAGTGCGCATGACATTATCAAGAACGTAACGTAAGAAAGTAACGATTGGTTGAAGTTCAAAGGGCCACGGTAAGATAGCTATCCGTTCATTGGTCAGAATACGTTTGGGGTTTCTGTTTGGAAACGCAGTGAAACGTTTGGGCACAGACTGATTTACACGAAAGAAAAAATTTTGGCACAGTGCTGGTGGAATATTAGTGACAAAACTCTGCGCGATGGTTTTTTGTACAAAACCTATTACAAGAAAGAAAAACGTTTGTACAAAACGAGTTTCAAAAGAAAAAAATGAATTACAAGAAAGAAAAACTTTTGTCACAGTGCTGGTGGAATTTTTGTGACAAAACTCTGCGCGTTGGTTTTTTGTACAAAACCTATTACAAGAAAGAAAAACTTTTGTACAAAACGAGTTTCAAAAGAAATAAACGAATTACAAGAAAGAAAAACTTTTGTACAAAACGAGTTTCAAAAGAAAAAAAACAATTACAAGAAAGAAAACCTAAGTACAAAACGAGTTTCAAAAGAAAAAAATCAATTACAAGAAAAAAACTTATGTCGCTGTTTTACCTTCATACATTTCATGGTACTGTACTTGAATCTCAGATGAGTCTCATCTAATCATGTGGAATGCCGTCACAAATAAATTAACTTTGAGGTCCAAGGGCGATGGCTAAATGCAATGTGACCAGCTGTGTCTTTTTTTAGCGTTCCAATCTTTTCAGTGGCTGCAGCATGTCCCAAACGGCACCCTATTCCCTACTTTAGGCCAGGCAGTACGTACAATGGGTTTCAGTTTGGACTGTTTAGCCGTGGCCACCTGTCCAATTTATGTTAGGGTTAGAGCAGGGGTGTCCAAACTTTTTGCAAAGAGGGCCAAATTTGATAAAGTGAAGATGCCCGGGGGCCAACATTTTTTTTAACCACAAAACTTACTTGAAAATACACACCGTTATAAAACAATTTTCATTGTCACAATTACCTTTATTTTTCAAATGACAATGTAAACAAATATAAGCCACTCAGGCAAACGTGAACAACTCTATAAACACAATTCTGTCTTTGTTTCAGCCAGATAACATTGAACAAACTGTATAGAATACCTTCAATTTACTTGAGTTAAATATCTTTGCCTCATAAACATTTTAAACAGGAGTTATAAATAATGCAAAGTGGTCTGTTATTGTACATTTTAAAAAAGTTGAATTTTGCCTTTGTCTTTTACAAGATCTTTCAGAAAACAATAGTTTGTGTCACATACAGGTACATAACATCAACAGTTATAACACATTCAAGAGTTTAATAACATAAGTGCCATAAGTCCAAGTGCATTAGTGTGCTTTAGGCTTTTAACTGTTAATAGCGACGGATGTTACCGTTCAAAACACTCAATTTCAGATTTTCTCAAAGAACAGATAACTTGCTGACACTAATGGGAAGGGTGATACTGAGATCTAGATTTCAGTAAAGAGTCCAGGTCTGGCTTGAGAACAGTGGTTGTGATGCGTAAAATGTCGCGCAAGTGGGAGTCACTCATCCTTGACCTCAATCGGTTCTTGTTAAAGTTCATGACTGAGAATGTTTGCTCACACAAATATGTGGAGCCGAATAAGCTCAGCATTTTCTTAGCGAATGACCGCATTTCTGGAAACCTGTTTTTGTCCAGCTGCCGGTAAAAGTCAACCAGAGAACACTGCTGGTGTTTTCCGCGGCACTCATCGTCACAATGCAGCTCAATGAGCTCAAGCTGCAGCTGTGGAGGAGCATCATTATGGTCCACGGAGAAGGGAGAAGAGAACAGCAACATGTCTTTTTCAATAACTGCAAAGTCCCGAAAGCGTTTGTTGAATTCCACAGAAAGAGATGCGATTGCTGTTGCGTAACTCTTCATTTGCGCACCGATGTTGTTTCGTGGGAAACTGTCACTGACCTCTTTCAAAGCTGGGAAGTGAGCGGTGCAGGGCTCTGTTTGGGACAAATGTCTTTGGAAAAGTTGCAGTTTGGTTCCAAAAGCCTTGATGTGAGCGTATAGCTGGGTCACGACTGCATCTTTTCCTTGAAGATTAACATTCAGCACATTCAGATGCTTTGTTATGTCAACCAAAAAAGCCAGATTTGCCAGCCATACAGGATCGAACAGTTCTTCCATTGGTTGTCCCTTCTCACCCAAAAAATGTCCAATTTCATCTTTGAGAGAGAAAAATCGCTGCAGAGCGGACCCCCAACTTAGCCACCTCACATCGTTGTGATATATTACATCACCGTATTCAGTCTGGGTGTCACGCAAGAACTGCTGAAACTGTCGGTGAGTTAGTGCTTTAGAGCGAATAGAATTGATTGCTTTTGCCACTGGTTTCATAACATCGTCAACTTTGAGATGTTTGGCGCAGAGTGCCTGCTGGTGAATTATACAGTGAAGTTTGACAGCGTTACCTGCTTCCTCGCTGACTTTATTGCAGATCAATGTGGACAATCCACTTCGCTCACCAGCCATAGCAGGCGCACCATCGGTAATGATCCCAGAAACTTTACTCCACGGTAGTTTCATATCATCAACAGCTTCACAAACAGAAACGAATAAATCTGTTCCTCTGGTTTGCCCTTTAAGGCTTTTGAGGTCAAGCAGCTCCTCTGTCACGTTCATGTTGTCATCAACTCCTCTCAAAAAAATAAGTAGTTGTGCAGTGTCAGATGCATCAGTGCTTTCATCGCAAGCTAATGAGAAATAATCAAAAGCCCCTCCCCTGTCCCCCAGTTGTCTCTGAATATCAGCTGATATGTCCTCAACTCTCCGTGCCACAGTGTTGCGTGCCAGGCAAACATTCATAAATTCTTGCTTTTTCTCGGGGCAAATGTTCTCCACCATTTTTATGACACAGTCTTTGATGAACGCACCTTCAGTAAAAGGTTTGCCATGTTTAGCTATTAACATGGCCACTTCGTAGCTGGCTTTTGTTATGTTTTCCTTAGACTCAGAGGCCCGTGTGAATAATCGCTGTTGTGATGCCAGAGCAGCTTGGAGTTGCTTCACTTTTTCAGCGCGGTCACTCCCTGTTAGCTTGTCATACGTTGTAGCATATTTAGTCTCGTAGTGTCTCTTTACGTTGAAATCCTTAAACAAGGCAACTGCCTCTTTACAAATTAGACAAACACAATTGCCTCGATTTTCTGTAAAGAAGTATTGTAATTCCCACCGCTCCTGAAAGCGGCGGCCCTCACTGTCAACTTTTCTCTTCTTTTTTGCACTCGCCATGGCAGAAGGGTTCGAGATGGGTTCGCGGCACGGATGCAGAGCCAGATAGCATTAAATAGGTGCTGCCACCTTGTGGTAAAAGAAGGAATTACATCTTTACATTTGTATGATTTATTTATTCAGACAGAGCTAGCGAGCCATAACTAACACACTATAAAACCGAAGCTGCGGGCCGTATATGGCCCGCGGGCCGGACTTTGGACATCCCTGGGTTAGAGGATATAATTATAGGTTTATTACCCAATGAGTATCCTCTTCCATTTAGGATAACTTTTTATTTGGTTCACAAATTGTCTATGATTAGTGATCTGTAGCTATTTCAGACATTGAACGAAATTGCAATAGCTTACCGTTGACACAGATCTCGTAAGGTGTACACAAGTCGTTCTCGAACAGACAACCTGTAGAAAGAAAAGCGGAAGTTATGAGTGCATTCACCAGGTCAAACATCTCATCAAAACAGTCCTTAAGTGGACATCTTTGCAGATGTCTTAGTACATTATTCACAGTTTACGTCACTGAGAGATCCAACCGATCAATGAAAAATGCAAATAACAGCGGCATATGCAGGCAAATCTGAAAAATAATGGCGAAGCACAACATCAATGTGCCATCACCATACAGCTCAACCTGCAAAAACAAATGTCAGGAAGGCGGTTTCACCACATTAGGTCCTGACTTTAATTGTCCCACTAATAACAATAATTTTGGTAATGTCATTACGCACACTGGTTTTCAGTTAGTAATTAGAAGGGTTGTTTAAGTTTGCTCGTTTCCATGCAGGATTGCTTTTCATTGTTGTTATAAGTTACATCCGTGCGGTCGGTGAGTGTTCAGGTTTGTTCTGCCTGATCTTTAGAAGTCACTTGTTACCCACACGTTTAATTTCATTCGTGTTTGTCTTGTTTTATTTTAAATAAAACCCCACAACAGAGAACTCTGCATCTGCACTACACCCCGCAAGGACAGAAGGAAAATCCAGAAAACAAGCGAGCAGAGCTTGACAATAGGAGGAATCGTCGAATGATTACACACCAAATTCTTCTACAGTCCTTAATTAATACATTCATTTTAATTGTGTAATTTGTCACACTAGTTTTCAGTTTGTCATTAGTTGATGGATTTAGTTGGCTTGTTTGTTTGCTGCTTTGCTTTTCATTGTTACATGTCATGTCCATTGCAAGGGTGAGTACTATAACCGTTTTATATGTTTAAAATTTGCTCCAGTATGTGCATTTTCATTTCAACAAGTGTATATGTTTTTTGATTGTATGTTGTTTGTTTTCTTTATAAAAAACACAGAGACATTCAAGGTCTGCATTTGGTTCTTTTCCATACTACACCACAAAGTTGTGACATCAGACTTAAAACACCTGTGACATACTTGACCAGCCACTGCACATTTCCTAAAAGAAATGAAAGCAAAATATTTACCCTTATATTGTCTCATGTAATAGGCTACAAACATACTTTATGTAAGTCTGGAATATACAAAAATGTGACAATAACATATGAACTTAAAATGTGTTGTCATACACTATTATAATTAATTATATTACTGTATTATTCAACAAATTTACATACTTTACTACAGGGGGTTTGGTCTCATCACCTAGACAGCAATACAGTAGCTCCTTGTTGCAGCTAGTTAAAATAACATTAGCTATCCTAATGGGCGAATGACACCTATTGAACTCACCTCAGCATGTCTTTAACAGTAATTTAACCCAGACATCCCAACCTGCAAAAACTAATTTTAGGGAGGTGGTTTTACGGCATCCCCCCAACACACACTTTTTTATTACTTGCATACTTTGCAAACACACTGCAAACGCTAAAATTAAATGGAACTGATTGATGAACTGGAGAGGTTTTGTCTTCGGGTGTAGTCTAGGTGAAGCCAGTTGCAGAGCAACCATATGTACGATGGGTTTAATTATCACCACAAACAAAATCTAGACTGAACGAAAACATACACTGAAGTAAATAAAATGTCCTTACTCAAAGCGTCTACCTCATAAGCATATCACAGTGCAGAACGAACAATAAACACTCATCATTACATAACATAACTTGAAAATAATGAGAAGCAAGATGGAAACCAAACATGTTAAATAGCCCCAGTGATTGCTAACCAGCCCCAGCCGTGCTAACAACAAAACAATCACAAGACACAGGAAGTGCACCCCACTCAGACTTCCCGTGTAGAACCAAAACTCACCACACTCGTGACATGTTGGCTGTAAAGCTCGCCTACTGCGATAACGGATTTGTGAGCACAATCCTGACCCGTGTTACGTCCCTCTCTCCACGTCTGTCACTCGCTCTCTCGGTTTCTTTTATTACAAATAACAATAGAACTTGCTCTCGCTCAAAAAACGTATTTCTGTGATATTGTATATAATTTGGGGGTGTCAGGGAGCTGTTAAATTGCGGGAGTCTCCCGGAACTCCCGGATAATTTGGGATGTCTGTATCACCAACAGGGAAAGATTCAGACGGATAGCACAATTTCCTGGTCTGCTGAATTCTGTTTTATTTTACATGAGTGGTCAACACAGTCCCCAGGCCTCAAACCTAATTGAACATCGTTGGGACCAGTTGGAACCAAGCTGTTAGCTAACCGTGTCCAGTCTGCAGCAACATTGCGATGCCATCAGGGTGGACCAACAGGGATTCATTTCGTACACCTTGTAGACTCCATTTCCTCGCAAATGCAAGCTGTTCGCCATTGGTGGTTTTTGTGCAAGCAAAGAGGTCTGATCTGGCGATAGATGTGTGTAACTAATAAACAGGACACTGAGTATAAATCTCAGCTTTTTATCGATTTAACTAGTAGTTTATTATCAGAATATGTAATATTCCACAGAGGAGCCATCTTTCTGCCTGGACAAGCTACGGAAACTGGGTCCTAATGGAGCACATGAGGCTGTAATCCTGAGGTAACATTTAGGCCAGTAGGAAAACACTGCGTATGTCCCAAATGGCATCCTATATCCGACCAGGAGCCCTATGTCCCCCAGCAAATGCAGTGAACTGTATGTGGAATATGGTGCCATTTGGGAGGCATGCACATTAAACCAGGGTTATCCATCAACACAGAGAAGGCAGTGGGAGGCTGTTTCGCGTAATTTACATTTCTGCCTATCGGGGAGATGGCAATGCATGTGGTTTATTACAAAACCTGGAATCTGACAGATATCGAGATGAAAGAGGGAAGTGGTAAGAAGGAAATGACGGGAAAAGGCAGAGGGAGATGAGAGATAGGAAGAGAAGGAGAAGAAAGGATGAAAGAGGATGGGGGGATGGGGGGAGAGGAGCTAGGTGACCCTCTCCACGGACCACCTGACAGCCACTCTCAATCAGCCACTCTCTATCAGCCACTCTCTATCCCTCAAATCAACGTATCATGCTCTCCCGTCAATCCAACCAAGCGATCTCGTTCCATCCCTCTGAAACAATGCATAAACCACTCCATCAATCCAATTGAACAATATTACTCCATCGTTCACAGGCTTTGCCTGTGGAAGCGACATGACATGTGCTGTGGTCAGCTGCTTTGATCCTCGGTTGATATGCAATAACTCGTATCCTATCTAGGTCAGGTCGACGTTGAAACTTAAAATGTGTTCTCAATCGGCCGGCCTGGTTAAATAATGGATAAATTACAAAAATTACAAAATCGGAGATGGAAAATGTATGTTTGCTGACATTAGTCCCTGAAAAAGTGCATTCCTTTTCACCAGAGCCCTATTGGCCATGTGGGGTCCACCCTTTAGACATATAAAGGACTCCTGGCACAGCATGTTCACTGGATGATGACTTGCTAAAATAACTGGGAAGGGGGTTCATGTCCTTACATCTATAGAAGGTTACAACCATCGACAGCGACTTTCTCTTTCCATTTCCTAGTGCTGAGAGTTTGGCATGTACTGCATAACACAAACTATAGCTTACTGACTCCGAAGGAGTGTCTTTGAAATGTTCAAAAAGAACGAAATATATATTTATATATACAGTTGCATGAGGACTTTTGAAGCCCCAGATAAAAGGAGAACATCAGGAAGAGACACATGTTCTTTTTTATTCAGTATGGCTACACGCTGATCGGACCGGCTGCCAGACTGAGTGACAAGACGACGGGAGTCCGAGCCTGACAGAGTACAACCGAACAGACTGCTTCGTCTAAAGCAGGAAGCCTGACTGTGAGGCGGTTTTTCATCTGGGCCCTGCTGCTGAAGCTGAAGTCAGCCTCCCTCTCCTGCATTGGGGAGTTTGCTGGTAAGTGCGGGTGATAAGAGAAGAAGGTTTACTTCACAAGCAGGATCATGAAGAGGGGAGCGTGCCTGGCATACTGATCCGCATAATGAGCACACAGAGATAACCTCCGGGGAAACTGAGGGAGAGTTGAATTTGAGTGTGAAGCTAAGTAATGACCAAAAGCGGGGGTAGGAAATCTGATTCAGCCACGGGCTGATTTTTCGGCGTGCCTGAACAGTGCTTTTAAGTATCTTAAGTACTTTTTGTCGCTTAATCTATTGTTATCTGGTAGAATATTCCGCAAGTATACTTTAAGTACTATTTTCCAAATAGCGTACCTGAACCGTGAACGAATTACTTAGCATTACTTGAGGCTAGCTGGCTGTTGACGAAAGCTTTCAGGGACATAGCGATTTGTCACAGTGTTTTGCAATTAGTGCCAGAACTTGCAGGGGATAGGGTTTCACCTCTGCTAGAAAGTAAGAAATTACCGTTACAATTAACTGCTCCGCCAGTACTAGAAGCAGCATTATGGTCAAGCCGGCCTAAAGAAAGACTGTCGGGTGCCGAGTTGTTCTGTGCAGTTACAAGGAGAAGATTAAAGTGCAAGGATTCACATTACTTTCTCACCTGTAGAAGAATCTCCCCCATGTAATTATTATTATTTTTCTATACAAATATTTTAGCTCCTTATTTTCAACATTGTGTTTTATTTGCTTGTATTTTTTGGAGATGCTCCCCATTCTGCAGCTGCAGCCCTTCTATCTAAGTGTCTTTGCAAACTTCCAAGATGCTGTTAACATGGCTGAGTTTGGAGAGCAGAGACATGGATTACACCAGCAATCATTTCTTAATCTAGCTGCTCGCTCTTCATCTATGTTTTCCTTTGGTCATAGTGCATCTGCTCGTTCTCCTTGCTGGCTTTGTTATAATTCACCGATTTCAATGCCTCTTATCCATTTAAACATATCATTGTTAGATTGCCCAAGAAGTCAAGCTGTCACCAATGGTGGACACATTGATAAGCTCATGCAATGACAGCCATTGACACCCGTCAGTCACAGCAAATAAAAACAGTGACTCGTTCCTGCACGTTCTTGCTATAAAACATTTGTATATTTGAGTACAACCTCACCTCACACAGAAACTACTACTACTACTACTACTACTACTACTACTACTACTACTAATACTACTACTACTACTTCTTTGTTATTTCACAACTACAATACACTATCCTTACCACTGCTTGCTTGTGTCAAACCCCTTCAAAATATCCAGGACACCACAGCCCTAAAACACTAGTTTGCCACACAGGCTTTCTTGAACACGCCCTTTACTTTCCAAGAGATAAAATAATTTGGAGCTTTCTAAACATAGCAAATAAATGCCCAGCTAGGTTTATGGGTATCTTAATTTAGGCACATTAAATTGTCTACCTCATCATCACAAATGGCTTCAAAATGGTTTCTCAAAGTGCGTCTTTTCAGATAAACCTCGACTCAAACCACCATCTAAGCTACTTCCGTGACTAACATAACATTTGTTTTAATAAACCTTAATGTCCAATGGAGCCTGTCCACACTTCACCATGGAAACGAGATTACATGGTAATGCCTTCCAGATGCTGATTATCCACCCAATACAGTTGAGCCACGTACAAAACAGGACAATTTAGTCATGCTATGCTGCATGCAAGTGCCATTTGGTAAGTAACCTTTGGACCCTAGTGCATTCGCAGAGCTTTTCTTAGGCACAACACATTGTGGTGTAAAGGCACTACATAACAAAAACATGTGATGCCTTAATGTGCTTCAAAACAGTTTCCAATGCAATAAGAGCAGTAAAAGTGAATGATGTCATAGCCAAGGAATACGATCAGAATTTAGGATTCAAACTACCCGGTTTATACCTTTTATTATAACACAGTATTGTTGAATAATTGTTGCTGATTGGCTAGAGGTGAGTTCTAGATGCTACATTCATTCCTGATGTACAGGACAGTAAGATGTCTGGCAAAAATATAAGGAATACCGATTTATGACATAAAGGCCATAAGACCACCACATTTAGATAGCAATACATATTTTATCCCACTTAAACCACAGTTGAATGAACAACAAATTGAGGAATCATTTACTAGTAGCAAGTATGTGTATTTGTGATACACATAAGCGATTTTTATTTGTTTTATGTTTTGGTTGCTAAGACACCACCCAGTCCTTTGTTCAAGATATTCTAGATGTATTCAATTAACTTCTCAAGAAATACTGTAAATGGAAATATAATCCAACATTATAAAAAATAATTAATAAAAAAAATTCACTAGTAAATGTTTTCTTATTATGATGGTTATAAATTGGTTAAACACCACTGTTCTGTACTCTGCAAAAGGCATATTTTACATTCAAAATGTTGCTTCTAATCCCATACATTCAAAAATGCATTATGTAATATTATGTTGTCCACATACACCTTAGTAAAGGTGGTTGAAGAGAGAGGGAGCGAGGGAGAGAGTGAGAGAGAGAGAGAGCGAAAGATGAAAGAGACGGGTGAGAGACAGAGCTGCACTTTCTGTTTCAGAATATATAACTACATTAGAGAAAAATAATTTCCTCAGCTCATATACACTCACAAATAATTAGAATACAAATCAAACATTGAAAAACTCTTGTATCTTCAGACACCAATGTAAACCAAATCAATGTTTATCTTTCCCATGTCATTTTCAGACACTCTTACCCAAAAACAAAGTAGTAATTCTTATGTATTGTGGATCCCTATAGAAATCAAACCCAAAACCCAGATATTGAAAAACCCATTTCATATAACGTGACCTACAGGGGACCTACTGCCACACCTTGGGTGTTGTTGGAAGAACCAGGCCCAAGCATTACTCATAAAAAATAAAACAAACACTGAATGCTGAAACGTAGAAGAGAACTTTGAAAATAAAGTGCGCATGCATCGACATCTAAATAACAAAACAAAATCACCAACATGAAAGATAGACATTAAACAACGAAGCTCAAAACAGGAAACAGAGGCCCAAACATTTATACACATACTGATTAGATATAAGGGCCTGGTGTGAGTAATGACAAGAACATTTCAGGATCCGGAGATGCTTTCTTATTGGTTAAAACCGGGAAACACGGAGTAAAAACATAGTGTCTTCAGCCTACTGTTACACCTACTGTCACTAATTGTGAAAACTCCCTCAGAAGCCAGTCTACCGCCACCTGCAGGCAGGCTTCGACAGTCGTCCTCTACGGCCTTCTGAGCCACCATCGTTATCTCCTCCACCGGCACACCTTGTTCAGACTCGTCATCACTACACCTGGTGTCCATTATCTCATTGAGAGATTGAGTTATTAAACTCCGTGTGAGGAGTCGTTTCATTTACTAAGTGCGCTGCGACGCATCATTGTTAAAAAGACTATAGGGTTTTACGCGCTTTACTGCGTTCATTGAATTGGTTCTGCTGTCATTAAAAATACCTTGAACGCTATCCGCTACTCTGCCTGGCTTCATCCTTCCATCCACCTACACACCGTGACACTTATTAACATTTACACACTGTTACTTAATGCTTGGTGGTGCAATGTGTACTTAGCTTACATAATTTTTTCCACTTGCTTTGACAATGGTAACAAATGTTTACCCTATTAATTGAAATTGAAAGAGGGAGAGAGTGAGGGTGAACCGGGCAAACGTGGGGAGCTGTTCATAAACCCATTTCTGTTTAGATTTGAGGCCAATCTAACAATGGTACAAATAACTGCCCTGCCTCACCATCATGTTGGTCACCAGTAGTTTTAGTTACTGTTCTCCTGTCCAGTGAATTGATTACGGCAGCCATCATTTTGATCCCTTTGGTTCATCCCATGTCAGTTCTTGTTACATATTCTCTTATGCTCAACAGAGCTCTGATGATAATCTGAAGATAACCGGCTACTATAATAGGCTACAACCAAAACTCTCACAGACAAATATATTTTATTGTATAGTAGGTTACTGCAATACTGTCATGTAGGATGGTCATTATTAGGGCTGCAGAATTGTCTGGCCAAGTTGAAGGTACAGCTAAAGACCGTAGTAAAGTTTTTCTGAAAATCTTTCAAAGACGGTTGTAATGCCACCCTGTCTTCTCAATTTGGACAAAATATAGTTACATTAACTTCATAGAGCTTCAATTGTGGTCTGCTTATAAAGCGCCTTGTTCTAAAGCAATAAAAGTGTAACAAAACCCCCCACAATAACACAGCGAAATATGTGTCCTAAATCTGAAACCTATTCGAGTGTGTCCCACTGAGATGTGAAATGGGTTGTGGGTAGAACACCAGAAATAAAAAGCTCATCATTTAAAGATGGATTTTTCCAATCACATTCAAGAACGGTTTCCTTAACATGGCATTAATGATGCGATTTCAGTCTAATACAGCAACACCAATAAGACATGACCAATAAGACATGACAAAAAACATGACCAATAAGAAGTGACCAATACAACAAGACGAATATATGACCAATAAGACATGACAAATACAAAATTACAAATACATTACAGATATGACATGACCAATACGAAATGACAAATACATCACCAATACGAAATGACAACTACATGACAGATATGACATGACCAGTACGACATGACAAATACATGATCAATTCGAGAAGAAAAATCCATGATCAATATAACATGACAAACACACAACCAATACCAGCCCTGACAGAATACCTGATCTTGCAACGCATCTCATGAAGAGAATGTGGAAAAGGAAGCCAGCAGGAGTATCCGCCCAGATCCAGGTGGACACAGCCATCTGGCTGGACAACCTGCTAGCAACCCAAGGATGTCCCGTGCCGTGGAGCTGGGTGGCGCTGCACACCGAGAGGCCGCACGTCAACAGGAGGAGTGTACATTTTGTGGCAGAAGAGGGCACTACGCCACCCACTGTCATCTACAGCCTACTGGGCCAGGTGTCAGAAGGCATCGTAGGTAGGGAAGCACTAAACACGCTCAGAGCCCTCTGTTACGCATGTCACCATTCATGTCACCTTTCCACATTTTCCCACTGTCTCTCAGTGTAAGGCGTTTGTAGATTCAGGCGCGACTGGGAAGTTTTTGGATATGTTGTTTGCCGATCGGCTTCGAGTCCCTATGATTCTTTTGTCCGGTCCACTTCTGATCACCGCCCTAGACAGCCGGCCGTTAGGGTCTGGTAGTTGTTAAGGAAGTCCCAAGTCCTGTCACCATGGTTACACCATACGCATATACTAAGCAGATCACATTTCATATCATCCAAGTCACCAACATTCCCTGTCATGTTAGGTCTGCCCTGGTTATCCCATCATGATCCCTGGTAGTTGCAGGGAAGTCAGGATAGGTGCTTAGGTGTTTCCGTCGGCGCTACAACGGTAGAAAGTCCAGACAATGTCTCACCGTACGCATTCACCCAGAATACAGTGATTTGGCACTGGTCTTCTAAAAACATCGCCCAAGGGATTGCGTGATAAACACACATAGCCACGTGTATCCTCTGTCGCATCCCCTGTCAGTGGCGATGGAGAAATTTGCCTCAGCCCTTGCGTCAGGGGTCGATATGCCCCTCCACTTCATCCGCACCCGGAAGTTTCTTTTTTGTGGAGAAGAAGGACGGGTGTTAGCTTCCATTCATTGACCACCGAGCACTTAATAAGATCACCATTCGGTATACATATCCCCTTCCCCTCATTTCCTCATTTTATCTGAGGAGTGCATATCACCTGGTGCGTATTCTATAGGGGGATGAGTGAAAGACAGCATTTAGCACCACCATCAGATATTATGAGTACCTGGTGATGCCATACAGGTTAATGAATGCTCCGTCAGTTTTCCAGTCCTTTGTTTATAATGTGTTTAGGGACATGCTGGGCTTGAGCTTGTCCCCTTTGTTCGCAGAGTTTAGATACACTGTTGGAGCATGTCCGGCATGTCTCTCCTTCCTCGGATTCCACATTAGCACCGCAAGTGTGCAAATGGAGTGTGACTGCGTAGCTGCCGTGTGTAATTGGCCTACTCCAACCACGGTAAAAGCGGTGCAGCTCCAGGGCGGGAGTCGGCGCGGTCCTTAACCAACATTCGGACACACCTCCTAAATTTCCAAATGGTGCCAAATTATCTATGTAACACATAATGGTCAAAAGTATTAGGAAATACAGGGATATCTGTCACATAAGCTGAAGACTCATGACTTTAACCCATGTTTCCTGGTTTCCCAATCTCCATTAACTCATCTTGATTAACAATCAATCAGATATATTTTATTAAGCCCTTTTAACAAAAAAGTTGTCACAAAGTGCTTTTACAAGCCTGATTCCGACAAGCCTGAATCCGACAACTTGATACAAGTTGATACACGGCGGCTAGGAAAAAAACTCACTGATGGGTCGAATTTAGGAAAAACCCTAGAGAGGAACCAGGCACTAAGGGGTGGCCAGTCCTCCTCTGGCTGAGCTGGGTGAACTTAAAACTTAAGCAAACTTTGATTTCAGTTACTGTTTATATGTTTTCTCGTTCTCTGTTTGTGTTATTTTATTAAAACCATCAAACGAGAGTTACGCCTGCATTTGGTTCCTTCACACTACATCACAAAAGATAATTTGGCAATATCCCTGCCAAAATGACACA
This sequence comes from Dallia pectoralis, assembly GCA_029465975.1. Classification (NCBI taxonomy): domain Eukaryota; kingdom Metazoa; phylum Chordata; class Actinopteri; order Esociformes; family Umbridae; genus Dallia; species Dallia pectoralis. The sequence goes on from CM055732.1 coordinate 16,674,864, forward strand.
AACCCCAAAAATATTTAGGCTTATGCTAGTGGGAGACATTCTAAAGCTTCTTGAACTGCAGTTGCCTATGTTCATTACACAACACTTATTATGCTTCCAGTCTTTACTTCTTATCTTTGAGTCAGTCACCACCAGGTCATGTTTTGACTTTAATAAGCCACAACAAAGCGATTGGCTTGACTAGAATGATAATTGTTAGCCCACCTGGGCCTTGGTAAAAGGTCATCTAACGCATGTCTGCACACCTGTTTCCACAGCAACAAGAATTAACATATTTCATTCATGCTGACTGTTCAGTTGCATTTGGGGACGACTGACGACTATTGAGGATGACATTAATTGGCTGAAATGCCGACTCGGACAATTTAATAGACAGGTGGTAATGCCCATGAAGTAAACACACTCATGAAATTTCAAAGCTGCAGAATGACCTGACTCGATATGGAAACGCCTTTACCTATATCAATTTGTCTGCTACCTATTCTTTTTACTGGGGAATTGTGGCTTTTGGTTAAGAAGATGTTTTGTGTTTCCAGTTTCAAGGCACCCGTCTGATAAATCAATGTTTTACTTTTGAGTCAAGTCGTTTCTGAGATGTTTCAGGGTGATGTTAAATGAGCCACTGAGTTAGGCAGGATAAAACCAGAGATTACTTTCAATTTGAGGTGTTATGGGTCATCAAACAAAAGGGGAATAATAATGTCGCTGTTTTAGAACATTATCTGCGGGATCTCATTGTTGAAAGAAATCAGTAAGGAGAACAGTACTAAAGATTTCCAAAGCATTAGATATACCATAGAACACAATGAAGACAGTCATCATCAAGTCTAGAAAATATGGCACAACCTGGTCAGGGAGGCTTACAAAGAGGCCTACAGCAACATTAAAGGCGCAGGAATTACTAGCAAGTACTGGCTGTGTGCTACATGTGACATCAACCTCCAGTATTCTTCATATGTACCACAAAAAAAAACCACACTGCACTTCACCCAAAGAAAACCATACCCGAAGTGAAGCATGGTGGTGGCAGCATCATGCTTTGGGGCTGTTTTTCTTTAGCTGGACCTGGGGATGTGGTCAGGGTGGTAGGAATTATGAACAGTTCCAAATACTAATTCTGGCACAAAACCTTCAGGCTTCGTTAGAAAGCTGAAGATGAAGAGGGAGTTCACCTTTCAGCACGACAACGACCAAAGCTCACATACAATCCACAAAAGCCTGGTTTCACCTGTTTTAGAATGGCCTTTCCAGAGCCTGGACCTGAATCCAATTGAACATCTGTGGGTTGATCTGAAGAAGGCTGTGCAAAGAAGAGTGGGCTAATATTGCAACGTCAAGATGTGCAATGCTAATAGACACCTACCCAAAAAGACTGAGTGCTGTAATAATTCAATAATCAAAAGATGCTTCAACAATGTATTAGTTTAAGGGTGTGCACACTTACAACCAACGTTTTTTATTTTTTTAACCTCACGTTATATATCACATTTAGGGTGAAAAAAGTTCTGACATAATTTATCTTTCTCTTATTACTTCACATCACAAAAACCTGGCATTTTTGGTGTGTAGACAATTAATTCTCACTGTAGCTGTTTTTACACACTAAGTGTGTAACAGTTCACGCCATTGTAACTCTGACTAAAATAGGCCTTTTACAGGTCACGCAAGAACTCCAAAAAACATTTAAAAAATTGACCAACCTTTTTCTGAATTCTCACATATTCTGGTTGAAAGGATTCCTGTCCTTATCATTTACACTTTTATACAACAATCTTCCTAAAGGGATGTCTGGAAAACCTAGGAATTATGGTAACATTTTTGGGGCTATACTTTCAATTCCCATTATGCTGTAAATTGACGTCTATCTTCTTTTCGAATCCAGACAGATTAATGCAATGGCAACCAGCATTTAGTTTAACTGCCAAGTTTGGGAACATTGAAGAGAGACTGCTATCTTTACCTAAAATAACTCCCCGCAAAAAAACTCAATCATTTTTGGAGGTACAAAAGTCTAAAAAGGTCAAATTGGGGCAAATATATTTGTCCTGTATCATACGTGACCGATATGACATGACAAATAAATGATCAATAAGACATGGCCAATAATACATCATGATAAATAGATGACCGATAGGACATGACAACTACATGACCAATAGGACATGGAAAATACATGTCCAATACGACAATACCGGTATTTTTGCCCTGTATCATGGTGTAAGTATTTAATGTATTTTAAATATTAAATTTTTCCTGAGACACACTTATAAAATAGTATCAAGGACGGGGACCACCTACTACTATTGATAATGACTAGGGTTAAATGCAAATGAACAATCGTGTCTCCCTTGTTTGCTAAGAGATTCAAACTAGCAAGATAATGGTTACGGCCCTTTCCCGCTTAAATCGCTAGTCTCACATATCGTCTGTTCTTCAACGTTTAACTAACATTGTTAAAGCATTTATTTACTACTTACTAACTTACTACTATTTACTAGTTATTTACAACTGAATGTTACCTTAACTTCTGAATAAACATTACAAAGGTAACACTGGCCAATTTGTGCTGCACTTGAGTACATACCAGACAAGTTAAACCTCTATGGGCTATTTGCTCTCTGTTACTATGGATACAGTAGTGATGATAACGCCTGCTGTCGTTAGGGAGAGATCGAAGTATACTTTCTAGTTGAGCAACCAGCCCAGGAAGAAACTCATTACTCTAAAAAGCAACACGACTACATAAATGTGAGCAGTGGCTCTGTAAGCATGGTCCATTAGGACGTCTCTGTATCTGAATGCAAATCAGCAGCAGCATGTACGCTAAATGACACTGCGCCCAGTTACTAAATCCTTTTGAATAAACCGATGCAGGATATGAAATTGACTCAAGCCCATTCTAGTCCAGGCAACCAAAAATAAAAAACAAACCAATCAGCTTTGCTGTTGTAGCCTTGTGTACCCAGCAGCACGTGTAGCTAGCCCAATATCTGATTTTCTTCTCTTGGAGGAAGTGATCCAGATAACAGATTTGAGGCAATAGAGTCCTACTCCAAGGTGAATGTGCTCTTCAAACAGAGTTGCGATCATAAAAACAGGAGAAAAGTGAGAACATAGAGTTACTATTGGAAGCCAACACCTAACTAAAGTTGCATAACCTAAAGGAAGGGGCTACACATGTGATTAAAGATGCAGACAGTGAATGTAGCTTCACCAACTGTTAGTGACCACCATCACTCAACAAAATAACCAACTAACCTGACAGTCAATAAGAGCTCCAGTATTTTGTAAACCTGCTTCCCATACAAAACTGAAATATCAGTCACATGATAGAAGACAATACCTCTTGTACAGTAAACCAAATACAACGCCCTATCCATAACCAGATACAGTATGCAGCAGAGACTACAATGATCTCCTTCACCTTTAACAGAAATTCTACTGTACCTCACCATAACAAACAAGAAATCGAACCTGCTATTTACACAAGCCAGTACATAGACCGTACCGAGCCAAAACACACAGAAGAATAAAAAATAAATGTTAAACCTGGATACTGACACCTCTGAGCCCAGTGGTAGACTGACAACAGCATCAGCGGCAACCCAAAACAACATTTTTCTGGCCCAAAATATCATGGGACAGTTTCCCAGATACCGATTGTACAATGTATTTTCAAATGCTTCAAGCTACTTTGTACTTCACTTTAAATGTCTTAAAATAAATCCGAAGTATGTAGAAATAAGGCCTCACGAGCAATGTAGTAACACAGTGATATAAGTCAATACCTTAAAGTACTGTTGCATCATTAAGGGTCATGAGTTCAAATCTCGGTCTAGGCCTACAGAAAATGCAAGAGGTTCTGACAGAGAGATATGGAAATTGGTTCTGCATCGTCTGTGATGGATGGTAGGATGTCTGAAAGTGTTGTCTGGTCCTGTCCCACTGTAGCGCCTCCTTGCTGTGGGTTGGGCGCCTACAAGCTCAATCATAGTTGTTGGCAGGGAAATACTCTCCCATACAACCCTTTTATTTAGCTGAAAACGTCCTTGTTCGTCCTCGTTGTGCCAACATGGTGATAAGGAGATAAATCGCTTGATGAGATATATATATAATAGAGGATTAATGTTATAGTCTTTGACTCCTTCAAACCTGCTGTGAATTTGTTGTGATGAAGCAAAGCCTGAAGTGTCTTAACTTTAGTCAGTAGGGTTAGGAAAATCCAGGTGGCCCTCAACTAAATGTTTAAACACAATGTGGCTCTTCAATTAAAATGATAACTCATTCTGATTCATTCAGGTCTGCATCTTTAACACTCTATAAGTAAGCAATAAGATACTAGGGGTTGTGGTATATGTCCAATATATCATGATTTAGAGTTCTGTTCTTAGGCACGATGTATTATAGAGTTGTGGTACAATAGCAATATATTACAAACCACTGTGATGTCTTATTGCTCGTATTAACCTGTGGTACATCGTCTCTAATGAAATCACACCAATTCCTACTGCTCTATCCCTAAGTCCACTTTATGAATGCAATAAGGAATCTTGGGGGTTTGTAACATATTGTCAATATGTACAATGGCTAAGCACTGTTTCCAGGCACTCTGCAATATGATGTACCTAAAAGCATTAAGCAAAAAAAATATATTGGCTATATACTAAAACTACTAAAGCCTTTTTTGCTTTTATATACCATTGCTACCAGCCAATCAGCACTTGGGTTCAAGCCCCTTGGTTTATTGATGAGATTCTACATTTAATTTAAGATTTTTTTTAATCTGAATGCATATTGGCCAAAAGCCATGGTCAATGAGACAGTATGCCAAGGGCATGGCAATGTATAACTCTTCACTGGCCTAATTACGTTGGAAACTGGTTTGGAATAGTAATAAGGCATCGCAAGGATTTGTGCTTGTGCCATATTGCTCTCAGTCCACTAACAAGGTAAAATTGGAAATAAACGAAATTACAGTATAACAAAGCCAGTCTAAAGTGTAATCAGTATGGCAGTGAATAGAATGTATTGTACATCAAATAGTCAGTGCATGCAAGATGGTTAGAAGAGTGACAATGATCTAGAAAATATTATTTTTGGGTTGAAAGTAATACCACACCAAGGATGCGTGGCTACAACATGCTTACGATATTACTAAATAAATAATAGCATGATTACACAAGTAAGGTCAGCATGTTATGAACCGTCAACCATTATTCGGTGGCATTGGGCATTTAAAGTGCTTTTGGATAGTCGACCAGTTCAGTTGCATTATAAATTGATAATACTGGTGTACACGTTGCCATCAGCCTACACAAAAGACCCAAATGTCAATGCGAAAAACATGAAAACTGATTTATCACGGAAAGGTACTCAGATGTTTGCCATGACATGTCACATTTAGCTCAGATGCATCTCATGTCCGTTGGTCATTTTTTAGATGCCTAATACATCCCTATTACGGCGGGAGCCTCATGCTATTGGGATAAGTCTCAGTGGCAGGGAATGGACAATAGAAAGAACACAGCAAAAAAAATGAAAAAACCTTGAAGAAAACCTGATCGAAGCACACAGCACAGACTCGATTTCAGGAAAATAATGTGGCCCAGCCAAAGCATGTTCAACCCATTGAACATCTGTGGAGAGACCAAATGATTCAGATGCAGTTCATCGACACCATTTACAACTTTCAGATGTACAAAAAAATGAAATCGACCAAATCCTTGTGTGCAAAGTTGGTAGAGGCATGCTAAATGCTAAGAATACTGAAAGCTGTAATTGCTGCCTAAGGAAGTTCTACAGACAGGAAAATGAATAAAGACTTGAAATTAATTGGCACAAATGTCTAAAATGCTAAAAATATGTGAAAGTGAAGAGGTTTTAATAATTTCTGAAGGCATTGTATTTCCCATATCTGACACATGTGCAATTAGAAGACAAGCTCTTTTTAATTTAGCATGTAGAACAATTCCTCAATTATTGTCACAAACCATCTATGAGGTCAATAGAAAAATCCATCCTGTAGCATGGATGTGAATTGACCTTCTTGACATAAATGATGGAGTTACAACAAAATGCATTTACATTTTATTAGGCTACAACCAACTCAACTGAGAACAATAAAAATATAATAGTATAGGATCTTAAAAATAACCATTTAGCGCAACACAAAATTACACTGTTGGATATGTAAACGTTCATAATGGGCCAGTTTTAATGCCATTTTTTATATGAAATACAGAATACAAAAATAACAATACATTCTAACAAAAATGTAAAACAATTAAAACTATGTATTTTTAAAAAGAGTGTTTTTACTATTTCTTTTCTTGATATCTGCTAGAAAATGCTGTTATAGTCACAAATGGCCTCAGACAAAACATTTCTGGAAAATTACAGTAAATAAGGTTTTAACATAGATACTCTAGTCCTGGTCGCCATATGAGGCCTGGTTCCTCAGATAATGTATAATTGTTATGTAATAAATTGGTCAGCTCGTCTTTCCCTCTCACTGGCTCTCACCATCTTTCTGTTAGAAACACAGCAAACGCTTCATGAGCCAATGCGATTCACATTTGGTTACTTCCAGTATAAAAGTATAATGAATCTAAAGTAATCCGATTTATTCTAGGAACGTTAATCATATATCTATGAACACTAAAGAGCAGTGGACACTTTACATTAATAGATGAGAGTTGCAACCTGCGCATGTAAAACACGTACGCCTACATGTCTACAACAGGTGTAAACAACATTACACATTTCGAGCTAAAATGTCAACTCTTTTTTCCCGTTCTTTCTTCAAAAAGAAGCAGCAATATTCATTCCTTTTCACGACATACCCATTAATAATACAATATTGACACTACTAAAATAACTGCATGCGTGTCGTTACAGCAGATAGTGTAAGATTTATAATCCCAACAATACCAAATACGTAACAGGAAAATCACTTACCGAATTTCCTGTCGGCGAAGGCTAAATCATAGGTTTGGGAAGCGAGTAGGACGACGATAATGTGCATCGAATCCATGTTGCTCAATCTGGATGAATGACACGCGCATGCGGTAGTTAACCATCCATTTGAATGGTTTCTTTGGTATTTTTCTCAAAAGAAAATGAGAGTGGCCAAATCAGGAAGAGAGGGGATTCCAAATTAGGGAGAGTAAAAGCGAGAGATGAATATTGGATGGTAGGGCTCGTAAATGCGGGGCGTTTCCGACAACAGCTCCTTGGGTTTCGGCTTCTGCAGTCAGCCTGACTACGGTAATCAGCACTAGGAACAGCTACCGCTTTGGCCCCTCCTTCTAGCTGACGTCATCCTGAAGCACACATTTCCAGAGCACAGCTGGCGCGCGTGCATGTTCTGATCTAAATGGTTGGCTTGAACCATGATGGGAGAAATTACTATATGAGGAAAATCCAATGACTACACCTCCCTACTTACCACATCAACCCAGCGAACAACCCCCCACGGACCTACTTCATAAATGATGACTAATCGTAATAATACAAAACAGAGTGTAAAGAATGTCTTAAATAAAGTATAACTTCTTATTTTCCATTCAAAATCCTCTCCCACCACTTGATATTATAGTACACACTTTTTATTTTTGCCATCAATACACAATACTGACAACACGAAAAACACGGTTTTATAATTTTGTTTCATCTGATCTCATCAGCTTTTGCCTATGGCCTGGGAATATACAATGGTGATTTCCATAAAGCTCAAAGAAAACTTGATGTTGTCTGTTTTAAGGAATATCTTCTTCTTGCCATCCTCTCATTGAGGCCAGATTTGTGGAGTGATTTTGTGGTCACATGCACATATTGACCAATCTTTGCTACACTAACATGCATACCTTGACCAGCCAAGGCCTATACTTTACAGTCTCCATTGGCTTCCTGGACTCTCTGATCAGTCTCAATCAGTTAAGATGGACAACCCTCAATCTATGCATGGTTTTGGTGGTGCCATACGCCTTCCACTTCTTAATAATGGTCTTATCTGTGCTTCAATTAATAGTAAAATACTTTGAATTATTTGAACTGTGTTTTTCTGAACTAATCAGGGCCATAACAAATTATTAGCTGATTTTAGGATCTTGTAGGAGGTTGGTTACCTAAGCAACTTTGCAATTGCAGTTCTACGTAGGGTGTTCACTTATGCCAATATGATATTTTACTGTTTTTACTGTGATTCATTTTCAGTTATTTTACATCCCGCTTTACAATGTGCAAATAAAACCAAAAAAGCTTTGATTTTGTGTATTTATATTTCTGGAAGGGGTGCAACAATTGAAAGGGTTGTTGAATCGGCTTTGACTCTTCTTGAATAACTTCCTATCCTGACCCATCTCCAACACAGCTGCTGAAAAGCATCCCCATGGCACATGGCACGCTTCTTCCCCATGGAACATGGCATGCTTCTTCCCCATGGCACATGGCACGCTTCTTCCCCATGGCACATGGCACGCTTCTTCCCCATGGCATGCTTCTTCCCCATGGCACATGGCACGCTTCTTCCCCATGGCACATGGCAGGCTTCTTCCACATGCCAGGCTTCTTCCACATGGCACGCTTCTTCCCCATGGCACATGGCATGCTTCTTCCACATGCCACGCTTCTTCCCCATGGCACATGGCATGCTTTTTCCCCATGGCACATGGCACGCTTCTACCCCATGGCATATGGCAGGCTTCTTCCCCATGGCACATGGCATGCTTCTTCCCCATGGAACATGGCATGCTTCTTCCCCATGGCACGCTTCTTCCCCATGGCACATGGCACGCTTCTTCCACCTGCGTGAAGTTGGCCCCCCACCCAACGCAAAAAGTCGGGAAATTAGTCTCAATCGTTTGTGCTCCGTTTGTGCTGGTTTGTGCAGCAAATATTTTCGTTTGTGCTGCTTTACTTTTTTAGATATTAAAGAATACGTTATAGTTCATTCAGAGGTCACTCAGCCCCCCACAATCTCAGAATTAAGTCAAAATAATCTCAATCGTTTGTGCTCCGTTTGTGCTGGTTAGTGCAGCAAATATTTTCGTTTGTGCTGCTTTAGTTTTTTTTATATTCCGGTTTTTATTAATGGCTGATGACGTCACCAGCCCCCCCACTTGCTCCGAATGAAGTGAAACTAGTCTCAATCGTTTGTGCTCCGTTTGTGCTGGTTTGTGCAGCAAATATTTCCGTTTGTGCTGCTTTAGTTTTTTTATATTAAAGGATACTTTTTAGGTCATTCAGGGGTCACTCAGCCCCCCACAATCTCAGAATTCAGTCAAAATAGTGTCGATCGTTTGTGCTCCGTTTGTGCTCCGTTTGTGCTGTTAAAATTAGGGTTTGTGCTGTTGCGGTATTTTTTCTATTTCACATTTTAATAATGGTCGATTACATCATCAGCCCCCCACAATCTCAGAATTCAGTCAAAATAGTGTCAATCGTTTGTGCTCCGTTTGTGCTGGTTTGTGCAGCAAATATTTCCGTTTGTGCTGCTTTAGTTTTTTTATATTCTGGTTTTTAATAATGGCCGATGACGTCACCAGCCCCCCCAGTTGCTCCGAATGAAGTGAAACTAGTCTCAATCGTTTGTGCTTCGTTAGTGCTGCTTTAGTTTTTCATAATATTCTGGTTTTCAATAATGGGTGATGACGTCATCAGCCCCCGACTTGCTCCTAATCAAGTGACATTTGTCTCAATCGTTTGTACTTCGTTTGTGCTGGTTCGGTGTTTGTATAATTGACATTCCCAGCCGCCCAATGGCTCCAAATCGTTTGTGCTGGTAAAGGTTTTGTCTTTACCACGGCCGTATTTACTAATACGTTGCACAAGTAACAAGGTAAGAGCCAAACGGTAAATTAAGTCACTAAACCAAAATTGTTACACTGTGCGTTTTGAACTAGCAACCGACACAGCGAGGCTCACATGATGTTTTTAATTTAACACAAACTCCAAAGTAAATGTTTTTACTTGTGATGCTGTCATGTGAGTATTTTTTCCCTGGAGAAAAACAGCAGTATTTTCAACATTGTCATAAAAACACTGTTTATTAATATACCTGTAGCCTACAATATATGTCGAACGGATGACTCAAGAAATTAACCAAAAATATGTTTAACTGTGTACAATTCAATCCATTTACTCAAACAATGGACATTTAAAGAGAAAATTGAACAAAAACATCTTCATCAACCAAACAATCACTATTTTGTGTAAAAAATTGCATGTGGGCATATTTTTGTTTATCGGTGGCTCCTGTCACTCCACTTCTAAGGTCGTCGTACATCTCCCAGAAACAAGGAGACCTCCTGCAGTACGCCACATAATGTCCAAGAGCATCCTGCGTTAAGCCTCCTTGGAAACCAATGGCTGCCCTTAAGGTAAATGTCTCTCCTTGGAGCACCAGGCTGGAGGGAAATTCACACAATGGAAATTCTCTTGGGCAGGAATTCCTTTGTGTTGGAGTTGCTGTAACTGTTCCAAGGTCAGTATCAATCCACAGAAGTTCACCTACAGTGTAGCTGTGAGAGACTTTCCCTGTACAGAGTACTTTTCCTGAAGCAGATTCTGTCTTAAATGCAGAGGGACACTGAGATGGACTTTGGATTGGCCTGAGGCAGGGGGACTCTGGACGGTTAAGTCCTTGTTCAACTGCGGTCTGCAGATGAGCGATGCCAAAATCCTGCAGTACAGCAACAGAGATTGAAACCAATGGAATTTCCCTTGTGACCTGTGTGTTGAGGCTGCAATACTGTGAGGTGCACAGTTTTTGAAAGTTAACACTTGCAAGTTTTGTCATTGCCTTTGTAATGATTGCAGAGATGTGGCACTGTGCATCGATTTGGAGAGCACCAGACCTCAATCGGACAGCGGTGAACATTCCACTCAGCAACTCTGCCCTCTGAATGTAGGCCTGTGGGGTAAGGCCCTTTGTGGCTATGCTTTTCACTAGCTGGAGGAGGATGTCGGAGTCTTCACTGTGAACAATATTTCCAAACGTGTTACTGTCGCAGAAAGCACAACATAGGCATTGACAAAAAGCATCAAATGCACATGTGTTAAGCACAGAGTCTTGATTTGCTGAATTTAACAGGCTGTTGATTGTTACCATTTTTTAACAGTTCCAGTTTCAGTTTTTTCCCCCTCACAGATGGATCTGCATGGAGCCATTCAGAACAAGGAGAAAGGTATGAATTCCTCTTCCTTTTCTTTGGTGGATCAGCTAGCCCTCTCCAGTTTTCAACAGCATCTTCATCTGTTGAATGGATGTTTGTGACGGCATCAGACTCCACAGAACAGGAAGCATCCATTTTTGCACAGTGGGTAATGGATTGTGTCCTGTGACCATCACAGTTTCAACATTTGCATTTTCTTGAACTTTTTGTTTTGCAGAACAAATGCACATGTTGCCTTCAATGAAGGAAACATGTCGAGCAATGAATCGATCCACCCGAATAGGCAAGTTTTCATGCTTGAAAAGGCCGTGTTTGAGGTTTTTGAACTCTGCTTCCACATTGGCCGAACTTGCAGTGATGTTGGTGCTATGGAACTGAGGGATCATTAGCCCTGTCCAGAGGGGTAAGTAACTCGCAAGTCTGATGATATTGGGAACAATCTCTGGCAGGAAATGCATGTTATCTCGATCACCGTTGGACACGGCAAGTGACCTGCTCTCATCACAAATCTCTGTCACCCAGTGCCGTAAGTCAGTGTGTATTTCTTCACATGGATCCACACCTTCCATGTCCTGACTTTCTTCATCTGGGATGTTGACACACTCTTCTGCAATTTGGGCTTTCAGGTAGTTCTTGCAACATTCTGATGTGAGGGGAGCCCCTGAGCTGTCATTGCCCTCTGCTTCGCTGAGAGCCACAATGGTAAGACTGTGTAGTAGCTCTCTTGCATTGTTCAGTGATTGTGACTTGAGCAGCTGTGCCATTGACCTCACAAAGAAATCTTTAATTCGATGTGGTTTTCTTTTCAAGCAGTCCCACTGGCAGATCATCTTGATGCAGTGTGCAACATCAACCCGGACAAAACATGGTGGCAGCTGTGCAGACTGGTTACCAAGTAAGACACTAAAACACTGGTTGATGTATGTCTTCAGATCAGGGTGAGGAGTAAAAGCCTTAACCAGAGCTCCAAGCAGAGCCAGAGAGAAGTCACTCATGACCTCTTTTGGAATAGGTGCGCCTGCGCGAATCCATTCTGTCAACCAATGTTTTATTGCATTAACATCATGTCTCTCTGACAGCATTTGCACCACTGGGACACTTGCGCACGCATCCCCTGCCAGAACACCCTGGTATAAGAAGATGTGGCCAGACATGCCATTTGGTCTCTGTAGTTTCCTGACTACTGAACCTGTTGCATCAAAACTCAGTGGGGTGAGATTTCTTTGAGATTGATTTGTACATGTACATTTGTGTTTGACTCCAGTAGTGACAGAAACTTGTCCAGTCCAATACCTTTAATGCTACCATTGTGAGGTGCACTGTATTTTAGCATCTGCAGTGATAATATGGGATCTTTGTCACCTAATTCTAAGTCATTTTTCTCCTGCTTTGCTTTGCGCAGGGTGGCCAAATTAGGCAGATGGCTTGGCTCAGGATCTCCAAAATCCATCAGCTTTGTCGCTTCAGATGCCCTCCATACATGGGGTTCCATCCTACCCTCACACAGTTCTTTGGCTATCTGCACACGCAAGTTTCCAGAGATGGCACGCTTGGAACAGCCAGTGTGCAGGGAACCATCGATGTCTTTAATAAAACACTTTAGCACCATTGTGCTGTTCATTTCAGGCTCTCTGTCACATATGATGTATAGGTCCCCATGACACTCCTTACAGTTACTTCTGATTTCAAAGTATTTTGTCATAGATGATGGATAGACCTTGGCTCTTTTAAATACGAATGTACAGGTACTTTTCACTGTTTTCCAAATTTGGTGATTTATTACATGAGTCCAGATGCCACGCTTCAACACTGTGTACTTCCTTTTTTGTGTTTTGGAGAACTTGTCTTTGTACTGAACTGTTTCAGGCATGAATTCAATCCATTTCTCAAATGGAACTTCAAGCTCATAAGCTTTGCATTCTTCGGGTCTCAGAGTACAGGACTGTGGCTCAAAATCTGTGTCATCACTACTGCCACTTGTTTCATGGTCATAGTTTAACCCTAAAGCAGACCAGATGTTGTGTCTGTTCAATTTCACAAATGTGTACAGTGCCTTTGCAGTGATCTTTTTCTAGTTGCTCACTCAGCGCAGTCCAGATGCTGTTACTAGGAGTAGATATTTTACCATTATCTACTATGGCCTCTTTTGATTAACAAAGAACTGTGAAAATGGAATCCCTGTCTACTGCTGACTTTTTGGGCATCTGGCATAAAGTAAAACATAATTAGTTAAACAATTCTGACTTCTGTTTTGGGTCAAGTGTTTCATCAACATGTTCATGTACATAGTTACATTAAAATTTTTAATATTAGCATTGTGATTTCTGTTGCCAAAACCATTGCCAAGCTTGTTTGTTGTACTATGAATCCAAAACAAATTACTTACTTTCGACAGGGATATGATTTCTGTAAGACTTCTATAACGACATATGCTTTAATTTATCTACTCAACGCTATACAGTACTCAAAAGCATGCTTACGATGCAAAAAGGATTGATGCTATTTTGGGTTAATTCTGCGCATGTGGTATGTTGAGTGACCTCTGAGTGACCTATATAATATACTTTAATATCTAAATAATTAAAGCAGCACAAACGATTGAGACTAATTTCAAGTGGGGGGGGGCTGGTTACGTCATCAGTCATTATTAAAAAACAGAAAAATACCGCAACAGCACAAACCCTAATTTTAACAGCACAAACCAGCACAAACGATCGACACTTTTGACTGAATTCTGAGATTGTGGGGGCTGAGTGACCCCTGAATGACCTAAAATGTATCCTTTAATATAAAAAAACTAAAGCAGCACAAACGGAAATATTTGCTGCAAACCAAACGGAGCACAAACGATTGAGACTAGTTTCACTTCATTCGGAGAAAGTGGGGGGGCTGGTGACGTCATCAGCCATTATTAAAAAACAGAATATAAAAAAAACTAAAGCAGCACAAACGGAAATATTTGCTGCACAAACCAGCACAAACGGAGCACAAACGATTGAGACTATTTTGACTTGATTTGGAGCAAGTGGGGGGGCTGGTGACGTCATCAGCCATTAATAAAAACCGGAATATAAAAAAAACTAAAGCAGCACAAACGAAAATATTTGCTGCACAAACCAGCACAAACGGAGCACAAACGATTGAGACTATTTTGACTTAATTCTGAGATTGTGGGGGGCTGAGTGACCTCTGAATGAACTATAACGTATTCTTTAATATCTAAAAAAGTAAAGCAGCACAAACGAAAATATTTGCTGCACAAACCAGCACAAACGGAGCACAAACGATTGAGACTATTTTGACTTAATTCTGAGATTGTGGGGGGCTGAGTGACCTCTGAATGAACTATAACGTATTCTTTAATATCTAAAAAAGTAAAGCAGCACAAACGAAAATATTTGCTGCACAAACCAGCACAAACGGAGCACAAACGATTGACACTATTTTGACTGAATTCTGAGATTGTGGGGGCTGAGTGACCTCTGAATGAACTATAACGTATTCTTTAATATCTAAAAAAAGTAAAGCAGCACAAACGAAAATATTTGCTGCACAAACCAGCACAAACGGAGCACAAACGATTGAGACTAGTTTCACTTCATTCGGAGCTAAAGCAGCACAAACGAAAATATTTGCTGCACTAACCAGCACAAACGGAGCACAAACGATTGAGATTATTTTGACTTAATTCTGAGATTGTGGGGGGCTGAGTGACCTCTGAATGAACTATAACGTATTCTTTAATATCAAAGTAAAAGCAGCACAAACGAAAATATTTGCTGCACAAACCAGCAGCACAAGCGATTGAGACTATTTTGACTTAATTTGGAGCAAGTGGGGGGCTGAGTGACCTCATTAATGAATATCTAAAAAATAAAGCAGCACAAAAAGTATTCTATTTTGACTTAATTCTGAGATTGTGGGGGGCTGAGTGACGTCTCTGAATGAAAAAAACGTATTCTTTAAAAAAAAGCAGCACAAACGAAAATATTTGCTGCACAAACCAGCACAAACGGAGCACAAACGATTGAGACTATTTTGACTTAATTCTGAGATTGTGGGGGCTGAGTGACCTCTGAATGAACTATAACGTATTCTTTAATATCTAAAAAGTAAAGCAGCACAAACGAAAATATTTGCTGCACAAACCAGCACAAACGATTGACACTATTTTGACTGAATTCTGAGATTGTGGGGGGCTGAGTGACCTCTGAATGAACTATAACGTATTCTTTAATATCTAAAAAGTAAAGCAGCACAAACGAAAATATTTGCTGCACAAACCAGCACAAACGGAGCACAAACGATTGAGACTAGTTTCACTTCATTCGGAGCAAGTGGGGGGCTGGTGACGTCATCAGCCATTAATAAAAACCGGAATATAAAAAAAACTAAAGCAGCACAAACGAAAATATTTGCTGCACTAACCAGCACAAACGGGCACAAACGATTGAGATTATTTTGACTTAATTCTGAGATTGTGGGGGCTGAGTGACCTCTGAATGAACTATAACGTATTCTTTAATATCTAAAAAAGTAAAGCAGCACAAACGAAAATATTTGCTGCACAAACCAGCACAAACGGAGCACAAACGATTGAGACTAGTTTCACTTCATTCGGAGCAAGTGGGGGGGCTGGTGACGTCATCAGCCATTAATAAAAACCGGAATATAAAAAAAACTAAAGCAGCACAAACGAAAATATTTGCTGCACTAACCAGCACAAACGGAGCACAAACGATTGAGATTATTTTGACTTAATTCTGAGATTGTGGGGGGCTGAGTGACCTCTGAATGAACTATAACGTATTCTTTAATATCTAAAAAAGTAAAGCAGCACAAACGAAAATATTTGCTGCACAAACCAGCACAAACGGAGCACAAACGATTGAGACTAATTTCCCGACTTTTTGCGTTGGGTGGGGGGCCAACTTCACGCAGGTTGTACACCTATACAATAAAGTAACTTCAGTCATTTGCATTTAGCGTGCTAAAAATCTGACACCAGACACCAGAAATGAGTCATGATTGACCCAAAGGGAAACTTATAATAAAAGAGAGACACGTTGAACTTTAAAGTCTATAATGTTGGTTTGGCAGTTAGGCCCCTAATTGATTCACTCATCTGCCAAACTTGTTTTTAACCCTTGTACTGTGTTAAGGGTCAATTTGACCCGTTTCCACTTTTGCAACGTCTGAAATACAAGTTAACTTCTATTTTTTACCATGAAATTAAATGACTTTTCCTCATTTAGGGTCATGAACCTAACTGCAAAATACAGACACACTGATGTGTGGAATGTCTGTATAGAGTTTGCATACAAACATGATGTTGTGGGTTGTTTTGACCCGGACGCTTTCATGTGTTTATATATTTACAGAAGTGGAAAATAATAAGTGTCTTTGATTGATTTTGTTTTGACTGGTCCTGGTTGCACTTTGAGAATTTGTTTGGGTAAAAAGGGGCTTTCCCAAGCTTCTTCTCAGTGTGTTTAAACTGTGTGGGTCAATTTTTTTTATTGATTGATAGCCCTTTATATAAATATTATTATTTTGTAGCAATTCTAATGTGCTAGTAAGTGGGCAAAGGGTGTTTAAAATGCTTTCCAACTTTTTGGTGAAGGAACATGCATTCTCCAAAACTGATTAGGATATACCGCCTCTCTCACACCATTTGAACATTTACTGAAATTTTTATATATATCAGGAAGAGGGAAATGGCCAAGGAGGCGATAAGAGAGAGACCGGTGACCAGAGAGAGAGAGAAGGAGGCGACAGAGGAGATACAAGAATTGAAGAAGGAGAGAAAGAAAGTGATGACAGAGGAGGTACAGCAATTGAAGGAGAGAGAGAAGGTGGTGACAGAGGAGGTACAGAAATTGAAGGGGAGAGAGAAGGTGGTGACAGAGGAGGTACAGCAATTGAAGAAGGAGAAAGAGGAGGTGACAGAGGGTCAGGTGACCAAAGTGAGGGAGAGAGAGCACAGAGACAGGCAGCGCAGGAAGCACAGATGACCAGGTAAGAGACCTTAAACAAAATTGTGCATGCAAACATACACTGTCAGAACACTGACGTTCTGTGAACAGCGTGTGAGTGGTGTCAAGTACCTTATTAAACTCTGTAGTATTGCATAAGAGTTTTAGGACTGAAACCACTTAATTTTCCACTATAGCACTTGGGTGGTTGTCGAACTCTTGGCATTGTTATGGGTTTTAAGTCTAAACAATTCACAACTGTAGATTCCCCTTTTAAAAAGTCTTGACTTATCTTGACATTGCTCATTGTGCCTAGTATTTTGTTTTGAATGAGAGTATTTGTGTAAAGCAAGTAATTTGGTTCCTGTTGTTTCCTCATAGAGGAATGCCTCCCAGTCACACAGTTTGCCTTGATTGTTGATGGGACACAAGACACATCAGGTCAGGAACACGAATCTGTATGTCTTCGTTATGTGGATCATGACTTAAATCCTCATGAGGAATTCATTGGGATGTATTCAGTGCCTGAGACCACAGGAGAATATCTTGCAAATGTAGCATTAGATGTAATCTGCAGACTAAATTTGCCATTGTCAGCACTGCGTGGGCAGACATACGATGGTGCGGCGGATATGTCTCGGAAATATTCAGGAACACAGGCTCACATTAGGAAGAAACAACCACTTGCTTTATATGTGCACTGTGGAGCACACTGTGTTAATTTGATAGCACAGAAGGCATGCACAGCTTCTATAGTTGTGCGAGATGCCCTTGACTGGGTTCATCAATTAGGAGTTTTGTGTGGACAGTCGGGCAAATTCAAACAGATGTTTCATCAGATTGCGATATCTGACCATGGAACCTCAAGTGCCCTGAAACCACTCTGTGAAACTAGGTGGACTGTTAGACACGGTGCCATCCATTCTGCTTTAACACAGTATGACTCTATCCTCACTGCCTTAGAGGAAATGGCAGGGACTAACTCTCCCACTGCAGCCACTGCAAACGGTCTCTTTCAGCAGTTTATGAGAGGCAGTACTGTACTTGGCCTTGTGATGGCACAAGCAGTTATTGGAGAGCTAGAGTGTCTCAACAGGTTTCTTCAGAGAAGGACACAGACTGTTTCTGGCATGCAGGCTGCTGTTTGTAAAGTTCAGTCTACCCTCAATGGCAAGAGGAGTGATGATGCCTTCCAACACCTTTTTGAGAGGGCATCTACAGTTGTGAATTCTTTAGACTTAGAACCCATAACAATGCCAAGAGTTCGACAACCACCCAAGCGCTATAGTGGAGAATCAAGTGGTTTCAGTCCTAACACTCCTATGGAATACTACAGAGTTGAGTTTTATAAGGTACTTGACACCATTCACACACAGTTCACTGAACGTTTCCAGCAGGGTGGTCTTCTTATCCTACAAAAACTGGAGAACATCTTGCTTTCTGGAAAGATTGATCCGGTGGTTCATGACTACCCAGAAATGAATGCCAAGCTGCTGGAAATCCAGCTACCTATGTTCCAACATAATTACATGTACAGTTCCTGTGGAGAGGCTAAAAACATTCTGAAAGATTTGCCAGTAGAGGTGCGAGGCTTATTTACTGAAGTTGAAACTCTGATCAGATTACTCCTTGTGGTACAAGTCTCGTCCTCTGAGGCAGAGAGGAGCTTTAGTGCTCTTAGACGATTAAAGACTTGGTTACGCACAACGATGACACAGCAGAGGCTGAACTATGTTGCTGTGTGTCACATCCATCAGGACAAATTGGACCTCTTAACTAAGAAGTCAGTGTGTGCACAGTTTATTTCTTTTACACCGAGACGTAAACAGGTGTTTGGTGCTTTTAACTGAATGGTTTAGGCTATGTGTTAAGTTGCAGCCTAATATGTTGTAACATACCTCAAAATGTGATTTACAGATTGTATTTACATGCTTTTGTTTAGATTTTGTTAGTGGAAGGTGAATTTTGGTGATGCCCACCAATATGTGAAATCTGTTAAGAATAAAGATGCAAGCTGCACTCCAGTGTGCCACCCTGTATTGTGTAATGTATTGAGAGTTGAATTGTGCATAATACATTGGCTGCATGTAGGTGCCAATACAGTGATCCAATTGATTACTCTTTAAGTTATTTCTTTTTTATAAGATATTGAACACACACACAACAAAAAATTAGGTGGAAGCTGCCACTGCTGCCTAGTGCTTAAACACTTAATTTAACTACTCTGTCATTATGTCATAAATAGTCAAGTGAACAGCTGCATTTACGTTAAGTAGCCTAAATCGGTAAAAGTATCAGTATTACAATGTATTTCTAATACAGGAACGGAAAATTAGCGTTTTACCTTTTACACAAGAAAATTATTCAATAAATAAATAAATTCATAAATATGCCGCGAGTTTAACCCCCCCAATGATAGACCCAAAGTTACGCCCTTGAATTTAGAGCACACTGGCAACCCTAGAAAAATAACCATTCATGAAATGGTTGGATGTGCTACATTTATTTTCAATGGTGCTCCTGAGCTGGCCCGCATTAACCTGCCATTAGGCCCTGGGGCTGAGAGGTTTTTTAGGCCCACAATAAAAAAAAGTCTAATGATCACGTTTGTCTATATACAACAAAAGCAGAAAGCACGTTGGTCACTGGCATGGTCAGGAATAGCCGTAGAGCTATATCTGTGTTGGGAAACACTGTATGGAGTTTTCTACTTCTTAATACTTTCTGTAACTCCACTGCCGACGTGCTGCCCAACTTGTCATTCTTTACAAACTCCCTGAACTGCACCGCTTCCTCCACAAAGTCCGCTTCCAAATTACAGTGGTATTTCTTTGATTAATGATATTTGTTTGATTAATATTAAGTGTACAGACGGCATTAGGTTTATTACGCACTGTCACTTTAAGACCGAGTGTGCAGATCCAACTGCACTGATGTACATCCGATATTCTCACAACTGTACGTTCTGTAAAGACATAACCGACTGTGTTTACGTGAATACTCTACAAAACGGACATTTAGACATAATGTTGTGTGTATTTGTCCATTCAGATGCGATCGAGAGCTCAATTCAGTCCTCGCGCGCTGTCTGTCTATCTGCAGGGCTGCGCCACGCTTCGGGTCGGGACCGTATCATCTCGTTTTCGTCTGTGAAAAAATGTAGTTGCCGAAAATAATTACGAAAGTTATAACGAAATTAACACACTGCCCGTCTGTTTGCTTGTCCTCTCCACTGTTCATCGGTGCTCCGCTCAATGAGCTCGACTCACTTGGGTTTAAAAAATCCTGTTAGGTTTAAAATCTTTTTTAACAATTCCTTCTCACTGTTTTCTTTCTGTCGCGATATTTTTCGTTTATGAGCACCACTCTCAAACTTATTCTTTCTCAACATTTTGATATCAGCCTCTGTGACTAGCATAAAGTTGAATAGACTACTAGAGAAGATGACGCAATTGTTTCTCTACATTCTGATAGGCTGTCATATCATGCTTCCCACGTGGGTCACTTGTAAATTGGATCAATCAGCAGCCAAAAACATGAATATCAAATGATTGACAGAAAATTCGACAAATTACAAAACAAAGTGATTTTTGTATTGGCTTATGATAGGCCCCTTGTCTTCATAGGCCCTGGTGCTTCAGTCCCAGTAAGCCCGTGCATAAATGCGGGCCTGCTCCTGAGACATATTCAGAAATTTAGCTCATGTAGTATTACAACAGTCCACAAGATGGCGTCATTACCGCTAAATCGATTTAAAAAAAGCAAGTAGGTTAACAATTGATCTGAAATTAAAGAAAAACACAAGAAACACAAATGAAAATAAAAAAATCTTTCAAAATAACATCAGGTGCTACTACTACTGGTCAGAACCCAGAGATGGGGATTTGAACGTTCCACACAGGGTACCTTCACTGAGACTCGTTCAGACTTTATGGTCCAGCCTATCCCACTGATGCCCAATGAGATTGAGATCTGGCAGGCCAGGGCAATATCTTACTCTTCATCATGTCATTCAAAATATTCCCAAACAATGTGTGCAGTGTGGCTGGGCACATTGTCCTGCAAAATTACTTCCCCAGGTAAATGGTGCACACTTGCCCGGCATTTAAAGTGATGTAAAAGAAAAAGTGACTCATCGGAATAGGCAACCTTCTTCTACAGCACCACGGTCCAGTCCCAACGCTTAGGAGTTTGATATTTCAGTTTTTGAAGCATCAAGAGGCAACTAACTGAGTGGCTACAAGACCAGAAAGTCAGTGCCCAGATTGCAAATAAACCTGCATAATTATTCAATGTGTCAGGGGAAAAAAATTCAACATCATGGCATATGCTGAACATAGACAAATTTAATGTGCGAGGAGGAACAGTGGTTACAAGTCAAAGGTGACAGATAGAAACAGATGGCCTGTAAAAATAAAACAGATTGTGTGGTAACCAAACAATGATTGATAAGAAACAAGGAAAATAGGAACTTCCAAAGGTCCCTAAGGACTTGTATTATAGCATTCCATGAAGGACCTGAGCTGTTCTCGGGGCGAAGGATGAACCTACTCCTTGTTAGGTGATTGATAGTTAATATAGTGTTAGGTGATTCCTTTACTTTGTCCACCCCCTAAATTTATGAAATGTTGCCCACCCTGCCCTACCTATAAATACAGAATCACCCAGACACTCTAACTGATACACCCCTAAGCATACAAACTTGGATTAGCAAACACAGCCTGCATTGGGACACAGAAGTGATCCTGGTTGCTGATAATGGGCCTCTGTATGCCTATATCAGTATTGTATTGGAAATGATCAGTTTCCAGCTTCAATAGTAATTTACAACATGAACCTGTCTACATTGCATTTATGATCAATTGGATGTTATTTTAATGGACTAATAATGTGCTTTCGTGACTCCATAAGTCTCCTTAAGTGATACTTTTGAACAGTAGAGTACATTGGAACTAGGTTGAGGAATATCCTTCCTCCAGTGGCCTTTATTCAGACAAGAAATATATAGTATGTATAGTTTGTAAAGGACCAGGGACTGTTTGTGCTATTTTAGTTTTCAGTGGGCTGACAGGAGCTAACAGCCATGTGTAATAGATCCTCTCCTCAGCCACATCCATTACCTGCACCAGCACACCCTCTATGGGTAGATATGTGTAACACTCATTCTGGATCCAAATCACCTGAATACAGACACCTGTTTCTTATTGACACTCATTATAAATTGCCACACCTGCCTTTGATCCAGTGCAAGGTATTGTTCTTCCCACGACTTGCTGATCGGTCCTGACTACTACTCTGATCGAATCATGTCTTCCGTTTGTTTTCCCTGTTGTTTATCTCCGCTCCGCCCTAGCCTGTACTTCTGCCAGTGATCTTGAGCTGGAGTGGATTACTCGTCTTTGCCTGCTGATTATGTACCTTCGTTCTACGTCTGATGTAGTGTGTGTGTGTGTGTGTGTCTGTGTATGTGTGTGTCTGTAAGTGTGAGTCTGTGTATGTCTGTGTGTGTCTGTGCATTGACACTCTATTCACTGGAATAGAATGAGAGCTAGTATCAACCAGACATGCATTTGTCATAAGCTTTGGACAAATGCATGTCTGGTGAGTTACAGAGAAGAAATCAAGACACTTAGCTGTGTTGACTTCTACCACAGCCACCAGGAGATATGACAATGGATGATGAGTGGGCAGAGACACTAAGCATAAGGAGTTCATGGGAAAGTATGTAATCATTCTCTCAGATCACTCCTCCCCTGGTCAAATGACAAATATGCTAATGCTAAAGTGTCTTCAGTAATCTATCCATCAATCCTTATTAACTCTATTTATTGTAAATATATACATTATTTATATCAATTTACATTATCTATATATATATCAATCAAAAAATTATCATTTTATCAATATGCCAACATTTGAATACTTGAATTGACAATCAACCAATGCTATTTTCTGCTGTAAAGCTAGCGACAAATTAGCGACAATAATTGTTGTGACTTACCGCAATTAGCAATCCTTCCAGAAAAACACTTTTTTGTGATTGTTGCGGGGAAAAATCCTTAATTGAGCGGCACGTTTTCTTAAGAAATGTGATGGAATATGCGGAATATTCATGCAATTTCATGCAATAGAAATGCGTGAACTTGCAAAAATTGCGGGAACTTGCAAAAACTGCGGGAACTTGTATAAACTGCGGGAACTTGCAAAAACTACGGTTCGATGAAAAAGAGGAAAAAAGGTGATTCCCCCAACACCCTGTTCTCACTAGGCTACTACCTTAATGTAAAGAGTCATTTCTTCTTACTTCCTATGATAAGCATACTACATCACAGAAAGTGCTGGGAATATTTAATAAGCTCTCATCTTGTTTTATTTCAGATAATTAATAAACACGCAGTTGCACAAAGTGCAAAATAATTTGCCCCCACTGTCATGTTACACACTTTTACATTAATTTGCGGGCTTCATCATGGTTTATTCGCTGGGTTTGCAGCTTTTCGATTATGTTCACGTCGGGTAATTACGTCACTTCATAACGTTCCCACGTTATTGTGTGAAGTAAACGCAACATTTTCGAACTTTCTGCTAAGATATATGCGACGTATTTTGCGACGAAAATGCTGGGATTATAAAATCATGCAAGCCCCGCATATTTTGCGCGGAAATCAGCATTTTATGCAGCGAGAATTCGAAGTATTTGAAAAAATTCGACCCCCGCATAAATATACGGACTTTGGCTGATTATGCATTGAATCAAGCGATCGCATAATCACGTTTTTCTGGGGGGACTGAATTAGGTGAGGCAAATTCCCAAGACAGAGTAACTCAGGTCAAAAATGTGTCGGCATCGAGTGGCATTGCCTCTGGCCCCCTGCCAGCTATTGCCTCTGGCCCCCTGCCAGCTAGGGGCAGTGACCAGATCTACAGCAGACTCTCACAGCTCAATCGCTGGCTGAAGACGGAGTTCTGCCCGTCGCAATCAATAGGTTATGTGGATAATTGGCCATGCCTGAGCTGCTGAAGAACGACGGACTCCATCCTAGCTGGAGAGGTGCTCTTCTTTTGTCTAGGAATATAGCTAGGAGACTCACTCCTATAGCGTTAACATGAGATAGGGTGCCAGCCTGCTAGCATAGTGGGATCTGTCGATAGCATAGCCAGAGCAGTCAGCAAACCCTGCACCATCGACACCGTCATTAAACCTAGGCTCAATAAAATAAAAAAGGTAGTGTTAATAAAAACAACCTTATTAATATAAGTCTCTCAATTAGACCAGTCATCAATAAAACTGACATTAACATCTTGTATCTAAAAATAGGTCTCCTATATATTAGATCACTTACCTCAAAAGCAATTACAGTAAATGAATAAATCACTGATCATAAATTAGACTTAATTGCCCTGTGTGAAACCTGGCTTAAACCTGATGAATTTATCGCTTTAAATGAGGCTTCTCCTCCTGGTTACACTAGTGATTCCCTGTGCATCCTGTAAGGGGGGGGGGTTGGTAATATTTATGCTGCACAGTATAATCTTTCATTACAATGTGCCATATTCTTCAACCGTTCTTAAGAAGAAATTTAACCCACTTACGCAGTTTCCACAAAGATTCTGACATTCACCAATATTTCCTATCTGGAATTTGTTCTTAGGAAAGAACAGAATCCACGCACAGTGAAAAGCACTCTTAGATTTGCGCGCTGACATTTCGTGACAAATCATTAGTCTCTGCGTTTTCATCAATTGTACAGTGCTTTAAATATTATGAAGAATAACATTATGAATAATATTCAATTATTTCAAATATTTGCATATATTTAACACTTTTCTGTGGATGGCAAACCCAAGATTGCGGGCACACCCACGATTGCGGTCATTCCGATTATGTCCCCGATGTGCTGGTCCAGCTCAGTAAGGACAGTGCAAGCCTTTCCCCCTCCTGTGGTCAGCATCTCTCGTTTGTGTTTGGCAATACTTTTTTTGCCTCAAACATGTCAAACCATTTCTTTTTTATGTCATCAGTGGTGCGCCCTTCCCCTGACACAGCGTTCACAGAACGAGTGATTAAATCCTATGCATGCTTTTTGTATTTGATTTTGCAACCACTACTGATGCTGCTAAATATTACATGTTTTTGGCCTGTTCACTTCTTGCAGAAGTATTTCCACTTCTGAACTACAGATTTTTTTTTTCTTTTGGCATCTGATCCTCTATACTACCTATACATTTTAGTTTCGCCATTTTTGCATTCTCCACATTTTTACGATGAGTTTCCACTCCGCCCTGTAGTTTAATGCCCTTTTATGGGAAATACCGTTTGGTCCATCAATGTTGAACATATTAAATTGCTCCCTATCCTCCGGATCAGTGCCAACCTCACTAAAAATTGGAGAAATTAAGCCTCTACTAAAAAAAATGTAACCTAGATCCAGACATTCTACAGAACTACTGACCAATATCGCAACCTTCCGTTCCTTTCAAAAATCTGTCTCACTACTACTTACGGCCTTTCTGAAGACAAATAATATACATGAAAAACTCCAGTCCGGTTTTAGACCTCATCATAGAACTGAGACTGCCCTTGTTAAGGTGGTAAACTACCTTTTATTGGCTTCTGACAAAGGTTCTGCATCTCTCCTATTGCTTCTTGATCTTAGTGCTGCCTTTGACACTATTGATCACTCCCTTCTCTTGGAGAGATTGGAGACCCTTGTTGGGCTACGAGGACATGTTCTCGACTGGTTTAGATCTTATTTATCAGTTAGACTTCAGTTTGTTTGTGTAGATGGCTTATCCTCTGACAAATCAAAGGTATGCTTTGGAGTTCCGCAGACCGCAAGGCTCAGTCTTAGGACCACTTCTGTTCTCACTCTATATGCTGCCTTTGGGTGATGTCATCTGAATCCATAATGTCAATTTTCACTGCTATGCCGTTGACACATAGCTGTATATTTCTATGAAACACGGAGAAGCTCCTAAATTAGCTACGATGGAAGCATGAGTTTCAGACATACAAAAGTAGATGACAGAGAATTTTTTGCTCCTAAATTCAGATAAAACTGAATTGCTAGTTATAGGACCTAAGAAACAGAGAGACTTATTGACAGACCTCACGTTGAACCTAAACAGATGTATGGTCATTTCACAAAAAACTGTGAAAAACCTTGGCGTGACCCTTGACCCGGATCTTTTGTTTGACGATCATATGAATTATATTTCAAGGACAGCATTTTTCCATCTTCGGAATATTGCAAAGATCACAAACTATTTATCAAAAACTGATGCAGAAAAACTAATCCATTCTTTTGTCACTTCAAGATTAGATTACTGCAATGTTCTATTCTCTGGTTACCCTGATAAATCAATCAACAAACTTCAACTAGTATTTAATGCGGCTGCTAGAATCTTAACTAGAACTAAGAAATTTGCCTGTTAAGGCTAGGGCAGACTTTAAAGTACTACTGTTAACCTATAAAGCTTTACATGAACTTGCTCCCACCAACCTCGCTGAATTAGTCCAGCCATACATACTCATGCGTAACCTAAGATCAAAGGATGCTGGTCTTCTAATTGTACCTAAAATTTCTAAACAAACAGCTTGAGGTAGAGCTTTCTCCTATAGAGCTCCTCTATTATGGAATGAGTTGCCAATCTGGGTTAGAAATGTTCTCTGTTCAAACTTTTAAATCACAATTGAAAAGATATATTTTCAGTAAGATCTATGGTTGAGTGTAATATGGCCCAGGGTACGAAGGTTGAACGGAATGCTCGGATCTCATTCCGCCATGCTGTCTTTGCATTGCGGGTTCACATCTCCCCTGGGGTGTCCTCTCTCCAAATTCGCTGCCTGGGGGTGGAGTCACTGGCTCACTATAGTTCTCTTGTTCGCTCAATTCGAGTAGCTTGTGAGCATAAACTAAACATCCCAGTTGCTAACTGTGGGGTAGAGTCACTGGCTTGCTATAGTTCTCCTTTGTTCACTCATTTCGGGTAGCTTGTGAGCAAAAACTAAACCTCCCATATGCTGCTTGGGGGGCGGATGTCACAGGGTCGCTACAGTTCTCTTTTGTTCCCTCAACTCGAGTAGCTATGTAAGCAAAAACTAAACCTGCCCGAGTGGTCGTGGTCGATTGGTGTCCCTGGGTTGATGCTCGGCAAAATGGGTGGGTGTTTTCCGGCCTATTGGGCCCTGTTTCGGGGTTTACCCTGTTCAGGGCCACAGCTTCACTGGACCCCCCTGTCTCATTCTAAGATTTATGCTGCTATATTATGGGACGTAGAGAATCAGGGTGTCTAACCTCTCTTTGTGTCATGTCTCTACTTACGTCTGTCTGGCCATTTCCTGGGTTTACCCGTTCATGGTCATAGTTCCACTAACCCCCCTGTGTCCTTCAAATAATTGTGCTGGTATACTGTTATGCTGGATCCATCCTGGGGCCCCTGATTGTGCGACCGACATAACAGCTGATGCTACCAGAGTTTTGTCCACCAGATCTATCATACCCATCAACCCTCCCGGTCGTCCTGGACTATTTCGATTTTTAAGATGCTCGCACATTGCCTGCTTGCAATGTATAATATTAACTGTCATAAACTCGCCCAGCAACCCCAGAGGAGGACTGGTGATCCCTCAGAGCCTGGTTCCTCTCTAGGTTTCTTCCTAAATCTGACCTTCAGGGAGTTTTTCCTAGCCGCCTTGTATCAACTTGTTCAACTTGTTTCTTGTTCAACTTGTTGATGTGTGGTCTGTCGGATTCAGGCTGGGTGATTGTAAAAGCACTTGTTGTAAAAAGGGCTATATAAATAAATTTGATTGATTGATTGATTGGACCATGATAACACGGAGATGGATCTGGATCAGCTGATGAATTCACAGTGTTACATTCTCTTTGAATCCTGATTATTTGTGAAAAAGGAAGAAAGAACAAAAGTGACATCAGTATCAGATGTGGTTGTCTCAAGTAGCTTACCAGCATGAGCATCTGTGCAAATGGCAGAACTGGGAGCATTGACAGAAGCTTGTAAATACGCAGAAGTGAAAACAGCTCAAATATATGCATACAAGATGAACTTTTGGTGTCACACATGAGTTTGGGAAAAACTGGTTTTCTGACATCATTGGGAACACCTGTAAGGAATAGACCTGAAGCGTTTGAGTTATTGGAAGCATTCCAATTACCATCAAAATAGGACAATTGGTTATTGTAAAAAAACATGTTACTGAGGCATTGGGAAGTCATACAAGTCAAAAGATCTTCAGTGAAGGAAAAGGGAAAGATGGTTGGGTACATGCTGCTCATAGTAGGGTTGTATTACATTCATTTGATGGAGTGCAGAGCCTTGAGACGAAAGAACTAGTTGCATTAGGTGATCGGGGGCCTAGCTCGGGTGAAGACGTCATAAAGAATCATAAATAGTGGAGCTTGCCCAATCTGCTAAGCATGGAAATGCAAAGCATAATTGTCATGGAAACTGTGACTACAGAATTAGTCAACTCAAAAACATCCACAGGACAGCTTTGTCTAGACCCACGTGACATAAACATAGTTATTGAATTGCCACACTATCCACTACCAACTATTGATGACATCACACCCAAACTAGCAGGAGCCAAGTCATGGATGGAAGGTCAGACTATCGGGCAATCAAGCTCACAGAAGAATTGCCTAAGATGACCACCATCAGTAGTAGGATGACAGACCACCATACAATTACCCTTAGCTAAATGAAAAGATTATCACAGAAAAACCTGTATTCTCGCCCAGTTCCCTAGCCACGGCGAGGGTAGGGCGACCGTCTGTGTGGGGGCAGAAAGACACTGCAATAAATAAAAATGACACAAATAATGTTAGTGGGTGTTTTTCGTTTTGACGATTTAGCGAAAATAATAGTTTGAATAATAATCAGGATACAAATGATCATATAAAAAGTACACGTACGAGCAGGGACAACTCAAAGAAATTAAATACAAAGAGCCCTACTCCTGTAAACACACACACACACACACACACACAAACTCTACACTACACCCAGAAAATTATGTAGAATATAACACACCCAGCCCCAAAATAACAAACCGTAGTTCTATACAATCGATATTGTCTAGACATAAATTCAGGAAAATCATGTGCAATGGGCAGCCAGATATGTTGATAACGAAGATCACAAGAAGAAGTACAGACTAGGACAGAGCGGAGAGGAGACTAATAATAACAGGCAAAGCAAACGGTACACAGGGATTCTCGATCAGGAATATACTCAGACAGGACCACTTATCAAGTGGTGGAACGAACAATACCTCACACTGGAATAAAGGCAGGTGTGGCTATTTATAATGAGTGTCAATAAGGAACAGGTGTCAGTATTCAGATGATTTGGATCTGAGAAGAGTGTTGCTATTATCTACAGGTAGATGGCATGTTGGTGCAGGTAATTGATGTGACAGAGAAGAGGATCTTACAATGTCACTGACCATTCCATCAGCACGGCTGTGTCATTGTCATTGAATTAGTTTAGAACTTCCGTAATACTGCCTCGTCCCATACATTACACAGAAGCGACAGGACGATATTCGTGACAGGAAATACCGCACTGACTGAAGTTAACTCAATATTTTCTACAATATGTCTAAATTAATTTGGTTTAATTTAAAATAATCAATCTGGTAATATCAGTGGGATAATATCACGTTACATTTAGGTAATCGATATTCATTTGCAGTCTATAATAGTTCCGGCTTCTCATTTTCAGCGTTCCAATTGGCTACACACAATGTACATCGTTACATGTAGTTCATCAATATTCATTTGCAGATAATGCATTTTAGTTTCTCTGTTTTATGCGCCACCTGCCGACAGACTAGATGATTTACAGATTTTAAAAAATACGATCAAAATGGCGGATAGGGCGAGAGCATGTAATTTCTAGCATTCCTAGCTGTCTGTAAGTTTATTGAGTGGTACAATTTTTTCAAATGACCCACTTCAGGCTTTTAGTGTTAAGCCCATGGATGTTGAGCGTTACGCTCACTGTTTTTTTGTTGTCCATCAATCAAATTTAATTTATGAAGCCTTTTTTACAACAAAGTTATCACAAAGTGCTTTTACAAACACCCAGCCTGAATCCGACAGAGCACACATCGATAAGTTGAACAAAAAGAACAAGTTGAACAAGTAGGAAGAAACCTAGAGTGGAACCAGGTGTTATTTAAATGCATTTGTAACCCTCTAACGTTTTTTTTACATATATCAGACGACTAATTTGATTAGGTATGTATCGAATTGGGCTATTATCAGAAATCTAGATACGACTATGGAGCCTAGAATAATAAAATGTCAGCAGAAACAGACACTTCAACCGCGGGCTGCAGTGGCTCAGTGAGTTGAGTCGGTTGTCTA
Source organism: Dallia pectoralis (assembly GCA_029465975.1). Lineage (NCBI taxonomy): Eukaryota > Metazoa > Chordata > Actinopteri > Esociformes > Umbridae > Dallia > Dallia pectoralis. The sequence goes on from CM055732.1 coordinate 16,705,410, forward strand.
TCAATCGGAAGGTTGGTGGTTTGATCCTCCTGGGAAATTGTCGAGGTGTCCATGAGCAACCCCAGCTGCTCCTGGCGAGCCTGGAGTCGCCTTGCATGGTAGACACGGTTGTCAGTGTATGAATGGGTGAATGTGACGCAGGATCTGTAAATAATATATAAAAAAGCGCAGCATTTACCATTTACAACCAGGTAAAGTTCAAGAAAAACAATTACAATCCCTATCTAAACCGTCTTCTTCAGTGCACTGAACCCAAAATAAACTATTTCAAATGAGTGTAGTGGTAGTGAAAAAAGCTGGAAACCTCCCCGTCTATACAGTAAAACCAGAGACCGGAGAAGGCCCCTGGCGCACACTGCATAGAGACCTCTTGTTCCCATGTGGGTTTCTTCAGGTAACACCAGAAGAACAACCCAAACCACTCGCGCGCCGCAAGACACGCCAGAACAATGTGTGTGTGCTTCAATGTATTCAGTTGACTACCCGGGTAGATTTATGTGTGTTCTTAGCTGTATGATAGGATGGATGAAGTTCAGGATGTTGTTTCCCAAGATGCCACGGCTGGCCACACCAGGCTCTTGGTCCATTCGCTCACTTGGGTTAGCTCACCACTGACGCCAGGGTCAGATTGTGATGTTCTGTCCTCAAAAAAAACAATCGGAGGTATCTTTTAGGAGCTCGCGACGTTGTGCGCTTTTTCTCCTTTCACAGCTTTCCACTAAATATATATATATATATGGGACTAGATATTTATTTAAGGTGTTATCCCTCAGAGGATATTTCAACTCTAGTCCACGAGGCGTTCGGCAATGTGCTTTTCACCGGAAGAAAGTTATATTACTTCTAGTATGGTAGAGAAAATTAGTGAAATACACGAGTCGAACGGATTACCTTTTCAGATGGTTTATTAAAAGAATTTAACACAACAGTAAACTCTTTGCCCTGTCCTAAGTCCTCCTCGCGCGAGTTGAATCAGAAAGAGACCGTTTGAGCGGAATGCCTCTTCTTTTAAAACCTCTAGGAAGCTCCTCCTAGCTTGTTTCAGAAGCGCCTCCCAACTCAGGTAAAATACTTCCTGTTTACAAGCACGAACTACTCATTACCGCCCCTAATGGTCGGATGACTAAAATACAGTTACTACTAACACACAGACTAAACACCTCATAATAATAATGTAAAGTTAAACAGAAAAGATAAAATGTAACCAAAATGTAAACAATCAATGCTATAGAATACTAATGAGGTAAACATAATAATAATATAAAAGTGATTAAGAAATATAAAATGTAAACAACCTGAAATTCTAGAAACTCCCGGTAGTTTGCGCACCACCACCCCCTGGTGGTTTGGATTTGCACTTCCGTAACCTTGTGTGGGTTACATTCTCCCCTCCAAACTTATGCACGTCCCTGTGCATGGCAATGTTCAGACGGTTATCACCGGAGTGAACAAAACAGGGGAATTCTTCTACATACAACTCTCGCTTATGACGTCATCCCACACAGTAGTCAGCCCTTGAAGGAATGACTTCAACACTGTGACTAAGGGATTTCCCAATTCAGTGTAGTCCAGCCGCCTAGGTGGCTGACGTTCCCTCTCGGATCTCCGTATCAGGTCATCAGTATCTGCTTGTTTCTCCAACTCCTCAATCTCCTCTTCACCTTCCTCTTCAGGGACAGGTGTCTCATCACATTCTGGTATGTCGGAGAGGATTGTAAGTTGTTCAGGATAGTCCTCCTCCGAACCTTCCGCGAGTTACCATTGTCAAGTAAGTTCATCTCTCTTTCCACAGGTTCATTTCCAGGTAAGTTCAGGTCCAGCGTTACTCGGTTGACTGGAGTGATGCCAGGTAAGATATTCGCATTAGCTGGGACATCATCAGTCACCTTGTTGGGTTTTGTCGTCAGATCCTCTTCAGAATGTCTTGGACCATGGTGTATTGGAACATCTCGCAAGACAATATATCTGGTTACCTCTGGAACTGGCTCCTCTTGGGACCAGATAATAGGAATGATATCATCCTCATCTGAGGACTGATCAACTTCGCTTGGGTCACTGCGAATGTTCTGGCGTGTCTTGCGGCGCGCGAGTGGTTTGGGTTGTTCTTCTGGTGTTACCTGGAGAAACCCACATGGGCGCAAGAGGTCTCTATGCAGCGTGCGCCAGGGGCCTTCTCCGGTCTCTGGTTTTACTGTATAGACGGGGAGGTCTCCAGCTTTTTCACTACCAGATGGACAGTAGATTCCCATTTAACAGCAAGCTTGTGCTTTCCCCGAATACGTACGTTCCTGACAAGTACTCTGTCTCCAATGTCCAGAGCAGAAGGAGTCACACGCTTGTCAAACCTTGTTTTGTTCTTTTCAGCTACCTTTGCAGCACTCCTTGTAGCTATTTTGTAGCTCTCCTCGGGGTGGGATTTTGTGGTGTTTTACGTACTGGGAGTGTGACTTCTGCTGTCCTTCTTTGACGGGTAAGCCGAATGCCAGGTCAACTGGCAGGCGTGGCTGGCGTCCGAACATTAGCTCATAAGGTGTGAACCCAGTCACTTCACTTCTGGTACAATTGTACGCGTGGACCAAAGGCTTCACAAAGTCCTTCCAGTGTGACTTATCCTGGTTTTCCAGAGTGCCAAGCATGCCTAACAGAGTGCGATTAAAACGTTCTACCGGGTTGCCCCTTGGGTGGTACGGCGTTGTACACACATCTTCTGTATGCCTGCCACTTCACACAGTTGTTTGACGACCTTGGTCTCTGTGCAATTTCTCTGGAATACCATAGTGGACGATGAAATTGCCCCATAAGCACTTTGCAACCGTTTGGGCCTTTTGGTTTGATGTTGGGATGGCCACTGCATATTTTGTGAAGTGATCTGTGATCACGAGAAGTTCCTGTGTGTTACTTCTGTCCGGTTCTATGGAGGTAGGTCTGGAAGCACAGCTCTCACCTTGGCTCTCACCGTGGGTGGTGGGGTTTCGCCACGCTCAATCTGGGAGATGACATGTTTAATGCACTGGTCAGCTTTCTGTTTGTCTCCGAGATCTGCCTCTGATAAGTGTGGGACGATAGGAAGCCCTCCAAGCTCATCTTCCCGTTCAAAGCTGTCAGGTACAGCATCTCCAGAGATGGCAAGGCTCTCAACAAGGGAGATGCTTCCATCTTTACTCATTCCATCATTGGCACAATAAATACGTTTTCTCTCACAGATGGCACGAACAACCCCCTGATCCACAGCCTCAATGTTATCTGGATCTGGTAGATGGTGTTGTGTGAACCGGCGGATCCTGTCCCACTCTTTTTGGAATGAGGGGTCGTCACGCAGGTCACCGTGGAGACGTCGTGATAGTGCGTCAGCATCTCCATTTTGCTTCCCAGGGGGGTACTGGAGCTTAAAGGAGAAGGTAGAAAGAGCAGCTAACCACCTGTAGCTGGTTGCATCGAGTTTGGCTGAGGTAAGTATGTAGGTTAGGGGATTGCTGTCAGTGACTACTGTGAACTGATTGCCATAGAGGTAGTCACTGAACTTCTTCGTTACAGACCATTTCAGCGCTAAAAACTCAAGCTTGTGAGCTGGATAACGGGACTCACTACGTGATTACCCCCTGCTTGCGTAGGTGATGACACGCAGCTGTCCCTCCTGCTCCTGATACAAGGCCGCTCCGAGACCGGTGGAACTTGCATCCGTGTGATGGATGTAAGGGAGTGCAGGATTTGCAAAGGCCAGAACTGGGGACGTTGTCAACTTGCCAATGATCATCTCAAATGCCTGTTGGCAGGCTGGAGTTCAACGGTTCAGAAATGGTTCTTTGGGGTGGTAATATTGGCCACTCCTTTGCTTGGACTTTAGGTGCTTCCCCAGAGGTGGGTAACCAGATGTTAAGTTGTTCAGGGGTTTCATTATACTTGAATAGCCTTTAATGAACTTCCTATAATACCCACAGAATCCGAGGAAAGCTTTCAACTCTTTTAGATGCTGAGGAACTGGCCAGGTCTTTAGCGCTGCAATCTTTTCTGGGTCGGTCTCAACTCCCTGCTCTGAGACCACATACCCCAAATACCGGACTGAAGACTGGAAGAACCTACATTTTTCCGGGGACAGCTTGAGCCCATACTCCTTCAGGTGTTTGAGAACCTGAAGGAGCCCATACTCCTTCAGGTTCTCAAACACCTGAAGGAGTATGGGCTCCTTCAGGTTCTCAAACACCTGAAGGAGCCCATACTCCTTCAGGTGTTTGAGAACCTGGTTGAGTCTGGCTTCATGGTCTTCTAAAGTTTTTGAGAAGACTATCAAGTCATCCAGGAAAATGACAACTTCTTTCAAGTTCATGTCTCCCATGCACTTTTCCATCAGTCTCTGGAAGGTACTTAGGGCGATTGTCACTCCCTGAGGCATGCAATTAAACTCCCAGAAACCAAGTGGGCACACGAAGGCGGGCTTCGGCTTGTCAGCCTCGTCAACTTCGATCTGTCATCCATCCTCGGAAGTGCATAAGCGTCTTTCACCGTCTGCAGGTTCAGTTTCCTGTAGTCAATACAGAGGCGTACCTGGCCATTCTTCTTCCTGACCACAACGATTGGAGAAGAGAATGGAGACTCACTATCACGAATCACCCGAGCATCGAGAAGCTCTTGGAGATGTTGACGAACCGCTTCTACGTCATGTGGGTGTATCGGCCGCGCTCTGAGTTTGAATGGTGTTTCATCGGACAGTTTGACGAGATGCTTGACTTTGTCTGTCCTTCCAAATTCAGTGTCGCTCTGAGCGAAGACCTCAGGCATGCAGTTCAATTTCCGAGTAATTGTGTCTTTCCATTCTGGAGGGACTGGGGACTCAACAAAGTCAAAAGCTAGATCAGCTGCCTTGGAGCGTTCTGATTCAGATGGATTTGTCACGTTCTGTTTGTGAGACAGAATGGTCTGGATTGCACTGAGCTCAGCAATCACACTCTTAGCTGGGATAATAATGTCGTGTTCTGACTCGTTTGAAACCACAACTGGAAGTCGGCCCAGTAGATCAATGAGGCAGGGCTTTACTAGCAGCCCTCCAGGCAGAGAAGAAGATGAAGGGTACCCTATGATAGCAGACCTCTTAGTATGGAACCCTTTAACTGATGCCACTCCCTCCAGAACAACTGTTCCTCCAGCTGGAATGAGCTTTCTATCTCTGCCTTGCATCCTCACCAGTCCGATGTCACTGTCATGACTTTGTTCCTGTCGCAGTTGACGTACTTTCAGCACCGTCCTGTAGCCGTTTGGGACAGGGTGGTAGCTTGCTTGACTTTTCTCTCTGCACACACCATAAGCTACATCGATTGTGTTTGTTCCAACCAGTATCTGGTACCCTGAAGTGCCGCTGTCTGGGACAACCAAGGCCAATGTTGGGACTTCATATTCAGCTCCAAGGAACTGTTTTGGGAAGGTGATTGTGACTTCAACATATCCAAGGTAGGGCACAGATTGACCATTGGCCCCTTCAACTTCCAGAAGGTTATAGAGTGGTTTAATCTGTTGCTCATGTAGGTATTCGTCATGGAAGGACTTGGTGACTGTGGTTACTTGCGAACCTGTGTCAAGAAGACAGCTGAACTGTTTGCCCTGGATGGTAACTTGGCCTGTACTTTTCATGCCTATAAGTTCTTGTGGAACTCTGAAGGGAAGTTTTCTAACCGTTGATTGTTTCAAGGCAGCTCTGAACTTGGGCTTGGCATCACTTTTATTGTCAGCAGGGCGTTGGTGAGCTGCTCCAGCCTCAGTTTGCCCTGCAACCATCTAAAAATCCCTTTTTTCTAGGGAGTGTTCTTTAGCCTCCCAGAGGCGTCGCTTTTCTCTCAATTGATCTCTTTTTTTCATTGACGAGGGTGGGGTTTGGATTGTTTCTGCAGGCTGAGGAGATGTGTCCGTCTTCACCGCAGTTGAAACAATACCAAGGTCTCGGCTGGGTGCTTGTCTTTGAGTCGATAGGATTCCAGCTGGGTGCTCTAGGGTCAAGTTTCGATGCTGGCCCACCTGACGGATGCTCAGTGTTCCCCTTGGTCTTTGGGACCTTCTTGGCTTTCTTAGACATCAGCGTGGTGAGTTGGCTTTGCAGAGACGCCACCTGCTGTTTAAGCTCTGTCAATGGGTCGGATTCAAACTGGAATGCTGCTTGTTGACTGCAGACAGATGCACTTGCCATAGCCCGCTGCCGGTGTGAGCCAAGGTGCTTCTTCATACGTGTGGCTTTAGCTGCCTGCCTATCCTCCTCAGTGCGGGTTAACAACAGAAGCTCTGAAAATGTTGGTGGGTGACTTTTCTTTTCTTCGAGGTTGAGATCAGAGAGCAAGGGGTTGTCCCAACACCCTTGACAAAACTGTTTGAGAATGTGCCTATCTGCTTCTCCAGCAGCAGCTCCTCCTCTCTTAACAGCAATGTTCAGGGCAGCTTGAAGGTGGCAGAGGTAGGTAGAGGCCTTTTCACCAGGATCCTGAAGAGTATTCATGAACTGTGCGAACAGCTCCTCGCCGTCTTCAACGGTTCCAAAGGCTGCATCCAGCAGTTGAATGTAGGTTTCAGGAGTGAATTCAGGGCTTAGTCTCTTGACAATATCTGCTGCAGGGGAGAGCAAACTTTCAAAGATTTTCCGTGATTTCTGAAGATTAGACAGGGTGGGGTCTTTCCTGAGAAGCTCAACATGTGAACGCCATGTGTCGTAGTCTGTCTTACTATTGGGTCTGGGGATCTTGCCTGAGAATGATCGAAGCTTGATGGGAAAGTGAGAATGTGTGTTTAACTCATCTCTCCTTACAATTTGTTCCACAATGACCTTTTGAATTTCAGGTGGATTCAGGTCGTTCTTCACAACCGACAGACTTCGCTTCACATTAGTTGTTGGGCATGGCTCAGCACCACTACAAATGATCCTTTCCTGAGAAGAATCTGAGAGAACCTGGGTTTGTGGGGGTTCAAATGTGTCAAGAGAAGTATTGAGCTGTCTGGCTCCAACCTCAGTATCACCGCTGCCATCAGTCTCGATTGCCTCACTGATCTCTGACATCATGTCTTTCAGGACCTCTTCGAAACCTCGTCCACTCAGTTTCGCTAACTTCTTTATTTCATCAAGATAGACTTTGGTAACACTGCAGCCAACTTTAGTCGTGTACACACTTGCTAAAGCCTGAATGTAGTATTTTACATCTGGATTGTCCTGAAGTACATGTGTGTAAGGCAGAAGAGGGGCTAAGACTTCAATAGCAACATCATTTTGATACTCAACAATCAGTTTTTTATAAAACTCTGAGTTGATGTCAGTAACTGGAACAAGTCTCATGGAGCCATACTTCTTAAGGAAGTCCATGATCTCCTCGTCTTCTGGTGATTCAAGCAAACCACTCACTATTACTGCATTGGGGACTTTGATACCTGAGCTCATTATGAACTCCATCTTTAGTAAAAAGTGATTTATAAATAGATAACAAGGGACATAGACACTTGAAAATAGTTTTACACACTTGTAATGTAGTTCACTGCTAACAGATAATTAGGCTCCAGGCTAGCTCGCCACTTGTAACCCTCTAACGGTTTTTTTTACATATATCAGACGAATAATTTGATTAGGTATGTATCGAATTGGGCTATTATCAGAAATCTAGATACGACTATGGAGCCTAGAATAATAAAATGTCAGCAGAAACAGACACTACAACGGGCTGCAGTGGCTCAGTGAGTTGAGTCGGTTGTCTATCAATCGGAAGGTTGGTGGTTTGATCCTCCTGGGAAATTGTCGAGGTGTCCATGAGCAACCCCAGCTGCTCCTGGCGAGCCTGGAGTCGCCTTGCATGGTAGACACGGTTGTCAGTGTATGAATGGGTGAATGTGACGCAGGATCTGTAAATAATATATAAAAAAGCGCAGCATTTACCATTTACAACCAGGTAAAGTTCAAGAAAACAATTACAATCCCTATCTAAACCGTCTTCTTCAGTGCACTGAACCCAAAATAAACTATTTCAAATGAGTGTAGTGGTAGTGAAAAAAGCTGAAACCTCCCCGTCTATACAGTAAAACCAGAGACCGGAGAAGGCCCTGGCGCACACTGCATAGAGACCTCTTGTTCCCATGTGGGTTTCTTCAGGTAACACCAGAAGAACAACCCAAACCACTCGCGCGCCGCAAGACACGCCAGAACAATGTGTGTGTGCTTCAATGTATTCAGTTGACTACCGGGTAGATTTATGTGTGTTCTTAGCTGTATGATAGGATGGATGAAGTTCAGGATGTTGTTTCCCAAGATGCCACGGCTGGCCACACCAGGCTCTTGGTCCATTCGCTCACTTGGGTTAGCTCACCACTGACGCCAGGGTCAGATTGTGATGTTCTGTCCTCAAAAAAAACAATCGGAGGTATCTTTTAGGAGCTCGCGACGTTGTGCGCTTTTTCTCCTTTCACAGCTTTCCACTAAAATATATATATATATGGGACTAGATATTTATTTAAGGTGTTATCCCTCAGAGGATATTTCAACTCTAGTCCACGAGGCGTTCGGCAATGTGCTTTTCACCGGAAGAAAGTTATATTACTTCTAGTATGGTAGAGAAAATTAGTGAAATACACGAGTCGAACGGATTACCTTTTCAGATGGTTTATTAAAAGAATTTAACACAACAGTAAACTCTTTGCCCTGTCCTAAGTCCTCCTCGCGCGAGTTGAATCAGAAAGAGACCGTTTGAGCGGAATGCCTCTTCTTTTAAAACCTCTAGGAAGCTCCTCCTAGCTTGTTTCAGAAGCGCCTCCCAACTCAGGTAAAATACTTCCTGTTTACAAGCACGAACTACTCATTACCGCCCCTAATGGTCGGATGACTAAAATACAGTTACTACTAACACACAGACTAAACACCTCATAATAATAATGTAAAGTTAAACAGAAAAGATAAAATGTAACCAAAATGTAAACAATCAATGCTATAGAATACTAATGAGGTAAACATAATAATAATATAAAAGTGATTAAGAAATATAAAATGTAAACAACCTGAAATTCTAGAAACTCCCGGTAGTTTGCGCACCACCACCCCCTGGTGGTTTGGATTTGCACTTCCGTAACCTTGTGTGGGTTACATTCTCCCTCCAAACTTATGCACGTCCCTGTGCATGGCAATGTTCAGACGGTTATCACCGGAGTGAACAAAACAGGGAATTCTTCTACATACAACTCTCGCTTATGACGTCATCCCACACAGTAGTCAGCCCTTGAAGGAATGACTTCAACACTGTGACTAAGGGATTTCCCAATTCAGTGTAGTCCAGCCGCCTAGGTGGCTGACGTTCCCTCTCGGATCTCCGTATCAGGTCATCAGTATCTGCTTGTTTCTCCAACTCCTCAATCTCCTCTTCACCTTCCTCTTCAGGGACAGGTGTCTCATCACATTCTGGTATGTCGGAGAGGATTGTAAGTTGTTCAGGATAGTCCTCCTCCGAACCTTCCGCGAGTTACCATTGTCAAGTAAGTTCATCTCTCTTTCCACAGGTTCATTTCCAGGTAAGTTCAGGTCCAGCGTTACTCGGTTGACTGGAGTGATGCCAGGTAAGATATTCGCATTAGCTGGGACATCATCAGTCACCTTGTTGGGTTTTGTCGTCAGATCCTCTTCAGAATGTCTTGGACCATGGTGTATTGGAACATCTCGCAAGACAATATATCTGGTTACCTCTGGAACTGGCTCCTCTTGGGACCAGATAATAGGAATGATATCATCCTCATCTGAGGACTGATCAACTTCGCTTGGGTCACTGCGAATGTTCTGGCGTGTCTTGCGGCGCGCGAGTGGTTTGGGTTGTTCTTCTGGTGTTACCTGGAGAAACCCACATGGGCGCAAGAGGTCTCTATGCAGCGTGCGCCAGGGGCCTTCTCCGGTCTCTGGTTTTACTGTATAGACGGGGAGGTCTCCAGCTTTTTTCACTACCAGATGGACAGTAGATTCCCATTTAACAGCAAGCTTGTGCTTTCCCCGAATACGTACGTTCCTGACAAGTACTCTGTCTCCAATGTCCAGAGCAGAAGGAGTCACACGCTTGTCAAACCTTGTTTTGTTCTTTTCAGCTACCTTTGCAGCACTCCTTGTAGCTATTTTGTAGCTCTCCTCGGGGTGGGATTTTGTGGTGTTTTACGTACTGGGAGTGTGACTTCTGCTGTCCTTCTTTGACGGGTAAGCCGAATGCCAGGTCAACTGGCAGGCGTGGCTGGCGTCCGAACATTAGCTCATAAGGTGTGAACCCAGTCACTTCACTTCTGGTACAATTGTACGCGTGGACCAAAGGCTTCACAAAGTCCTTCCAGTGTGACTTATCCTGGTTTTCCAGAGTGCCAAGCATGCCTAACAGAGTGCGATTAAAACGTTCTACCGGGTTGCCCCTTGGGTGGTACGGCGTTGTACACACATCTTCTGTATGCCTGCCACTTCACACAGTTGTTTGACGACCTTGGTCTCTGTGCAATTTCTCTGGAATACCATAGTGGACGATGAAATTGCCCCATAAGCACTTTGCAACCGTTTGGGCCTTTTGGTTTGATGTTGGGATGGCCACTGCATATTTTGTGAAGTGATCTGTGATCACGAGAAGTTCCTGTGTGTTACTTCTGTCCGGTTCTATGGAGGTAGGTCTGGAAGCACAGCTCTCACCTTGGCTCTCACCGTGGGTGGTGGGGTTTCGCCACGCTCAATCTGGGAGATGACATGTTTAATGCACTGGTCAGCTTTCTGTTTGTCTCCGAGATCTGCCTCTGATAAGTGTGGGACGATAGGAAGCCCTCCAAGCTCATCTTCCCGTTCAAAGCTGTCAGGTACAGCATCTCCAGAGATGGCAAGGCTCTCAACAAGGGAGATGCTTCCATCTTTACTCATTCCATCATTGGCACAATAAATACGTTTTCTCTCACAGATGGCACGAACAACCCCCTGATCCACAGCCTCAATGTTATCTGGATCTGGTAGATGGTGTTGTGTGAACCGGCGGATCCTGTCCCACTCTTTTTGGAATGAGGGGTCGTCACGCAGGTCACCGTGGAGACGTCGTGATAGTGCGTCAGCATCTCCATTTTGCTTCCCAGGGGGGTACTGGAGCTTAAAGGAGAAGGTAGAAAGAGCAGCTAACCACCTGTAGCTGGTTGCATCGAGTTTGGCTGAGGTAAGTATGTAGGTTAGGGATTGCTGTCAGTGACTACTGTGAACTGATTGCCATAGAGGTAGTCACTGAACTTCTTCGTTACAGACCATTTCAGCGCTAAAAACTCAAGCTTGTGAGCTGGATAACGGGACTCACTACGTGATTACCCCCTGCTTGCGTAGGTGATGACACGCAGCTGTCCCTCCTGCTCCTGATACAAGGCCGCTCCGAGACCGGTGGAACTTGCATCCGTGTGATGGATGTAAGGGAGTGCAGGATTTGCAAAGGCCAGAACTGGGGACGTTGTCAACTTGCCAATGATCATCTCAAATGCCTGTTGGCAGGCTGGAGTTCAACGGTTCAGAAATGGTTCTTTGGGGTGGTAATATTGGCCACTCCTTTGCTTGGACTTTAGGTGCTTCCCCAGAGGTGGGTAACCAGATGTTAAGTTGTTCAGGGTTTCATTATACTTGAATAGCCTTTAATGAACTTCCTATAATACCCACAGAATCCGAGGAAAGCTTTCAACTCTTTTAGATGCTGAGGAACTGGCCAGGTCTTTAGCGCTGCAATCTTTTCTGGGTCGGTCTCAACTCCCTGCTCTGAGACCACATACCCCAAATACCGGACTGAAGACTGGAAGAACCTACATTTTTCCGGGGACAGCTTGAGCCCATACTCCTTCAGGTGTTTGAGAACCTGAAGGAGCCCATACTCCTTCAGGTTCTCAAACACCTGAAGGAGTATGGGCTCCTTCAGGTTCTCAAACACCTGAAGGAGCCCATACTCCTTCAGGTGTTTGAGAACCTGGTTGAGTCTGGCTTCATGGTCTTCTAAAGTTTTTGAGAAGACTATCAAGTCATCCAGGAAAATGACAACTTCTTTCAAGTTCATGTCTCCCATGCACTTTTCCATCAGTCTCTGGAAGGTACTTAGGGCGATTGTCACTCCCTGAGGCATGCAATTAAACTCCCAGAAACCAAGTGGGCACACGAAGGCGGGCTTCGGCTTGTCAGCCTCGTCAACTTCGATCTGTCATCCATCCTCGGAAGTGCATAAGCGTCTTTCACCGTCTGCAGGTTCAGTTTCCTGTAGTCAATACAGAGGCGTACCTGGCCATTCTTCTTCCTGACCACAACGATTGGAGAAGAGAATGGAGACTCACTATCACGAATCACCCGAGCATCGAGAAGCTCTTGGAGATGTTGACGAACCGCTTCTACGTCATGTGGGTGTATCGGCCGCGCTCTGAGTTTGAATGGTGTTTCATCGGACAGTTTGACGAGATGCTTGACTTTGTCTGTCCTTCCAAATTCAGTGTCGCTCTGAGCGAAGACCTCAGGCATGCAGTTCAATTTCCGAGTAATTGTGTCTTTCCATTCTGGAGGGACTGGGGACTCAACAAAGTCAAAAGCTAGATCAGCTGCCTTGGAGCGTTCTGATTCAGATGGATTTGTCACGTTCTGTTTGTGAGACAGAATGGTCTGGATTGCACTGAGCTCAGCAATCACACTCTTAGCTGGGATAATAATGTCGTGTTCTGACTCGTTTGAAACCACAACTGGAAGTCGGCCCAGTAGATCAATGAGGCAGGGCTTTACTAGCAGCCCTCCAGGCAGAGAAGAAGATGAAGGGTACCCTATGATAGCAGACCTCTTAGTATGGAACCCTTTAACTGATGCCACTCCCTCCAGAACAACTGTTCCTCCAGCTGGAATGAGCTTTCTATCTCTGCCTTGCATCCTCACCAGTCCGATGTCACTGTCATGACTTTGTTCCTGTCGCAGTTGACGTACTTTCAGCACCGTCCTGTAGCCGTTTGGGACAGGGTGGTAGCTTGCTTGACTTTTCTCTCTGCACACACCATAAGCTACATCGATTGTGTTTGTTCCAACCAGTATCTGGTACCCTGAAGTGCCGCTGTCTGGGACAACCAAGGCCAATGTTGGGACTTCATATTCAGCTCCAAGGAACTGTTTTGGGAAGGTGATTGTGACTTCAACATATCCAAGGTAGGGCACAGATTGACCATTGGCCCCTTCAACTTCCAGAAGGTTATAGAGTGGTTTAATCTGTTGCTCATGTAGGTATTCGTCATGGAAGGACTTGGTGACTGTGGTTACTTGCGAACCTGTGTCAAGAAGACAGCTGAACTGTTTGCCCTGGATGGTAACTTGGCCTGTACTTTTCATGCCTATAAGTTCTTGTGGAACTCTGAAGGGAAGTTTTCTAACCGTTGATTGTTTCAAGGCAGCTCTGAACTTGGGCTTGGCATCACTTTTATTGTCAGCAGGGCGTTGGTGAGCTGCTCCAGCCTCAGTTTGCCCTGCAACCATCTAAAAATCCCTTTTTTCTAGGGAGTGTTCTTTAGCCTCCCAGAGGCGTCGCTTTTCTCTCAATTGATCTCTTTTTTCATTGACGAGGGTGGGGTTTGGATTGTTTCTGCAGGCTGAGGAGATGTGTCCGTCTTCACCGCAGTTGAAACAATACCAAGGTCTCGGCTGGGTGCTTGTCTTTGAGTCGATAGGATTCCAGCTGGGTGCTCTAGGGTCAAGTTTCGATGCTGGCCCACCTGACGGATGCTCAGTGTTCCCCTTGGTCTTTGGGACCTTCTTGGCTTTCTTAGACATCAGCGTGGTGAGTTGGCTTTGCAGAGACGCCACCTGCTGTTTAAGCTCTGTCAATGGGTCGGATTCAAACTGGAATGCTGCTTGTTGACTGCAGACAGATGCACTTGCCATAGCCCGCTGCCGGTGTGAGCCAAGGTGCTTCTTCATACGTGTGGCTTTAGCTGCCTGCCTATCCTCCTCAGTGCGGGTTAACAACAGAAGCTCTGAAAATGTTGGTGGGTGACTTTTCTTTTCTTCGAGGTTGAGATCAGAGAGCAAGGGGTTGTCCCAACACCCTTGACAAAACTGTTTGAGAATGTGCCTATCTGCTTCTCCAGCAGCAGCTCCTCCTCTCTTAACAGCAATGTTCAGGGCAGCTTGAAGGTGGCAGAGGTAGGTAGAGGCCTTTTCACCAGGATCCTGAAGAGTATTCATGAACTGTGCGAACAGCTCCTCGCCGTCTTCAACGGTTCCAAAGGCTGCATCCAGCAGTTGAATGTAGGTTTCAGGAGTGAATTCAGGGCTTAGTCTCTTGACAATATCTGCTGCAGGGGAGAGCAAACTTTCAAAGATTTTCCGTGATTTCTGAAGATTAGACAGGGTGGGGTCTTTCCTGAGAAGCTCAACATGTGAACGCCATGTGTCGTAGTCTGTCTTACTATTGGGTCTGGGGATCTTGCCTGAGAATGATCGAAGCTTGATGGGAAAGTGAGAATGTGTGTTTAACTCATCTCTCCTTACAATTTGTTCCACAATGACCTTTTGAATTTCAGGTGGATTCAGGTCGTTCTTCACAACCGACAGACTTCGCTTCACATTAGTTGTTGGGCATGGCTCAGCACCACTACAAATGATCCTTTCCTGAGAAGAATCTGAGAGAACCTGGGTTTGTGGGGGTTCAAATGTGTCAAGAGAAGTATTGAGCTGTCTGGCTCCAACCTCAGTATCACCGCTGCCATCAGTCTCGATTGCCTCACTGATCTCTGACATCATGTCTTTCAGGACCTCTTCGAAACCTCGTCCACTCAGTTTCGCTAACTTCTTTATTTCATCAAGATAGACTTTGGTAACACTGCAGCCAACTTTAGTCGTGTACACACTTGCTAAAGCCTGAATGTAGTATTTTACATCTGGATTGTCCTGAAGTACATGTGTGTAAGGCAGAAGAGGGGCTAAGACTTCAATAGCAACATCATTTTGATACTCAACAATCAGTTTTTTATAAAACTCTGAGTTGATGTCAGTAACTGGAACAAGTCTCATGGAGCCATACTTCTTAAGGAAGTCCATGATCTCCTCGTCTTCTGGTGATTCAAGCAAACCACTCACTATTACTGCATTGGGGACTTTGATACCTGAGCTCATTATGAACTCCATCTTTAGTAAAAAGTGATTTATAAATAGATAACAAGGGACATAGACACTTGAAAATAGTTTTACACACTTGTAATGTAGTTCACTGCTAACAGATAATTAGGCTCCAGGCTAGCTCGCCACTTGTAACCCTCTAACGGTTTTTTACATATATCAGACGAATAATTTGATTGGGTGTGTATCGAATTGGGCTATTATCAGAAATCTAGATACGACTATGGAGTCTAGAATAATAAAATGTCAGCAGAAACAGACACTACAACCAGGTAAAGTTCAAGAAATGTATTACACAAAACAATTACAATCATTTACAATCCCTACCTATCTAAACCATCTTCTTGAGTGCACATTCGCACTGAACCCAAAATAAACTTAAATAAATTTCAAATAAAAGAAGAGTCCATGAAAGGTTTGGTGGTTGTGTGTGTGTGCTTCAATGTATGTATATTCAGTTGACTACCCGGGTAGATTTATGTGTGTTCTTAGCTGTATGATAGGATGGATGAAGTCAGAGGTGTGGACTCGAGTCATGTGACTTGGACTCGAGTCAGACTCGAGTCATGAATTTGATGACTTCAGACTCGACTCGACAAAATGTACAAAGACTGGCAACTCGACTTGGACTTGAACATCAATGACTCGTGACTTCACTTGGACTTGCGCCTTTTGACTCAAGAAGACTTGCTACTTCCCATGAAAACTGGGGAATAAAATGTTCACACGGCCGCGCCGCTCTCAATTTATCTGCATCTGTGAAAAAAAATGCATGCAGAGAGCACGCGCGCTGCCTGCACGACATCCAATCACTGTAGTCCCACGTTGACCGCAATTCAAACGTGACTGAACGAGCTTCCATAAGTGAGGAGAAAGCAGACAGTTGATATGAGAGGAAAGACTAATTCAGTGGTAGGGAAGTGGTTCAGCTTTCTGAGATCTGATAAACTGCAGGTTTCAGCGTGATGCTAAATGTGCCGGAGAATGAGAGGCTCAAAAGCGCATAAAGCCAACATAGGAGCTTGGATCTTCCGCGTTGACTGGCCCATGACGTCATGATGGACATGCGTTTGAGCACTCTCATTCTCCGAGCATGTTGCGACATGCGCGTTCATGAGCTTCTCTGTCGTGTCTCTTAAATCCACGGTCACGTAGCGAACTCATGAACTCACCTCTTCATTGTCTAACATGTTCACTAACTTTAAACGATATGTTTATAAGAACAAGTTTTGTTGCAGGAAGTTTTGTGTAAAGAATAATATAATCAGCCTATGTTATTGTTTAAAGTTAAATATATTAATAAGGTCAGAGTCAAATTGCTTATTTGACTTTTCTTGTTTGTATAAAGGTTAAAATCAAATAAAAGGTGAACTTAATTTATTTGTACCGTTTTATTTCTAAAATATTATTTAGTTTTATAGGAGGAGGCTCAAAAGACTTGGCAAATGTATTTTTCAGAAGAATGTATACAGACATCCATTGTGGGTGTTCATGGCATTTTTTCTGAGGCTTTTATATTGTTCATATCAATATCGGAATTATGTCACATCGACCGAAATTAAGAAATATATCGTGATATAATTTTTTTCCATCCAGCCCTAAGGTCAATACAATACAGGGCTGAAGTTGCTGTGCATTGTTCTAGTGCAATATGCTGTTGAAATACAAGCATTTTTTGTGAAATTAAATTTTCTGTTTTTTACTGTATTAATGTCATTCTATAAAAAGAGGTTTAAATAAATACAAATCTTACAGACATACATGATTTGTATAAATTCTGTGGTAAGATGACTTGAAATGACTCGAAACTAAAATGGTAGGACTTTGGACTCGACTTGAGACTTGTTGGCTTTGACTTGTGACTCGACTCGGGACTTGCCTCATCTTTGACTCGACTTGACTCGGGACTCGAGGACAAAGACTTGAGACTTACTTGTGACTTGCATAACAATGACTTTGTCCCACCTCTGGATGAAGTTTAGGATGTTGTTTCCCAAGACGCCACGGCTGGCCACACCAGGCTCTTGGTCCATTCGCTCACGTGGGTTAGCTCGCCACTGACCGCCAGTCTCAGATTCTGATGTTCTGTCCTTCTCAAAAAACCAATCAGAGGTATATTTTAGGAGCTCGCGACGTTGTGCGCTTTTTCTCCTTTCACAGCTTTCCACTAAAAATATATATATATATATATATATATATATGGGACTAGATATTTATTTAAGGTGTTATCCCTCAGAGGATATTTCTACTCTAGTCCACGAGGCGTTCGGCAATGTGCTTTTCACCGGAAGAAAGTTATATTACTTCTAGAAACTCCCGGTAGTGTGCGCACCACCACCCCCTGGTGGATTGGAGGATTTGCACTTCCGTAAACTTGTGTGGGTTACACATTTTTTATGTGCAAGCAGTGCAGGTCAAATATAGTCAGAGAAGGACGACTGGGAGGGTTGAAGGGTTTGGCAGATTGGAGGCCGAAACTGTCTGTTAGCATCAGCTGCTCTGCCTGCAACACAATCAAGGGGCCCCAGGATGGATCCAATACATATTTCCAAGGCTGATTGCTCCCACAGCGTGGCCAGCAGGCACGGGTCCTCAACAGAAGTGGAGACAAATGAACACAGGGAAACCTGTGTTCTGTCGGTTAGTGATTAAATAAAAACATGTTATGCACTGGCTCCTGCGCCTGGCTCCGAATTCCTGTTCTCTGTCAGTGCCTATTTCAAGAACATATAACTTGTTGATTGGTTTCAACTTTATTACCACCAAGTATAATATATGGACAATATTTCAAAAGTTTTAAATTACCCAGAAATGTTTTTGATAGAAATTGATACTTTCATTCACCAAGGTGATATTGGGTTGATATTGGCTCGCCCCAAACCAACCATCCCAATCGACACCTTTTGGTACCCGGGTATTTTAGTGGGGTGCACTTTCTGTTTCCTGGTTGTTTTCATATGCACAGCTGGGGTGAATTAGTTGTTAACAGTTATTCATGAGTTATTAAGTGTATTGGGTAGTACCACTAGTTGCTGGATATTATTTTACATTACATACGTATTTATGTGAGTGTTGGTTGTTTATTCAGATAGGGCAAGGGAGCACCCTTAAGGCACTCCAAAATATTTTTTTGAGGAGCTAAAGGTGTATTCCGCAGGGACCATAAGAGACTTCCTACATGCTGGACCCAGTCAGCATCCGCTCCAAAACACAATGCCTGTTTAGAACAATAAATGGAAACATTTATGCACAGAATGCAAGGGAAGTGAGAGTGCCAGTGGGCGGGAGAAGCAGGAAACGAGAATGAGGACCAGGACAGATTCGAGGAGAGAGAGTTGAAAGAGGAGGAATCGTGTGGTAAACCACAGGTTTTCAATGACTTTATTGAGAATGAAACAATTGACTGAGAAAGAAACAATTGCAAAGGGTGCCATTTCAGAGAAACTATGACAAAGTCAGAGATCTGTGATGCGACTATGTGGATGAATGCTTGGGCAGTGCTCGAAGTGGGGCGGAACTCACCGGTACTGTCCGGCACTTCTACATTTTACTCTTAAGCGTACCGGCACTTCTTCTTGCGTACCGCTACATCTCACATGCAGCCGGTCCTCTACCACTGACACAAAAAGCGAGATTTGTAATGACCTAACGTAACGTTACATAAACTACACTACCCAGAGGGCAATACGTGACTTACTAAAGATCTTGACGAATCACGTAAAGGCAATCAGTCGGTTCACCCTATCAGGAGCAGTCTGATGACTACGGCTTCCGCCTGAGCGTAAACATATTTTTCACTGGTGAAATCCAAAATCTAGAAACTTAGAAAAAGTGTGTCGAATTTGAAATTGTAAGTCATGTTAGCCTGGCTTCAGAAAGGCAATACCAGAATGCGTGTGCCAAATGTGTGCCAAAGCCAGATTTGTTTAAATGAATTTGTTGATAATAAATAACAATAAATTGTTGTTTAACCCGATAAAAAATTTCTTTTTTTCCACTGTAGAAATCTCTTCAATGTAATGATATGCAAATGAGAGAGAGTACCGGCACCTTTTTTCCCCACTTCAAGCACTGTGTATTGGGAAATAACTTTCAGTGCATCAAACTTGCAGGTACAGAGCAAGCATATTGGATTGTACAATATTTACTAATCTGCGTATTATTTGGTTTCTGACAGACAATATTGAAAATGGATGCTCATTGCTATGGATTTATCCTCACCAAAACCAGGCACAGTGGGAGAAATTTAATAGGACAGTAGGCCATTTTCAATGTCCCTGTACAGCGTAGGGGGAAATGTGTGCTGCCATCATGCACAATGGTGTCCACCACCATGCCAGACTTTGGCCTCACAACACTCTAAATGACAATGTACACACTGCTAGCCTATTAATTATATTTGCCATTTGCAGAATGCTTACTGTTTGTACTATCCATTTACAGCACAGATGTTTTCCGCTTGTATTGTCCTCAGCACATTTGCAATCTGCTACATTGTCGAACTGAATACCGGCAAATATACATATACTTAATATACCCTTATCAATTGCATATCCTTACACTGGACTCCATCTCATTTGACTCCCACATCAGCTCATTGACACACTGCCCTGCATATCATTCTTGCACTGCTCTTTTGCACTTCTGGTTAGATGCAAACTGCATTTCGTCGTACGGTACTTGTACTGTTTCAATAAGAATAAAGTTGATCATAATCCGGATCCAGAGCAGCCCAAATGTGTGGTAATATGGGACAATGTGTTTTCAGCTGTTCAACCAGGCGGTACCACCCACCCACGATTGTGTACCATTTTAAAAATTTCAAAATTGCAGCGATGTTTAGTATAAGCAACTCGTATCTCACAGACAGATCTGTTCCAGGCCAGCCCACATCCCTCTCACAGTCATTGATTTGATATTTAGAGAGAAACGTGAACATTTATTCTGAGGAGGTGAAAAGACAACTGGCCTAGAGTTTGTTTGCCTAGAATAAAATTACACTTTGATAATGTTCCTAATCAAAGTAATAATAGTTAAGCTAACAGACGGGCACACCTTAGTTATCACTAAGAGCACATACACAAATATAAAACCTGTTCTCCCCCACCTGCTGAGGACCATTTAGACAAAAAGGAAACTTCCAACCAGGAGGGTCAAATAAAAGGTCATAGAGATTACAAGCTTTAAGTACCCGTAACCCGCCCCTCAAACAGCAAATATCAAACCTCTCTTGAATGACCAATAAACACAGTGTCTACAGTTGACATTCCTCATCGCCCATCTGGCTTTTACAACTGTCCCCTCAGTATATAATATAGTCAGTAGCAATAGACGATAACATTCTTACTAATAAAATTCTAATAACAGTACACAATGGTGTTGCAAAGATATTAGGCCTTATACATGTTATGAATGGAGATGGCTTTGAAGAACTCGTGCAAGAACTTATCAATGTAGGGGCTGCGTTTGGGAGAGTTTCTGTTCACTTTTCTCACTAATGTAACAATCTCCAAGAGATGCGTTGACAAGGCAGAAAAAACGAGTGAAGCCTTAGTAAAGCTTGAGATCTCTGCCCAAACCAGACAGAACCCGACGGGACATGATGGGTTCGGGTTCGGTTGGTCTTAGATTGTCAAATATTTCTGCACTTCGGCTTCGGGCCGGGTTTGAACAGAAATGTGTCGGGCTCGGCCTGTGTCAGGTTCAACTTCTCAGCCTGATTAAAGCGTTATCCTTATTGGCTTCTCAACTCCTCAAACAGCATTTCAATTTAATCTAAATTGTGAGGAAATGTAATGTTTTCCCATCTACCCTAATTCTATCCATCTGACAACTATTAGAACAATACCAGCTAACTATTATAAATCAGTCACATCTTGACACGGCAGGGGGGCTGTGATTGTGAAATCCAACGCCCTCTCTCCCGTGATTGGCGCACGGACACATGTTTTATTGTTTATTGCCCTCACCTGTATCCCTAATCACTGTGCTTATTTATGTTCCTCTTATGCCATTGTGTCTGGTCAGTCTTTGTGTGGCGTTAGCCAATGTTGCGATTTGCTTATGCCCTGTCTTGTGTTCTTTTTGTTCTAGTTTACATTTTTGTTAATAAATGTCCTTTGTTCGCTCGGCGCTTGTGTCCTGCTGCATCTCATTTTGTTACAGTATCTAAAATATGTGTGAAAGATTATAGTGATTGTTGGATATTCTATTTAGCATGTAGGGATTTACACAATGAACATCTGTATAATTGCATTTGAGAGTAATATCATTTAGCCAATGCCAGCAGAACCTCCTGTTTTAGAGCCTTCACAAAGGCGCCGGAATCCTGATGTTTACCACAGGTTTCATAACAACCATGAACACACCACAGACTTGTTTTAATAATTCACACCAGGGTTCAATTTATCAGAATTAGAAAAGTGTTTAATCGCTAAGAATGTGTGTACAGACATGGGATTTACTTTTGCAGAAAGGTGCGTACATAAAACATGTTCTCGAGGCTAGGCAGACGCAGCCGATCACCTTTTCGGCCATGCGGATGGCACGCTGCAGGCTGCTCTTGTCCTTAGCTGTAGCAGCAGCATAACAGGTAGTGATGGATGAGGTAAGGATAGACTCAATGATGGCTGAGTAGAAGTGAACCATTATAGTTGTAGCTGTCATCAAAGAAACATACATATTTCAGTTCAATGTGGTTCAGTTCAAATATAACATATGAAGGTTTAAAAATATTATGGTTGAAATAACGTCTCATGATCAATATGTAATAATTTCATGTTTTATTTGCCTTTTGTTGTTGTTTAAAAACCTTGTAAAAAGGGGGAACTTATTTTTAGTTCCATGCGGAATTATAATTTGTTGTTGTGGGGACGCTGAAAGGGGTGCACTCACTAAGAGCAGAAGGAGAGACATGTGCTTCGTTTTCAAATCTACTGTCTAAAAGCCAAGGAGATATAAGGTTTCCACATAAGTTGTATAGGTGAAGTTTTGGAGATGTATTTCTCAGTCTAAGTTTACCCTCTCGGGACCAGGCGGCCAATGAGGTATATTTTCTTTCTTTATTAGTTATTGGTATAACACAACTTTGTTGGTAACAAGTGTCGTGGAAATTTAGACTTTAATAGCTGAATTCGGACTTAAAGTAAAGTAAGACGCACGAGAGTATGTTACAGTTTGACACTTTTAACAGGTTTAATTGCAAGTAAGAAACCATTTCTCAAATACAGGTTTAAGCTTTTGCATTGATCAGATCAATCCCTATAGCAAGCTTAAAGAATAGGGTTGAGGAAAGTCTTCATCAGACAACAGGACAATACCCTGTGCTGGATCAGACTGACCTGCTGAGAAGAACTTCTGCAGGGGTATTTAAAGGAATGAAGTTATGCACACTCATTGACACACAGTATTGATTGAGAACTGATGAGGTCCTTAGAAGTAGGCAGGACAGTTTGATTGGCACAAGGGGGATGTCAAAACCTGACCCCTGTGCCTCAAGCAGTATGAGTGGAGACCACATGTGGTCATCAGATAACCACCAGGTCATTGCCTCAGGAACTTAAGGAACTTAACAGACAAAGGCCCATACAATTCCTAACAGCCAAGCCGGCACCGCAAAGTTACTTAGTGACACCTATTTCCTCCCCATATCCTTTCTCGAAGTCATCAGATCAATACCCATGTGTCCCCTATCATAAAACTTAATTCCAGTGGAACAGAAGGTTTATCCTAAACATTCTTTCCTCTGTGCCTTTTGGCCTAAACAACATCTATAAGACTTACATGTTAATAAACTTCTTGAGTGATCATAAAATTCCATAACAATCTGCCCTTTTTAACATTATAAACCCTTAATCATGTTAAACAATTTAAGAGTGTCAACTCTAAATTTTAGTTCACTCAAGCTTAATAATTATTACTCATAACCAATCAGGAATATATGGATTCACCACTGTCATATGTCTAAAACTGTAACCTGTTAAGAAAAATACTTTTACCAAACATAATACACAATCAATTGAAATAATCCAATGTCAGTACAGTACTTAGCAACATTCAACAGTGTCATTTTCATATTCTGGATTTCTAGTCCTCCATCTAGTGTGTGAGGAACTAATCAGTAGACATATTAGGAAAAAACATCAGTAACTATGTTGGCACTCCTTGATCATCAGAAACATTCACATGACAGATCATTGAGTCA
This sequence comes from Dallia pectoralis, assembly GCA_029465975.1. Lineage (NCBI taxonomy): Eukaryota > Metazoa > Chordata > Actinopteri > Esociformes > Umbridae > Dallia > Dallia pectoralis. The sequence goes on from CM055732.1 coordinate 16,728,728, forward strand.
TTATTGCTAACACATTCAGTACTGTTTATAAGTGAAGAAACATCAGTCCAGGTCCACATACTCTCATTCTGACCCACTGTAATTTTAAGGGTCAGTCATAATGAACCATTCATCATTGGGTTGGCAGTTGCTTACATAACATGTTATCTGTTTTTGTAACAGCCCCTGAGATCGGGCTTTAACGCCTTTCTCAATACCTGTCTTATTTAAGTTTACATTTGGTTTGTTATGTCGTAGGTCAGTGAACCCCAGTACAATTACAACAATGAGACTAAAAGCAAGATGTAATGCGATGTTGCATCTCATTCCCCCAATCCTCCTGTAGGGGTTCCATGGTCGTCTCGCTGGTTCCATGGTGTGCGGGCTGTGTTGGTTTCTCTGATTACTGCTGACTGTGTTGGGGGTCAGAGGTTGCTAGCACGTGACCCGTTCAAACAGAAATTAGGGTACTTATTCCTTGCCTGTATTCTCCAGAGGTGGAGCCTTTTTCTCTTTACAGTCCATAACTTCCTTGGAAAGTGTACAATAACATTCACATAATTTGTAATTGCCTCCTTTGTGGTCTGGATGACACGTTTTTCCTTGGTTCTGGTTTGACCTTTTCTGTGGTCTGTACCTAAAGTCATTCAGTAAGCTTCTGATATATGTGTGTGTGTGTGTGTGCGTGGGGGCAGGGCTCAGATGCTCTGCTCCAGTTGTTCATGGTCCAACCTGTTGATTTTTAATGCGACACAACCTGCAAACAGTTATTGCATTCCATGTGTCAGTTAACATCTTTAACAATAGAATTACATTGTGTTTACTGCACAGATTTAATTTTGCTAGGCCAAATACATTTGTAATAGCTATTCTCCTCAACCATTCAAATGTTTAGACATGTTATCAAACTATACAGTTTAATTGCCTAAAATCCAAATTTAACAAATGTTATATTCTTGAATATATTTATTACGTCACTTCCCCTCTTGTTTTCTCCTCAAGTTCATCAACAATGGAGAAAACAACCAACTTCTTAAATGTATCCAAGATTACCACATAACCAAAATATGGTTTATGACCAGCCATCTGTTAGCTCTGGGCTAAGCCACCTCACAATCACACAGTAAACCAGCCCCCCCCTTCTAAATAAGCAACTTGGGTGTGCCCCCTCTTTTTGAGCCAGAGAAGCCCCCCAGGGAGGGTCTGTCGTGGAAATTTAGACTTTAATCGCTGAATTCGGACTTAAAGTAAGACGCACGAGAGTATGATACAGTTGACACTTTTAACAGGTTTAATTGCAAGTAAGAAACCATTTCTCAAATACAGCTTTAAGCTTTTGCATTGATCAGATCAATCCCTATAGCAAGCTTAAAGAATAGGTTTGAGGAAAGTCTTCATCAGACAACAGGACAATAACCTGTGCTGGATCAGACTGACCTGATGAGGAGAACTTCTGCAGGGGTATTTAAAGGAATGAAGTTACGCACACTCATTGACACACAGTATTGATGGAGAACAGATGTATCCTCAGATAGGCAGGACAGTTTGATTGGCACAAGGGGGATGTCAAAACCTGACCCCTGTGCCTCAAGCAGTATGAGTGGAGACCACATGTGGTCATCAGATAACCACCAGGTCATTGACTCAGGAACTTAAGGAGGAGGTCAGCAATCTTTGTTTTTCTTAACAGACAAAGGCCCATACAATTCCTACCAGCCAAGCCAAGCCGCAAAGTTACTTAGTGACATCTATTTCCTCCCCAGGACCTTTCTTGAGGTCAATAGGTCAATAGACATGTGTCCCCTATCATAAGACTTAATTCCAGTGGAACAGAAGGTTCATCCTAAACATTCTTTCCTCTGTGCCTTTTGGCCTAAACAACATCTATAGGACTTACATGTTAATAAACTTCTTGAGTGATCATAAAATTCCATAACAATCTGCCCTTTTTAACATTATAAACCCTTAATCATGTTAAACAATTTAAGAGTGTCAACTCTAAATTTTAGTTCACTCAAGCTTAATAATTACTCAGAACCAATCAGGAATATATGGATTCACCACTGTCATATGTCTGGAACTGTAACCTGTTAAGAAAAATACTTTTACCAAACATAATACACAATCAATTGAAATAATCCAATGTCAGTACAGTACTTAGCAACATTCAACAGTGTCATTTTCATATTCTGGATTTCTAGTCCTCCATCTAGTGTGTGAGGAACTAATCATTAAGAAAACATCAGTAAATATGTTGGCACTCTTTGATCATCAGAAATGAAGATTTTAATCATGGTGTGAGTGTATAAATGTTCCTTTTCCATCTTCTCAGCCCTGGTAGGCTCCTTCAACGTCTTTAATGAGTGTGGCCAAACAGTGGCCATTCTTTAATTGTCCAGAGATGCAATATGTGTGTGTTCAATGTTCTTGTTTTTCCTTTGTACAACTCAAACCGACGTTCAAGATAATTTCTGAAATCTGCAACATGTTCACCTTTTTCTCTTTACAGTCCATAACTTCCTTGAAAAGTGTACAATAACATTCACACAATTTAGTAATTGCCTTCATTGTGGTCTGGATGACACGTTTTTCCTTGGTTCTGGTTTGACCTTTTCTGTGGTCTGTACCTAAAGTCATTCAGTAAGCTTCTGATATATGTGTGTTTGTGTGTGCGTGGGGGTAGGGCTCAGATGCTCTGCTCCAGTTGTTCATGGTCCAACCTGTTGATTTTTAATGCGACACAACCTGCAAACAGTTATTGCATTCCATGTGTCAGTTAACATCTTTAACAATAGAATTACATTGTGTTCACTGCTCAGATTTAATTTTGCTAAGCCAAATACATTTGTAATAGCTATTCCCCTCAATCATTCAAATGTTTAGACATTCTATCAAATTAAACACTTCAATTGCCTGAAATCCAAATTTAACAAATGCTATATTCTTGAATATGTTTATTACGTCACTTCCCCTCTTGTTTTCTCCTTCAGTTCATCAACAATGGAGAAAACAACCAACTGTCATAGACAAACTTGTAAAATTTATCTAAGATAAAACACATGACTAAAATATGGTTTATGACCAGCCATCTGTTAGCTCTGGGCTGAGCCACCTCACAATCACACAGTAAACCAGCCCCCCCTCTAAATAAACAACTTGGGTGTGCCCCCTCTTTTTGAGCCAGAGAAGCACCCCAGGGAGGGTCAAAGAAAAGTTCATAAAGATAACACCCCTCATTTAGCAGAAACCATCTCTTGACAGGCAGACACAGAGTTACAGTTAACTTTCTGCCCTTTTAACAATCAAGAACTCAGAATGTCTTAAAATATGTTACTCAAAATAGCCAAAAGCCAATAATAAAAATAAAAGGGTGTATCAGAAATACACTTAACCCACATGGTCATTCATTCTATCATCATGCCAACATTTATAGGAACAAATCCAAATGTCCTTATTCAACTTTACAAAACGAATAACCATAGCATATGACTAGAATATAATCTCCCTATCCTAGAATGTAGTCCTCCTACAAAACAAACAAAATGGAACATATAGTATTCCAGGTAAAAACATGCAGAGTTATAATCGGAAATACTCTTAATTATGTCATTAGCGCAAATGTTACATAATGCCTAAGAAAAACAATACAATAAAATAGGAATTCCTCGTGCACAGGAAAACCTGAAAATAAATGTGTCGACAAAACTTTGGCCTGGGACCCCTGTCCCAACTTCATGAAGCTTTACCCCAGATCATGCATGAATCACACCTAGGTCATTTTAATATGATATTTGCGTACGCGTACGAACGACCCTGGACAGCGAAAAATAAGACCTCTCACTAACAATGAGCTGATTTCTACTGAGAATTTACCCTGACAGTAGCTATATATGCAGTCCCCTAGTTGTAACCGGTAAACTAGGGACAATGAGATATCAACCATCATGGGTCCAGTCACGCTCCCCGAGCTGCACGGACCTGACAAACCCCGTTTATCAGGCGATACGCAAAGTACGCTACACTACGCTAAACACCTAACTTTAAGCGTAAGCATAGTGCCAAGACACCGGTACTCCTCCCCAGTGGAACGAAAATCTCACACAACCATATGTCTGCATATCAACTCAAAACACAGAATAGACAAGTCTTCACTAAACATCCGAACAAAATTACTTTTAACTAATTACAGGAATCACATAATGGTTTGATCTCACCGGGTTGATGTTTTCCTGCCCGTCCCCTCTGACCGTCAGTACCCCCGTCCGTGGCAGCCATGGGTCCTGTGACGCTCCATTTCGTTGTCTGCTGTTGTGCCATCACCGTCTCCCATACTGTCTCTGTTCCCATGGTAATAGTCTCTAGTGTCCGGCACAGTGCAGTCACGAGCCCAGTGTCCAAATGCACCACAGTTGAAACAGCTATCAGAGTTGGGACTTTGGCTGGAGTTATCACCCTGGTGTCTGTATTGTCCTCTCCTGCTTGCTCTCCGTCTCCGTCTCTGTCTCCCTCCTGAGTAGCCTCTGCTGTAGAAGTCCAGTTGGGCCATCTGAATTTGCGTTTCACGCTCCCGTCTTTCTTCGGTCTGTTTGTACAGCTGGTCCTCGTAGACTCTTTCAGCGTGCTTAAAATACGGCCAGACAGTTTCCATGCGACCCTCATCCAGGTCTACACAGTGGTTTTGAATGTGCTTCCTAATGTCTGGTAGAAGGCCTGCAACTAACCTCATTTTACACTTTTGCTCCCAGGCCGACTCTTCATCACCGTCCGGTCTCTTTCCCATTCCGCTGTGTAACTCAAAAGCTTTTTCAAGTCTATTCCTGTAGTCTGAAACTTTCTTGCCCAGTGTCTGTTTACAATCAGAGATCTTTTCCCAGTTCATTCGCTTAGGAAAAGCAGCGATAAGTCCAGTGCTCAGCTGTTCCACAGCACTCCGGTAGTTAGAGTGCGCATCCCAATTGAACATAATGTTTCTCTCGCTAGGCCAGTTTCCTTTCATTCTCCACCATTTTAGTTGCATGGCCTTCATCAAAATCATTTCAATCTCCACAGAGGTTGGTCTATATTGATTCACGATCTGTAGAAACACACAGACAAATTCCTCTCCACCTTCTGTTTCTGGGTCAGGTAGTGTAGAAGCCACGTCTCTCAGGTCGGCGGGTGACCACGGTCTGTAGACTCGTATAGTCGCTGGGTTATCCGTGTCTCCTCCACCAGCTGGGTTGGCTACCTCCACCATAGGGAATTGCCCGGCATCAATGCTGTGTTGTTCTCTGGGACAGGCCGCAGTAGTACTCTGGGTCCTCCCATCGGCGGGTGAAACTCTGTGGAGGCCGATTATGGATGGGTAGAGTCCTTCTCCGGGAATGTTTTCCATCAGGTCCGATGCTGCTGGAATAGTTGGTACCGCTGGGGCTGTTGTGGAAACGCCGCGATAGGGTGGGGGTCGGTCAGCAGGAGGACAAGCAGCATCAACCTGGTTGGGACAAGCTAGAACACACCGATTAACAAGCCCCGTGCTACACCGCTTAGCCCGTATATCAGTCTGCTCTCTCCACTTATTATATGCCTTCCAATCAACTTCCTGCCGATTACCCCGTGAAACCTTAATTTTACCCTGTTCAAAATCCTCCAACTTGTCTTTCAACAGCAGTATCTGTCTCTGACTAAAACTGCCATGAGCAGGAAATCCCAATAACTCCCACAGGTCTAATTGTTCGCATGTCCAGTCTCCGTATTTATCTGTCATTATTTTAGCCGGTCCAACAACGTAACGTTCAGTATCCACCGAAGGTTTACCAATACACATGTAATTAGCCATGTTGTTACCGATATTTAAGACGCAAATCTAATTTTAGCATAATGAAGTGTCCTATATGTGTTAATGAACTCGGCAGTTCTTTAAGTGAGATATCCTGAATAACCGAGCTGCCTCACCGCCCCCAGATAACCTATATTGAACAGCATTTTATTCCTACTGTATATAGGTATTAACACTTCATACAGGTAAATATTTCTCCAGTCTGGCGCTCTCCACTCACCCATTTGTTGAGGAGGATTGGAGCTGCAGAAATTAATAATTCCTGACGTGCACGTTTTACCAGACCAAAATCAACAAATACCCGATTAGAAGTACTGTTTTCCATTTTTAAGCCAAGTTTAAAATCTTACAATAACCTTACGAATTAAGTCAAAATTAACGAGCCTATTTTGTTAATTTATCAAAACCGTTGTCAAACTGTCGTCCAACATTGTCCCAATTCAGCATTTTTAGGTCCTTGAGTTTCAAAATTCTGTATAGAATCACATATCTCCAAAAAGACAGTCCTGGCCTGTTATTTTTTCAAAAAAAAATTAAAAAAATTATATCGCTCTTTAGGATATGTAGCCTGTTTTGGAAAAAATACGGATTACTTTGTTAAGAATCTCGGACGATGCCCCCAAATGTCGTGGAAATTTAGACTTTAATCGCTGAATTCGGACTTAAAGTAAGACGCACGAGAGTATGATACAGTTGACACTTTTAACAGGTTTAATTGCAAGTAAGAAACCATTTCTCAAATACAGGTTTAAGCTTTTGCATTGATCAGATCAATCCCTATAGCAAGCTTAAAGAATAGGGTTGAGGAAAGTCTTCATCAGACAACAGGACAATAACCTGTGCTGGATCAGACTGACCTGATGAGGAGAACTTCTGCAGGGGTATTTAAAGGAATGAAGTTACGCACACTCATTGACACACAGTATTGATGGAGAACAGATGTATCCTCAGATAGGCAGGACAGTTTGATTGGCACAAGGGGGATGTCAAAACCTGACCCCTGTGCCTCAAGCAGTATGAGTGGAGACCACATGTGGTCATCAGATAACCACCAGGTCATTGACTCAGGAACTTAAGGAGGAGGTCAGCAATCTTTGTTGTTCTTAACAGACAAAGGCCCATACAATTCCTACCAGCCAAGCCGCAAAGTTACTTAGTGACATCTATTTCCTCCCCAGGACCTTTCTTGAGGTCAATAGGTCAATAGACATGTGTCCCCTATCATAAGACTTAATTCCAGTGGAACAGAAGGTTCATCCTAAACATTCTTTCCTCTGTGCCTTTTGGCCTAAACAACATCTATAGGACTTACATGTTAATAAACTTCTTGAGTGATCATAAAATTCCATAACAGGTCAAAGAAAAGTTCATAAACACCCCTAAATTAACAGAAACCATCTCTAGACAGGGAGATAAAGAGTTACAATTAACTTTCTGCCCTTTTAACAATCAAGAACTCAGAATGTCTTAAACATGTTACTCAAAATAGCCAAAAGCCAATAATAAAAATAAAAGGGTGTATCAGAAATACACTTAACCCACATGGTCATTCATTATATCATCATGCCAACATTTATAGGAACAAATCCAAAATGTCCTTATTCAACTTTACAAAACGAATAACCAATAACATATAATCTAGAATGTAGTCTTCCTACAAAACAAAACGGAACATAGTATTTCAAGTAAAACATGCAGAGTTATAAACGGAAATACTCTTAATTATGCCATTAGCGCAAATGTTACATAAGGCCTAAGAAAAACAATACAATAAAATAGGAATTCCTCGTGCACAGGAAAACCAGAAAATAAATTTGTCGACAAAACTTTGGCCTGGGACCCCTGTCCCAACTTCATGAAGCATGAATCACACCTAGGTCATTTTGATATGATATTGGCGTACGTGTACGAACGAACCAGGACAGCCATGGGTCCTGTGACGCTCCATTTGGTCGTCTGCTGTTGTGCCATCACCGTCTCCCAAACTGTCTCTGTTCCCATGGTAATAGTCTCTAGTGTCCGGCACAGTGCAGTCACGAGCCCAGTGTCCAAAAGCACCACAGTTGAAACAGCTATCAGAGTTGGGACTTTGGCTGTAGTTATCACCCTGGTGTCTGTAGTTATCACCCCTCTGGTGTCTGTAGTTAACATCACCCTAGTGTCTGGATTGTCCTCTCCTGCTTGCTCTCCGTCTCCGTCTCCGTCTCCCTCCGTCTCCCTCCATCCCCCATACAATTCCTAACAGCCAAGCCGGCACCGCAAAGTTACTTAGTGACACCTATCTCCTCCCCATATCCTTTCTCGAAGTCAACAGACTTCAACAGTGTCCCCTATCATAAAACTTAATTCCAGTGGACCGGAAGGTTTATCCTAAACATTCTTTCCTCTGTGCCTTTTGGCCTAAACAACATCTATAAGACTTACATGTTAATAAACTTCTTGAGTGATCATAAAATTCCATAACACAAGCCAATTGAAATGTTATTTTTACACATAAATGTATGCGTTATTACTTTTAGGTGATTTCGTTTTGTATTGTCTGTAGGGTATGTTTAGAAGTTAATGTTAATTTATGTTTTCTGTACTTTATTTATACCGGTTCTGACGGCAATAAGGAAATGTAAAGGAACATGTAAGACATGTTTGAAGATTATGTCACCGAATAAATGCCCGTTAAAACCCAGGAAGGACTTGAGCCTTTGTTAAACTCGAGAGGAGTAACAATAGTCTTAGGCAGGTTGAATTTCTTCAGCTGCGGTAAGAAGTACATCCTCTGTTGTGCTTTCCTGGTCAGTGTGCAGATGTTCAAATCCCACTTGAGGTCCTGAGAGAGGATAGTGCCCAGGAAGTGGAAGGACTCTACAGTGTTGACAGGAGAGCCACACAGGTTGATGGGGGAGAGTGGGGCTGAGTTTCTCCTGAAGTCCACAACCATCTCCACTGTCTTTAGAGCATTGAGCTCCAAGTTGTTCTGGCCACCAGCTCACCAGGTTGTCAGCTTCCAGCCTGTAGTCGGACTTGTCCACACCAGAGATGAGCCCAATGAGGGTGGTGTCGTCCGCAAACTTCAGGATCTTCACAGACGGATGACTTGAGGTGCAGCCGTTGGTTTACAGGGAGCACCTGCCCCTTTGCCCCTTGGTGCCCAAAGTGCCCTCAATGTACTAAATTTTTTAAATAACATGCCCTTTTGTGAATGCCTGCCCATGCCTTATCTAAATATTAGTATTATTTATGAATAATAATTTTGCCGTAAATAAAATGATCCACGTGATGACCTTTAACCTGACGACGACGACCTCATCATAACGGGACAATTCCTCACGATACACGCGCATTTCTTTATTACCAGAGGATATTTCCAACACCGCGGCATCTGGTAAGTGCTGTTTCATTCTCAGCGACGTGATTTTGATGTTTATTTACTTATTATTATATTACAAGAACGATGTGATGTGAAGAGAGAGTGCAGATAAGTTGTTTATACTGCTGTTATAGCCTGTAGTGTAACGTTAGCGTGCTGTTTGAGGGAGAAAAGTTCACAGGCATCGAGGGCTCTGGTCATTTTGTTGTTATTTGACTAAATGGTAAACTATTATTATATTACAGTATTTTTTTTAAACGTAGAGTGCCTTAAAAATAATTATCACAAAACTTTTTCAGATTTTCTCATTCTCTTAATTATCATTATAAAAATACATTTTTTTTAGAAATGAATATTTTTTTCCTACAATAGCAACATTGTTTACAAAGGCAAGACCACTATAGCCTGTAAACTCAAGAATATCTCTCTGGAAATAAATGTAAAAATATCGAATAATCAATCAAAATCCAACTACATCTCATAGTGACAATGCAATTTGAAATCATGATCACAGTATTGCATACTGTAGACACACAAACACACACACCTCTGTCTATATAAATAATTGTTTCCCACTCACCCCTGCCATGGCCACCATCATCATATCCCTCAATTAATGTTGTTTTTCTCAGATAAATTTACTTTTTTGAATCTGGTATCTTATTTTCTCTACCTGCAGCTCTTGGTGTGCAGCAGCCAGTTGGGAGCATCTCCCGGATTCACACTTATTTTCTTGGAGCAGTCAGCCTTGGCAGGTCAGTGAGCAAGTTCCAAACACCGTCAGCAATATTTACATATTGTCATGGTCACATAACAATTGTTTAATCAGCTAATATATCTCCTATATGTTGTTTTAATGTCTACAATCAACTCCAGTATCAGCAGCAGCAGCAACAACAACAACAGCAAAGGCAGCATACTCGGGCAAGGACTTTTTGCAGTATTTTTTTGTGTTTAATGTAATTATTAATGTAACTCTTGTATTTTTGTAATTCAGTTTTTGCCATCAAAATAGCCACAAATGCTGACATGGCATTGAATAAAACTATATTGTACTGTACAAAACATGGGCCACGTCAATTTTACTATAACGTTTTCTATAATTTATAATAGAACAGCTGTTCTTAATTATTCTATAGAACAGAGAAGAAAAAGACATTAGCTTGGGACAACTTTTTAAACGTTTCTAATCCCAGAGTTATTATTAGGTGGACAGAAAATCTTTTTTCTGACAACTATTAGAACAATACCAGCTAACTATTATAAATCAGTCACATCTTGACACGGCAGGGTGGCCGTGATTGTGAAATCCAACGCCCTTTTTCCCTTGTTTGGCGAACATGTTTCGTTGTTTATTGCCCTCACCTGTATCCCCTTCACTATTTTATTTAAGTTCCTCCTATACCAGTGTGTCTTGTCAGTCTTTGTTTGGCGTTAGCCAATGTTGCGTTTTGTGTTCTTTTTGTTATAGTTAAAATGTTTGTTAATTAATGTCCTTCGTTTGCTCTGCGTTTGTGTGCTGCATCCCATTCCGTTACAGTATCTAAAATATGTGTGAAAGATTATAACCACAGGTTTCATAACAACCATGAACACACCTATGACTGTTTTGTTCTTATAATTCACACCAGGTTTTAATTCAGTTCATCAGCATCAGAATCATAAAAGTGTTTAATCGCTATGATTGTGTTTACAGACAAGGATTTTACTTTGGCAGGAAGGTGCATACATACAACATGTGAAGAACAATATATATTATACTAAGCTGCTGAGGGGTATAGTGATAAGTAAAATTCAAATCCCACTTGAAGTCCTGAGAGAGGATAGTGCCCAGGAAGCGGAAGGACACTACAGTGTTGACAGGGGAGCCACACAAGGTGATGGCGCTGAGTGGGGCTGAGTTCCTCCTCCCTCCTGTCTTTAGAGCATTGAGCTCCAAGTTGTTCTGGCTACACCAGGTCACCAGGTTGTCAGCTTCCAGCCTGTAGTCGGACTCGTCCCCACCGGAGATGAGCCCAATGAGGGTGGTGTCGACCGCAAACATCAGGAGTTTGACAGACAGATTACTTGAGGTGCAGCTGTTGGTGTACAGGGAGAAGAGCAGAGGGGAAAGGACGCAGCCCTGGGGGGACCCGGTGCTAATGGACCGGGAGACAGAGACTTGTGTCCCCAGCTTAATGCACTTCTTCCTGTCAGACAGGAAGTCTGTGATCCACCTGCAGGTGGAGTCCGGTATATTGAGCTGGGAGACCTTGTCTTGAAGACGGGCAGGAATGATGGTGTTGAAGGCGGAGCTGATGTCCACAAACAAGATTCTTGCATATGTTGCAGGAGAGTCCAGGTGCTGGAGGGTGAAGTGGAGGGCCATGTTGACTGCGTCGTCCACAGACTGGTTGGCTCTGTAGGCAAACTGCAGGTGGTCCAGTAGAGGGTCTGTGGTTATTGTGAGGTGTGTCAGCACAAGGCGTTCAAAGGACTTCATTACTGCATTGGTCAGCGCGACGGGTCTGTAGTCATTGTGCTATTGGCTTTGGCTTTTTGGGCACTGGGATGATAATCAGCATGTGTAGAAATGTTTGTTCTTTTGTTAAATGTTTTCTCATTGTTTAGTGTCCATTGCAGCAATGAGTGTTTGTCCTCTCTGTTTTGTATGTTTATTAAGTGTCTTTACTCTGCACATTTTTATTTCAACCCAGTCTAGATTTGCCATTCTTTGTCTGTTTAACTTTGAATTAAAATCAAACGAACAGAATATCTGCCTGCGCCTGGTTCCTACCACACTACACCCAAAGATCGTGACACAGACAGAGGGTTTGTAAGAAATCCACAAAAGTTGAGACCCCAGGAATTGTAAGCATCAACATTTTAAGGCTTAATTGACTTACATTGCTTCACAAAAACTGAAAGCTGTTAACTAATTACTTGTTCTCTATAAAATAATATATATATTTTTTTAAATGTTTTTGTAAACCTAGATTTAACACTTACCATTTACTGGACTTTCAACAGGAAGAATGGGGGTGTTCTAGAATGTTTGACCTTTTGTGTTAATTGTGATGTATGTACATGTACAAGATGTCTGCTATGTGCTATGTAAATAGAATCAGTATCTATTAACACATACAAGGAATTTGTTCTGACTACTAGCTGCAACATTCAGTACACACACTTTAAAATGTCTACGAACAGTGCAAACAAAGCAAAACACAAAACACAAACATTCTGACAAGAGAAAGCATGCATGATTGTGTGACTAACTGTGTGATTGAAGTGACTACCAATAAATACTGTATAATAGGAGGTTAGGTTTTAGAGGTTCCTGTCCCTTCTTGCACGAGGACTTGGACGTGTTTCTGAGTTTAAAGGAGGATAGTGGATGATGGAACCAATGACCCCTGCAAGAAGGGAAAAAAACATACACATTCTTTCACAAGTTGTAAAACTTATGTACCACATACATTATACATCAATGCTTTCAGGAAATATTTAAAGCCCTTGACCTTCCCCATGTTATATTATTTTTCAGATTGGATACAAAACGGATCATTGTTCCCAGTCTACAGTGGTCAGTACCACTACCTATCATAAGTGGTCTATGGAAGGAAAAGTGGTAAAGCGGCAACAATGGAAGGCCAAGGCTCATTGATGCACACAGGGAGCGAAAACTGACCCATGTGGTTTGATCCAACCAACAAGCTGCTGTAGCTCGAATTGCTGAAAAAGTAAATCCTGATTCTGGTTTGAAACATGTCAGAACACACAATGCATCCCATTGGGCATTGCAAGAGTTATTGCAGTTTTCCATTACACTTGCTTAATAAAAATGTGCAATAGCATTAGTCCATTATCCATTGCAATGTTGAAAACACTGAGAACTGACAAGCTGGTGGAAATATAGAGTTAACGCATTGGTTAACACAGTTTTTATTATTTGATTTTTGATACTAAGTCTATAGGAGTGAATTAACAAAGCTTTGATTATTATTTAATGTAGTTTTACCGTGCCAGGCTATAAATGAGAGGGATGGAGTAACATCATGCACATACAGGCGATAGCAAACAAGCATTACTCCTTTTTCTGTTGCATTCCATTTTCAAAAGACGATTGAAGACACTACGGCGGATTCGTATCAAGCCATATTGTGGACACAAACTGCTAATCGTCTAAAGCTGGTACTGGTGATGCCCTGCATGGGCTTAACACAGGCGCACTCTTAACACAGGCGCACTCTTAACACAGGCGCACTCTTAACACAGGCGCACTCTTAACACAGGCGCACTCTTAACACAGGCGCACTCTTAACACAGGCGCACTCTTACCACGAATTAAATCAGTCCCTACACGTCTATTTGTCAAACCTCTTTACAATAGATAGGATGTCCTCCTAAGTCGAGTGGCGGCAGATAGAAATATTAAAACTGTTCAAATATAATTTATTATTTAGTTATCATATTATAGTTCGTCTTATTTAGCAAATATAAATGTCCTTTTAGCGTTGGTCACGGTGTAAAACTGGGCATCATTGAAACACTTTCCTCCTGGGGATCTGATTGAAAGATAAATAATGTATTTGTTTTGACGCTAAATACAATACAAGATAATCGGGAAAATCAGCTAATAGCCATATATAAATCACAACATATGCTAATGGGGAAAAAATATCCTGCCGCTCGAACATTTCCCAATGCCCCCTTAAGTCTAGAAGTCTAGAACTGGGCCTGAGTTTGAAACGAATATATAAAAACACAGCTCCCCCATCCCTTTAAATCACGCAAGACTAGTGGTCAATTACAAGCACAAGCACGCAGTCATAAGCGAGAGAAGCGTAAAGGCAGGTAGCGTCAGAAGATAGGATCACTTCCTTGAAAACCATTATAAACACAGCCATGTTTATGTTTACATGCTGAAGGCATGCAGGAGTGTGTAGACAAAACTTCTGTTAAATTGAATAAGAGATGGAACTGAAACATTCTTACCTCCAGGGATCACAGGATCGTTGGGACCTGGACAGAAAATAAAAAAAACGAATTGTAGCCTATTTGTAGACTAACTAATGGGGAATATTTTATGTGGCAACACAATGAGACTTTTAGGGAGTGCAATTATGCCATTATCACAAACGAAATGATACAATATATTTAAATAATATAAAATGTAAATAACATTCAATGTTTAATACCATATGAATTCTGATGTGCTTAATAATGCTTCTCACCTCTTCTCATATGGATGCAGACACATACAATAACCAAAATAACAAAGACCATTGCCAGCAGACACCGAATGAACATCTGGGAAGCCAAACAAGGGGATTGCATTAATTCACAAAAACGCACTTTACAAAAACTAGACCGATTTAAGCAAGTGATTTAATTTGGGATAATTCTGTAGATTCTTCGGATGCAAACCAGATTGTGTAAACTTAAACGGTAAGCCTACGGTAATAAAACAACCTAAGGCTATAGTAGAAAATAATAAGCATCAGTCGATCTTTAAACAAATCTCGATTCCATAACAGCATTACATTTTCAAGCGTAAAAGAGAACTCTGTAAATACGATCAGCTTATTTGAAATCCCCTGTGGTATGGAGGTGATTGATAAATTCAATATGTTTTTAACGAAAACATAAATTGAAAATGTCAATACCACTACAAAAGTAGTAGCCTAAATTAATACATGTATTATTAATATTATTATGTTGTGCTTATGCTTATGTCTCTGTGTATTATTTGTATTCAACAATATGTCTCTGTAGACTTAGGGCATCGATAAGCTTTGGTCTAATCATAATTTTATTCTCAATGTTATAGGCAATCATGTAAAAGGTTGTATGAATTAAAATCAAAGCAATGCAGTTAAATTGTAAACTTAAACGGTAAGCCTACGGTAATAAAACAACCTAAGGCTATAGTAGAAAATAATAAGCATCAGTCGATCTTTAAACAAATCTCGATTCCATAACAGCATTACATTTTCAAGCGTAAAAGAGAACTCTGTAAATACGACCAGGAGGAGACAGGAGGGGACACTCCGGGAAGCCAGGCGGAGGCAGGAGGGGCCGTTCCGGGCACTCCTGCAGAAGTGGGAGGGGCTGGTCCTGGCACTCACGCTGTGGTGGGAGGAGCCGCTCAGGGCACTCAAGCAGAAGTGGGAGGGGCTGGTCCTGGCACTCATGCTGTGGTGGGAGGAGCCGCTCAGGGCACTCAAGCAGAAGTGGGAGGGGCTGGTCCTGGCACTAACGCTGTGGTGGGAGGAGCCGCTCAGGGCACTCAAGCAGAAGTGGGAGGGGCTGATCCTGGCACTCACGCTGTGGTGGGAGGAGCCGCTCAAGGCACTCAAGCAGAAGTGGGAGCGGCTCTAGCTCCTCCTCGGGGGAGCCCAGCTTTATTCTGGTATAGTCTGTTCCTGGGAGCTCAAGCCATATTCTCCTCCACTGGTACTCCAGGCCCCAAGGTGGTCTCTGAGTCCTGGAGGTTGGTGGCAGGAAGTGGTCATCCACAGGCTGGCGCTGGATGTGTGGCTGCAGTTCCAGAGCTCTTGCTGGCCCTGGCTGCAGCTCCGGAGCAGTGGGTGGCTGTTGTTGCAGCACCAGGGTCGTGGGTGTTCTCTCCGCGGTCCTCCCAGAACACCCCATTTGCTCCCCCCCAAAAATTACTTTGAGGCGCTGTTTCTCCATGGAAGGACCGCGGACCCGATGTAAACGGCCCTGAATGCCACACAGGTGGTTCAAATACAGCATATGGCCTGAGACGTACCCACCGGTCCTGTGGTGTCTCCGGCCTACTCTACTCCCACTGCTCCGTGGGGCGTCGGTGAGCTTCATCCGACGGGGCGCTATAGCTTGCCCCCCGTGGAATCTACTCACCGACTTAAGTCATCGAGAAGCTTTTATCTATTCATTGATTATATTCACAAAAGGCTGTAGTGTAGCCTATTATTTAAAATGATTTGTGCATTATATCAAATCAGTTGAATTAAAAGGGTGACGGAAAGAGAGAGAATAAGAGATGAGAGAAGTGATATAGAAACACTTAAAAATCGAATGGACACTCCTAATAGCTGCATACTCCATACAAAGTGCCACTCAAAATGCATCAGGTTTTTAATAGCGTGGTGAATTGTTAAGTTACATTCTGCGTCTTTTTTAATTACAATGACATGCAACATTTTTATAATTTGATATTGTAACTTTAAATTAACAAATATGTACTTGTTGTTTCTATACATAGATATATATTACTGCATACATTGCTATCTTTTAATAAATGTTCGGTGTAAATTTTTGTGTTCAATGTTTTGTGGCTATGCAAATGGTTATGCATTTTTAAGACATCACAGCTGATAATTTTTAAATCTAGATCACATGGGTTAAGAACACATTGTTATTTACAGAAAATGTCTGCATTTCGCAGTGGTATTTCTACAATTTAACACAAAGAAATCCTTAAGCGGTTTACATTAAACTACTTAATAATTTAGTGTAAAGTAAATACTACTAACAGGGACTGTTGAAATAAATTACTGTAGTGACACTTAACATACAGTAAAATGCTAGGGACCACAGTACTGCTAGTACTTTAATGTATTGTTTTTTTACAGTGTACTTAGAAGTCACAGCACGAAAATAAAACTTAGATGCAAAGTTCTGGATCGAATGTGTATACTATGACAATTAATTACTAAGTACTCACAGTGTATTAATCATATTAATTGTGTTTCTAACAATTAGTCTCATGACATTATATGGGATAAGACAGCATTTGTGCTGTGGCGGCTGGCCAATAGAGGGCGCTAGGGCGCCGCCCCCTAAGCCACAAAATAAAACAAATAAAATTAAAATAATGATAATAATGATAAAAACAACAGTATGTCAATATTTGTGTGTTTTATATGGAATGCACCCAGTAATATGTGTAAAATATGATAGAAAATCATATTCTCAACCTTTCCTCTGCCTGTCTGTATGCCTCGGCAGATTCGTCACAGCTCTGGGGCGCAATAGAAAGCGCCCCATAGAGGCGGGTCTATGTAGCAGTTAAACCAATTGCTAATTTAAGATATGAATGATTGACATAAACTTTAGCCAATCAGCGTTCTTAAATCGAATCCAAGAGGGCGCATTCTGGTACATCAGGAAGGCTTGGCTAGCTGGGTGCACTCATGCTAGTGCTTTATTTTGCTTTCCGTGCTTGCTTTTTAAAACCACGGGGACAGATCCCGCATGGACAGGTACTGGAGTGAGGGATATGAAGCACCTGTCAGAGAAAATCAAGAAACACCAGGGCGCACATGGATCACTCCATTAAGCTAGCCATATTAGGAAGGGTGAACATTGCTACGCAGCTTGATGACGGCCACATGAATGCGGTGAGGAAACATAATGAAGAGGTGGATAAAAACAGGCACATTTTATCCAAAATGATTGATTGTGTGAAGTTTTGTGGGGCTTTTGAGTTTGCTTTGCGTGGGCATGATGAGACTGACTCCTCGTGCCACCCCGGAATTATCCGGGGCTTGGTCGATTTTGTTGCCTCGATTGACCATGTGCTGGAGGAGCACCTGAAGACAGCTACCGTGTTTAAGGGCACGTCAAAGACGATACAGAACGAGCTGTTAGACTGCATGCTGTCATCCTGGTTTTCAGCCAGCTGCAGAAGAGGAACATCGACCCTGTCTTCATTAAAGCACTTGTCCAGAGGTTCACAGACAGCATGATAACAATCAGATAAATAACTATATTTACTATTGGCTGATAAAGCTGTTGTTGTTAGAAAGATGAATAGCTCACTTCCAACAGTGTAAAAGCCTAAATGTGTCTTGTCATCAAAGTTAGTGATTATCATAGAGCACATACCAATTATATGTTTTTTATATTTTAAATGGAAAGAGAAGACGCAATCAGACTTTGATAACAATGCAGGAATGTGTTACACAGTTTCTAATAACAGGCTTATTCAGGTGTTCACCATGTCATTTTCTAGAAGAGTACTAGTTGTTATTGAAGATTAACTTTATTGTTATTTAGACTATTACTTACAGAGGACAAGTAAACAGCAGAACAAAATTATGTTGCATCCCTCTCTCAAATGTCATAGAAAAAGGCTTAAATACATGATAACATAAGTTAATTATGTACATCACAGGTTAAAAGCAGTTACTAGGTATAGTTTGTGTGTGTATGAGTCACTGGCTTTGTGTGTGTGTGTGTGTTGGGGGGTTACAGTGAGTTAAGAAGTCTGATGGCAAGTTATCAAATTAAACTTAATTTTTTGGACCCAGGGCCTCCATTCCCTCTCTGTGTGGGGACAGTGCATCTGACGAGCAGCAGCAGCCCATAAAGCGACGGAGGATGCTGGGACCAGTAGAACAACAGAGGTTGGCTACAGAGGTACGTTGTGATGTAATTGTCAGTGTTTCCCCTATAACATTTTTTCAGGCCCAATAGTATGTAGCCAAAACCCTGAACAATAAGCACCTTAGTAATCATATAATTGACTTGGACATGTGTTCATGTCATGGCATGTGTTCAGTCAGGATCACTTGCATCAAAGTCGCTTTATTGCAAATTAAAGCTGATGATGTATCTTTTACAGGTATGTGACGCCATCCTGATCCATGCCAAGGAGAGGTTCTCCTTCACCCAGCACCTCATCAGTGCAACACTGTTCCACGGAGACTAGTTCCCACAACACAGTGTGAAGTTTCCCGATACAGTGCTTGAAACAACCAAGGAGGCGTACCCCATGTTGAACAAGGCCAAGCTCAAAACCAAATCTATGAGAACAGTGAGTTCAAGGCTTGTAGTGGTGCAGTGCCGCTGTACCAGTTCTTCATGGAGAACAACCTCCAGGGCACTTTCACAGACTGTCATCCTCCTCAAGATCCTCATCACCACACCCATGACAACAGCTGAGTCAGAAAGGTGCTTCTCTACACTGAAGAGGATCAAGACCTTTCTGAGAAACAGCATGACACAGGACTGCCTGAATGCTCTGGCTATGCTCTCCATGGAGAAGAAACTTGTCAGGGACATTCCTGACTTTAATAAAAGGCTCATTGAGAGGTTTGCCACTCAGAAGGACAGATGGGCAAAATTCCAGTACAAATAAGATGACACACACAGCAGCACTGACCACATGTTTCGTTGTATATAGTTGACCTTAGCATAAAAAATCATCCAGTTATATATGGTACTCTAGAAAGTGTTAATAGTGTGTTTGCTAATATTACCATATATATGTTGTTTTGTATCAATTAATTGTTGCAGTTCTTGGGCACATTAACAGTTAGTTACATTTAGTTTAATCATAAAATACTGTAAGCTATTCTTCCAGTCCAAAGGTTCTGTTTAAATGCATACGAAAGGCTTGTGTTTGTGCAATATGGTGTTTTTGTGTAAGAATGCCTCAACTTTTTAATATTGGCATTAAATAATTACTGACTATTTCACTGAGCTCTGCTGTCCTGCAGTTTTTGTTAAATTGTATTGCGATGGTAACAGAAACATAAAGTATGGCACAGCCCCACCAAGAATATTTTTCACCAGCCGCCACTGCATTTGTGTACATTCTTGTTTTAGGTAGACACGCCTACATCCTGCTGTCTACATCCTGTTTATCCTGTCATCAGCAATGTATTTGTTCTCTGTGGAATCCATTATGGAAGGAAGAAAGTCTCCGGTTACATATAACCTTAGTTCCCTGAGGGAACGAGACGCAGCGTGAAAACGCTATGGGAACGCTCTGCGTGAGTGCGTCATGAAGTACATGTGTAATCAGTCTAATGGCGTGACGGAACGTCACAGATGGGTGACGACGCGACCAGGAAATCATAAAGCACCCCTAATTACCGGCACCTTCAGTTCCCTATCAGGGAACTTCGAGCTGCGTGAAACGCTATGGGAACGCTCTGCGTGAGTGCGTCATGAAGTACATGTGTAATCAGTCCAATGGCATGACAGAACGTCACAGACGGGTGACGTCGCGACCAGGAAATCATAAAAGCACCCCTAATTACCAGCACCTTCAGTTTTCTGTTGCTTCAGCAAGTGCATGTTGTGATAGAGTCCTCACAGTTTTCTGTTATTAGTTGGCTAATCAGAAAGTTTCTTTGCATTTTATGTATAACAATCCTACCGCGATTATGGCAACCGAGCGGCGTTTCAGACAGTGTGCTCCTCCCTGCAACCGCTTTCTCACGGGCCGGGATACGCACAGTCTATGCGTAGTTTGTTTGGGAGCGGAGCATGCTCAGTTAGCCTTTGATGAGGCTAGCTGTAAGCATTGCGACCGTCTTCCCATGCGGACACTGCACTCTCGCCTGGCGCTTTTTCAGGAAGCGGCTCGGTTCGCGTTCCCCACGGCTCAGGTCCCGCCACTGCCAAGACACGGCGGCGACTGGCGTTGTGGGGTTCGCAAGTGGATCTAGCGGGTGGGTCTGAGACGGCGTCTGCATTTTCCCGGTCTTAGTCTGCTAGAGCCAGTGCCTCAGTTCGGGGTTCGGAAGCACCCGCGGGGTTTCTTCCGCCCTGGATGAGGCACCCTTTTCTCAGCCGTCCAGTTCTGAGGAGCTGGAAGCTGAAAGCCTCGAGGCGGTTTAAGTCCTGACGTTGTTCGAGAACTTCGTCAGGCAGCAGATTTGTCTCTTCGTGCCACTAAGGAGACGGCCAAATCAGTGGGCCGGTCTATGGCAGCCTTGGTGGCTACGGAGAGGCATCTCTGGTTGAGCCTCTCTAACCTAAGCCTAGCGTGGCACACCGGACGCAGCAAAAGTGAGTTTCGCTACTCGTGCTCCCCCACACGATGATTGGGCCGGGAGGCGATGCTCGCAGGCAGGGCCTTCGAGGGGTAGGACAGTTCCGAGGGCTGTCGCTACCCCCAAGAAGGCTTTGTCCAAGAGACCCTGACAGGAGGATCGGGCTGCTGGGGGTGGTCCCCACCACGGGAGAAGTGAGCTTCTCCTGGTGCCCTCAGCCGGGCAGGGGCTCAGATGGCCCAGGCGAGCGTTTTCTCGAGGGCGCTCGCCCCCTCCAAGGAGGGGCCCAGAACTGTCGAACCAGTTGTTCCCTGCCAGTGTGCTGTCACAGGGCACAGTGTCTGCAGTACCAAATATTCCAGAGGCCAGCCTCGAGATGCTGGTGCCCCTAGTAGATTTTATTGCAGAGTGGAAGACCCTGCCGAATATATCTCAGTGGGTCCTGCGGATAATCGAGAGCAGGTATGCCATCCAATTCAGGACGCATCCGCCTCGTTTCAATGGGGTCCTGCCGACAGTGGTAGCCCCAGAGCAGGCTCTGGTATTAGAACAAGAGGTACAGACTCTCCTGCTAAACGGGGCTATAGAACGAGTTCTTTCTCTAGCAGGGAGTCAGGTTGGTACAGCCGGTACTTCGTTGTTCCCAAGAAGGATGTGGGGTTGCGTCCTATCCTAGACCTGCGTCTGTTGAATCAGACGGTAGAGAGACTCAGCTTCAAAATGCTCAGTCTCAAACAGATCGTGTCACAAATCAGGTCCGAGGACTGGTTTGTCACAATAGATCTGAAGGACGCCTATTTACATATCTCCAGTGTTAACACAGGCGCACTCTTACAGCGCATTAAATCAGTCCCTATATTTGTCAAACCTCTTTACAATAGATAGGACGTCCTTCTAAGCCGAGTGGTGGCAGATAGAAATATTGAAAAAGGTTATAACATTTGTCTAATAGGCCTATATAATATTATATCACGCATTTAATTGGTCATAAGATTGTTTTACTAAGAGAAGAGTGGAGGTGGGTAAAACAAATCTGTTATAAACTGTTTAAATATAATTTATTTTAGTTAGGCTATCATATTAGTTCGTCTTAGTTAGCAAATATGTCCTTTTAGCGTTGGTCACGGTGTAAAACTGGGCATCAATGAAACACTTTTCTCCTGGGAGTGAGCTGAAAGAAAGATAAATAATGTATTTGTTTTACACTAAATACAATACAAGATAATCGGGAAAAGCAGCTAATAGATATATATACATCACAACGTATAGGGTAATTGATGAAAAAACATCCTGCCGCCCGAACATTTCCCAATGCCCCCTTAGTCTAAGTCTATAGAACTAGGCCTGAGTTTGAAACGAATATAGTCTATAATAACACAGCCTCCTCGTCCCTTGAAATCACACAAGACTAATGGTCCATTACAAGCACACGCACGCACGCACTCATGCGTAAAGGCAGGTTGCGTCAAAAGATCACTTCCATGAAAGCCATGATAAGCACAGTCATGTTTATGTTTACATGCTGAAGGCAGGAATGTCTAGCTAACATCTGTTCAAATTGAATTAGAGATGGAACTGAAACAGTCTTACCTCCAGGGATCACAGGATCGTTGGGGCCTGGACAGAAAATAATAAAACGAATTGTATTTGTAGACTAATGGGGAATATTTTATGTGGCAACACAATGTGAATTTTAGGGAGTGCAATTATGCCATTATCACAAACGAAATGATATAATATATTTAAATAATATAAAATGTAAATAACATTCAATGTTTAATACCAAACTCCCGTGTACGCAGTTGGTCTTTATGAATTCTGATGTGCTTAATAATGCTACTCACCTTTTCTCATATGGATGCAGAAACATACAATAACCAGAATAACAAAGACCATGATTGCCAGCAGACACAGGGTGAACTCGTTAAGCATCTGGGAAGCCAAACAAGGGGATTGCATTAATTCACAAAAACACACTTTACAAAAACTAGACCGATTTAAGCAAGTGATTTAATTTGGGATAATTCTGTAGATTCTTCGGATGCAAAACAGATTGTGTAAACTTAAACGGTAAGCCTACGGTAATAAAACAACCTAAGGCTATAGTAGAAAATAATAAGCATCAGTCGATCTTCAAACAAATCTCGATTCCATAACAGCATTACATTTTCAAGAGTAAAAGAGTACTCTGTAAATACTTAGACCCAGAAATTAATCTAGCATCTGACCACTAATTTACCTCTAACGTGATCGCCTTCTTTAGATAGCAAAGATAATTGCGAACTGCACCACTGCTCCAAATCCGCACGCTTAAGGCTATAGGCTATAGTGCAAATGGGGCTCCACCTACTCTCCTCCAGCTTCTCTCCGTGCAGTCGCTTGTCCTTAGAGATATGCGTCATTCCAGCTGATATTAAAACAAAAGTGAAGGTTGTCAAAGTGGCATGACAAGATGACACGACTACTGCATTGTCGATACAATGCGGAAATAGAAGGGAGATGCAAGAAACATGTTTCATGAGGTATGCTTATTATCGCCATTTCGTTAATACGTTCGAAAAGTGGCTTATTTTATGTTTTTCAATAAAAAAAGTAACATCCATTAAAATAATGTCATTTCATTTGCTTGTTGAGATCGAATACATTTCGTCAAAACGAAAGTGAAATCAGCTTATTTGAAATCCCCTGTGGTATGGAGGTGATTGATAAATTCAATATTGTTTTAAAGAAAAATTTACTTGGGAAATTCCAATACCACTACAAAAGTAGTAGCCTAAATTAATACATGTATTATCATTATGTGCTTATGCTTATGTCTCTGTGTATTATTTGTATTCAACAATATGTCTCTGTAGACTTAGGGCATCGATAAGCTTTTGTCTAATCATAATTTTATTCTCAATGTTATAGGCAATCATGTAAAAGGTTGTATGAATTAAAATCAAAGCAATGCAGTTAAATTAAAGTTGTATTGTATTAACAGCTCAATGTGGTTTAAGCATAGACTGTTATTAGCCTAATATGATTTGAAGCCTTTCATCTTATTAACTTGGAAGATATATAGTTCTGACTTGGGAGATATGTTTTGGTCATTATCCTGCAGTATAAGAATTGCAGCATTATCGTGCCATCTTACCAATGGTCACAGTTCAACTATGGAAATAATTCAAGCAGCAGGTTTTGACATGTTAGATGGCATTAATCTGGATGGCAGTAGTGACTACCTGTCAAACCTGCTGCTCGAAGACTTTCCAATGATTGAAACTGAGATTTGCGTACTTAGGCGGGTGTAAATCTGTGCTTGGAGTTGTTGTCCAATACGCTTCCTACCACGCAGTATGTTGATTAAAGTTGTTAATCTACTACCATTAAAAAAACTTTTGAAGAAACTGAAAGTTCTACATACAAACGTATTGAGATCAGAATTGCGTTCTGTGTTCTGCTTTTTAGATTCTCTGTGTGTGCATGTCTCTTATTTGTATTCAACAATGTAGACTTAAGGCATCGAGAAGCTTTTATCCATTCATTGATTATATTCACAATGCTGTAGCCTATTATTTAAAAGGATTTGTGCATTATTATCCAATAAATGGAGTTCAATAAAAGTTGAATTAAAAGGGTGACAGAAAGAGAGAGAATAAAAAATGAGAGAAACACTTAAAAATCGAATGGACACTACTTCAATAAGTGCCACTCAAAATGCATTAGGTTTTTAATAGCGTGGCAAAACGTTACAGTCTGTGTCTTTTTTTAATTACAATGACATGCAACAGGCCATTTTTACAATTTTATATTGTAACTTTAAAGTAACAACTATGTACTTTATATATATATATATATATATATATATATACTATATATACTATATATATTATTACTGCATACATTGCTATCTTTTTATAAATATTCGGTGTACATTTTTTTGTGTTCAATGTCTGGTGGCTATGCAACTGGTTATGCATTTTTAAGACATCACAGCTGATCATTTTCAAATCTAGATAACATGGGTTAAGAACACATTGTTATTTACAGAAAATATCTGCATTTCGCAGTGGTATTTCAACAAATTAACACAAATAAATCCTTATGTGGTTTACATTAAACTACTTAATAATTTGTGTAAAGTAAATACTACTAACAGGAACTGTTGAAATAAATTACTGTAGTGACACTTAACATACAGTAAAATGCTAGGTAGGGACCACAGTACTGCTAGTACTTTACTGTAATGTTTTTTTTACAGTGTACTTAGAAGTCACATCACGAAAATAAAACTTAGATGCAAAGTTCTGGATTGAAGGTGTATAATATGACAATTAATTACTAAGTACTCACAGGGTATTAATCATATTAATTATGTTTTCTAACAATTAGTTTCATGAGATTATATGGGAAAATACAGCATTTGTGTACATTCTTGTTTTAGGTAGACACGCCTACATCCTGCTGTCTACATCCTGTTTATCCTGTCATCAGCAATGTATTTGTTCTCTGTGGAATCCATTATGGAAGGAAGAAAGTCTCCGGTTACATATGTAACCTTAGTTCCCTGAGGGGAACGAGACGCTGCGTGAAAAAGCTATGGGAACGCTATGTGTGAGTGCGTCATGAAGTACATGTGTAATCAGTCCAATGGCGTGACGGAACGTCACAGACGGGTGACGTCGCGACCAGGAAATCATAAAGCACCCCTAATTACTGGCACCTTCAGTTTCCGACAGGCTAAAGCAAGTGCCAAGGGCATGCTGGGAGTATGCCACAGACACTCAGCGTCTCGTTCCCCTCAGGGAACTAAGGTTACATCGGTAACCGGAGACGTTACCCTATCAGGGAACTTCGATCTGCGTGAAAACGCTATGGGAACGCTAATACCGACTTCGCCATACAAGCAAGTGTCAGCCATTTGAAGTCAGAGCGCACATTCGGACGAAAGCACCTGCGCTCCTGGCGTGGAGCTAAAGTCTAGCTGGTAAAACCTCACGAACGTGTGCGGTGAGGACCAGCCTGCCGCAACACAAATGTCATGTAGTGAAACCTTGCCTGACAAAAGGGCTTTTGAAGCCGCAATACTCCTGGTCGAGTGAGCTCGAACTGCCAATGGTGAAGGCTGACCAGCCGACTCGTAGGCAAGTGAGATGGCCTCAACCAACCACTTGCTCATCCTCTGTTTAGACACAGGACGCCCTTTCTTGGGTGGTCCAAAGCACACGAACAATTGTTTGGATAGCCTCCACAGGGCAGTTCTGTGGACGTAGGCGTCTAAGGCCCTCATCGGGCAGAGGAGGTTATGCTTCTTCTGGTCCGACGTCAGAAAGGGAGGAGGACAAAAGGCTTGCAGCACAATAGGCCCAACAGTATTAGTTGGGACCTAAGGAACATAACCGGGTACAGGTAGTAGAAACGCCTTGACCATCCCGGGTGAGAATTCCAAGCATGAGGGCGCCACCGAAAGGGCTTGCATATCACCAATCCTCTTCAGGGAAGAGATAGCAAGTAAGAAGACCGTCTTGAGAGTAATAAACGTCTCCGGGACCTCCTGTATATGCCATGATAGCTGACGGCCCCGCCAAAGCCCTTGGGCTGGGCAACCACTCATGATCGCCCCCCAGCCTGTGAGGGAGGCATCTGTTGTTAGCGTTACACGACAGCATGGCGCTCCCATCAAGGGACCCAGGGTTAGGAACCAAGGCTTCCTCCACACGACTAGCGTGCGGAGACAACGCCGCGTACCTGTGATCAAGCGGAACTGGTTTCCCCTCGGGGAGAACCCCTTGGTTCTGAGCCACCACTGCAATGGTCTCATGTACAACAGGCTGCAAGGTATAACGTTGGACGCTGCTGCCATCAAACCTAACAGTCTCTGAAACTGTTTCACCGTGCGTGACTGGCCTAGTCTTATCTGCTCGACAGCTGAGGATTGAGGCGACACTTTGAAGCTGAGTCTCCCTACTGTCTGATTTAACAGACGCAGGTTTAGGATGGGACGCAACCCCCCATCGTTCT
This sequence comes from Dallia pectoralis, assembly GCA_029465975.1. Taxonomy (NCBI): domain Eukaryota; kingdom Metazoa; phylum Chordata; class Actinopteri; order Esociformes; family Umbridae; genus Dallia; species Dallia pectoralis. Next base: position 16,755,648 of record CM055732.1, read on the forward strand.
TGGGAACGACAAAGTACCGGCTGTACCAACCCGACTCCCAGCTGGGAGGAAGAACTCGTTCTATTGCCCCCTTTAGCAGAAGAGTCTGTACCTCTTGTTCAATACCAGAGCCTGCCCAGGGCCTACCACTGTCGGCAAGACCCCATTGAAACGAGGCGGATGAGCCCTGAATTGGATGGCATAACCGCTCTCGATTATCCGCAGGACCCACTGAGATATATTTGGAAGGGTTTTCCACTCTGCCAAAAAATCTACTAGGGGCACCAGCCTCTTGAGGCTGGCCTCTGGAATATTTGGTACTGCAGACACTGTGCCCTGTGACAGCACACTGGCAGGGAACAACTGGTTTGACAGTTCTGGGCCCCTCCTCGCAGACTCCTGCCTGTCAGCCAGCCACTCGATGTTGAGCTTTTCCACAGCTCGGGTGAGTACCTCCAGCAGCTCCTCGTTCGCGGGTGACTGAATTAACAATCCAGTCTCCACCTCGAGGCTTTCAGCATCCAGGTCCTCAGAACTGAATAGCTGAGAAAAAGGTGCCTCATCCTGGGCGGATGAAACTGCAGCGCGTGCTTCCAAATCCCGAACTGAGGCACTGGCTCTAGCAGACGAAGACTGAGAAAATGTCGACGCCGTCTCAGACCCACCCGCTAGATCCATTTGCGAACCCCACGACGCCAGTCGACGCCGTGCCACGGCAGCAGCCGGACCTGAGCCGCGGGGAGTGCGAACTGAGCTGCTTTCCTGAAAAAGTGTTCACATGGGAAGACGGTCACAATGCTTACAGCTAGCCTCATCAAAGGCTAACTGGGCATGCTCCGCTCCCAAACAAGCAACGCATAGACTGTGTGTATCCCGCCCTGTGAGAAAGCGGTTGCAGGAAGAAGCACACTGTCTAAAACGCCGCTCGGTTGCCATAATCACGGTAGAATTCTTATATATAAAATGTTAAGAAACTTTCTGATTAGCCATCTTATAACAGAAAAACCGCGAGGACTCTATCACAACACGCAATTGCTGAAGCAACAGAAAACTGAAGGTACCAGTAATTAGGGGTGCTTTATGATTTCCTGGTCGCGACGTCACCCGTCTGTGACGTTCCGTCACGCCATTGGACTGATTACACATGTACTTTATAATGCACTCACGGAGAGCGTTCCCATAGGGAACAAACTTAGTGGCCTTCTCCCTCGATTTTGCACTGGTTTTCAACTTAACACTAGAAGCATCGGAAGTGGGTCATTTGACCTGGAGGCATTAAAAAAGTTTTTGCGGCACTCTATACACTTACAGAAAGCTCCTTTCAGGAAAGTTCCTAGATATACATGCTTTATCCCCCCGTATTTCTAGCTATTTTGCCCAAATAATGTGCTAACGCATTATTCCCCAAGTCTTCTTTTTTGCCACCAGGTGGCGAATTAAGCAGAGAAACCAAGGAGCTTTATAGACTGCAATATCGATGACCTAAATGTAACGTGATACATTTGGACGTTTTGTAGACAATATTGAGTTAACATGACATGAATATGGTCCTGTTATTTCTATGTATGTGTGGGACTAGGCGGCATCAGGGAAGCTCTCAACCACAAAGTTATTTAAATTGACTTATTTAGTCAATGCACAGCCAAAGCATTAAGAAACAAATCATTATTAACAACATTTAATATAACTTAGAAAATTGCCAAAAAAGTACTTCTTCAAATTCTACACTGTTAGAATGCTTGGATAGGAGGAATGCGTCGCTAAAAATATACTGCAGAGAAGTCATATTATATATTTTCTAAATGCTATTCAATAGGGCATGGTATCGTACAGTGTGACATAATGACAATTCAAATAAGTTTGATTTCTGTAAACGCTGGTTGAGTACATTTGCCACAAAGAAGCCGCTTACATGTGTGGCAGTTCTCATTCGTTTTGTTTTCCGCACATCTGCCAACCTGACAGTCTCCTCTTTGTTGGTGGGGAAGGAGTGCCTATGACCACAGTTTTGCACATTTTCTGATTTGCACACAGCCAACACCGGCCTCATCAGCCAACTTAAAAATGAACAGTCTTCTGCTTACAGTTGTATTCATGCACAGTTTGTGCAAAATAGGTACATTGATGTGACAGAGAAGGCTGTCACTGGCAGTGGGCAGTGCATCCCATCAGTCCTGAACACTAGTTTTTCTAGCATTTGCCTTTGTACAAATCCAAATAACAGACACATGAGTTCTGTTTGCACCACATCACCATTTATCATTACTTATCTATTGTTGGATGTTCATTTTGTAAATTGTTTAAATGTTTTCTCAGAGGACCGAGTAGGTTGTTAAAGATCAGATTACCAGGCATGGGCGAGCTTTATAGCGCCTGTTACAAACATTTGCATTCTATGGAATGAGACGAGAATCATGCATCTGTCCTGTTGTGGACTGTTAGTACAGTTAGAGATGCTATGACAGATTCTGATCTCCATGATTCACGGAGATCAGTCAGATACTGGTCAAGAGCCTTTGGCAGATCCCTCAATGTGAGGTTGCATTGTTGCAAGCCAGATGCATCTGGCTTGCAACATCGGGGCTGAACAGAATCTTCGGTGAATCATGGCACATCTGGGCTAACAGAATCTGTCATAGCATCTCTATCAGAATCTGTCATAGCATCTCTAACAGAATCTGTCACAGAATCTGTCATAGCATCTCTAACAGTGTTAGGACACCCTATAGATTTGGCTGGTGAGAACAACCGGATAGCGCGCTGTAGACTATTGACTGCTGTCATCAATCAAATTGATCAAATTAATTTTATAAAGCCCTTTTACAACCACAATTGTCACAAAGTGCTCTGACAAACACCCAGCCTGAAACCCGACAGAGCACGCATCAACAAGTTGATACACAGCGGCTAGGAAAAACTCTCTGATGGGTCGAATTTAGGAAGAAACCTGGCGTGGGGTGGCCAGTCCTCTTCTGGTTGTGCTCTGTGAACTTTTAATAGTTTAAAAAAGTTGTAAAAAAGAAAGTCCAGGTCAAATGCATGACCAGTCTGAAATGCACAATCAGGAGCAGTGAGGGTTAGAGGAAGGGGTGCCGGCAGGTATTGCAGCTGATTGTCCTGCCCAGGAGGGCCTTAGGAGGGATCAGCTACACGTCCTTAAGACTGGTAGGTCCCGCGGTTTGGTCAATGGGCACATTGGAACATGGGAACAAGACACAAGGAATAGTCAGACACCCTAGTTCCCAACGACCACGGCACAATAATATATCATTGTAAAAACCCTATAGGGCTGAGACAAGGGGGTCCAGTGGAACTGTGGCCCTGAACGGGGTTAACCCCAGAGAGTTCCCAACAAGGTGGAAATCAATAATAAAGCATGAAAATGCCCCCCCCCAAAAAAAATATTAAAAAAGGTACAACTAGAAGCCAGCTTCTTGTGATTTCTAGCAGCCTTGTTAAGCACTGATTTCAGTTTTTTATTGATTTAACAGGATAACTGAACACCGCAGTAATCTAGTAATAATCTTTCTTATTTTTGCAATATCCCAAAGATAGAAACATTCCATTGAATATTATTTTAAGTTCATCAAAGGAGAGATACGAGTTGAGGGTCATTCATAGATTATTTATCACCTTAACGAGTGCAGCCTCAGCTATGTCTGAAACTGCACTGGAGTTTTACATTAATATTTGTCCTCAGGAAGTGTGTTGTAGGGAAACAGTTTTTTCAAAAAATGTTGAAAGGAATAGGAGGTTTGATATTGGTCTGTAGTTTTTTAATATAACCCTTAATTTCTGAAACTGTTAGTGTGTTTGGTACAGATCAAGAGTATTGGGTACAATTTATTATGTTCAACATTGGTTAACCAAGCACAGGGAGTGGCCCTTTAAGTACTTTAGTTGGAGTTGGGTCTAATTGACAGTTGGTGGGTTTCCAACTCATTACTCATTTAATAAACATTACAAGAGACACAGGCGCAAAAAAGGGTCGGCATTGGCGCAAGGTCAGGGCACATCTCAGATCTGTTGAGGAATATTCCAAATCCGGGTGGAGTTTGCTATATGTTTTCTAATTGTGAATATCTTTTCGTCAAAGAAAGAAGACCCACTTCACTAGTTGAACATTGCTTTTTAGTGAGTTTTGCAAAGTATTAAACAGAAATGTTGTATTATTATTTTTGTCTCAATCAAGTTGGCGAAATAGGCTGATCAGATGAAATGATTTGATCCCCTGCGGATTTTGCACGTTTGCCCACTGACAAAGACATGATCAGTCTTTATCTTTAATGCTAGGTTTATTTAATCAGTGAGAGACAGAATAACAAATTTTAAATAAGTAATAAATTGATTTGCATTTTATAAAAATCTTGAGTAAGAACCTCCTTCCCTCAGCCAGGGCATTGAAAATGGGTTGTGGATCAGTATTCCAGCATGACAATGACCCAAAACACACGGCCAAGGCAACAACAGAGTGGCTCTAGAAGAATCACATTAGGGTCCTGGAGTGGCTTAGCCTGTCTCCAGACTTTAATCCCATAGAAGATCTATGAAGGGAACTGAAGGTTTGAGTTGCCAAACGTCATTCTCGAAATCTTAATGACTCGTACAGTGGTAAAATGCTAATCAATGTATAACTTATTTGAAATGAATTATTCTGGATTTTTCTGTTGTTATTCTGTCTCTTACTGTTCAATTTAAACCTACCATTAAAATGACAGACTGACCACAGGGGATCAAATCATTTCTTCCTTCACTGTATACAAATGCTTTTTAATTTTGCACAGTACTGTCAATCCAGACTAGTTTAAATACTTCCAGATTGGTGACATCAGCAAGGTACAGGGTGCCAGAGCTGTGTCTACTTTAAGGTGTGTAAGGAATATTTCAGTTGTGTGAAAGTTGTTGTATGGACCAGGTGCTGTGAGGTACGGAAGATTCTCAAGGTTTTCACTCGTGAGGCATCTTTACAGCTCTGCTCTAAACCACTTTGAGTTGAGTTCCCCCCCACAAAATTGAACATTAGCAAATAGAGTTCTATAACTTCTGTTATAAGTGGAGCAGTGATCATAACATAGCCTCCACACTCTGTTGTTTGTCCAAAGTCTATACTACAATACCTTTAAGCGAGTGTTGGTAGAAATGAATACATCTGTAACTCTATCAATCTAGCCTTGTGTCTACATCTGACACTCTACCCATAAATAGGTGCATCTAGAATGTCAGACATAGGAGTAAGGCACAAGACGATAGTGACAGAATGTAGTAAGTTCACTCCCCTAAAAGAATTGTAGAAACACCTTTGATTCCGATCAGAGGTTGGACTCTTCTTGAATAACTTGGATTTGGGCGGTTTCACCAATTCTTCCTTGTAAATCCTCTTAAGCTCTATATGGATGGAAAACCTCTATAGGGTATAAGCTTTAGGTCTCCTTATTGATGTTAAAGGGGATTAAGCCCAGAACGCCAGTTCTGACTTGGCTGTGGGCATTGGGACATTCACATTGTTGTGCTGAAAGGTAAATCTTTGCCTCAGAGTTCATTCTTTTCCAGTCTCACACACCCAGCCGCTGAGAAGTATCCCCATAGCAAGATGCTTCTTCCACCATTCTTCGTCGTCAGGATGGTATGAGCCAGGTGATCCCAATTGACAGCATATATTTCACGATAAAAGCATGCTATAGTAAGACCATTTAGTAAATTGTTGACTAGTTCAATTTCATAACAGATCAGTCTGTCATTGGGAACAAACTGACATTTCCTTGACAAATAACCATTTCTGAAATGGCTGAACTTTCTACATTTCTTTTCAAAGATGCTCCTGCAGAAATGGAGCTCTTGTAGTGTTACAACTGCCCACCAGATGGCATCAATACTGCTAAATCGATTTGACAGACGTAAGTTTACTAATGAACTGAAATGAATAAGAACAATTAAAATATATATATATATTACATGTTGTCTAAAAGATCAGGTTAGTAAAACTCTGTACTTTAAGTGCAGAACCATGGTTCCAGGCTGCAAATATATGGGCCTCAGCTGGAGACCTGGGCTCAATACCAATTTCCAATCAAAACATCTCTTTCATTTCTGATTCCTACTCTCAGTCAAATTCCTAGGGGGACAATTAATGGAATTATGGAATGAATGATAACACAGAACGTTGCTGCATTGCAATTTGCACATTTTATCAACTGGAAGGAAATAGAATTCAAATATACGTAAGCCATTGTCGAAACCCCCTGGCACTATAGAAAAAAGGAAAAAAGTGAAGGAAAAACTAATAAACCAGTTAATACTGTGCATACAGCAAAAGCTCTTTATTATTGAAAAGACTCAAAGAGACATTCTCAAACAGGAAAAACTGTAAAAGCTTCTTCATAATTAAATATCGCACTATTTGTAGATTTAAGGCACAAGATAAATAAAATACATTGAAAAGACAGACAGGGTTTAGACAGGGTAGTAGAAGTAACAATTCCACCCATTCAATGACCTACATAGGTATGTGTACGAAAAATTTGAAAGAGGTTTGAGATCACACATGCACAGATACATTAGTCTACAAGCCTATATGGTTGTTTCATGTCGTTTAATCTAAAATGATTAAATCTAAAATGTTAAAATCATATGCTGCAATAGTGTAGTCACCAGCGGATCAGGAAAAGTTCTAACAATGAGTGTCCAGCAAGGTTATAGGTAGGCAATGGACATTATTATTAACCAATACATGCAATTACTCTTAACTAAAACATGTTTTTGGCGTTTTTGGAGCGATTGCAGTAAGAAGAAGTGCAGAACTGCATGCTCAAATGTGTTTGCAGAAGAGAAACAATCATTATTAAGACTTGACATTGACAACCAGGAAACCAGAAACTGATCTGTTCCCGTTACATAGTTGGGAAATCAATTAAGTCACAATAATTCGAGGAATGCTGGAATGTCAATGTGAGGTCACCAAAGGGGAATTACATTGTTTTTACTGTTTCTATGACAATTCCTTAAATGCAGAGTAATAGTGTGCAAACATGCGTACATATTTGGCTAATTAAAACCCCACATTTACAGATGAAATAACCGTCTCTTTGGTAGTTAATTAGTGTACTTGCCCAGTTTCACTTTGAGAGACGAGTTCAACCTTTGAGACCACGGTTTTCTATGTATTTATAATAATACATTAACATGTTTAATGTTCACCTACCGAAACTCCCTCTCCTACTAACAGTGAGTGTTTTCTTTGAAGTCCCTGCTGCCATGGTACATATATACACATTGATACGTTGTACATTTTGCCACGTAAAAACAGCGCATCTAAATCGGTTTTAAGAGCTGTTGCAAGATAACAGCTATTCTGTTACTGTCCTCATGTGTTTCCTTTTTAAAAATATGTAATTTTCATTCAGTCATTTTAACAACACATACTCGCTTGTATCTATTGCACTGGTTCATTTCAAATCAAGGAGGGCAAAAATTGCAAATGATGCCTGTAAATGAATATCAAAAGCTTCTTTACAATGGCACGTAAATAAGATTAAAAACAACTAAAAGTCGATAAGAAAGGAAAAAATAAATTGTTTTTTTAATTAAAAAAAGTTTAACCCATGGACACAGAAGTAACTTTCTGTAAAAAAAGAACTGTTACGCTTTAGCTCAACAGTTTGTGCCAAAGGTCTCAGAAAGCTGATCTGAGACCAGAACAACATTTCCATATCTTACAATAGTCCAAAACAACAGACGCGCACAAACCGGAGTTTCATGATATTGGACTGTTGGCGTTCATAGCTCAAATTCTCAGTGCAGCTGACGCTGCTAACACCCTCAGACACACATAGGGACACGTACGGCAGTGATGTTGGTTGGTGTAATAGGGATGGCGAACGTTTGAGCTGCGCTTACCCAGCCACAGCTTATCCCTGCGCTGAGGGTTGGTCAGACTGCCGTGTCTGAGTGATAATTTGAGTTTTACACTTAGGGAGTTAAGGCCAAACTGATCCTAAAATCAACACTGGTCTGAGCTGCTTGGGGCGTTACAGGGGGAGGGGCACGGCTCCAGGGACTGTCCGGTCCATCTCTCATGGCGTACTTTCTGACAGTTGGAGAGGTTTTTTCAAACCGTCATCGCTTAACTCATACCTAGCCGCAAAGACAGAGACACCCTGTTGTAAAATCAGCAATAACAGTGAAGTAGCAATTTTAACTAATTTCTTGCTGGTTTCATTCAACATTCTTGTCAGCAGAAATAGTATTAAATAATCCTGATTAGACATCAACGGAGTAACAGGTTCAAAAAGGTTTCAGACTGACCATTGTGTCCATCCCTTGGCCATATCATCATAAGTCAGGTCCACAAGCACCTGAAGACGACATATAAATATGATATGGTGGAGGACACACATAGAAAAACGAGAGAGAACGATGACAAAAATCCTGTGATTGACAGACCTGTCATCCAATTAGGAAGAAGTGGCACTCACCTTTCCCAGCAGCCCTTTGTGTTTAGAGAAGACATTCCCCCCGTTTTTTACCGCCACATCCAGAGTCCTCCTGTGAAGCTCCACGATCGACACACTAAACTCAAACCTTTAGCGCACACACACACACACACACAATAAATAAATGATCATTTATACCACATATTCAATAAAAATAAACATGCGAGGAGAACATATAAAAGCCTCTGTAGATCCCAGGTAGACTACTGAATGACCAGTTCATGCTCAGTGATTTGACGGTATATTTGACGGGGTGAAACGTACGTCTGGTCAAAGACTGGGTTCAGGGTCTTCTTTAGTGTGTGGGTTTTCCTCCTCCCGGACCTTCGCTTGTCGGGTAGAAGATACAGCCGGACGTAGGGGTCCGACAAGTGATCTGTAAATTCGATCAGTTTTCTGTGTAGAGGGGAAACAGACAAAGAAAGAGGGGAGGGAGAGAAAAAAAGGTGGGTTGGCAGAAAACACGTTTTGAAACTATTGAACAGCCGTTGTGTAAGGGAACAGGCAATAACATGTGAGGGGGCATCCCAATCACACCATACAGCCTATACAAACTACTGTTGACCAGGGGCCGTAGTGAACTAAATGGGGAAAAGGGTCCCAATCAGGACAGGGACCCAATGACATGTTTCTTACCGGCAGGCGTGCACCACCACGATGAGCTTGTTCCTCTGAGAGCTGTGTCTTATGGTCAACTGTACCTCGCCCAGGGGGAAATTACCGACTGAGCCACTGTGGGGCCACACACACATAGACACACGCTGGTTTTAATATCAGATAACAACCCACAGGTTAGTAGCATTAACTTCACATTAGCTTAAACCTTTATGCCTGAACATTATTATAAGCATGTGTTACGAAATTATATTTGCATAATTTGAACTCTAAACTATGTCCGATATAGCTTGTCGAAAATGCATGATTTTCCTTGTTTCAATACCGTGGTGTTTGTGTGTGTGTGTGCACTTACTTCTGCAGATCTCTCAGCTTCTGCTGGAGCTCCTGTGTGGCGTAGGGGTTGGAGATGTCTGAGGCGATGCTGTGGCTCGAACCCCGGTGGGCCAGGTGCTTCTGAGTGTCAGAGATGGCCAGGTTGGAGGTGCTCCTGCCTGCCTCAGCTAGGGCCATCCCAACATGGCCCCCAGGCTCGTCTTCCCCCCGTTTCATCTGGAGGTCCTGGGTGGAGGCAGCCATAGAGCGGGGACGCTCTGACCCAGGGACAGGGTTGGGTTTTGGTGGTTCGGAGGCAGATGGTTTCTTCTGGGGGGCGGGGTTACTGGAGCTGGACTTCTCATTCACTGGCGCTGCAGATGCCTGGCTGGACACTGACAAATCCTCCACACACAAAACCTGTTGGACATGAACTTCATTGAGTGAACCCAGTTGGTCCAGGTGTCTAAGGCGCTGCCTATGGAATACATGTTCCATATATTCAACCATATCTCTTAGCTTTTTATAAAACAGTAGCAGGAAAAACTATTTGTTATGATATATTTAGACAAAAAGTGAAATTACTGCAGGATATAATTTACACTGTATGTATTGAACATTGAATTGAATTGTGAATGTATAATAATGCTTAGGACACAATATGCTCACTCGGCTGTAAACGACTAGTACTTCCTGGTTAAGTGTACATTAGATGAGAAGCAGAAGGTGACATTTTGGACTCAAGACTGTGTTTCGAGCCCTGTTCAGACCCTCGCGGAGCCTTACCCTCACGGAGCCTTACCCTCACAGAGCCTTACCCTCACAGAGCCGTACCCTCACAGAGCCGTACCCTCACAGAGCCGTACCCTCACAGAGCCGTACCCTCACAGAGCCGTACCCTCACAGAGCCGTACCCTCACAGAGCCGTACCCTCACGGAGCCGTACCCTCACGGAGCCGTACCCTCGCGGAGCCGTACCCTCGCGGAGCCGTACCCTCGCGGAGCCGTACCCTCGCGGAGCCGTACCCTCGCGGAGCCGTACCCTCGCGGAGCCGTACCCTCGCGGAGCCGTACCCTCGCGGAGCCGTACCCTCACAGAGCCTTACTCTCACAGAGCCGTACCCTCACAGAGCCTTACCTCACAGAGCCGTACCCTCACAGAGCCGTACCCTCGCGGAGCCGTACCCTCACAGAGCCTTACTCTCACAGAGCCGTACCCTCACAGAGCCTTACTCTCACAGAGCCTTACTCTCACAGAGCCTTACCCTCACGGAGCCGTACCCTCACGGAGCCGTACCCTCACGGAGCCGTACCCTCACGGAGCCGTACCCTCACGGAGCCGTACCCTCACGGAGCCGTACCCTCACGGAGCCGTACCCTCGCGGAGCCGTACCCTCGCGGAGCCGTACCCTCGCGGAGCCGTACCCTCACGGAGCCTTACCCTCACAGAGCCGTACCCTCACAGAGCCGTACCCTCACAGAGCCTTACCCTCACAGAGCCTTACCCTCACAGAGCCGTACCCTCACAGAGCCTTACTCTCACAGAGCCTTACCCTCACAGAGCCGTACCCTCACGGAGCCGTACCCTCACAGAGCCGTACCCTCACAGAGCCGTACCCTCACAGAGCCGTACCCTCACAGAGCCTTACCCTCAGTGCCATTTTCATTTTGACAGTGCAGGTGGGCGCAGAGTTCTTCAGAGGGAAACGCTGATGCAGCGTCATATCTTCCGCCTCCAGGAGGCTCTCCATTGGTACATTTAGAGTCCCCAGGGAACACTCGTGTTTCTCATCCTTTACCTGGACGGGGGGACGGGCGAATCAAACGGTGCATGTGACTTTCACGTTTCATGTTTTAAACAAGAGCAGAGATCAAAGCCAAGCTACATCAACGGTGAAAGGTGAGTCAGCAAAAGCAAGATTACCTCGATCTCCAGCTCTTGGTTTTTGGGATTGTGGATGAGCATGGTGAAAGCCTCTTCCCACAACGGTTCGTTGGTTTTAAACCTTGTCTGATTAGAGAATCACAATCACTGATATATACCATTCACATTGGCACTGAAGAATGTCATAACATCATACAGTCATAATTACACGTATTGTACTGTATGTAATAAGCATTGTTGGGGTGTTGAGCTTACCTTGCTGTTATGCGTCTTGTGCCCCAATCTGAATTGGACAAAAGGATTTGGGTCGCTGCTAACCTTTTTTCCAGACTGTGATAAAAAACAAAATAGACAATGAGGAAAATAACTCGCCCCCTGAGATGTCCATTCAATAGGTATCGACCTAGCCTAGACTGTTTAGGTTTAGTATTTACTTAAATATAAAAAAAAAAATCACTTATCAACTTCAATTAGGGGGCATCCTTAATTTAAAATGGTTATGTTTGCAAAAATAGAATTGATTAAATATATAATATATAAATGCTGTTAAAACGGACAAATGCGAAATGAATCGTGCGGCTTGACGTCAGGCCACATGATTCATATGTCACTGGTAAACCAGACAGCATACAGACTAGAGATCGGGGACTACTGTAGTTCTCTAGTTAGATAAGAGAGAACATGCTTACTGTTGCAAACATTCAATTTGTAGATTAATTATCTCCTTACAGTCAGGGTTCCAGACTTATCCAGTGACACAACGTGTTTCAGTTAAAGGGACAGGAATATCTTAGTCATGATTTCATTTGACCCATGTCATATAATATACTCATTCATGTAAAATCAGACTGATTGTAGTCGGCCGCCTTTACAATTAGGATATTCCACTAAGTGCTGCTTTTGCAGACACAGAAAAAGCCTAATCTACAGAGTTATCGATTGACCTGGTGTTTTCCTCAACTAGGCCTAATCTGTGTCCGTGAAACCAGCCCATACAGATGAAATTATCCCATTGCCAAGCAATTCAATTAATAAGGTAGCCTACAATGAAAATATCAAGTCATTTCTTGTTGCATGCATGAAACGTTGTATTTTTATTGCAATGTTTGATCCAAAATTCATTCAAAAGTAGTTTTGAGTTTGTTTGTGCTTAGTCTTAGTGCATAGGCAAACATGATAAATCAAAGCACTATGCTAGATCACTAACACTAAATGACCATGTTGCTAGATCACTAACACTAAATGACCATGTTGCTAGATCACTAACACTAAATGACCATGTTGCTAGATCACTAACACTAAATGACCATGTTGCTAGATCACTAACACTAAATGACCATGTTGCTAGATCACTAACACTAAATGACCATGTTGCTAGATCACTAACACTAAATGACCATGTTGCTAGATCACTAACACTAAATGACCATGTTGCTAGATCACTAACACTAAATGACCATGTTGCTAGATCACTAACACTAAATGACCATGTTGCTAGATCACTAACACTAAATGACCATGTTGCTAGATCACTAACACTAAATGACCATGTTGCTAGATCACTAACACTAAATGACCATGTTGCTAGATCACTAACACTAAAAATGACCATGTTGCTAGATCACTAACACTAAATGACCATGTTGCTAGATCACTAACACTAAATGACCATGTTGCTAGATCACTAACACTAAATGACCATGTTGCTAGATCACTAACACTAAATGACCATGTTGCTAGATCACTAACACTAAATGACCATGTTGCTAGATCACTAACACTAACCATAGATCACTAACACTAAATGACCATGTTGCTAGATCACTAACACTAAATGACCATAGTAAATGACCTAGATCACTAACACTAAATGACCATGTTGCTAGATCACTAACACTAAATGACCATGTTGCTAGATCACTAACACTAAATGACCATGTTGCTAGATCACTAACACTAAATGACCATGTTGCTAGATCACTAACACTAAATGACCATGTTGCTAGATCACTAACACTAAATGACCATGTTGCTAGATCACTAACACTAAATGACCATGTTGCTAGATCACTAACACTAAATGACCATGTTGCTAGATCACCAACTCTAAATGACCATGTTGCTAGATCACCAACTCTAAATGACCATGTTGCTAGATCACCAACTCTAAATGACCACCTTGCTAGATCACCAACTCTAAATGACCATGTTGCTAGATCACCAACTCTAAATGACCATGTTGCTAGATCACTAACACTAAATGACCATGTTGCTAGATCACTAACACTCCATAAGCTAATTGATTAACATATCAGTTAATACAATGTCCTATTTTCTGAGATAGGTATTTATACGGGCCGACTTGGCCACAACTACATCTAATCAATTCAACCAATTTGCCTTAAATTACAGTCTGGAACCCTGGCTGTTGTTAGAACGGAATACAAGAAGCTCAGAATTAATTTTGAATCAACACACAAAATTAGTGGAATTATGATTTTTGTTAATATAGTCTACAAATAACTCAAGTTAAGGCATGTACATGCTGCATTAGCTCCTCTGAATACATAAGTGGAAAAAACTTCCTTAAAACCCTCTGTATTCCCTATTATGACCCATTATGCTATTCTGGTAAACCCTCATGCATCATTCGCTTATTATGAATTAACTGATTCTTTTTCAGGAAACACTTCATCAACAGGTTTATCCACCCTTGGCCTATAGAATGTAAAAAGCAGTACACCAAAAAGCCTTCTGTGTGTGTGTGTTTGTGTGTGTCTGTCTGGACGGCTACACATGCTCAGTTGTGTACGTTACCTGCAGGGCCTTATTGACTGAGGCCTTCGACAAACCGTCATGGTTGAACTCTAATGGATTGCGCTTTTTCCCCCCGGGTCAGGAGAGAATGAACACAGCCAGGTTGGTTATTAGGAGAAAGGGGGCATGCGAGTAGGAGTGTGATGGAGGAGGGCAGGAGGAGGTTAAATCATGGGTCGAGCGATTAGGACCAAACCCCAGATGACACCAGACACCAGGAAACAGACAAACACAACAGGGTCAATCACAGGGTTAATCACAGGGTAAATAAGGGTCCCCCGATTAATCATGAAGAGCATTGACACAGACATACAATCCTGATTAATATGAGAAAAGGAAAATATTATATGATGGAAAAAGAAACATTCTCAACATTGACCAGGCAGTACAGAGAGTTGCCCTAGGTGTCTGCAAATGGAGAATTTGGATGCGCAATTCCAATAACTTACATATTTCCCAGAATTACCAGAAATCCCACAAACTGAACATTTCTGAAATTAAGTTGTAATACTGTAGTATATTCCACTGGAATTTTGTAATTCACAGGAGAAAGCTAATTGAAAACAAATTCCTGGTGGGAAATCTATGACATTCCAAACATAATATCTTAATGGATGAATGTCATGAAGTTATTCTCTTGATACAACACAGGTATAATTTCTAGCAAAAAATACACCTAGAATATAAATAAAAATGTTTCCTTGCATAGAAGCACTTCATTCAGAATGTATCCTTGCATTCCAACAATTTCATTCCCATTTCTTATGGTGGCAACGCATCAGTAAGTTTCCCAACATCTTTTGTCCAATTGTGATGTCCAAAAAAGCTAAGAAAGTTACATGATTGTTGTAACCCGAGTATTCAGTAAATGTTGTTACCAATGCCTTGTTGACATGTAGTTGTCTCCAAAGTATTTCTTTCATTGACATGTCAATGGCGACAGGCTTTCGTTTAATCAGAGGCCTTTGAGCACTACTAGAGTTGGGGTCACTCTAGATATATATTGAATTGAGGATATATCCGGGTAAATGTGCTCTGGTTACCTCATGGTTTATATGAAGGGAGGACTGGCTTATTGTCACCATTGTTAATGTGTTGGTAAGTTGTCAGAGGAAATGCAATCTACAGAAAGCTTCCGGACAAACATTCTGGAACTATCCCGTGAAGCGCCGGGACTTACGGCTTCACTGTCCAATCAAGGCTCAGTAAGTTTAACATTTCCATGTCAACTGTCACAAGCTCAGGCCGTGCATATGTCACTCATTCAACTGGCAACATGCTTATTGGGCAAACATGCTTTTGGACCGGCATCATTACCAATAAAATCACACTATGGCAAATAAAATGGAATCAATAACTAGGATGCAAAATACCAAAGGACTCACAAATAGTGTCCTATAGAGAGAAGCAGTATTCTCACAAAAGACTAGGCCCGAAGCTCTCCGCTCTTTTAAGTGGCCAGAACCCAAGTTCCCCTCGAACACACTCTTCGGTGGAGGACGGAAAAACGGAGAGAAGAAAGCAGAGAAGAGAAGGCTGAAAGGAAGACGTTGAAGAAGTTGCCTACGCATCAGTGAGCGTTCACGTTCCATGGGGAGCACGCCGATTACTCTATTTCACAGGCAACACAGATATGACAGACAAACGTCAGATAAACGCATGGACCCCTCGTGTGGTGTGCGACAGGTTGAGATGTGAAAAACAGAGAGAGAAAATATCCACGTTATCACAGGGGGTGGGGGAGCAGGTGGAGGGAGACCAGGATGAGGAGGAAGGTTGGAGGAGATTGAGTGAACTGGGTGGCTCACCGTCTTGTAACAGGTAACTGGCACCGTGATAACTTACAACTGGGCCTTTGACATTTCACTGGGTTCGTATTTGAGCTCTATTGATACCGATAGCAATGCTTAATGGTTTTTCCTGGTACATATTTGCCGGAGCGGAACAGGTTATTAAGTCTCTTTTTCTACTAGCTCAACTGCTTTCCCCAGATCTCTTGGTGAATTCATCCACGGGTGCGGTGACTTACTGGGAGGTTCCTGGCCGAATCCAAAAATACCACCAGAATGGCGGAAGAGAGGCCGTCGTTGGCCTGGCCTTTATCAGCTTTGATGCTGGTCAGCACCTAGTAGGGAGGGAGTAGAGAGAGGAAAGAGGTGAAAGAGTGAGAAGGGAGAGAGAGAATAGGTGAGGGGGAGGAGAGAAAAAGTAGAACGAAAGCGTCCAGTTAGTTGTCTAACATGGTGGTTTCTGTTGCACATGCCAGCCATTCCAGTAAGTTGTCTTTGTCCACAATGGACACTACCTCTGACTAGAGCCCTATAAAAAAGAACTTGGCCAGAAGTAGTACAGTATTTTGGGAACATAGTTCCATTTGGGACTGTGGGTAAAGGCAGTACCTGACCCAGCTTCTCAGGAGAGGGGACCAAAGACAACCACTCTAGTTTTAAGTGCAGCTTCCCACTGGCCACCTCGTCCAGGACGAACCACTAGAACAGAACAGGAGAACATCAGCTACAGATGTTTATAATCAAGTGGTAGTCGCCGACAGGTGGTGAGAAGAAGTCCACAGTACCTGGTCCATCCTCTGTTCCTTCTGAATATCCACTGTGTCAATCACTATGCTGCAGGGGATATGACAAAACACTGTCTGAGTTTAGTAGAAAAGGGCCTACACGCGACAGCTTTAATTGTAGAGAAGAATGTCAGCGTGTTCGAGTGAATGTTTTGTCTGAGGAAGGAATGTAGAGGATTGTCTTACCTGCCTAGGAAATCATCAGAGTCTGTGTCCTCATCAAACAGCTCAATCTCCAGATTTTGAGGTCCAGGTTGCTCATAAATAATAGCCTAAGAGTGAGGGATACATTTGACAAACCACAGCTTCATTCACTTTATTCAGATACATCCAGAAGCATGTTACACTTGACAGTTATACATCCAAAAGCATGTTACACTTGACAGTTGACAGTTGAAAGGTTACCTCGTATACTTCGTTCCACTTGGGATTGAGGTTATCCTTAATGACCTTGCTGTGGAACTGATTGTTGCCGACCCGGATGATCCCGTATGGGTCGGACTTGCCTTTGATCAGCCCCCCCATGTACGTATCCTTAGGAACAACATCCTGAGCCTCTAGGAAGTGAATCCTCAGAATGGCCTTAGTGGAGACACAAAACACGTCAAAGTTCAAAGTATACAGCAGATACAGTCTGTATCTGCATACATGTGAAAACTGAGCCCAGCCCCTGGAGAGTTCATTCTTTGTTATTTCTATAATTTTTTTAAATCATTATTAAGAGTAGCCTCATTTTACTAAAGATACTGAGTGATTAGACTACTTCAATCGTTTTATCCATCAGAAATCAACTACATCGATAGAAAAAAAGTATAGACCCTTGCTTCAATAGCTGGTGCTGCTCCCTTCGGCTGATAGAAATGAATTCAGACGTTACTGTATTAATTAGTGTCTTACATTGACAACCTTGAATGCTGGTGAAAATTAATGAAAATATCCATGTGTCCGAATACATAAATATATATACCCAAGTTTGTAATATCTTCAGCAGTTTCAATTTCATCAGTAGTAAAAAGCATTTTCCTCACCACAGAATGAGTATATTAAAATAAAAATGCACTTTCCACACAGTGTACAAGCTTTGACAAAAGCTGTGACATTACTGTAGATTCTGTGCCATAAACAATACATACATAACTATGACATTGTAGTACCATTAAGAAATGGTTTGTGACTTAACAATCATGAAATTTTTTGATGTATTGGATATCTTGGGATTACACTGAAACGTCTGCTTTTATCCATCTCCCTGCCGACCTACCTTAGGCATTGGGAAGCGTAGCTGAGACAGCTGTGCATCTCCCACCAGAGGAATGGTGATGCGATTGGGCAGGACCAGGTTACTGTAGATAATATCCTGGATGAGGTTATCACACAGGCCGCTGAAAAGAAACACAAACACACATTACGGGACGGTCCGGTGAAAGTTAATTTCTCCTGATCTAAATTAATTGTTTGATATACATCACTGACATTACGTTGGTTGGTGGATGAGAGTCTGTCAGCATGTGAAAATAGACATTTGTATAATATAATATACACACACCGTTTCATGTCTTAAAATGCATTAGAGTTGTACACAAAATGACAAGCAAGCAGATTCTTCCGGTGCTGTAAGTTGTAGGGTGGAACTGCCATGTTTACACTTATGAGGCTGCATTATCCTGCTGAAAGACGTCACTGTCAAGAATGAATACCATTGGAAATACCTGATCGGCAACAATGTTTAGGCAGGTGGACCGTGTCAAATTGACATCCACATGAATGCCTTGACCCAGGTGAGCGGTGCACACGTACACATAAATGTGACTCATCGGACCACTCAACCTTCTTCCATTGCACCAACATCCAGTTCTGATGCTTGCATACTGATTGTAGGCGCTTTTGACAATGGACATGGGTTCTCGTGTTCAGGTCAATGGCTACCCGGCACCATACACAGCAGGCTGCGGTGCACTGTCTGGGGTGAAACATTGCTTCCGTAACCATCAACAGAAATTCTGGATGTCACTGACAATGTGCAGTTTGTCCAATGTCCACTAGAGGGTAGCAGTGTACTGAATAAAAAATCCCCTCAATGGGCGTGTGAATGGCACAAAGCAGGTTTTAATGGTACAACAAAGCCATAGGAACCTGAAATGTACTTAAATGTGATGACATTCTATCCTGTCTATAAAAGAAAATGGTTCTTAGTGCTGGGAAAAATTTAGAAATATGTAGAGGCTGGCACACACCCATTGCTGGGTTTCGCCGAAGAAGGAATTAATTTATTGTTGATGTTGATTCTTTTTTTTTTAGAAAAGTAATTGCTACCATATGAAGTAATATTGGATTTCCTAAATGCTACATTATATTTATCTGAAAAAACATGGCAACTAAAGTCTTTGCATTCAAGGAGAGATGTCAACTTCCATTACCCACGTTATACAGTCAAGTCAGGATTGCACACAGTTGACAACAAGGAACCAAACTCAAACCAGTAGAACAAGGGATGCTACATTTTACAGGGAGGAGCTCGACAAACCACATACATACTACAGGTCTCACATGAAATAGGGAGATAACACACAGAGTAAACCCAGGGTACTGATACAGAGACAATACACAGAGTAAACCCAGGGTACTGATAGAGAAATAATACACAGAGTAAAACCCGGGTACTGATAGAGAGATGATACACAGAGTAAAACCAGGGTACTGATAGAGAGATGATACACAGAGTAAAACCAGGGTACTGATAGAGAAATAATACACAGAGTAAACCCAGGGTACTGATAGAGAAATAATACACAGAGTAAACCCAGGGTACTGATAGAGAAATAATACACAGAGTAAAACCAGGGTACCAGAGGTAAACCCAGGGTACTGATAGAGAAATAATACACAGAGTAAACCCAGGGTACTGATAGAGAAATAATACACAGAGTAAAACCAGGGTACTGATAGAGAGATGATATACAGAGTAAAACCAGGGTACTAATAGAGAAATAATACACAGAGTAAAACCAGGGTACTGATACAGAGATGATAAACAGAGTAAAACCAGGGTACTGATAGAGAGATGATAAACAGAGTAAAACCAGGGTACTAATAGAGAAATAATACACAGAGTAAAACCAGGGTACTAATAGAGAAATAATACACAGAGTAAAACCAGGGTACTGATAGAGAAATAATACACAGAGTAAAACCAGGGTACTGATAGAGAGATGATACACAGAGTAAAACCAGGGTACTGATACAGAGATGATACACAGAGTAAACCCAGGGTACTGATAGAGAAATAATACACAAAGTAAACCCAGGGTACTGATAGAGAGATGATACACAGAGTAAAACCAGGGTACTAATAGAGAAATAATACACAGAGTAAAACCAGGGTACTGATAGAGAGATGATACACAGAGTAAACCCAGGGTACTGATAGAGAAATAATACACAGAGTAAAACCAGGGTACTGATACAGAGATGATACACAGAGTAAACCCAGGGTACTGATAGAGAAATAATACACAGAGTAAACCCAGGGTACTGATAGAGAGATGATACACAGAGTAAAACCAGGGTACTAATAGAGAAATAATACACAGAGTAAAACCAGGGTACTGATACAGGGATGATACACAGAGTAAACCCAGGGTACTGATAGAGAAATAATACACAGAGTAAAACCAGGGTACTGATAGAGAGATGATATACAGAGTAAAACCAGGGTACTAATAGAGAAATAATACACAGAGTAAAACCAGGGTACTGATACAGAGATGATAAACAGAGTAAAACTAGGGTACTGATAGAGAGATGATACACAGAGTAAAACACCGTAGGTGACAACCAGAGGACTTAAAACACATCCATACAGACCTCAAATGTATTGGTTCCTCATTAAATTATTCATTGGACAAAAAATCCCAGCAGCCTACAATGCAGATTCCCTTCCAAGTTCGAACAAATTTGGACAGTACGTCACATGAGTCAATCTCCCGACCACTTCAAGTCACAAGTATCGACGCTCGGAGAAATCCCTTTTGAAATCCCAGATCTGAATACAACCAATAATTTATAATAATGTACTCATCCATCCTGAAATGGTCTTAGTGGCTTACCATAATATCACATCTTGGGGGGAGCATGAGCTCCTAATTATAGTTTAAAGTAGTCAGTAAGGATGCTTAGGTGGGTCATTTCCAGTTTTTCAGGGAGAATACTAGCACAGTCCCCTGCTGAACCAAATTTAATTGGGGAAAGGTTTAATCAAAGTGTGTTAGCCATTGGTCCCCAAATAGCATAACCAGAGCAAGGCACCTTAACGCGATGACCTCTCCGTGGTGCCGGACTACTTTTACAACACAGCAGCCACATTCCAAATGAAACCTTCTTCCCTACGTGGGAACTTGGTTAAAAATACTGCACTATACAGGGAATGAGGGTGACAGTAGCAGAAGAGAGTTACAACGACCAGCCGCATTCCCCACAGACCCCAGCTGGGCCCGAGAAAGCGCTTCTAATAATGATCCGTCAAATGCGAAGGAAAAACATAGAATTGTATGTGTGAAAACATACACATGTTGCCTTAGAGAGCAGAATGTCCTACTGGCAACATACGTACACTTGGCATCCTCTTGCTAACGAAACACTCAGAACAATGCAGTCACCGGATTTGACCAGCACGCGTTCGTAAAGCGCAAGCACTTAAAAAACAGCCAGCTTACATCTGTCAGAAGCCTGCCAACTGGCAGTCTCAGCAAAACAATGGGGTCTTCATGTTAGCGTTGCCTCCTGGTTTGTTTGTCCTGCCCAGGTTGCGCCCCAAATCACATCCTATTCCATGGGTAGTACACTACATTTGAACAGGCCCCCCATTAAAGGTGGAGCGCCGTTTGGGCCACACACCTAGCTGTCGTCGACGTGGGAACGGGGCTGCTTTCAAGCCTTTCACGGCAGGCATTGGATAAACAGCCAGCCTTGTAAACCTTATCAGCCCGCAGGCTTTCACTGGCACAGAGAACTGACTGATACATGTCATTTCTCTCCCTTTTCATCACTGGGACGTGACGGTCGCATTGTCAAACTGTTGCCTCGAATCAATCCGTCCTTTTGGACTGACGACAAGAGTTAGTGTCCCCAATGGCATTCTTCTACCGAAATAGTGCACTACTTTGAGCTGAGCTCCAACAGTAGACAAAAGTGCTACGCTATACGGAATTTGGGATGCAGGACATTGAAATGATTCAGCTATTAACTATTCACGTGTACTGTGACTAGAAACACCCACGGTATAGACCAATCCCACAGCTAATCTCCCTACCGCACCTTTATTTTGGGTAAGGCCAGTTCAACGCCCTAACCATGGAGAGAGAACATGGGTGTGGTGACAGAAACCAGGGACGCATAACATGTAACAGTGCAGTCATTACTTACTTCAAGCCCGGAATGTCCAGCATATTCGTAAGGCCCGTCCAGTTTATGTCCAGAAACTGAAAAAAAAGAAAAAAGCATGATTATGAGTAACAGGAAAACCACTTTAATCGGTGGAAGATTGGCTTTGATATAAGTTATGTACACAGAACACACCACACAGTCATTTCCTTTCAGTCCAGTCATTTAACCAATTTGTTTAGCGAATGAACAAAGAAAAAATACTTTTATAAGCTTAGGAACCAAACAACTGATATTTCAACTTGCTAACCCAGGGGTCCGATCTAACTGTTATTCCAGCA
This sequence comes from Dallia pectoralis, assembly GCA_029465975.1. Classification (NCBI taxonomy): domain Eukaryota; kingdom Metazoa; phylum Chordata; class Actinopteri; order Esociformes; family Umbridae; genus Dallia; species Dallia pectoralis. The sequence goes on from CM055732.1 coordinate 16,778,043, forward strand.
GGTGCTGGAAATGTCAGGTGCCTTCTTAACCCAGCGCATGTCACCAAGCCGGTCTGATTCTTACCACACTGTTCAGGCAACACATTCACCTGCCACACAACCACCATTTCATTCACAGGCACCCAAATCAACACAAGGAGTCGCTAGAGAGCAACAGGACAGGGTAAACCTCACCGACTGTCCACCACGAGCACAACACTGGAACCCCGGATGAAAATAATACGCTTGCAAGCTAATATTCAGAAGGCGAAAGGCAGCCACCTAAAAGCACCTGAATCGCTAATGAAAGTTTGTCACAGGGTGCAATTTCCTAATAAAATGAAAAAGCACCCATTCTTTGTTTTGTTCTATAAATATAGGCCTACAGAGACTGCGAGAAACCAATTACAATATTAAAACAAATAGTTATTTCTTTAACCTAATCTGTAATAACAAAAAAAGATATTAAGTGCTTTTTAGAGCAGGACGACAGTTGTTGAGAAATTGTATCGATGTGAAAAACAATACAGAGAAATGGAGCTCAAGAGGAGTTCACAATCGCAGGGCAAAACGCATGCAAATCCAATCTCTAACAACTGTTCATTCTGTAGAGTGTTTATGAAGGGAAGGCAGAACGGAGCATGTGCCTAGCTCAGGGTGGCTAGTGCAGGGAGGCTCGCATAACAACCCAACCCAGTGTGTTTCAGACAACGCCGAACATCTACCACGGCTGAAGATGGCTGCTGAAGATGGCTGCTGAAGATGGCTTCATAATCTCAACAGTAGTTATGAACCGAGGAATTCTTTGTTAGCAACAGTCTCTGCTGGGAACACACTGTCTGGCCTGGCAAGGTTGACATGGTGAACAACAGCCACTGGCGACAATTGGCACAGTGTTATATATAGCACACAACCTGAATACTGAAAATAGTGCTGTTTGGAATACAGACATGCAAAATGCCTTACCAAGGCAGGCTGTTGAAATCCAGGTTCACACTGTCTATGACCTTTTTTTACCATAAAAGGACAGGACTTCGTCTACCAGTCGTTATGGTTACAAAAGACAGTGAACAAGACAGTGAACTAAACACTGGATATGATGTCATAGTTTTGTCATGTGATCATGTTTGCTCTGAATGCACATGGCCTGTGTCTGCTCACTTGTGGAGAAAAACTGGCTTCTAAGCAGAACCGAAAGCGAACGTTGGATTGATATATAAGCAGGGTAACAAGCACAAGCAGTTTATAAAGCGAATAAAGTGCAGCTAAAACCTGGTTGAAAAGCACATTATTGCGTCTAGGAACAACAGCAGTGACTATGTCTGGCAAAATTCAGAACTGTTGATGTTTTTTTATGAATCGATAAGGGATATTTTAAGATATCTGAGGCCAAGTACAGAACTAATAGCACAAGCTAAGCTAGGACCATTTTGTATTCATATGCATGTCAATTCACTTAAAGTAATAATATATAAATACAAAAACATTTTCTAATCTATATGATATTCATCTCTATGATATTAAATGAAATACCTAAAGTCCAAACAAAACAGGGTTGGTGAACTGAAACTGCTCCAAGGAGAACAAAGACTGATTTACACCTGGTTCTCTGATGTCGTGTTATGCAAGGAGTGGCAAAGAATGCCTTACCCTAAACGAAATGCAACTAAATGCAAAACAGATCAAACGAAGGACTGGCAATCATTGTGTGACAATGCTGCTGCTTTCAGTGTCTGTCTGGGCATAAACCAAGACCTTGTCTCAAAAGGGATATAAGGGCATACACTGTATATAAGGGCATACACTGGATATAAGGGCACACACTGGATATAAGGGCATACGCTGGATATAAGGGCATACGCTGGATATAAGGGCATACGCTGGATATAAGGGCATACGCTGGATATAAGGGCATACGCTGGATATAAGGGCATACGCTGGATATAAGGGCATACGCTGGATATAAGGGCATACGCTGGATATAAGGGCATACGCTGGATATAAGGGCATACGCTGGATATAAGGGCATACGCTGGATATAAGGGCATACGCTGGATATAAGGGCATACGCTGGATATAAGGGCATACGCTGGATATAAGGGCATACGCTGGATATAAGGGCATACGCTGGATATAAGGGCATACACTGGATATAAGGGCATACACTGGATATAAGGGCATACACTGGATATAAGGGCATACACTGGATATAAGGGCATACACTGGATATAAGGGCATACACTGGATATAAGGGCATACACTGGATATAAGGGCATACACTGGATATAAGGGCATACACTGGATATAAGGGCATACACTGGATATAAGGGCATACACTGGATATAAGGGCATACACTGGATATAAGGGCATACACTGGATATAAGGGCATACACTGGATATAAGGGCATACACTGGATATAAGGGCATACACTGGATATAAGGGCATACACTGGATATAAGGGCATACACTGGATATAAGGGCATACACTGGATATAAGGGCATACACTGCCTACCAAAGCAGGCTTGTAGGGGTCGGAAACATTTGAAGACCGTTAGGCGTGGTGACAGGCACCCAGGGGAGCGATATGCCACTTCCTGTGGTAACCACTTCAGAAGATACCAGAACAAGCACAATGAGCAGTTCCAGCGCATACAGGAACCAACAGAACATAAATACAGGGGGTTAGCCAGTACGCTACGTAGCCACAGCACGACATTCTACAGTTCCAGCTCCCTCTTGGCACGCTCTGTGGTGAATCTGTGGTGCTGTAGCCAAGGCAGCCAGAGTTGACTGTGTAGTCCCTGGGGGTGACATATCTACCTGCAAGATACACTGTAACTTTCACATTCTGTATATAAACTCTCCTGTGTATTTTATATAGTTGTTATTACCTTATGAATGCTGCTCAACAGACATACTTATACCTCATCCTGTATTAACTGTATATTGACTCTGCACTTGATCCTGTATTGCCTTGTTATGTCCCAATGCTATTTGTACTCGTGTGTTCTGTGTATTTATTGTGTAAATGTATGTTGTCTTGCACATTTCTTAATCTAATCTTGGCCAGGTCGCCGTTGCAAATGAGAATTGACTCTTAATCAGCCTACACAAACACAACCTGCACTTTCTATTTTTCTCAGCTTAATCAGATTAATTTAAGGGGCATTCAACACAGCGTATCTAGTTTTTTTTTTTACTTTGACATGTATTCATTCATTACAACGCTAATCTGCCCCCATCCACAACTACTTAAAGTAGCGAGTGCATTTACCTGCTCTCCCTACTGCCCTCCTAAATAACTATTAAAAAGCCTAGTTTGGGTTCATATAAACAAATACACAATTTGAAATACAGGGCAAACCCTCTAAAATTAGTTGAAGGCTAAGTGAGAGAAAACAATCAACAGGCTTTAGTGATTGAGATCAACACAAAACCGAAGGGGTCGGGCTTTGTGGAGATTATCACAGTATACTGGTGAGAAATCATTTGACTCAGCAGTCCATGAACGACTGGTGCTGATCCAAAGCTAACAACTCTAGTTGATTTAGGGGTTAAGATGTCTTGAGTCATGGAGAGTGGGTTGCATTGGAGAGTAAGGATTGGACGGCCAGTAGATTTACCATAAATCTTCACCGAAAAGCAGCAAGACAATGAGAGTCCTCTGGCATTAGAGAAGAAAATCGATGAGGAGTAGGCAGAAAACCTACCCAATGGCAAAGACACAGCCTCATCCGCTTTCATTGTGGTGGCTTAAAATAAACATCTTTGCCATCCCTACCCAGACAGAGAGAAGGTAACAATGATCTCTTTAAAAGAACAACAGAGGGACGCTACTTCAAAACCCTGAAATTTGCACCACAAAAAACAAGATCCTGTCACCTACAGGAATGATGGATGAGTCAGGATCACTGGAAAATCAAATCGTTCTGAAGTTTTAGTTAAAAAAAGACCAGAGTATTATCAGCCACAGTTCACTGTTTCTTCAGTTTGTTTGACAGAAGTCTTGCAAACGGGAAGCTATAATGCCCTTTCATTGCATGTCTCTTTCTCCTCAGGGATGCTCTATCCAACCTTCAATCAATAACACAAGATAAAGCGCAGGAAGACACCGTTCAACAAGGAGGTTATCATTTGCCTACGTCTCAAATTACACCCCACCCCAAATATAGTGCACTCATTTTGACCAGGGCCCATTAAACAAAGTGCACTATTGATGGAATGTAGCCATTTGGGACGTGGTCTAAGTATTATTCCGCCCTGATTGGGAAATGGTTTGCTGGAACTGAAGCTAAATACAGCGTTTCTTCTCGTCCAACTGCGGCCACACCCTGTTCAGAGGTTCGGCCAACTGCTTTAATGTAATAGGCCCTCAATACTTACAGGCTTCTTGAGGAAGAAGACGGAGAGAGCTCCAATCAATGGCATGTCTCCAAACAGGGGCTCCATGACGACCCTCAAGACACCTTGAAGCTGCAGAGAACAATCCAGTCAGTGGTTGTTCAGAAACAATGTTAAGAGTTTATTCAACGCCACACTGGTATATGATCAACTTCATCTGCTGCTTGGACCTTGTTGTGTGTAGTCATTGTCTTTCAAGGAATAGTAAAACCCTAATGACATTCTCAGAAATGGTAGCTTGTTAATAAATTAATCGATCCATAATATGGGATTTTAAAATTTGATCAAGGCCTTTATTCTAAACACAGTCCCAAAAGGTTACAGTAAATTGTCATATAGTAGAGAAAACCACCTCGGGCTGCAGAATCTGACCATACAAAACAGTTTTACTGTGGGCTACACTCCATATCTTTCCCTCACTGACCTCTGAACAGCAAATATGTTGGTTGTTTGCAGGGAAAACACAATGCCAACATTGTACACACTCATCATCCACCTGTCCTCTCTAGGTCTACAGCACAGCCACATAGCAAGAAGGCTAATGATTAGTCTTGTGCTGCAGACATATTCTCCAACAGACGGAGGATGTCACAAATTGGCAGAATAGCATATTGATGTGTGCTGGATTACAAACCACAAGTGTACCTGTATACTTTTGATACCAGCTCTGCAGTAGTACTTCCTGATGTCAACGTCAATCTCTGTGTTCCCGACAAAGCTGAAAAAAACACGTCATGTTACGGTGTGTTGATTTAAAAGACGAAAAGGTTTTCCGCTGGAGAGACACACCCTACCTAATATCCAGGTCCATCAGAATCTGCCGTTTGTCCACATTCTCTGTGTATACCTTGACCCCGTTCACCCTAAGTGGCTGTAGAAAGGGAAAGGGTGAAGGAAACAAGTGAAGGAGAACAGGAAGTAGAAATGAACAGAGAGGGAGAGGACAAAGTAGATCCCATGGGTTGACTACTGCTTGTGTGTGCTCTAACACAATATTAAGTAACTGTGCGTATCAAACTAAACCTAAAGCAGGGATGTGTTCCCCAAGTCACCTTACAAGGTGACTTAAAGAATGTTAGAAAAATGCATTTACAAAGAAAAATACCTCAACCATGTCATTTTGTCAGACAGAAAATACAACAACAGAAACCGTTAAACTAGATTAAATTGACTAAACACCTAAAACAACAGTTACCGTACACTTCCAACAGTGTTTTACAGGACAGCGGAAACCGAGCATCGAGAAACGTTCCTGCGAAAATGCGTCTGCATGTTTATAGGCAGGCCTTCAGTCTTACCCTGTCACCCATGTCAATCTTGGTGAAGCAGAAGGTGCTGAGGTGGGCGTTTGCCCCCTTCACGGCCGGCTCGATGGTCTCTCGGAAGAGCTTGTCGATGAACTGACAGATGTACGGC